>JALAZF010000656.1:2089590-2786120 GCA_022829125.1 Lathyrus tuberosus | reverse complement strand
GGGCCTTCTCAAACATTCACAAGCCCATTATTAACTTAACATGTTTTATATTTGGACTATTGAGTTGAGTTATATAAACCCCTAAAATATTTGTTTCTCAATCGATGTGGGACTAACCATTCTTCTAGCATTTCATCATTTCTCTTCTTCCTCTTTTCACCTTCTCGTAATCCTCTTCCTTCCAAGTAGAATCTCAATGCCTCCGCCATTGTTAAATACTCAATATTTTCCTTCTTCACTGTGATTTGGGACTGTTATTGTGTTGTTGATATTTGTTCCGCAACTCCATCATCATCATCTTCTTCCCAACTCCATCATCATCTTGCATAAAGAGCCTGCAACGTCATCATTCTCCAGCATAACATATGAAAACCAATGATTAGTTCCCAACTCACAAACAACGTCATCATTCTCCAGCATAACAACTCCCCAACTCACAAACAAACCTGAAAACACAATTCATCAAAACAACAAATGAAAACCAATGATTAGTTCAAAACATTCTCATTATCTTATCATGCATAACATAAATAAAGGAAAGGGAAAACTCACAGTGATTCTGAGTAGTGTTGTGATCTCTGAGGATGAACATAGATGCAAACTAGTCCAAGAAGAAAGAAAAATTGAAAGTAGTACATGAAACATATAAAACTGTCGATGAGATTACTGCAGTAAGTAACAAAAGAAATTATACGAGTGCAAAAAGACATGGATAAACAAATTTTACATGTGAAAATAAGCATAATTCTTGGATTAAAGTTTATGTTTCAATTGAATTTCCAAACAATTAGCAAAGTTTGTGATTCTAAATTTCACTAGGCAAACGCATTTCAGAGCCAGAATTTGTATTTGTCCAAAATTGGCTAATGCAAGTAAATTAGCTCAAAACAGACAACACATTTGTCCAATATTTTTCACAAGGAGTTTGCAAATCATTCTAAAAGGCAACACAACACAATCCAGGTGTCACACTTGGCTAATACTTCATACATAATCATAAATTACCAAGAACAACAAGTAAACTCAAACCTTGGAAATGGTCAATGCTGGGCTCCACCGTTCTTTCATGGTGGGTGTGTTCCAAAGAAGGTAAAAGTTTTGTAATGTATTTAATAATCATGGAAGGAGTATGTTGTCGCCTTATTTCTTCACCACTTGTCCTTGTTTAATTAATATTGAAGGCTGTGAATTCATTAATTAATGGAAATGAGAAAAAGGAAATCAGGTCTGAAGGATCCGTGTGGTGGTGGTGTTTGTGGTGAGTTGCAGTTCCAAAGCAGAAGTAGTTGCAGTTTCAAAAGGGTTTTTAGTGAAGAAGTCCCACATCGGTTGGGAAACAAATATTTTAGGGGTTTATATAACTCAAACCCAATAGTTCAAATGTAAAATCTGTTAAGTTAATAATGGGCTTGTGAAGGTTTGAGAAGGCCCAATTATAAAATTTTTATACTTTAAAAAAATTAATTCATAAAAAATATTAATTAATTAAAATAATTTAAGAAAAGAAAACGTAAAAAAATAACATAAAAAAATTTAATATTTAAAAAATAAAATAAATTAAAAAATAAAAAAAGTCTACGTGGCATTTAAAAATAAAATAAAAATCCAGTTGGACAGCCAAGTCACTAAAAATTGGAATCTTTTCTGCACAGGGGGGTATCCGAGGGAATCTAAAAATTGCGAGGGTTGTTTTATAAAAAAAACTTTACCAGGGGCTAAATTGAAAACTCGCTAACATTGTAAGGGGGTTTGTATATTTAACCCAAAAAAAAACATTGCATTTTACCGAATTAAAAAAAAAAAATAGTATAAGGTTTTATCGAATTTTTTGAAAACTGGTTTGAATTTTTCCCCTATTTTTGGGAAGTCCGATAAAGCTCAAATTACCCGGATATTTTTAAAAAATAATTGTTTCTGAATGATATGACAAAATACTACATGGCGCCGAGGTACATAGTGGCCGCTTTGAAAGATAGAGATCCAAATAATCTGATGAGCGTTGTGCAGATCTATAAAGAAAGATCTACATAACATAGGAGTAAGAGAGGTTCATTGAAAAAAATGCAACATCGGCTGAAACTAACTCAAGATGGGAAATACGTATACTAGACTAGAAATAGAGAGTAACCAAATGAACACATTTTGATTCAGTGAAGCTCATAAACATGTTTCATTTGGTGTTAATTTTTTATTGTACATACAAAAAAAAAGGGTTTTGGATTCTTCAAATATGTAACTTTTCCTTTATGTTTACTATTTTTATTTCTCTATGAAGCTGATGAACATATTCTGTTGATTGTTGACTGTTTGTACAAATCAAACAGGTACCATATCCCATTTCTTGAGATGGTTGGTGTTTCTTCAATGAAGTTGACGTTTTCGATTGGATTTGCTTATTTGGAACATGAAATGGAGGAAAACATCACATGGACATTGGAGAAGCTGAAGGAGTTGCGCACATCCGAGAAGTTATTTCACAAGGTCGTGGTGAATGACTAGGAACTTACCTTGATAAATGCCATGGAAGTTATATTCCCATCCTCAATTCATTTATTGTGTGTGTTCCATATTTCAAAAAATGTTAGCATGGAGTGCATTGATTATTTCGAATCTAATATTCAATAGCATATGTTATGGATCTATGGAACAAAGTCATGTATTCAAATAGTGAGTATGAGTTTGAGCAATAATTGAAACATTTTCAGGTAGTATGTGTTATATCCCTTTAGGAAACACGTCAACAAACAGGTACATTATTGTGAGTTTGATTTTACTACAGAAAAACTCATTAATTTATTTATTACATCTTCTCTATTATTTTTATAGGGTTGAGTTTGTTCATTGGAGACTCAAAAACATGTTGACTACTAGTCGTGGAGGTTTGTGTGCTAGTTGGGATGTCGTAAACACCATGTTGAATCTGCAATTAGGTGCAATCAGAACATCGTTTCAAAAAAGTGCTGCTAGCATTTAGCATCTGTATAACACTTTATTTTACTATAGATTGCACGCCTTTGTATGAAAACAGTGTATATAACACATTGTAACGTAGTTAGAAAGGGTAAAATTCGTTGGTTATGACAAAGTTGCATGTGGTTGCTTCATTAAGGATACCACATGGGTTACCATGTGTGTGTGAACTTTCAAGTCTTCAAATACATGTTTACCATATTCCAATAGATTTCATTCATTTGTTTTGGATGAAATTACACATTGATGAGCATGAACTCGCAGAAGAAGATAAGGGAATACATTTGGAATTAGAAGAAGAATGTGAAGAGTTAAATACATATTTAAGTACCTTGGACTTCATTGGCCAAAGATCAATGAAGAAAAAATATGGAGAACTAACACATCCATGCATATCTTCCATGTGTCCACCACTAGTGAAGTACAAGCAAAAAAGAGGATTTAGGAAAAGTAAGTAGGGACAAGAGAGTGATGTGCATTGCGAGCCTTCACAATGGCAGTATGATGAGGCCTCACAAGGAATTCAAGAAACAAAGAGATGATCTAGTAAAGCTCCATCAAGTTAATCGTCTAGAAAGGCTTGAAAATATCTTTGCATGTCTCAGTTTCATATTTTCTTGCATGAGTACATAAAGATATTATAGATATGGAGCCTGGTGGAAATTGAGGTTTCTGTGCAATTTCAGATTTACTAAGATGGGGTGAAGAGTCATGGTCCTTGGTTAGGATGCAGTTAGATAGTGAATTTTACCTAAACAATCTAATGTATTCTAAGGTGTTTTATGACACAGTCTTTAAAGTTGCGAATTTCTTGCGAGTATCTAGCTTGGGTGTTAAATATCATGAGAAGTGGATTACGATTTCTGATATAGGTTATCCTATTACTTCTAGATACAATTTGATATTGGTCTTGTTATTCAGTAATCTTAACATGACTTTTTCCCACTTGTTACATTTCCATCTATGTTTGCGAGTAAACATAAGTTTATTGCAGTTGGTTTTGTTAACAACAGTCATTAGGTTTAGGTAATGTGAAAATCTGATTGTTAATTGCCTCCCGTTAGTGACCGTTGGAAACAGAACTGTAGTGAAGGTGCAAAAGCATGAGAAACAACATATGCAGGAAAACTAAGGCAATAAGAAGTAAGGAAATTAACA
Source organism: Lathyrus tuberosus (assembly GCA_022829125.1). Taxonomy (NCBI): domain Eukaryota; kingdom Viridiplantae; phylum Streptophyta; class Magnoliopsida; order Fabales; family Fabaceae; genus Lathyrus; species Lathyrus tuberosus. The sequence continues at coordinate 2,781,992 of JALAZF010000656.1, read as the reverse complement.
TAGTTTGTTTTGTTTTAATATTGCTCAATCTTTATGATTAATTGTATATTTTTTTGGGTTGGGTTTTGGTTGTACTAACACTTTTGAATGTTAGTTCATGATAGGATAGTTGAGTTTGATAAGTTGTATCAAGATTCATATTAATTCATGTTTATTGTATTATTATGTTAATTATGTCAAAAACATATTTAAAACATCCAAACAAAAATTAAAATCCTAAATGTTTACTGGATTTTTCGAAAACTCTGAAAATAACATATGAATACCATATTTTTAATATATTTGGTAAATTATGTTACTTATCGAATTTTTTAAATGTTTGGTCCTTAAACATCCCGGTTTTTCAAAACAATTGCCTAAACACGATTGTTTTTTTTTAAGAAATCTGATAAATTCTCATGTATTCTTCAAAAATTCGGGGAAAACTAACCAAAACAACGTCGTGAGCTCCGCTACTCCGGTGGTGATGAGACGCTAGGGGGGTGTACATGCAAGGTACTCCGATGCCAAAGTTAGAACTGGAGCAAGCAAGTACAGAAAAAAGAGTGAGAGTTAGAATGTAATGTAACTCGGCCCTTTCATGAGATAGGGTATTTATAGGTTGCCCCTAGCGTAGGGCCAACGGTCATCTGCATTGGGCCTTGTGACCCATCCCAGCGCAGATAATTGCCAGGGCTTACGTAGCGTAGTGAAGACCAGCACGTGGTCTTCGCTCTGGAATAATTGTCCCGAGCTCTCCAGAGAGTGGACAGATTGACTCTTTCAGAGGTGGGTAGTTACCTGATGATGTGTCCCTGCGGGAGGAGCACGTGGAGAACGAAGAGGAAGAGGAGTAACCCCTCCCCGGGCTATGTAACCTCTGCTCGACATTGCCTGACCGTTACGTGCTCGAACAGGACGAGGTCTAGGTGTGCTCGACAACAGATAAACATGGGCCTTATTGGGCCGCAATGTAGTATTGGGTTGGGCCTGCCCAACGGATGGGCAGGCGCTGGCCCAGTCCAGAACAGGAGCCCCCCAAGTCGTTGCTCCGAAGTGTCGGAGTAATGACTTAAAGATCAGCCCCTTCGGAGAGGATATCCGTCAAATGGGGCAGCGTGCCCATAACGCCGAGTTGGAGGAAAAGTAGGTGGTTAGGAACATGGGATGCTCGACAGGCAGGGGTTTCGAGGATCGAAGTCTTCCCGAGTTTCCAATGTCATTTGTGGGCGACACAGCGGGGAGACGAGGAGGGTTGGACGTGTCCACCATCCGGGCATCGAGGTAAGCGAAAAGGCGTACGTGGAAATCCGCGTGCCACGTGTCACCCATAATTAATGACTAGGGCGGCTAGGGCCAGGGCACTCAAGTGCCTAGGTATGCCTCAAGTTACGCAACGGCTCTATAAATAGGAGTGGAGTTCGTGCCATTTGCATGTTTCCACTTTTTTCACTTCGAGTTCTCTCTCCCCTTCTCCAACTTTCGTCTCCGTCATTCCACCGTACGCCGCCGCATCAGAAACTCTCAACCACCGTCACAAGTAAATTCCTGGTTCCTTTTTTTTCTATTTAATGTTTCCTACGGTGGTTTCTCCGGTGAACTGATGAAGTTTTCGGGGAAACTGTGGAGTTTCTGGCGAAAGCGGCGAAGCTTCTTTAGGTTTCCGATGAATGCCCCGGGGAACCGGGATGAATCTCCCAAGGACCTGATGAAGGTCCCGAGGACGCGACATACATTCCCCGAGGACGTGGGACGAATGTCCCGAGGACCTGATGAAGGCCTCGGGGACGTTCGACGGGCATCCCGAGCGTATCTGCGGGTGTCCTCGAGCTTCATGTCTCCCTTCTTCAGCGCCCTTGGTAATCATGGTCGGAGGGATTCCTCCCCAGCACGGGACGTCCTCGAGAAGGCCCTGGCCGGGGGCGTTTTCCGAGCAGTTCCTCGTATCCCGTCTTTGCCCTTTCACTTGATTTGCCGTGGAAGGGTGAATTTGACCTGGACTATCAAATTCACCAATTCCCTCTGCTTTTTAGGTAAAAATGGCGACCATGGCCATGGGGATCATAGAGACCGACGACGAGCCCGACTCCCCCTTGGCGACGATCACCGTTGTTGAGGAGCGGCCACCAGAAGACTGGGCTAGTGAGGAGCCTCTGGGCGTCCCTTCCCTGTTTTCCACGAACTCCCGTGATGCCTTCGCCAGTGTCGAGAATCACCGCGAGGGATCTTCGAAGAACTGGCTGGTGTATAAACCCCTAGCACATCATCGCATTTGCTCGAGATTCAAGGGGATAAGATTCCCTCTGTACGAGTTTACTTTCAACGAGGTGGGCTGGCGACTGCCCTTCAGCGATTTCCAGCAAAAGGTGTTCACTTGGCTCTCGCCTTCATTCGCGCCTTCGAGCTTGTCTGCCGACACCTCTGCCTCGGGGCGACCATACCTCTGTTCTTCCGTATATTCCACCTGCATAGGCAGATGATCGCCAGAAGGCACGGTTGGGTATCTTTCAAACAAGTGAGCATGTTGTTCCGGACCTATATGGACTCTGTCCGCCATTTCAAGTCGCGATATTATGTCGTGAAGCCTATCTCGTTCAAGGCCGCGGAGACAATGTATAAACGGGTGTTCAAAGAGATATGCGGGCAGTAGGTGGAAGTCCTCGAGGCGAGGTTACCACTACACTAGACGGAGGAGCACTTCAAGAGAGGCACATACAACTATATATTTAGCCCAAGCGCACTAGACGAAGAGGACCGTCTGGCTCACGAGGAGATAGTTAAGTTCATCGGCGGTTTTAAACCTGCGCAACTCGTGACCCCGGATGGGAAATTTATCTGTGACGATGACGGAAAGATCTTAGAGGAGGCCCGGTTGATTACTACGAGGGCCATCCTCGAGACATTTTCCGACAAGGACGCCCTCGAGCTGTTAGGTGGTGAACAACTCTATGGCTGGGCCTTTTGTACATTTTTGTCTTCCGTTTACTTACGTGTTTCTATTTTCCCTTTGCAGGCACAATGTCAAGCGCGGAGGAGCGTATTTAGAAGTTGGCAGCCACTCGCGGTTCGAAGAAGAGCGGCAAGGGACGAGTCGATCAGATCCGACAGTAGCAGCCAGGTCCCATCCCGGCAACTGGGGACTCCTCCAGCTCCCCTCAGTGTAGCCAATCTGCCAATTCGCAGGGGTCCTCAAAAAGACAGTAAACAAGCGAGCAGGTGCACGTTGATCTTACTGAGAGCCCTTCCACCAAGAAGTTCGTGCTCCCGCCTTGTCATTCGAGGCCAAATTTCTTCTCGGGGGCCAACTCACCGGCCGTTAGTGTTCCTGAAGCCCAGGTCATCCTAGGGGCTGACCTGGTTTCGAGGAGAAAATCCTTGGTGGAGGACATGGCCGCGATGATTCAGGTTGTTGTTACGGCCCTGGTCCTGAACGATGAAACCTGTCAATCAGCGGAGTTAATTAAACGGCATGATAGTTTTGCGTCAGTCAAGGCCGAGATGAAGAAGCTGAGCAAGGACCTCGCAGAGTGCAAGAAGTAGAATGAAGCCCAGGTCGAGCTCCAGGGACAGTTTGAGGGGAAGCTGAAGAGCGTTGCTGAGGAAAGGAAGGATCTCTTGTCGAGGATCCCCGAGCTGGAGGCGGTTGTCTGACCTACTAAGGAGGAAATTGAGGACGACAAGCTGCTGACCTCCTGGACCGAATTGATCGCGAAGCTCGGGCAAACCGAACAGGATGTCTTTCATACTGTCGAGGCGAGCTTTGCTAACGCTGTGAAGCAACTCTGGATCGTGAACCCCGACCTCATCACTGAAGAGACTGGCCCTTACCATGATGTGGCTAAAGGTCAGATTATCCCACCAGCGTCCGAGGAGGATGATGACGACGAGAACATAGCGGAAGGGCAGCCCGAGGGGGATGTATATGCTTAGCTTTTCTTGTCTATTTTGTCTGGTCTGCGCATCAATTTTGTAATGACTTTTGCCCGACCTGCGAGCCAGGGGCTTATAACATTTTGTATATTTGAACAATGGGATTCTAGCCGACTTTATCGTACTATCGTTCTTTATCTGTGTGTGTGATGTTTGTATGTTTGATAATATATCTGTTTCGTTTTTGTCTAAGTACTTTGGGGGTTTTGCTCGACTTTGTTGATCCTCGAGAGTGTAGGGAACTGGTCGAGTGGTCGGAGCTGTATTCCGACCTTTAACGAGGCTAAGAGCTCGATCGAGGTCTTAGCTTCGTGGCATGAACTTCCCATCGCGAGCTGGGTGTCCTTCCTAATTGGTATGGCGATGATGGAGCACGGTCGAGGTATCCTCGTCGGATCAAGGGTCCTCGCGCACACACAACGCAGACCCTTGTCTTCTTGTTTAGTGGAGGAGAGTCGCACTTGTACCTTAGTGCACCCCCGTGGTCACGACGTAGCTATGTCACGGGCAGTGTTTAACCGTAGTACTGTTTGAGTTTCTCAGCATTCCATGGTCGAGCAAGTTCCTCCCCATGTAGATTTTCGAGGTAGTAGGCTCTCGTCCCCGTTTTTGTACGGACGCGGTAGGGGCGCTCCCAGTTCGCGGCTAGCTTGCCTTCTCGCGAATCTTTCTGGTTCCTTCGTAGAACGAGGGTGCCTACTTGAAAATCGCACTTAATAACTTTGTTGTTATAGCGTAAAGTTATCTTCTGTTTAAGTGAGGCCGCACGGAGGAATGCGCCTGACCTTATCTCTTCAACGAAGTCGAGCTCCTCCCGAAGGGCCTCATCGTTTGTCTCCTCGTTGAGGGGAGACTCTGTTCTTGTTGAGGGTTCCCTTATTTCCAAAGGGATCACTGCCTCGGTCCCGTATGTCAATCGGAAGGGGGTCTCCCCGGTAGTGGAGCGCAGGGTCGTTCTGTATGCCCAGAGGATGTGTGTATCTCCTCGACCCATCTTTTCTTGGCGTCTCCCAGTCTTCGTTTCAGACATCGTAGGATCACCCTGTTCACGGCCTCATCCTGAGCGTTTGTTTGTGGGTGCTCGACTGAGGTGATGTGTTGCTTCGTACCCAGCTTCGTGACGAAGTCCTGGAAGTTCTTGTCAGTAAATTGTGTCCCGTTGTTGGTGACAATTTCCTGGGGCACGCCAAACCAGGCAAGTATGTTTCTCTTGTAGAAACGTAGTATATTGTGGGTCGTGATTTTGGCCAGGGCTTCAGCCTCGATCTACTTTGTGAAATAATCAACGCCGACGATCAGGTACTTGTTTTGGTACGACCCCAAGACGAAGGGCCTGAGGATATCCATCCCCCACCAGGAAAACAGCCACGGGGACGAGAGCATTTTGAGCTCGCTAGGAGGGGCCAGGTGCATGTCCCCATGGCGTTGGCATTTGTCGCACTTCCTGACGTGCTCCTTGGCGTCCTGCTGCATGGTGGGCCAGTAGTACCCTACTCGTAGCGCTTTACGGGCTAATGATCGTCCTCCGAGGTGTTGCGCATTGATCCCCTCATGAATCTCCTGGAGTATGCTGGGGACCTTGGTCTCCTCTATGCACCTGAGAAGGGGGATCGAGAAACTGCGCTGATATAATTTGTCTTCGACGATAGTATATGAGCAGACACATCGCCTAACAACTCTGGCGGCTTTGGGGTCGTCGGGCAGTTTACCCGTGTTGAGGTACTCGTACATCGGGGTCATCCAGCTATGTCCATCTCCAATGGCGTTCACGTTAATTGCGGGGATGGTTTTCTCGATGCTCGGACGCGATAGCACCTCCTGAATGACGGACTTGTTCCCTCGTTTCTTCTTTGTGCTTGCGAGTTTCGATAGAACGTCTGCTCGAGTGTTGTGCTCGCGCGGGACATGATTCACTTTCGTTGAGGATAACTTTTTCATTGTTTCCTTTACCCGGGCCAAGTATTCGATTAGGCTTCCGTTCTTGGCCTGGTATTCTCCCCGTACCTGGGAGGCCACGAGCTGTGAGTCGGTGAATATTTTGACCTCTTTGGCCCCGAGGTCCTCAGCTAAACATAACCTGGGCGAGGAAAGCCTCGTCCTCAGCCTGATTGGTCGATGTCGGAAAAGACAATGTGAGGGAGACTTCGATCAGGATGCCTTCCTTGTTTTCGAGGATGATGCCTGCTCCGCTGCCTGTCGTACTGGATGCCCCGTCGACGTGGATCGTCCATTTTTGGGATCCGTTGGTCGAAGGCTCTGGGAGGGTCATTTCCGCTATGAAGTCGGCCAGAACCTGAGCCTTCAGAGCTTTTCTCCCCTCATATTGGATGTCAAACTCCGCGAGTACGAGTGACCATCTGAGCATCCTCCCTGCCATGTCTGGCCGGCCAATGAGTTGTCGTACGGGTTGGTCGGTCCTCACCACAATCGTGTGGGCTAAGAAGTAATGTCGTAATCGCCTGGCCGCAGCGACGAGAGCCAAGGCGACCTTTTCGATTTGTTGGTACCTGAGTTCCGGACCTTGGAGGGCTTTACTGGTGAAATAAATTGGCTTCTGCCCATCGGGGGTTTCCTGGATTAGGACCGCACTGACTGCTTCGCTCATGATGGCGAGGTATAGGAATAACGTCTCCCCTTTCTTTGGTCGCGAGAGAACCAGGGGTTGTGAAAGGACTTGCTTGAGGTGGAAGAGTTCTTGCTCACATTCCTCAGTCCATTTGAATGTGGCTTTTTGGCGTAAAAGCTTGAAAAATTGGAGCGCGTATTGTGCGGACTTGACCACGAAGTGGGAGAGTGAGGTCAGCATCCCGTTCATCGATTGTATCGACTTCTTCGAGTTCGGGGTCGGGATCTCAGAGAATGCCCTGCACTTGTCGCGGTTTGCCTCGATTCCTCGCTCCGTGAGGTAGAAACCGAGAAAATTGCTCGACCGAACCCCGAAGGTGCATTTGTCGGGGTTGAACCTCATCCTGCACTTCCTCGCTGTATCAAAGACCTTCGTGAGATGGGCAGTGTGGTCGACTTCTTTTGCGGATTTGATGATCATGTCATCCATGTAGACCTCGAGCATGTCTCCGATCTCTCCTCGGAAGACTTTGTTCATCATCCGCTGGTAGGTCGCGCCGACGTTCTTCAAACCGAATGGGATTACGTTGTAGTAGTACTTGCTCGACTCGGTCATGAAGGCAGTGTGCTGCTTGTTGGCTTTGGCCATGGGGATTTGATTGTACCCCGAGTATGCGTCCATGAAGGACAAAAGTTTGAAACCTACCGAATTGTCGACCAGCTGGTCTGTATTAGGCAATGGATAAGAATCTTTCGAGCATGTCCGATTAAGATCGGTATAGTCAACGCACATTCTCCACTTTCCATTATTTTTCTTGATAAGTACAATGTTGGACAGCCAGGTTGTGTACCTGGCCTCCGAAATGAAATTTGCCTCTAAGAGGTCTTTTACAGCTTTTTCAGCAGCCTCCGATTTTTCCAAAGACTGCCTACGCCTACGTTGCACTATGGCCCTAGCGGCCGGATCTACAGTGAGCTGATGACAAGCCACCTCTGGGTCGAGCTCGGGCATCTCTGAAGCGCTCCATGCAAACAAATCAGCATTCTCACTGAGGCATGCCTTCAGCTGCTTCTTCGCCAGGTCGGGGAACCCGGTGCCAATCTTCACGCTCCTGTCTAGATCGTCTCCGAGGGCGACGAGCTCTAAGTCTCCATCGGGAATGGGGCGCGTTGGGTGGAGAGGCTGCCCGTTGCCTTCAACTGAGAGGTTGTTGTCTGCTGCTCCCTCTTCTTCCTGCTCGTCGGGGAAACGACTGTCGAGGTCTACCGCATTGATACGAGGGAGTGGTTTCTGCACTGCATCTGGGGTTGACTTCTCTCCGGCTTTGGGCTTGAAATTGATCAAGCTTAGGCCCTTGGTCGCAGTTTCAAAGCATCTCCTTGTATCTTCAATGTCCCCGTGGATGGTGACTACCCGACCTCGTGCGGTATAGTACTTCATCTTCAAATATACTATATATGGTACCGTCGTGAGCTCGGCCAGAGTTGTCCTCCCCATGATGCACTGGTAGAGGGAGGGGCAATCCACCACTAGGAAGTGGGTCTTGACTTGTCGGGCCATGTTTTTGCTCTCGAAAGTGACCATCAGTTTAACATAGCCCCGCGGTCTGGTGGTGGTGCCGTTGAAGCCCTGTAGATCTGAGCCCACATAAGGGGTCAGATGTTTTTCGTCAAGCTGGAGGGTCTCAAAGAGGTGGGTGTACATGATGTCCACCGGCTCCCCTGGTCGACCAGGATCCGACGGACATCGAAGTTTGCCATCTGTGCCTAATCAGGAGAGGTATGGTGGAGTTGGGTGCACCGCCTGGTAGTTCCTCGAGGTAGAAGGTGATGGGGTTCGACTTCCCTTGCACCTTCTAAAAAATGGCATTCTGTGCCGAAGTCGTGGACTCCAGCTCGTCGAACTTCCGCTTGATTGACCTGACGAAGACTTTGTTGAAGCCCCTGCCTGATATAACCATTGCTGTGGGAAAATTTTCCCATGTGCTACGGGCTGTGACAGGTCCTCGGGGGTAAAGTTCTCCCACAAGCTGCGAACTGCCGCGACATCCTCCATCCCTTCTGGAACGCAAAAGCCCTCTGGTCGAGTGATACTCAGGGCGACTTGCAGTCTGTTCTCCCAAGATAGAGGTGTCATCTCCTCGACACTTTGTGTGTCCCGAGCATCTAGACGAGGGGTGTCATTCCTCTTGGCGTACTGCTTCAGATGCCATTCCTTGATCAGGATCTCTATTGCATCCATGAGGTGGATGCAATCTTCTGTGACATGTCCATGGCTCCGGTGGAACCTGAGTACTTGGACCTGTCTGTGTTTGATTTGGGGGGCGTCGGCTTCAGAAAGTGGACACCCCCTTTTTGAAATTCCAAGTTGGCGCACTCGGCGAGAATTTGCTCGTGGGGAGCAGTGAGTGGAGTATACTCCGTAAACCATCCAGCTGGACCCCTCGTTCACGAGAGTCCCTGGGACGTCCTAAGCGTCTTCTCTCTCCTCCACGCCAGGGGGCAGGAGAGCCTTCATCCCTAGAGCCCCGGGGGGCATCCCGGTGTCCATCCCGATGTCGTGAGTCATGGGCGACGTGGGCGTCCTCTGACTCTTCAAACTGGATGTACAATTATTCCCAGTGGAGGAGGTCTTCCAAGTTGCAGGGTCTATAGATGCCCACAGCTTTGGCGAACTCGGTCCCGTGACGCAGTCCCCGCTCGATCAGGAAATTCTTCATGTCGTCGGTAGCGGGTACCTTGACAACTTCACGGTTGAATCTCTCGATGTAGCCTCTGAGAGATTCGTCTCTCCCTTGGAGGATGGCTTCCAGGGAGGCCACCATCTTCGGGTGGCGACGTGACGCAGTGAAATGCTTGGAGAACTTGCTCTTCAGTTCTTTCAAAGTAGTGATGGACTCCGGCTTGAGGCTTTTGTACCACGCCATGGCCCCTTTCCGGAGGATAGTCGGGAAGATTTTGCATTTGATGGCTCCCTAGACATTCCGGTAGTCGAGCATAGCCTCGAAGCTTTCTACGTGATCGTCTGGGTCGGCGGTACCGCCGTATGTCCCCAAGGATGGAGGTTTTTCCATCCCCACAGGAATAGGAGTCTCCATGATCTCCCTGGATAGCGGAATCTGCTGGTCGTCCTCGTCACTCCTGATTGGTGATCGTGATAGGGAGTGGTGGCCCCGACCACGCCCGTGTCATCGGGGGGAACTCCTTGGACGGCTCTTCGGCTTTTTGCCGTCAACTTTGCTCATCTTCTGGACAGGGGAGCCTCGCTGTTACTTCTTCAGAAGGGAGCGATGGAACTTCTGGGCGACCACAGGTTGGGGTCATTCCAGGCGCGGGCGGCGTCCCACGGGTTGGGGGGTAAGGGCTCCGAGAGTCGACCAGTTATGTCCTTCGCGGGGAAGGAGAACGACTGGGAGAAAGAGGGAGGCAATGTCTCCGCGGGGGAGAGCGTCGCTGTCGCCCCTTTTCGAGCACTTCGATCCTCACGCTCTGCTGAGTGATCAGTTGGTTGGTTTAATTCATCAGCGCGAACAGGGCCACCGTGTTCGGATCTGTATTCGGCGGTGCGGGGATCGACTGAAAGACAGCTGGGGTGTTGTCTTGTTAGACGGCGTTGTATACCATGTCATCAGAGGAAGGGGAGGCAGTACACCCGTCCCTTTCGTCGTCTTCCTCGACGTTGACGACCACATTATCCTCGTGGTCGTCTCCGTTGTTGAACTGTGCGAAGGCGGTGTCCGGAGTCTTAGTCTCAGGCTGAGTGCTGGCCATCCTTATCAGAGAATGGATATTGCTTTGGTTTTACGAAGAGGAAAACGGGGAAGCAAGTGTTCCCACAGACGGCACCGCTGATCGTACCTAATCAGAAAGGAGATTAGTGGCAAAAAACGTGGTGAGCTCCGCTACTCCGGTGGTGATGAGATGGTGGGGGGGGGTGGTGTACCTGCAAGGTACTCCGATGCCAAAGTTAGGACTGGAGCAAGCAAGTACAGAAAAAAGAGTGAGAGTTAAAATGTAATGTAACCTAGCCCTCTCATGAGAGAGGGTATTTATAGGCTGCCCCCAGCGCAGGGCCAAGGTCATCTGCATTGGGCCTTGCGACCCGCCCAATGCAGATAACTGCCAGAGCTTACGTGGCGTAGTGAAGACCAGCATGTGGTCTTCGCCCTAGAATAACTGTCCTGAGATCTCCGGAGAGTGGGCAGATCGACTCTTTCGGAGGTGGGTAATTACCTGAAGACGTGTCCCTGCAGGAGGAGCGCGTGGAGAATGAGGGGGAAGAGACGTAACCCCTCCCCGGGCTATGTAACCACTGCTCGACATTGCCTGACCGTTACGTGCTCGAACAGGACGAGGTCTAGGTGTTCTCGACAACAAGTAGACTTGGGCCTTATTGGGCCGCAATGTAGTATTGGGTTGGGCCTGTCCGACGGATGGGCAGGCGCCAACCCAGTCAAGAATAATATATATATATATATATATATATATATATATATATATATATATATATATATAATTATTTTAAAAAAATTATTACTACATATAAAATTTTTAAAACAATTTTATATTAAGGGAATAACTTTTTAAAAAAAGAATCTTATCATAAAAGATGAAGATAATATATATTCTATAATAGAAAGGGAACAATATATCTATAACTATATATAAAGGGAATACAAGTTTTTGGAGTGGCTTATTTTTGTTCCAAAATTGCCCTTTATCTTTTTTATAAATAACTTGAGTGGTTGGTAACTTTTGTTGGTTTCCAATTGAATAACCAACTTTTATCTCTTACAAAAAAACTTATATCTATAACTTCCATTAACCGCTGATTGTGACACAAGTTAAGAAACCTCTTCTTATTTTTTTCTAAATTCCATCTCTTTCTCAATCAACATACTATGTTTTTGAACTTTTTTCCATTCTATAATTTTTTCATTTATTCAGTTTTGATCAATGATCGTTTTATTCTTGAAGAGGAGATGAAGGTTATTTCCAATAAAAAAGAATCTTCATTAATTTTAACACACCATGACATGACTATGGTAAGTTAAGTTCTTTGATTTTGACAGCCTAATGTATTATTTCATCATATATCTTGAAAACTCAAGATAGTCCCTTATATATTATGTTCCTGTATCATTATGCAATATTTTATTTAAAATTATGTTTGTGTGTGAGAGAATGGTATTAAAATTTTTTTATATGTATCTCACGTTTATATTAAATACTTCTTGCAAAAGTAAAATCAAAGTGCAGATTTAAAAAGAGAGATAAAATAAAGATACATTGTGCACTATCGATTAACATTAATTGACAAGGGAATAAAAGAAAAGATAAGAATAGGCGATAAAGGTGTTACATATCAATTATTCATATTAATTTTTTTTTGTTTTGTTGAATATTTTATTTGATAGTCTAAAATCAACTTTGAACTCTATAAATGAAGATTCATAACTTTTCTAGTGGTAGTTTCTATTTCAATTTATAATCACACATATAAAAATGCAACTAAAGAAAAATATTTTTGTTACAATATTTTAATTATTTTTGCTTCTAAAAGTTATATAATTCTTTTAAGTGTTAATAGTCATTTATCCCCTGCAATATAGACGAGTTTTGATTTATCCCCTTTAAAAAAAAATTTTGGATTACCCCCTGAAATTTTAAAATTCTAACTCTTTTGCCCCCCAGGTAGAAAAATTACCCCCTGTAAAAAAAAATTTTCTTTACCCCCTGGTTTTTACACGCTTAGGGGGTACCCCAAAATTTCAGGGGGTAATCCAAAATTATTTTTTTAAAGGGGGGTAAATCAAAACTTGTCTATATTGCAGGGGGTAAATGACTATTAACCCTTCTTTTAATTAACGCATATATTATTAGGCATTTTTGCACAGTTAATTTTTTTTTATAATTTTAATAATTTTTTGGGTTTTTTTTAGGTTTTGTCCTTACATCTTTTTAAAATTTTCTCGCTTTTATTTTTCAAATCTATACACAAATTAATTGTTATTTTCTTAAATTTTTTTAAAGCAAAATTGATTTGCTAAACACGGTTGTTTTTGTGATACTGTCACCCTTTATAATTTTTCCATTGCTTTATCCTCATTATAATGCTAATTTGATACTATTTTTTTAGTGTATTCAACTTCATTGCACTATTGAATACTTTATTTATTTTTGAAAAAACAATATTTTTTTTACACTACGCCAAACAAGGGAAAAGAGGACGCTTTTTTTGGCCTATCACAGTGCTTAAAAGCGCTGTCGTAGGTAAAGACAACGCTTTTTTATTTATGAAAAAGCGCTCTCTAAAAGGGGACTTTAGACAGCGCTTTTAAAAGCGCTATCTAATGTATACGTTTAAAATTTTAAAGAATAATTTTTATATACTTTAGAGAGCGCTTTTTTCTTCAAAAGCGCTCTATAAAGGGGGACTTTAGACAGCGCTTTTGAAAGCGCTGTCTAATGTATACGTATAATGACTTTTTTATATACCTTTAGAGAGCGCTTTTTCCTTAAAAGCGCTCTCTAAAGGTGGACTTTAGACAGCGCTTTTAAAAGCGCTGTCTAATATATAACTTTAGACAACGCTTTTTTCTCAAAAGCGCGGTCTTTTGTCTACGTATAATTTTGAAGATTTTTTTTAAAAGTCCCATTTTAACCATTTTTTTATGCAAAAACCTGTATAATTCACATTTCCATTAACCTGTATAATTCACATTTCAATAAACCAGTATGGATACACATTTCCATCAACAAATTCTATTTCAAAACTAGAATTTACATTAATACAGAATTCGTACAAATTCTATAAACTAGAATTTGTACATTTCAATAAACTAGAATTTACATGCAGAATTCGCACAAATTCTATTGTATGGTTTCAAACCAGTATAGAATTTACATTTCAATAAACTAGAATTTACATTCACAAAATTATACATTCAAGAAAGAATTCTTCTTGCAATAAAAAATTCGCACAATTCCTCCTTAGTATCTTGCAATTGTTTCCTCGTGTAATAAGGACATGCCATATCATCGAAATACTACATAACAAAACAAAATACGCATTATTTAGTTAAAAATAATAAATTATATGACATATCCGATAAATATTAAAATAAATCCTAAGTTATAAAACCATGCATACCGTAATAGGAATCTCCAATTGTCCCATTTGAAGGATTTCTCTCATGAACCTCAAAACGAAGTACCCGCAGTCTATGCCATTACGCTGACGAGGACACTACACATAGACAAACAAATAAGAAATAATATATAGATGTTTTGTGTTATCAAGTAGCATCACTAATAAGCAATATTGTGAAAATTAATATACCTCCACTTTAACCCATGTAATATTGGTTGCTCTAGCCCGTGCTACTCGTGCGTATCTTCCTGGTTACTAGACATTTGACCTGTAAGAAAGAAAAAAACAGAAATTAAATGACAAATATAAAAATCCATAATCCTAATCCATTGAATGATATAAGCTATATTGAATGATATAAGCTATAATTTTACAACTAGTACCTTTTTCACTAACGTCTCTTTCTTTTCTTGTTTGGAGTATGTTCTACCCGTCTCTTAACAACACGGACAGTTGGATTGATCCAAATACCCTCATTATGATCATTTCTAGTACATGATTCATTCACTATAATATTTTCATCTTGATCATTTCTAGTAAATGATTCAATATCAACATCAATATCACCTTGATCTCCAACGTTTTCATCAATTACTTTGTTAGATAAAAGCACTATAGACCATTTTGTACTTGTCGGATCAGTGAGATAGAACACTTGTTTAGCTTGAGAGGCTAGAATAAAAGGCTCATCTTTGTACCCCACCCTATTAAGATCCACTTGCAAAAATCCTGACTTATCCATTCATACGCCATTATTATTTTCAACCCACTTGCAACGAAATATAGGAATCTGAAACTTCTCATAATCAAACACCCAAATACGCTCGATAACCCCAAAATATGACAAATTTGCAAATTTGGGGTTTAAGTCTTTCACACTTGAAATGTGCATTGCTTCAGCTACCACGGTGACACCACTATTTTGCAGAGTACTTTTATCATCTTATTCTTTGGTATAAAATGTGTATCCATTAATTGCGTATGCGCTATAAGAAAACACGACCATACTTGGACCATATGCTAAACATCTCAACCTTTCTGTTATTGAAGCGCGGTCTGAATAATACTTTGAATAAATATGATCCTTAAACCAAGGTATGAAACTTCGATTGTGCTCTCGTACTATCCAATTCTCATTTCTATTCGGATTTAAACCTCGGAGAACATCCTTGTGCATTTCAACATACGGCTCAACCTCATTCTCATTGTGCAGAACATACAAATGCACTTGATCCCGTTCGACCCTTGATACTGTCACAACTTCATTTTCAAGTAACTTTTTTCCTTCTTTTTTTTCGACAATATGAGATTTGGGGAGTCCAATTGATTGTACATTGGACAGATATTCAGTACAAAACTCAACCGCTTCTTCAACAATGTATCGTTCGGCAATACAACCCTCTGGTCGACTTTGGTTTTTCACATACCCTTTTAATATTTTCAAATAACGTTCAGAAGGGTACATCCATCTCATATAAGCCGATCCACATAATTGTGTCTCTTTCACCAGATGAACAACTAGATGAACCATTATGTCAAAAAACGAGGGAGGAAAATACATTTCAAGATCACACAAAGTAATAACTATTTCTTTTTGCAATGTTGGTAAGATCGCAGGATCGATCACCTTACTGCAAATTGACTTGAAGAAAAAACACAATTTAGTTATTGCGCTTCTTACTTTTTCTGGCAGAATAGAACGTATACCTATTGGTAGAAAATGTTCCATTATAACATGGCAGTCATGCGTCTTTAAACTCTTTAACTTGAGGTCTTTCATAGACACAAGTCTTCTAATATCTGAAGAGTATCCTTCTGGAACTTTAACTTCACTTAGAAACTTACACAATACTTTTTTCTCCTTTCTAGATAAAGTATACGCAGCAGGTGGTAGATATGTTCGTTTTCCTTTCTTCAAGGGTCCTAATTCAGTTCTTATCCCCATATGTACCAAGTCCTTTCTTGCTTTAAGGCCATCCTTAGACTTTCCTGGTATATTGAGTAACGTACCAATAACACTGTCAAATACATTTTTTTCAATATGCATAACATCGAGAAAATGTCTTACATACAACGACTTCCAATATGGCAGTTCAAAAAAAATTGACCTCTTCTTCCACCCACTCTTGACAAGTGTATGTGCAAAAGGCTTTCCAAACTGAGTTCTCACATCTTTCACCTTTTCAAAAATTTGATCACCTGTCAATATAGTTGGAGCTCTACCATGTTCTGGCTCTCCATTGAATGCTTTTCTCCACCCACGATAGTGATGATTAGAATTTAAGAATCTACGATGACTGAGAAAGACATTCTTCTGACCAAACTTCAATCGCGTCCAATCTGTTTTATCTTCACAAATAGGACACGCACATTGACCTTTTATACTGTACCCTGATAGATTTCCGTATGCTGGAAAATCATTAATTGTACCAAACAACATCGCCCTCAAGTTGAAACTTTCTTTCCTATACCCATCATAAACCTCCACACCGTTCTCCCACAAAAATTTTAAATCTTCGATTAAAGGTGCCAAGTATACGTCTATGTCATTCCCTGGTTGTCTAGGCCCAGAAATTAACATAGATAACATCATGTACTTACGCTTCATACATAGCCATGGAGGTAGGTTATAAATCATTATGATCACAGGCCAAGTGCAATTTGAGATACTTTGAATACCGTATGGGTTCATTCCATCAGTAGATAATGCCAAGCGAAGGTTTCTTGCTTCTTTTCCAAATTCAGGATAATCATCATCAATTTTCATCCACTGTGGTGAATCTGTCGGATGTCGAAACTTTCCATCAATAATTCTTTCATCTGCATGCCAAGTCAAGTGTCTTGAATCGGTCTCACTACGAAACATGCGTCTAAATCTCGGAATTATAGGAAAATACCATAAGACTTTTGCTGGAGACAACTTTTTCTTATATCGAGAGACACCGCATTTAGGACACTCATTTAACGATGCATACTCATTTCGAAACAATACGCAATCGTTTGGACAGGCATGTATCTTATCATAGCTCATGCCAATAGAGCACAACATCTTTTTGGCCTCATATGTTCGATTGGGAAGAGCATTATCCTCTGGAAGCATATCTTTCATAAGGGCCAATAACTCTGTGAAACTTTTATCCGACCATCCATTGCCCGCCTTTAAGTTGTACAACTTTAATACCGCAGACAATCTTGTGAATTTGGTGCAACCATTCTCTGCATCGCTTACCAACCTCTCAAACATTTTGGGACAATACTTAAGATCTTCTTCAAGTGCTTCTGCAATCTCTTCGACTCGATCAGAATCGTATGTATCTGTGCCATTGTTGTATGAAGTGTAGGTCGTATTATCCCCCGATTCAACATTCCCGTTAATTTTCTCACCATGCAAATTCCAACATGTATAACTTCTATCAATTCCACTCCTCAATAAATGCGATGCCAACTGAACCGCGTCAACCCGACTCCCAAAACAGCAACCCAAGCAAGGACATATCATTCGACTAGGGTCTTTGGCGTGCGCAACAGCAAACTTAACGAATTCCGATACCCCATTATCGTACTCTTTCGACAATCGACTTGAAGACATCCATTTCTTATCCATAGTTATACTAATTAAACTAAACAAAAACAAAAAGAAAAAATGTTATACCTGTAGGGAAATGATCCGACTTTCACACTTTGAACACAAGTAACCCCTATACACGTATCATAAAATGAAATATCATTAATTGACCAATTATGAGTCATAACTTGATAAGTGGCAACATGTAATCACAAACAAGCAACAATTAGAGAACAGATCAAAATACAAGAAGAAAGGTGAGAGACAACCATTAATATAGGCTCATTGACTTATAATATAACTTTAAAAACCACGAAAAATTATAATTTAAAGTATCAAAAAAATTTTCTCCTCAATAAGTATAAAGTAGACAATTAACTTATAACAAAAAAAACTGCCGATATTCATGCTCTTATGAAAGTCCAGAAAAAATAATAAAGAAAAAAACTGAAACAATTTTTACTAATGATTTTCTATTCAATGATTATAATCCCTCATCTTTTCCTCAAATTACAGGAGTGAAATCAAAAAGACAAAAATCACTGATAGTTAGCCACTAGAGCTGAAATCAGGTCATGATATATATTCTATTCAGAAACTAAAGCAACATCTACATTAATTGGAATCAAGAAGCCAATGCTTGATCTCATCCAATGACATGCGAGTATTTCCAGAAAATGGAGTACTACACTCCTTAGCTTTAAATCTCATCGTGAAAACTTTTTCCCCATAAAAATCAAATCAAAAACAAAAATTAAAAACAGAGAAATGAATAATAAAAGAGATCACTCAGTTCAGCAACAACGTACCTTATTCGTTTTCAGAGGATAAGAGAATAAGAACAACAACAACAACAATGTTTTCACGAAATGACGGCAACAGTGACGACAACGGTGACGGCAACGGTGACGGCAATGGGAATGCAAGAACGACGACAATGGCAATGCAAGAACGACGACAAGGGTTTCAGAAAATGTTTAGAAGAAACGGTCAAGAGAATAAAATGAATAGAAGTGTCTGAAAATGTTTAGAAATTGTTTTATATTTTAATTCGTAAATGACCTTAGAGGGCGCTTTTAAGAAAGAGCTTTCTTATGTGCCAACCTATAAGAGCGCTTTCTAAAGTGAAAAGAATTTAACACCTATAAGAGCGCTTTTCAGAAAGCGCTTTCTAAGGTTAACTTTAAACAGCGCTTTTAAAAAGCGTTGTTTAAAGTAATACCTATAACAGCGCTTTCCAAAAAAGCGCTTTCTAATGTGGAATCCATTTATTGCATTTAACAGCGCTTTTTAAAAGCGCTTTCTAAAGCCTATCTTTTACTGCGCTTTTTTTTAGCGAAATTTTTTTATTCTTTTTAGCAGCGCTTTTTTATAAAAGCGCTGTCTTTTTGGTGCTGTCTATTCCTATTTTTGGCGTAGTGTTAGTAATGAGTTGCAAAATTTATTTCAGTTTCTTTTGCATAGGAATGAAACATATTTGTAATTCAAATTTAATGTTGTTCCTTTCTATTAAGCAGCGTTCCAGAAAGAAAAAGTTAGTATTCACATTTTTTAATTAATTGTGAGATATCATTTTTATTTTATTTTATTTATATTAAATTGTAGTTTAAATAAAGTATTTTTATTCACATCTTTAGGACTAATATATTTATTTTTATTTTTAAACATTGCATAATCTTAAGAGTGTGTATTATTTGTAAAGTTTGATGGTGATATAGGTGTATTTTAGGAACCGTAGTACAAGTTATAACAATCATCACCATCATCCAATATATTTTGATGTTTACGGATGAGTAGAAACTTAGTTTTTATTTATGAGGCTTTCTGTGTTAAGAGAGTTATTTCATCCATCATACTTATAATACTATCGAAAAAGCCAATGGATCACAACTTGAAAGAATTGAAGTTTTTGTTATACTATGAAGTGACAAGCTCTTATTGATATTTCTATTATTCCTTTAAGTTCTTTTTGCATTTTTTTAATAAGCAAAGATAGTAAGTTCTTTTTGCATATTTTCTATTTGGTTACAAAATTATCCTTCCATTGTTAGAGTTATATTATATTGCCAGTTAAGGTTTCAAATAGTTTGGTTTAATCTTCTTTACAACGAGGAGATTAAGTTTCATTGACTTTGGTCAAGGATGACAGAGACTTATGTGTTTCTAGATCTTATTTATTGTACCCATACCATATAAACAAATAATTTTTATTATGTATTAAATTTTTTAATTATCAATAACTAAGAAGAGGGGAGAGATGTTAATTTCATATGATTATGTGTTCATTGTAATGTTTATTTCAATCCTACTGTTATGAAATTAACCAAAATGATATAGAGATGAAGTAGACAAAGACAAGAAGAAAAGTGATATTATATTATTCACCTTAAGTTCACTTAACATTGCAACATGAACCATATTTATAGTACATGTCCAATAAATAACCATTAACTTAAGGAATACACAAAACTTAGGAAATTAACTCATAGGATTTAAGGAATATAGAAAGTTGGGTAAATGAACATCCACATCTATTTACTATTATTCATAACACTCCCCCTTGGATGTTCATTGAGGATATGCCTCGTTAAAACCTTACTAGAAAAAACCCAGTGGGAAAAAATCTAGTGAAGGAAAAAGAGTACAATATTCTTTTAAAGTAAATTCATTTCTCCCCCTCAGCTGAACGATCATTTCTTCAATGATAAAAATTCTACTTGGGAGTGACTTTGTGAAAAGGTCTACAAGATTATCACATGAACATATTTGTTGGATGCTTATATCACCACTCTTTTGAAAATCACGAGTAAAAAAGAACTTTGGAGAAATGTGTTTTGTCTGGTCTCCTTTAATGTAACCATCTTTCAATTGAGCAAAATACATGTAGTATTGTCTTCATATATGGTCGTTGTATTTAATGTCCCAGAAGATAAACCACAAGTATTTTGGAAGTGCTGAATTAAGGATCTCAACCAAACCCATTCTCGACTTGCCTCCTGTAATGCTAAAAGTTCTGCATGATTTGATGATGTTGCTTCTATGGTTTGTTTCACTGATCTCCATGAAATAGATATACCCCCACATGTAAATAAATAACCTGTTTGTGATCTACCATTATGAGGATCTGACAAGTAACCTGCATCTACATAAGTTAATTCGAATCTGGATACTTTGCTATAAAACAAACCCATGTCTATTGTACCTCTAAGGTAACGAAGTATATGTTTGACTCCGTTCCAATGTCTTCGTGTAGATAAAGAACAATATCTTGCTAATAGATTGACAACAAATTATGTATCAGGACGTGTATAATTAGCAAGGTACATTAGTGTTCCAATTGCACTGAGATATGGTACTTCAGGACCAAACAATTCTTCATCCTTTTCTCGTGGCCTGAAAGGATCTTTCTCCACATCTAATGATCTAACAACTATTGGAGTAAACAACGGGTGACATTTGTCCATATAGAAGCGTTTTAACACCTTTTCTATATAGTTTTCTTGATGTACAAATATTTTTTTTGTCCAAATGTTCAATTTGCAAACCTAGACATAATTTTGTCTTTCCTAGGTCCTTCATCTCAAACTTTTTCTTTAAATAATTCATAGCTTTTGGAAGTTCTTCAAGAGTTCCAATAATATTTATGTCATCCACATAGACAACTATTATTGCAAATTCCTTTCCTAATCTTTTTATAAAAGTACAAGGACAAATAAAGTTATTTGTATATCTCTCTCTAAGCAAATATTCTCTGAGACGATTATATCACATTCGTCCGGATTGTTTCAGCCCATAGAGAGACTTGTTCAATCTTATGGAGTACCTTTCTTGAGATCCAGAATTATGTGCATCTGGTATATTGAACCCTTTAGGGAGTTTCATGTAAATTTCACTATGAAGTGAACCATACAGATAAGATGTTACAACATCCATCATGTGCAAATTAAGCCCTTCATGTGCTACAAACCTAATTAAATATAAAAAATTGAATTACATCCACTACAGGTGGATATATTTCATCAAAATAAATTTTAGGTCTTTGTGAAAATTCTTGAGCAACAAATCAAGCTTTATACCATTCTTATTTTGCTTTTTCACAAAAACTCATTATATTCAATTGGTTTCACATCTTGAGGTGTTTGAACTACAAGCCCAAAATCGAGTCATTTGTAAAGTGAGTTTAATTTTTCTTCAATTGAATATGTTCATATTGGCCAATTCTCACTTTGTCTACAATCTTTGATAGACTTTGACTCATGATCCTCGTTATCATTTATCATCTTTAGCGCTATATTATACACAAAGAGATTGTCAATATTGACTTTATTTTGGTTCCATCATATTTCATTCATGACATAATTTATGGAGATCTCTTAATTTTCATAAATTTCAGGTACCTGGTTAGTTCTTCTGGAACTCAAAATTAAATAATGTCAAAGTGCTCTTAGATTTTTCATATCCTCACTTGGGTCATTTTTAACTTTAGTTTATTTTATTGGTAGAGGACTTTTAACATCGGAACCGACTTTTCTACCACACTTCAGGCGCGACTATAACTCATTTGCAATATTATATTGTCCAATATGAGAATCCACTTTGAGTGAAATATTAGCAGCTAATAATTTGTTTCATAAACTTTGCAAATGAATTGTATTTTGAACTTCGAGGATCAAAATGATTTAATAATATTTTATTTCAAATTGTTAATTTGAACTTCTGATTCACACTTTCAGCTGCTTATTCTCCCCCCAAATATTGAGAAAATTAATTTATCAATTGATAATCAGCCTACTGGGCTTCAAACAAGTATCCAATTATTGGATCAAGATATATCCTCAAGTACGGGATTCATATAAAATACCTTTTTCTAAAAAAAACTCAAAACACATCTTAGCGTACTATATTGGAGCAATTGAATAATCACAACACATCCAAAAGTCTACTTAGATGAGAAGTATTAGATTATGAACCTAAAATAATTTGTAAGTTAAGGGGAGAATTATCATGTACTATCTTGTTGGCCTAATGCGAATAATTATCTTAATACCCTACTTTGTGTGTTTCAAATATCCAATTTAGAATTGATGATCTCACAAGTATCAACTATATAACTAACTTTAGACGTCCAAAGAATGGATCTTCAAGTCCATTTTTTTATGAGCATGTCCTTCAAGATGTTCAATATTAATTTTAGTAATATATGTGATACTTATCAAGGAATTTCTGAAAATTTAGAAAACAAGATCTTAGTTTAATTAGTTGAGAAAATAATTTCACAAACTTCTGGTTGTGAATAGACATATGTACGATCTTTTAGTCGATGCAACAATTAATGTCATAAAAACTCAATTTCTCAAATTTTCTTTTAGTAACACACAAATTTTATTGGATTGAAGAAACTTCTGGTTCTTCAAAACTAGTTCTCACATCATAATACATCTGAACTGACCCAACCGATTTTTCTAACAACACACTTGTTGCACCCCAAATTTTACCCTCAGATCCTCCGATAATTTATCATAGCATTTTTAATCAGTTTTTTTGCGTTTTTAATTAAATATCTCATTAATCATTAATCACGTATTTTAGTCATTTTATTGTTCTTTTTTTTTACAATTTGTTTTATTTTAAAATTTATTTAGAATTAATTGAGTTTAATTTTTCAATTTTAGTTCAATTTTAATTCTAATATAATTTTTAATATAGTTTATATTTTAGTTAAGTTTATATTTCTTAACTTTATTTTTTTATTTATTTTAATTTATTTAGATATTTGTTCTTATTTCTTTTTATTATATTTTTAAGCATTCTTGTTCATTAAGTTTGTCAAGAGGGTAATGTTGGTATTTACAAAATTTGCAACCCTAATTCCTTCCATATACTATCTCTGTTCCTTTTTATAAGAGACAATTCACTTTTTAGGTTCATTGAATAATCAATGTATTTGGTCAGTTTATAGACTAGATACATTGAGTATTCAATGAACCTAAAAAGTAAGTTGTCTCTTATAAAAAGGAACGGAGGTAGTATATTCTAAGTGGCTGATGAAGGAGAGGCCAATGGACAGCATACCCGCGCCTCTATTAGAGAGAAAAATCTGAAACGAAAACATTTTCTCCATACAATTCCTTTCCAAGCCTTTCCCTCACTCACCATTACTCCTCCTTCTGACACCCCTTTTCTTTTCTCATTTTCTCTTCCTCCATCCCAATGAAAGAGCTAACCGTTGAACCTGAGCCCATCCATGGCCATGGCCATGGCCATGCTCAAGGTGTTGCACCATCAAAGATTGGTAAAGGTAACTCCACTACTAGACCTGACTTACACAACAGGGTTGTCAAAATCTTAAGAGCTAGAGAAGCTTATAATGGTGGCTACAATGATGAAGTTGGTGAAAAGCCTTCTAGATTTGAAGTCTTTGGTTGGTACCTTTATGAGTTTTGCTTCTACTTTGTTCAAACTATTCTTGTCCCTGTTGTTTTCCCTCTCATTATCAGTCAGCTACAGAAACAGCTACTGTTTCACTTCAAGAATGGAACAAGCTTCATCCTAGTACTCACTGCTCACAGAAGGAATTTCATTTGTATAGCAAACTCACTGGACACACTATAAGTTCAAAATTTTCACCATTGGAATGGACATCAATTGCTTGGGCTATAGGTCTAGCCATAGCTGCACCAATTCTTGGTTTCCTTTCCTTCCACCTCGACGGAACTTTCCCGAAACTCATCACGGTAGCAGCAACAGGTGTTAGAGTATTCTTCTGTCTCCCGGCCGGATTCTTCAAAGTTACAGTCATTTTTATTCCCTACATTGCCGGTATCATAGCAGCCAACATAGTTGCGAATGCTGCTCACACGCAACATTCACGACCACACACGCATCTTCTTCCACCAAGCCGTGATGACAACGATGACAATAACTTACCAGCTTGCGATTCAACAACAACGAACTTGAAGCAGTGACGATTTTATGGGAGGGACGAAACAAAGCAGCGGCATCGACATTTAACAGAGCCAACGTCAACATTGTTTGGTACGGTTTCCATTACGAGTTTTCGTCTTCATATTACTGAACATTGAAATTGTGTTTTTGGACTGATGTTGCTACTTTAAGTTTGTTATGTTGTGTGTGCATTCTATTTCATGATTCAATTTGTGATGAGTGGCTGTTTCTTTTGCTTGGATTAGATTGGTGATTTATTGAATAAGTTAGTAAAATAATACTTTTAAAATATTATCATGAAAAATATAGTTACTTTTTATATTGAAATGTTAGAATATTTGTATGTGTAGTAGAAATTCTCTGCAAACTAAAAAGCTGATGGCGGTTCGCGTTTTGTAATTGGCATTGTATAATTTAAATATGCTATTTGGTACATAGAGGATTTTTTATACAGTCACTCGTGTGTTGCATTTTCAAGTGGGTATACTTGTTTGCTGTGCATCTTTTTCATTGAACATATATGCTTTTAAGTTTTATAGTTATATATATATACTTTAGAATTTTTGAGTTATATATTATTGTTTGTTTATATTTTATGTTGCTTAAACTCTCTTTTAATTTTGTTTCTATATTTTGTATTATTGTTAGAAATTTTAATTATTGAATCAAGAGTATGGTCATTGAGGTTGTAGAGTGTCGAGTAGAATTTTGTTTTGGAAATTATCACTAAAAGTCTTGATAAATATGAGGCCCATTTCATTTCTTTTTGTTGGTCCATGAGAGTTTAATTAAAAGATTATCGGTTTTACCGATTTAAAATCTTGATTTAGACTAGACCGACTTTATGTTTCATTTCAATCTCATTTTATTTTATTTTTTTGGTCAATGAAAATCTAATAGAAATGTATTCGATTTATCGATCTAAATCCTTAGTTAGATGAGACCGATTTCATTTATATTTCGAGTTTGTTTCTTTATTTTTGGGCCAATGATAAGATAACACTTTTGATTTGGCGATTTTTCTCTAAAAAATCCAAATCCTAATTTACTTGAGGCCTACCCCTTTTTATTTTAGTTCTTATCTCTATTTATTGGCATTCACCATTTATTTATTTTTATTTCTTTTTATCTTCCTTCATTATCATTTTATTCATTTTGGGCCTATGACATAAAAAACCTTCTTGATTTTGTTGATTTATTCAAGTCACAAGTATCATGATTCATATGAGGCCATTTTTCAATTTATTTTTATTGGTCAATGAAAATCTAATAGAAGGTATTCGATTTATCGATCTAAATCCTTATTTAGATGAGATCGATTTTATTTTTCGAGCCGTTTCTTTATTTTTGGGCCGATGATATTACAGAAATCACGACTTAGTCGATTTATCAAATTACTAAAAGTCGTGATATGTATGAGGCCACCTTCATTATTTTATCGGTCGATGAAGGTCGAATATCATAGTTTATCGGTTTCTCGATTAAATCATGATTAAGACGAGACCGACTTTATTTCTACTTCATTCTGTATTTTCTTATATCTTCATTTTCATTTTTGACCGATGAAGTCTTTCTATTCACGAACGTTGTTATCGAAGCGACCAACCTTCATTATTTCAAATCTGTAGTGAGTGATCATCGAGATCTCTTTCTATACTTTGAGATCGTGATAGGTTACCTTCGACTAATCAACGAGAGTTTGTAATTTAAGACGAGGTCTTTACCTTTTCTTTTTGTGTGGCACGATTGTATCGGAGAATGATCATCAATATCATTTCTCCATCGTGTCTTAACACAAAGATTGAATTGTGCCTCCTCCTATAGTGTGGTCTTCTTCATAGATCGTACTACGACGGATCAGCACTACGTTCACTACAAAATATGTTGCTATTAGTGACGTGTTTTCCACGCCGCAACAGCTAAAATCATGTCACTACATGTTTTTTGCGACGTGCCCATTTACGTCGCATGAGAGCGCGTGGCAAATTGTTGTGACGTTATTTTCATGTCACTAATTTGCCACGTGATTTTCACGTCGCATTGCAGTAAATTATTTGCGACGTGATATTCACGTCACTAATTAGTGACATGTTTTTCACGTCGCTAAAATTGTGACATGCATTTCACGTGGCTAACTTATATTATTTTTAATATTTACGTTGTATTTTGCGGCGTGATTTTCACGTCACTAATTTGTGACAGGAATTTCACGTCGCTAAAGTTGGTGTTTTAATTGTTTAAAATTTCTGATTATTATATATAATTCAATATTAATAAATATATAAATTAAATTTAAATTTAATATTAATAAAATTTAGTAAATTCAATATTATAAATCAAATTTATAAAATTAATAATTCAATATTACTAAATATATAAATTAATAAACTTAATATAATGAAATTAATAAACTAAAATTTAAATTAAATATGTCTAAATATAATATATAAGTATAAATTCAGTACACAAATTAAAAACTAAAAAGAAAATAAAAACAAGACTAAATATTTGGTTCATCCGGGTCGGAATAGTAGGCATCATCATCTTGGTTGTCATTATTTCTCGATTGACCACCATCGTTGCGATTTCCACCAAATGCTTGCATAAATTGCCGCATTTGCTCCTCCATATCAGCCTGCCTCTTCGCCATTGTCTCCATTATTGCGTCCGTTTGGGCCTTCAATGTCGCCTCCATTTGGGCCTTCAATGCCGCCTCACGTTCCTCTGACTCGCGTCTAGCCAATTGTCTTATATAACATATATTATTCTTATTTTATAACATATATAAAACAGAATTTAAATATATTATTCTTATTTAAATAACATTTATATATTATATATTATTCTTATTATATAATTCTGTTTTTATATAAAATAACATTTATATATTATATATTATTCTTATTTTATAACATATATAAAAATTTATAACATTTATCTATTATATATAATTTATATAGTTAAAATAGAATTTAAATATATATAATTATATATAAATATAAAAAATAAATATATATAATATGTTTACATTTCTGTTTTTTATATAAATAAATATATAAAATAATTTTTTATTTAAAATAACATTTATATATTATATATTATTCTTATTTTATAACATATATAAAACAGAATTTAAATATATTATTCTTATTTAAATAACATTTATATATTATATATTATTCTTATTATATAATTCTGTTTTTATATAAAATAACATTTATATATTATATATTATTCTTATTTTATAACATATATAAAAATTTATAACATTTATCTATTATATATAATTTATATAGTTAAAATAGAATTTAAATATATATAATTATATATAAATATAAAAAATAAATATATATAATATGTTTACATTTCTGTTTTTTATATAAATAAATATATAAAATAATTTTTTATATTTATAATATAGTTTTTTATATATTATATATTATTCTTATTATATAATTCTGTTTTTCTATAAAATAACATTTATATATTTATAAAACAGAATTTAAAAATATTTATATATATAATTCTTATTTAAAATAATATTTATATATTATTCTTATTTCTGTTTTATATATTTATATATTACCCTATATAATTCTGTTTTAAAATAATATTTATAAAACAGAATTTAAAAATATTATATAATTCTGTTTTAAAATAATATTTATAAAACAGAATTTATATATTTATATATTACCCTATATTATTCTTATGTCTTAAAATAATATTTCTATATTACCCTATATAATTCTGTTTTATAATTTATATATTATTCTTATTTAAAATAATATTTATAAAACAGAATTTAAAAATATTAAAACACAAAATATATATATATATATATATATATATATATATATATATATATATATATATATATATATATAATATATTTAAATTTTCGTTTTATATATATATAAATATATAAAATAATTTTGTTTTATAAATTCACAAACACACACATATATATATATATATATATATATATATATATATATATATATATATATATATATATATAATTCTGTTTTTATTTAAATAACATTTATATATAAAACAAATAATAATCATTTTCATAAATTATACATAATCATTTTCAGAAATTATTCATAACCATTTTCAGAAATAATAACACAATCAAAAATTATACACAACCATATATATATATATATTTTCATACCATATTCAAAAATTATAAAACAAATAATAAAATAAATCTAAAAAATAAATTGCTAAAAAATACCTCTTGAAGCTTTCAATCCACTCTTTTTTTCTCTCTTAATCTTCAATCTTCAATCTTCAATCGATCTTCTTCTATATAACATCACACAAAATAATATTAATAATACCCAAAACAAATATAAAAAAACGAATTAAAATTTTAAAATAAGTTACATAAAATTAAATGAAAGACATACCTATAAAATTTTGGAATGGATAAGAGAAAATTTTTTGCTTCTGCTTTGAAGAAGAAGAAAGGAAGAAGATGCAGAGGAAATATGGGTTTCTGGTGGAGGAGAGGAAAAACGAAAAGGAAAATGAAAGAGGAAGGGTTACGGAGAAGAGTTAAAGGCGTTGTTATATAGACCTATTAGCGACGTGAATATCACGCCGCAACTTTGCCACGTGATATTCACGCCGCAAAACACCAACGGTAATAATTTTGGCCCCACACCCTGCAAAAGGCTGTTCCTTTCAAGAATGAAAATTTTGAATTTCCCACTCAAAACTTTGCGTCGTACATTCCATGCCGCAAATTTTTTTTTCCAAATTTTGAACATTAAAACTTTCTGCACGCACAGGCTTTAAGCATAAAATAATTAGTTAATTTGTTGCGGCGTGTTTTCCACGTCGCAAATATTTTTTTCAAATTTTAAAGTCTGATCACATCTGACCACCCATGTGCTAATCTAACTTTATTTATTTTATTATTAAATAAGGCAGCGACGTGATTTCCATGCCGCAACAAGCTTTTATTTGCCACGTTAGAATCACGTCACAAAATCACGTGGCTATCTCCAACATTTCTTGTAGTGGTTGGACCCGATTCATCGATCCAATAAAATAATTAACAATCACTAAATTTACTTTCAGTCAATATATATATCTTGATTTATTTTTTATGTCGATTATTATCCTTGTTAATATTATCATTGTTCATATTTATATCTTGTGTATATTGTCCATTTTATTTGTTCATTTAAAATACACTAATAAATATCGAAACCCTAAAAAACTCAATTGACCGGACTGTGGTTACTATTATGTTTTGGGACTGAGGACTTAGATTTAGGACCCTTTGCCCTATGCTCTTGGAGTGGAGATTTTGACTCTTGATCTTGGCTTGCCAGTGGCCCATCAGTGGGAAGTGTTTATGCACTATTCTGGTTAGATCTTTCTATCTCTTGCTATTTACATTGAAGCACTCATTTACTTTTGCTTGATGTCTGCTTTTTTTGATACTTATATATATATATATATATATATATATATATATATGTTTGCTTGACATTGTTTTTTAGCATTTTAGCATGTTAAGCATGATACTATGCATTTACTGTCATTCTTTGATTTATTATCACTTGACTTTGATATCTTGATTATTACCATGTTCATATCTCGC
This sequence comes from Lathyrus tuberosus, assembly GCA_022829125.1. Classification (NCBI taxonomy): domain Eukaryota; kingdom Viridiplantae; phylum Streptophyta; class Magnoliopsida; order Fabales; family Fabaceae; genus Lathyrus; species Lathyrus tuberosus. The sequence continues at coordinate 2,752,232 of JALAZF010000656.1, read as the reverse complement.
TCATTTTATCTTGATTATTATACTTGTTCATATTCATATTGTTCACTGTATATTCATACTTGACTCATTTGACCCTCCTTCCAAAGGAATGTTTTTTTCACTTTGACTCCTAAGTCACAATCCATTCCCATTTCATCTTTGGCCTCCTAAGAGCCGTTTCCCTCATAGTTTAGTAATAGGATGGAGTTATCATGAACTCCATGTGATTCTCACTATCATGAGAACTCACTTTACCTTTTACTCGAACTTACAGAGTTATCATGAACTCTGTGTGGTTCTCACTATCATGAGAATTCACTTCCTCCTTTCATAACATAGACTTAGAAAGTTATCATGGACTCTACGTGAGCTTATGCTCATTCCCTTTGGAACGTTGGCCATAGTCAATGTTTCCTTTTCTTTCACCCTTAGTTAGGTGAACTACGGTTGCTCTGATTCTTTAGTCAGATACGTAGGCACAAGTTGCGACGTCTTGGCGAGCAAACTTAGTGTACATATCTTTAGGTCTTTACCTTAGCATAGATATTCCTTAGCAAGCAAACATAGTATAACACAAACTTAAACAAGAGGTTCCTGTAGAGTACTACAGATACTTAGGGTGCTAATACCTTCCCTTTCTATAACCAACTCCCGAACCTTAGATCTCCCCCCTTTAGGTTTTTCTAACGATCTTGAACCTTTCCTTTGGATAAATCAAAGTCGGTTGTAAAAGAAATATGATGCAAGTTAATTAATAGCTTGTTATCCGATTTTCACCGCAACAACACTTAAGTGTGATTTGTAAACATCTGATTTACCATAATACATATGATTTTATTCCTCTAATTTGTTTCAATCTCTAGTAAATATAAAATAATTTATATAAAATTTATTCAATCTTAATAAATTTACAATTATTAATATTATTCATGCAATCATTCTGTGATTGTCAATTTTTCTAAGATCCATGAAAATCGTTATTGATACTTTTCTAATCAATGGAGACAGAATAATCATTTTTTTATCCATCATCAATGGATAACCATTCTTTGATGAATGAATAAAAGTAATTCATTGTTTGAACAATCTTTTAGGGATCCATTATAATTCAAGAGGTAAATCATAGATCTTCAAACAATGATAAAGATAAACACTTTTCGTGCAATCCTCCGAGGATGCAATATAATTTCTTCAAGAACTATATAAATTATTATTTTTCTATCATTCAGGGATCTTGATTAGTTCTTCAAGAACTCTATAATAAATTATTATTTTGTTATCCTTCAGCGATGCTTGATAAGTTCTTCAGAAACTATATAATAAATTATTATGTTGCTCTCCTTCAGGGATGCTTGATAAGTTCTTTAGGAACTATATAATAAATTATTATTTTTCTATCCTTCAAGGATATTTGTTAAGTTCTTCAGGAACTGTATAACAAACACATTATTTTATAGTCTTTCAGAGATATTTTAACATTACTCATCCAATCCTTTTGGGATTCATGAAAATCATTGTTGATTTTTTTTCTTCTAATCAATATATCAATACATAATAGGTAGAATTAAATATATATATTACGAAACAAATAATAATAATGTTACCTTCTAAATCTTGGAGCTTCATATAGGCAGACCTTCATTATCAAATTATTTGTATCACTTCTTAGACAATTAGTTAACATTCATATGGTAGAGTTTCGTGCTGATAACGTGTTATGAAATTAACCAAAATGATATAGAGATGAAGTAGACAAAGAGAAGAAGAAAAGTGATATTATATTATTCACCTTAAATTCACTTAACATTGCAACATGAACCATATTTTTAATACATGTCCAATAAATAACCATTAACTTAAGGAATACACAAAATTTAGGAAATTAACTCATAGGAGTTAAAAAATATAGAAAGTTGGGTAAATGAACATCCATATCTATTTACTATTATTCATAACACCTACTTTGTTTCATTGATGTTTATTTTATATGATAATTTATTAATTGTGTCTGATTTACCACGTGTTTAATTGAAAAATTAAATTATTATATATAAATATATATCACAAAATTTATTACATAAATAATTTAAATTAAGACTAAATTAAAGTAAAAAAAAATGTTTATGTTTCAACACATGTGTATATATTATAAAAGCGGACGCTAGTTTGTTATAAAGGGAATAATACATTTTTTTAGTAAAAAAACAATATAATTATGATCATTTGATAATAGTTCTAACATATTCTGTCTCAACTAAATGTATAAGATATGATAATACAATTTCTCTCTTAAAGATCTTGAATAATAATTTTGAATAATATTTGAGTTAAAAATTAGAATATTATGATATAAAAATACAAATTAGAGATTACATCTTAAAAAATATATTGTTTATAAAATAAAATATTAAAAATTTATTATAATATAAATATGAACAAAATTTGACGTTATATTAAAATAATTTTGAATAATATTTGAGTTAAAAATTAGAATGTTAAGATATAAGAAAAAAATTAGGGATTAAACCTTAAAAAATATATAGTTCATAAAATAAAATATTAAAATTTATTTTAATATGAATATGAAACAAATTTAACATTATATTAAAATAGTTTATTGGGATTAAAATATCTACAGGATAATTAATATTAATATTTTCATAAATATGAATATGAATATTAGTTTATTTAAAAAAATTAATTTTTTCTTTAATAGTTGTTTTTTTAATATACTAATAAATATCTTATCTTTACTTAGATTATCTAACTTTCATTTAAAAAAAAATTGCTCATAATTTCTTAATAAATGTTATAATTGATTATTTAGTAAGGTTAATAGTTATTTTAAGTTATCTAAATTTATTTAAATACCGTTCTGGACTGGGACCTGCTCCACATCCAAGCAGGCCCAGCCCACACGCTCTGGGGCGGCCCATACGAAGGACTTAGTCAAGCCAGTGTCGGGCAAGTGTCACACCACAGTGTCGGGCACAAATGGCGTAGAGTTTCGGGCAGAAGCATTGAGCCTTCCCCGGAGTTCTCCCTCCTCGACACGAGGACGTTGCTCCCCGCGAGGAGTCATCTCCGTCCACGCAGCAAGTCCTCCCCGCGAGGACACATCTCTCCCCGACATGCAAGAGTCCTCCCCGCGAGGACACGTTCTCATGTAACCGCCCCACTCCCGATGGAATCGGTCTACCCTAATTCTGGAGATTTAGGAACGGTTACCCCAGGGCGAAGACCACGTGCTGGTCTTCACTACGCCACGTAAGCCCTGGCAGTTACTTGGATTGGGCCTGACAATCCAGCCCAATGCAAGTAACCGTTGGCCCCGCGCTGAAGGCTCTCTATAAATACCCTCTCACTTGAGAGGGTCAGGTGATGTTCACTTCTACTCTCACTTCTGTACTTGCTATCTCTGACAGTTATCTTACTTGAGCGTCAGAGTACCTTGCAGGTACACCCCCCCCCCCCCCCCCCGCCGTCTTTCAATCTCACCGGAGATGAAGCCCAGACGACGTCATTGGCCATTAGAAATTGTCTGATCCAGGTACGATCAGTGGCGCTGTCTGTGGGAATCCTTTGCTTCCCCATTTTCCCCCGTTAAACCAAAGCAACTCTCATTCATCACCAACATGGCCAATCCGACAGTTAACCAGGCTCTGGACACCGTGCTCGCACAACTCGAGAACGGGAACCACCGTGAGGACGCCGTCATCCTCAACGGCGGCGAAGGCGACATAAGAGACGGGCAGACCGCCTCCCCGGACTCCCAAGATATGGCTTACAACGCCACCCGCCAGGACGACCAGCAAGCCATTTTCCAACCAGTTGCTCCTCCGCCCAATGCGGACCCGAGCACCGTGGCCCTATTCGCCTTGATCAATCAGACCAATCAGCTGATCGCACAGTAGAACACCAGAATTAAAGCCTTAGAGCAAGGACGGGCACAACGATCTTCCCCGCGAAGACATCGTCGCCCCCCGTCACCTCGCCGTTCTCCTTCCCCGCGAAGGACCCCCTCCGAAGAATCTCGAACCCCGTCGCCGGTACGCCAGGGTCGCCGACCGCGTCTTGAGCGCCCCCAGCCGAAGATCTCCTAGAAACGCCCTCGTTCCCTGCCTCGGAAGGAACCCAGGGCCTCCACCACTTCCAAGAAAGACCAAAGAACCGTTCGAGGAACTCCCCTCCACGGCATCATCGATCTCCTTCGAGATCCCCGGCTGGTAGCGACGACGAGGACCAGAGGACCCCTTTGTCGTGGGAAATCATGAACGCCCCAATCCCTGCAGGCATGGAGAAACCCCCACCATTGGGGACCTACGACGGCCTGACCGACCCCGACGATCACGTCGAGAGTTTCGAAGCAATGCTCGACTTCTGAAATGTCAGGGGAGCCATCAGGTGCAGGCTGTTCCCCACCACCTTGCGGAAGGGAGCCATGACTTGGTATAAGGGTCTAGCATATGGGTCGATCACATCCTGGAAGCAACTTAGGCAACGCTTCATCAAACACTTCACCGCGTCTCAGCGACACCCGAAGACGGAGGCTGCCCTGGAAAGCATCTTCCAAGGGAAGAACGAATCTCTCCGAAACTACATCGAGAGATTCAACAAGGAAGCTGTCGAGGTCCATACGACCGACGACATGAAGAAATATTTAATCCTCCATGGACTGCGTGCCGGATCTGACTTTGCCAAATCCATAGGCCTCCGCAGACCCCGGCGTCTCGAGGACCTTCTCGCTCGGGCTCAAAAGTATATCGAACTCGAGGAGACGGAAGCAGCTCAGATCGCCCTTGAGACGAGACGCAGAGAGGGCCCCCGCGGCCACAAGGATGAAGACTCTTCTCCCTGACGAGGAGGAGAAAAGAAGAAAGAGAACCGCAACCGTGATATTCGGGAACCGCACGGACCGGCTGGCCGATTCATGGAGTACACCCCGCTCAATGCTCCCCAGGCTCGAATCCTCTCCGAATGCCAGAATTCCGAGTTTGTGAAAGAAGGAGTTCGCTTCCCGAAGGCCGCTGCTCCCAAGTCAAACGTTGACAAATCAAAGTACTGCAGGTTCCACCGGAGCCACGAGCATGTTACCGAAGACTGCATCCATCTCAAGGATGCGATCAAAATTCTGATCAAGGAAGGGCACTTGAAGAAATACGCCCAGAAGAGCGATACTCCTCGCCCCAGCTCCCGGGAAGCCCAGAACGTCGAGGAGACGACGCCTCCGCCCGACAAGAGTCACCTTCAGGTCGCCCTCAGTGTAACCTGACCCGAAGACTTCTTTGTCCCCCCAATCATTGAAGGACAAGAAGCAATTTGCAATATGTGGGCGACATTTCCCCACGAGGACCCCGTTGCTGCCCGGAGCACCTGGGAAGGCTTCCCCAGGGCGATGGTCATCTCCGGGGGAGGACCAGAGAAGCTGTCTGTCGGATCAATCAAGCAGAAATTTGATGAGCTGGAATCCGCGACATCGGCGAAGGCGACCACCCTCGAGAAAGTGCGGGGAAACTCCAACCCCATCACCTTCTACCTCGAGGAACTCCCCGGAGGAGCACCAAATGCCACTATTCCCCTCCTGATCAGGGCGCAGATGGCGAACTTTGAAGTTCAAGGATCCTAGTCGACCAGGGGAGTTCGGTCGACATCATGTATGCTCATCTGTTCGGGACCCTCCAGCTCGACGAGAGGCATCTAACCCCGTATGTCGGTTCAGATCTACAGGGGTTCAATGGAACCACCACCAGGCCATGGGGTTACGTGGAGCTAATGGTTACATTTGGGGCCGAAGACACAGCCCGACAGGTGAAGATCCGTTTCCTGGTGGTCGACTGCCCGTCCCTTTACAACTGCATCCTCGGGAGGACCACCCTGGCCGAGCTTACGGCGGTACCATCAACGGTCCACCTCAAAATGAAGTACTACACGACCAGGGGACGAGTAGTGACGATGCACGGGGACATCGACGCGGCCAGAAGATGCTTTGACGCCACCATCAAAGGCCTAAGTTCCATCGACCCCAAACCCAAGACCGTGGCCAAGCCACCCCAGGATGCCGAACAGGTACCTCTCCCGCGCGTCAACGCGGTCGACCTCGACAGCAGGTTCTCCGGCGAACCCGACGAAGACAGAGTCGAAGATCTCGACCACCAGGCGGAGAATAACGGGCGGCCTCTCCATCCAACGCGCCCCATCCCAGATGGAGACTTCGAGCTCGTGGTACTCGGGGACGATCCAGACCGCAACATGAAGATTGGCACCGGGATCCCCGACCTGGCAAAGGAGCAACTGAAGGCATGTCTGAGAGAGAACGCTAACCTCTTCGCGTGGAGCGCGTCCGAGATGCCTAGCCTTGACCCCGAGGTGGCTTGTCATCAGCTCGCAGTAGATCCGGCCGCTAGGGCCATAGCACAACGTAGGCGTAAGTAGTCTCCCGAGAAAGCGGAGGCTGCTGAAAAAGCTGTAAAAGACCTCCTAGAGGCAAATTTTATTTCGGAAGCCAAATACACGACATGGCTGTCCAACGTTGTACTTGTCAAAAAGAATAATGGAAAATGGAGAATGTGCGTTGATTATACTGATCTTAACCGGGCTTGCCCGAAAGACTGTTATCCCTTGCCTAACATCGACCAACTGGTCGACAACTCTGCAGGTTACAAACTACTATCCTTCATGGACGCTTACTCGGGATACAACCAAATTCCCATGGACAAGGTCGACAAACAACACACGGCCTTCATGACCGTGTCGGGCAACTGCTATTACAACGTAATGCCTTTCGGTCTGAAGAATGCCGATGCGACCTACCAACGGATGATGAATAAGGTTTTTCGAGCTAAAATCGACGACATGCTCGAAGTCTATATGGACGATATGATCGTCAAGTCTGCAGAAGAAGTCGACCACGCCGCGCACCTCAAGATGGTGTTCGACACGGCGAGGAGGTGCCGCATGAGGTTTAACCCCGAAAAGTGCACCTTCGGCGTCCGGGCAGGGAAGTTCCTCGGATTCTACCTCACAGAGCGAGGAATCGAGGCCAACCCCGACAAGTGTAGGGCTTTCTCCGAACTCCCTACCCCGGACTCAAAGAAGTCGATACAATCATTGAACGGGATGCTCACTGCCCTTTCCCGTTTTGTCGCCAAATCCGCACAGTACGCACTCCCATTTTTCAAACTTCTTCGACAAAAAGCGGAGTTTGATTGGAGCGAGGAATGCGAGCAGGCACTCGTCCACTTAAAACAGGTCCTATCACAACCCCCGGTCCTCTCACGGCCTGAGAACGGGGAGACACTCTTATTGTATCTTGCGATCACGAGTGAAGCAATCAACGCCGTCCTCATTCGGGAAACCCCGGACGGACAGAAGCCAGTTTACTTCACGAGCAAAGCCCTCCAGGGCCCCGAGCTCAGATATCAGCAGATTGAGAAAGTCGCCCTGGGCCTCGTCACCGCAGCTAGAAGGCTACGCCACTACTTCCTCGCCCACACCGTCGTCGTAAGGACCGAACAGCCTATAAGGCAGCTCCTCGGGCGACCGGACATGGCGGGGAGGATGCTCAGGTGGTCACTCGAGCTTGCCGAGTTTGACATCCAATACGAAGGGAGGAAAGCCCTGAAGGCACAGGTACTGGCCGACTTCGTAGCAGAGATGACCGTCCTGAAACCTTCGACCAACGGATCACAGAAATGGATGATCTATGTCGACGGGGTGTCCAGCCCAAAGGGAAGCGGGGCGGCCATCATCCTCGAAAATGAGGAAGGCATCTTGATCGAGGTATCCCTCGAACTGTCCTTCCTGACATCCAACAACCAAGCCGAATACGAGGCCTTCCTCGCAGGACTTCGGCTGGCGGAAGACCTCGGCGCCAAGGAGGTCAAACTCTTCACCGATTCCCAGCTCGTGGCCTCGCAAGTCTGAGGAGAGTACCAAGCCAAGAACGACAGCCTCATAGAATACTTGGCCTTGGTAAAAGAAAAGATGAAAAAGTTCACCTCCGCGGAAGTAACTCACATCCCCCGCGAGCACAATGCCCGAACAGATGTCTTGTCCAAATTGGCGAGCACAAAGAAGAAAGGTGGGAACAAATCCGTCATACAAGTGCTTTCCCACCCGAGCATCGACAAGCCGGCCGTGGTTTCTAACATCAACGCCATCGGGAACAACAACTGCTGGATGACCCCGGTATGCGAATACCTCATGACTGGCAAACTGCCCGAAGATCCCAAAGAAGCAGGAATGGTTAAAAAGCGGGCGTGCTCGTACACCGTAGTCGAGGATAAGCTATACCGGCGAGGGTTCTCTATCCCCCTCCTCAGGTGCGTCGAGGAGACGAAGGTCCCCGGCATCCTCCAGGAAATCCACGAGGGAATCAACGCACAGCACCTTGGTGGCCGCTCGTTAGCCCATAAGGCGCTGCGAGCAGGGTACTACTGGTCCACCATGCAACAAGACGCCAAGGAACACGTCAAGAAGTACGACAGATGCCAACGACACGGGGACATGCACCTCGCTCCTCCTAGCGAGCTCAAAACGCTATCCTCCCCGTGGCCGTTCGCATGGTGGGGAATGGACATTCTTGGACCCTTCATCATATGATCTAATCAAAACAAATACCTCATCGTCGGGGTGGATTACTTCACGAAGTGGATCGAGGCGGAAACATTAGGCAAAATCACGGCCTTTAACATACTGCATTTTTATAAAAGAAACATCCTCGCCCGATTCGGCGTGCCTCGAGCCATTGTCACCGACAACGGGACACAGTTCACCGACAAGAACTTCCAAGACTTCGTCACCAAACTAGGCACGAAGCAGCACTTCACGTCGGTCGAGCACCCCCAAATGAACGGGCAGGCTGAGGCAGCGAACAGAGTAATCCTCCGAGGATTGAGACGCCGATTAGGCGACGCCAAACAACGGTGGGTCGAGGAGCTACACAGCGTCCTCTGGGCCTACCGAACGACCCCACACTCCATGACCGGGGAGACCCCTTTCCATTTGACCTACGAAACGGAGGCAGTGATCCCCGTGGAGATCAGGGAACCCTTGAGGAGGACAGAAGCCCCCCTCGACGGGGACGCGAACGATGAAGCCTTGAGGGAAGAGCTCGACTTCGTCGAAGAAACATGCTCGGGCGCTTCTCTCCGAGAAGCGTCACTTAAACAAAAAATAACACTACGTTATAACGACAAAGTTATCAAACGTGATTTTCAGGTAGGCACCCTCGTCCTACGCAGGAACCAGAAGGACTCGCGAGAAGGCAAACTCGCCGCGAACTGGGAGGGCCCGTATCGCGTCTGCGGGAAAACGGGGACAGAAGCCTACTTCCTCGAAAATCTGCACGGGGAAGAACTTGCTCGACCTTCGAATGCTGAGAAGCTCAAACAGTACTACAGTTAAACACTGCCCGCGGCTCACTAGCACCGCGATCACGGGGACCCGCTTAGGTACGAGCGCGACACCCCTATACAAAACACGATGGTCAGAGACCGCGTTGTGTGTGCGTGAGGACCTTTGATCCGACGGGGATACCTCGATCGAGGCCCACCGTCGTTGTACCAATCGGGCAGAACACCCAGCTCGCGATGGGAGGTTCATGCCACGAAGCTAAGACCTCGACCGAGCTCTTAGCCTCGTTAAAGGTCGGAATACGCCTCCGGCCGCCCGACCAGCTCTCCACGCGGTCAGGGACTATAAAGGTCGAGCAAATCCCAAAGCCTTATTATTTAGGCAAAAATAAAGTATAACAAATAATACATCACACACAATTCAAACACATAATTCAAACCATGCAAACAATACTAGCAAGTAAACGAGGGTACATTAAAACGGGCAGAAGCCCAGTGTACGAATATTACAAAAATGTCAAAAAGCCCCTGGCACACATGCCGGACACAAATCATTACAAAGAAAATGGCGCGCAGGCCAAACAATCAAAAGAACTACACGGCGATCTCATCCTCGACCCGCCTTCCATCTTCCTCCTCCCCCTCCTCTGGAAGATTGAGCTTGCCGTCGACCACACAAAGGAACGGGTCGATTCTGTCGAGCACCAGCGAAACCCCTAGATTCTCAACGCCGATCTGCTCCACGACATTCTTAAAGCCTATCTCCAGAGCTTCCAGACTATCTGCCTGAAGCTCCCGAATTTTGCCAATCAGAGCGGCGCGGTCAGCAAGGTTTTTCTCCACGGGAGATTCATTCTCCACGGGACGGACAGCAGCCTCCAACTCCTTGACCCTTTCCCGAGAGCGATCAAGCTCCTCTTTGGTCGCCCTCAGGGCAGATTTGACCTCGTTCAACTCGCGGAGGGCGTTGGTGTGGCCCTCGCACTCGGCCTGGGCCTTCAGCAGATCAGCCGCAACCTTATCCTTCTCCTTCTCGAGGGCAGTATAGTCATCTTTCAGCTTCTGTTGCTCGAAGGAAGAGGGGGCCTCATCATTCAATATCAAGGCAGTCTCGAAGACCCGCATCATGGTCGCAAGGTCCTCGACAAGCGCCTCTCTCCTGGCCACCTCGTCCATACCCAGAACCGCCTTCACCTCGGCATCAGCAATGACAGGGGGGCTTCCCCCGAAGAAATTCCGCTGGAGATGGCAAGCGGGCATCTGAAACTTCTCCGGCGAGACAGGGTCCACGAGATCCACGAGGACATGCCCCTCGGTCCTTGCTTTCTTGGCAGGGCTGCTCTCTGGGGGAGGGGACTGGCTGCACTGTGGCGAGGAGGAGCCACTCGTCGTTCCAACCGGCGTCGCAGTCTGAATAATCTCTCGGACACGGCTCTTGGTACGCTTGGGTGCCCGCTCGGAGGCCAACTTTATGATACGCTCGGTGGCGTTAGACATTTGAGCTGCAAGAGGAAACATGGAAAAAGTTAGCACAGAGACAAAGCTAAATGAAGGACCGAACAGGACGAGGTGATCCCACCTAAGAACCTCTTGGCTTCGTCGGGAGACTTGCATTCGAGGAGCCCCCGGGTGTTTATATAGCGAACCTCTCTCACAACCCTCCCTTGGGAGTTGAGGAGGAAGTTTCCATCCCTACCAATGCATTCTGCCCGGTTGAAACCATTGACAAATGCGACCAACGTGGCATACGCCCCCCTGTCGTCCTCCGACAGTGCGATATGCTTCACGACGTAATCCTCCGTGCCGAGCGCGAAGTGGGCGTCCTCCCACTCCAGGGGACACTTGGACACGAACCTCTCTCCCCCGGATCCGTCGGGCACAATGTCATAAAGTGTACCCACGACCGAGTGCGTCGCGGGCATGACATAGTAGAACCTTCTCTTGAAGCCCCTTATTGAATCCGCGTACGCCTTGAACAACTTCTGGGGTTGTTTGAAAGAAACCCAACAATGTCGCCCATTGTCCGTTGAGCGTTGCAAATGGAAGATGCGGAAGAAGAGCTCGAGGGTGTTCCCAATCTGGAGATAGTCGCAGACGATTTCAAACGCTCGCATGAAAGCGAGCGCGTTGAGATGAAGCTGCGACGGCGCCAAGTGCAGACGGTTGAAAACCCCTAGTTGAAAGCTATTGAAGGGGAGGCGGATACCAGCCTCTTTAAAGGCGAACTCGTACATGGGAAACCGCAACCCGCGATAGTTCGAGCAGATGCGATGGTGTACCCGGGACTGGTAAACCGTCCATGTGGCCTCCTCTCCTTCGGGGACGTTCTCGACAAAGGCGAACGCGTCTGTGTCGTCGACGGAGAAATACGACCCTATACGCAGAGGCTCTTCCCCGGCCCATTCGGCCGCCGGACGCACGGTCGCCTCCCCGGGGATCTGAGCGGGTCCATCCACGTCGGGTTCGGTGTCTACGTAGAGAATCCCCGGAATCCTCGCGGCCATTTTTACCTAAAAACCAGAGGAAACAGGTGAATTCGTCGGTGTTGCACCCCAAAATTTGCCCTCCTTACTTTTTACTAACTGGCTTATGTTTCATTTTATTATCATGTATGCATATCATTAGCATGAGGTCAAGGTGCCTGAGGCAGTCCAAGAAGGTCATATCTGGTCCACTACATCATCAAGAGTTCACAAGTGGCAAGAGATTTCAAGTGGATCACTCTCTCTTAACCAGTGCATGAATTAGGGTTTTGAAATTCTTGGGTTTATTGCTCCAATGGGCAAGCTCTTTGGGTTTTTATCATCACCAAATGGCATATCTTATCTTTGTTGGAGAGGATACACATCATATTCAGAGGAATTTTGATTTGGAGATTGTGTTATTTCCTCCTAGACTAAGGGTACCAAAACTAGGGTTTGCCATAAAGTCAGTTTATTTCTGATTTTTTGGGCAAGACTTGATTCCATGGTTTTCCTTGGGTCCCTGAGTACCTAGGAGTGGAAGATTGGCCATCAGTTTGATTCAGGAGAAGTTCAATTGGCCAATGGATTGAGAATCAGTTAACTTGGTCAAAAAGTCAATTGTGGTCAACACAAAGTCAAACCTCAAGATTTTTGGTCAACATCAAGATTATGGGGTGAAATTCATCATTTGATCAAGGGTTGATCACAATTCATCAGGGAAACCTCAGAATCATCAAGAATCAGGAGTTACTAAATTAGGGTTTTTGTAGGAAAAGTCAACTATACTTTGACCAGGCCTAACTTCCACATACTTCATCAAAAATTCCTCAAACAAAGCCCATCTTGAAGGAAATTTAATTCCCTACAACTTTGTGTCTCACAAGCCAAGGCCATAAATGCTTCATTTGGGAGATATGAGCTAAGACATTATAGGTCATTTTGAAAGTCAACAAAAGTCAACCTTCTTCAAAAGCTCATAACTTGAACAGGGAAGATCAAATTGACATGGTACCAAAAGGTTTGGTTAGAGGACATCTTGAGGTTTCTAAAAAGTATTAATTTGCATTGAGGAGCTAAAAATTGAAGGAGTTATGCTTAGTCAAAGTTGGGCAATTTTGAGGAGGTGCACAAAGCAAACTATGCCTAAAATCCAAATTTTGACAAATGGGCCATAAGTTTCTTAAACCAAACATAAACATAAAGCCATGCACGACCCAAAGAGCATAAATTTGGATTTTCCTCATTTTATTTTATTTTTATTGGAGTTATTTAGTTAAAATTCAATAATAAATGAAATAATTCAAAAAATAATTAAACTTGGAATTACCCAAGCCCAACTCATGATCAGAAGAAAACCCTAGTCTTTATAAGCCAATTCATGTTAGGGTTGAGGGAGATACACGTGCAATTGGAAGAATTCTCACAAAACCCTAAAAGAGGATTCCTCACCAAAACTCACGATCCACAAGGAGATTCTTCAAACCTCTTCCACAAAGCTTCTCTTGATAATCTATAGAGTGCGTATCAACCTCCATTTGCATCAAAGAGCAAGAATTCAGACCGTGCCATCTCAGGTTATCCACTTTTTGCATGATCACGAAACTTTCTTTTTTGATATGCATAAGATTGTGTGACTCCCACTGATCATCCTGATATAATTACTTTTAATTATGGATGCGTGTATGGCCTGTTATGTGAGTTTAAAGTTTTGAATCCTTACACTAATCCCTTCGTTTTTTGTTATGTGTTAATTATTTGTGAATTTGGAGGCCATATTTGGAATCCTATTGGAATTCCGATTCGAACGGTATATGGTTTGGGGTTTTCTGGGCATTTTTAATTTGCAGGTGGTGGTGGCAGGCGGTCGGAGCTAGGGCTCCGGCGACCTGGGAAGTTTCCGGCCGGTGAGGGGTCCAAGTGGAGAAGACGACCTCCCAGCCGTCCGATCTCTTCATCGTGCGGTCATCAGCACGCCATGTGTTGTTTTTTTTATTTTTTTTCTGAATTAAAACTAATGATCTGATGTTTATTCACCCATGCCAGCTACCGTGTGCTTCCAATGAGATTGCTCCATTTCGCTTACTTTTCATTGACTTTTGACTGGTTGACTCAATTATGTGCGCACGATGCATCAGACGGACAGGAATGTGCCAACACATTAAAAAACCCACGCGCATGGCACATGGGGGGGCACACGGTGAACTCCCCAGTTTTTTGTTTGGTCTGATGGTTTGGTGGGCTGGGTTGCTATGCGCACCCCCCACGCTTTGGCCCAACCACAATTTCCTTTTCATTTCCTTGCTAATCACACCCCCAGCGCCTTTATTTCATTTTATTTTATTAAATCATTATAATTTCATTTTTAATTTTAAAAAAATACCTAAGTGCATTTAAAAAATCCTAAAAAATTTCATGCATCATATTTATTCACTTATAAAATTTTCAAAAATTTTATTTTTTTTATTTTTATTTTATTTTCATCATTTAAATTAATTGTTTAAGTCAACTTCTTTTTAATTGCACATCTCATGCATATTTGAACTTCTCCATTTTAATTCTCTGCAATCCTAAAGCATTTTTCATCCGTTCTTTTTGCATTCATTCATGAACATTCTAAAATGCCTAAAAATATTTTTCTTGCATTTTTAAATATTTTTCATATTGCATTTAGGTCCTTCTCTTTGGCACATTGGACCATATCCCTTACTCGAGTTTTGCATGATTATTTAAGTGGCTAACCTTTTGAATTTTTGCAAGGATTTTTTTTTATGTTGTTTTCCTCTGGTTGAGGATCCCTTAGGATTAATTTGAGAATTTTAGGAATCATTTTTCTAATTATTGGGTTTGTTTTCAATTGAGATTTTTCTTGCAGGCGCACCTTTGACTTTATATGATTACCTTGTTTGAAAGGCACTTGTGCCATTTGCTTTGGGGCTGTTCTTTGTTTATTTGATTCATGTTTGGATCATTATCATTGTTATTTGCCATTGCTTGATTTGTTATTCACCTCATTGCTCTTATTCACGTCTGTTTCCCACTAACCTTTTATGCAGGATTAAAGTAAGTTCCTTAAGGGTATGGATAAATATCCATGGTCACCCTTACCTTTTCCTCTTTCATCTTTATTCTCTAGGATTTAGGTTGCCTTCAAACCTCACTAACCGTAGGTCACTCATGCATGATAACATTAGGATTCATAGTTCCCTTTAGAGTTACCCTTGTGTCTTCTCTCTTCTCACCTCAAATTTCTTTAAAACACGTAATAAGAATAAGGTGTATTGCGCACGAGCCTTAAGTATGGGGAATGAGAAATGAGGGGCTTCCTTTCATCTTTCTAGAGTGCTTAGCGAGCGTCCTGTCTTGGGACGATGCGTTAAGTATTCGCCCCTGTGCCCTAGACTTTGGTGCAATGCAGCTTAGGAACTAACTTAAGCCACTTCTGTCCTAAAAAACACAAACCAACCTCAAACTTTTTTGTCCTTCGAGACCTTCAAACTTAAAGGATATTTTCAAAAAGGGCACGTTACCCTCCGTCTGAGACGTAAACAGGCATCGACCCTAACTGCCGGACGCGAGCTTAACGTTGCTCATAAAAAACACAAAAGAACTTGGTCCGAACTACGTTGACTCTAAATTCCCCATTGCACAAAGGGGGTACGTAGGCCTAGGACGTCGACGTCCTACCGAGTCGGTCTTTGTCTTTCCCTTCCCGTTTAGTACAGCCCTAGATGATAGTATGACTTACCCTTAGAATAGACAACAAGCATGGATCCCATCGAGTACGATGGACGTGTGGGGTGTTAGCACCTTCCCCTCGCGTAACCGACTCCCGAACCCAGGTTATGGTTGCGATGACCATTCCTTTCCCTCTTCCTAAGGTTTATGCGGTGTTCCCTTTCCCTCTCTTGGGATAAATTTACACGGCTGGCGACTCTGTTTTTCCGCGCCACTCTCGCGTTTGTACCTGGATGAAAATCCCTGGGAGCGACAGTCGGTCGCGACCAAGTCCACCCTTCCACCGCCGATCAAGTGAAAGGGCAGCGAGCAAGAAAATATTCGGGGACACTGCGAACTGCCCGAGGCCGTCACCCCGTCCTTTCTCTCTACGCTCACCGATCTCCCCATCTCACTTCCCCGTGACATTCATCGTGTGTCCTCGGTGTATTCATAAGAGTCCTCGGGACATTCATCTTGTCCTCGGGATGTTCATCCCAAACCACCCTCAAAACCCACCGGAACCCTAGGAACGTCCCGCCGTTCCCGGCCGGAACCCTAACGGAGCGCCGGGAACGCCCTCAACTCGCCGGAAAACTACTAAAAGAGAGAAAAAATAAATGAACCATAAGGGATTAAGAACTTACTTGAGCAATGGAGAGCGGACTAGAACAGCAGAGACGGCGGTGCACGACGGTGTACGGCGGCGGAGCAACAACGGTGACTAGATAAGATGCAGAGCGAAAAAGGTGGGAACGTGCGAATGGCACGAACTCGCCCCTTTTATAAGCCCCTCACGAGCTTCGAGGAGTCGCTAGGCAATCGATTATGCTACCCTAGGGTAGCCGCCCTATGCAATAATGAGGTGTGACGCGTGACACACGCTTCCCTAGGCACGTCTGTTCATTCCCCAACACGCGTCTCTTCGTTCACCTCGGCCTTGACCCCCCGTATCCCCGCGATGTTGCCCTCTGCGGCCAGTCTCGCACGAGCATGCCTACTTGTTTCTGCCCGGTTCACCAACCGTCCCCTCTCGAAGTCCCTTTCCCGACCGGGCACACCCTCGACATAACCTTGACCCTTAAGTCATCACTCTGGCGCCTCAGAGCAACGACTTGGGGGGCTCCTGTTCCGGACTGGGCCGGGGACCTGCTCCACATCCAAGCAGGCCCAACCCACACGCTCTGGGGCGGCCCATACGAAGGACTTAGTTAAGCCAGTGTCGGGCAAGTGTCACACCACAGTGTCGGCCACAAATGGTGTAGAGTTTCAGGCAGAAGCATTGAGCCTTCCCCGGAGTTCCTCCTCCTCGACACGAGGACGTTGCTCCCCGCGAGGAGTCATCTCCGTCCACGCAGCAAGTCCTCCCCGCGAGGACACATCTCTCCCCGACATGCAAGAGTCCTCCCCGCGAGGACACGTTCTCATGTAACCGCCCCACTCCCGATGGAATCAGTCTGCCCTAATTCCGGAGATTTAGGAACGGTTACCCCAAGGCGAAGACCATGTGCTGGTCTTCACTACGCCACGTAAGCCCTGGCAGTTACTTGGATTAGGCCTGACAATCCAGCCCAATGCAAGTAACTGTTGGCCCCGCGCTGGGGGCTCTCTATAAATACCCTCTCACTTGAGAGGGTCAGGTGATGTTCACTTCTACTCTCACTTCTGTACTTGTTATCTCTGACAGTTATCTTACTTGAGCGTCGGAGTACCTTGCAGGTACACCCCCCCCGGCCGTCTTTCAACCTCACTGGAGCTGAAGCCCAGACGACGTCGTTGGCCACTAGAAATTGTCTGATCCAGGTACGATCAAATACTTTTAAATATTGTTGGTTTATTTATTTGTTTATTAAATTTAATATATTAAAAATTAACTAAAAGATGTATGAAGTTTTTGTAAATGATTTTCTAATATATATATATATATATATATATATATATATATATATAGGGGTATATGGGAGCATTTCAAGTGAGAGGACTTTTTTAATGAGAGATGAGAGGGTCTATTAATAGCCATTGGATTAAATGAATATTTTTTTATCTCATCTCATACTATAAAAGGCACGTGAAAGATCTTTATAAATAAGAAAACATAATTGTCTCACTTCCCTAGCTAATTTTTCTTCTTCCAACAACTATATACATATATCAATTTGCCTTGACAATAAACTTATTAATATCATTAAATTAAATTAACATTTTTATTTTATCTCACATTAAGAAAAATTGATTGACGTGAGTAATAAATTGAGTGGTCTAGAAAATTAGGAGTGGTCTAAAAAATAAGTTATAGTGGCATATTTAGAATTTCTAAATAATACAAATTAAAGGAAATTCTAACAATTTGTATCAGAATAAAATTAAACAACTATTATTCATATTTTTTTGTTAGAATAAAAACAAACCACGTTTAATCATTATTTAAATTATTTTTTTTAATTAAAATAAAACTACTTTATGAGAATAAAAACAATATGCTATTAAACATGATTTGTACCAATTAAGCTAATTTTCTATCAATATATCAGAATTAAAAAATTGTTATTAATAATATTTATACAATTTTTTTGTATTTGTATCATAATCAAAACAATATGCTATAAATAATATACTATTATAAGAAAAACAAAATGTTATTAATCATAATTTAAACCAAATTTGATATCATAATCAAAACTGATATTTCAGAATAAAATCAAACTAATATTAATGATAATTTAAACTAAAATAAATCTGATATTAATGATAATTTAAACCAGTTTTAATATCAGAATCAACACTGAATTATTAGAATAAAAAGAAACTGCTATTATATTCTTCTGATATGATATTTCTTCTGCAATATTCTTCTGGTATTGACTATTCTTCTAGTAAGGACGAAGATGATTTTTCTGGACAATTGCGACTATCATGATAAGCATATTGTAACGCCCTGTATAATATATATCTAGAATAGTACCATACAAGCATTTTATTTGGTACTGACACAAAAGTGCCTAATGGCATAGTTCACATACTTGTCCATTTCTAAAACCTAAATACAACACATGGCACAAGTCATGGAAACTAGCTAAAAATAATAAAAACTAAGAATAATATACAATATCTTCAATTGTATACAATAAAATAATACACAGCGGAATAAGCTTAACTAAGCTTCTCTTGAAACATCCTTGCATCGCTCCACTTGTAACCAAACCTGCACCTGAAATATAGAAACTATAGTGGGGTGAGATACATCAAATCTCAGTGAGTTCCCTATCCTATAGGTCCTCTCGGCTTTACTAGGTTCTATCAAATCCTAACTCAAGTCAAGGGGAAGGGAAATGACCTTGAGTACACAATTTCACAATCTCACACTATATGGAAACATGTCATGAGTTCATTAACTCACAATATCACTAAATGATAACCACACCAAGGCATCCCCTTTTCCCGTCCGCTTCTACGTCTAGAAGTCGACCCGAGTCATGGATCCTCGAAACCTACTTGACATACGAATGGATTCGGGTTCTACGGGCCATTAACTGTTATGAACCGTCACTTCACACGGGCCATTAACCGTCACAAGCATACGCTCCCAGAGCGCCATTCATACTGCACGCGGGAATCAAACCTGCCAAGTAGTCGTGCACATGTTTTAGAGGAGCTCGAGACCCATGAAACACACTCACAAGATCACCGGTTACGATTACGTGATCACACACAAACGTGATTGTATTCGACAATCACAAGGCCACAATGCCTTAAGGCCACATTCGCCTTTCAAAGAACACAAAGGTTGTAACGTCCACATATACATACATCAAAGCATATATCATACATGAATAATACGTTTGGTACTGAAATGTATATGTACAAGTTCCTAGTTAACACATTGTATACATTAAATGCCCTAAATACAAAGTTCTAAAGTCTACGGCACAATATATACAAGATGTCCAAAAGGCACTAAGAACTAGATCAATACAATGATCTCAAAAAATAAACGCCATAGCGGAAGCCATGCCATCTCAAAAGCTACGATCCGTAAGGAAAAGTCAAATCACTTTGTCCATACCCTTCGCCGAACCTGCAGAACCTGTGATGTAAACAACAACAGTGGGGTGAGATACATCAAATCTCAGTGAGTTCGCTATCTTATAGTCCTCTCGGCTTTACAAGGTTCTAACATCCTAACTCAAGTCAAAAGGGAAAGGAAAAGACTTTGAGTACGCACACGTCATAAGCATACATACTTGTGAGCCTGTTAACTCACAATAGTACCAAGGTAAATCCTGAGCCTGTTAACTCAAGATTCTCGCTAATCAATAACTGTACCAAGGCATCCCCTGTTCCCGTCCGCTTCTACGTCTAGAAGACGACCCGAGTCATGGATCCTCGTATTTACTTGGCATACGAATTGGATTCGGGATCATCGGCTTGTTAACCGTGAACCGTCACTTCTCATGGCCTGTTAACCATCACAAGTCTCTTTACCCGTAGGCTCTAATCGTACTATACGCGGGAATCAAACCTGCCAAGTAATTGTGCATACGTTTTAGAGGAGGTGCTCGAGTCTCATGAAACTACACCGCAAGATCAATCGGTTATGATTACTAGACACACGCCTCGGCCTCTTTTGCACGAGCGTTGTCACCATGACATTTATTACACACTTTCGATATCATTTGCGGTAATATTCCTCACTCTACCTATTCATATTTTAACATGCATACATATTCCAACATGTTTAACAATACTAACATAGGCACGAAATCATCAATCACATAATGGAACACCAAAATTCAACATACCACAATTCATACCAATTTACGGTTCCCTCCGATTCATTTAATCGGGCAATAAACACACATTTCTCACTACCATCAGCTAGAATATGTTCTTAGCTTCACAACGACACCAAGAATACGCAAAACGGATAAACGAGTCAAAATTTAGGCAAGAAACAATATGGATGTTCTGCTATGTTCGCATTGCGAAGAAGCCAGTGAATGCTCGCTACTTCATTCGCAGTGCGAAGCGTCCAGCGAACGCCTAGCCAACACTTGTTCGCTGCCCCATTCGCAGTGCGAACACAAGCGGACCAAGGCAGTAGCAAAAACAACGTAAGGTTCGTAGTACGAACCACTGGCGAATGCTCGCCTTCGCATTCGCAGTGCGAGCTTCCAGCGAGTGCACGATTTCCCCCTTCGCTGGGGGATTCGCAATGCGAATCTGGGAAATGCAGAAAGTTCATCAGCGTAACAGCTGATCTCCCATGGTTCCAAAACCCCACCAACACATATCCAAACCTCCCACAATCAAACATAAATGATTCTACACTCATATAACTCATACTACTCAGTTTATAACACATTTCAACCGTTAATTTTCAAGATTTTGCAATTTAACCAATTCTCTTACAACTCTAACCTAAGTCTTAGAATCCAATAAAAATCTAAAACAAAGGCATCTATCTAGAACCCACCTTGAATAGATGAAGATGGTGAAGATTTGAAGATGATTGGATGAAGATTTGATGATGTTCTTGATCTTGAGCTTTCCTCTTTTTCTCTTCCTTTCCTTCTCTTTTCTTTCTCTCCACTTCTTTCTATCTTTTTCTCCCTTTGCTTCTAAAGAGAAAAATGAGAGGAAAAGGAAATGATAAAGTAAAACATCATCAAATATCAACACTACTAATTGTCCAAAAAGTCTCTAAAGTCCAAATATTTAAATATCCCAGAGTCAGATATTATTAATTGGATTTACTCTAAGTTCAACAGTTACTCTAATTATCTCTGCAGATAATTTCTCAGAGTACACTGGGACTCAGTTCATCACAACTAATATTATCCAGAGTAAAATAAATTTACGGGGTATTACATCCTCCCCCCCCCCCCTTAAAAATAAATTCGCCCACGAATTTAAAACAATTACCTGAAAAGATGAGGATAGACCTCCTGCATCTCCGATTCCAACTCCCAAGTTGCATCACCCGGATGCGTCTCATCCCACTGGACCTTAACAAGAGGAATCTCTTTATTCCTTAACACTTTAGTTTCTCTTCCAGTGATACGACTCGGTTGAGGCTCAAATGTCAAATCTGCTTCTATCTCAATTGTATCTGGTAAAATTGGCTGAAGAGGATCTGGAACAAATTTTCGAAGCTGAGATACATGAAAAACATCGTGCATCTCGGACAGAGAAAGCGGTAAGGCTAATCTGTAAGCTACTTCACCAATTCTTTCCAAAATCTGATATGGTCCCACATATCTCGGACTTAACTTCCGCTATTTAAATGGTCCTTTCAACCTCAATCTCGGAGTAACCTTTAGAAATACGTGATCACCTTCTTCAAATTCTAAAGGTCTTCTTCGGTTATCCGCATAACTCTTCTGACGATCATGTGCTTGCTTAACCTTATCACGGATCATCCTAATCTTCTCCGTAGTTTCGTGAATAATCTCGGGTCCCAACATCCTATCTTCACCAACCTCTGCCCAACACAACGGTGTCCTACACTTCCTTCCATACAACGCCTCATAAGGTGCCATACCAATACTTGCATGATAACTGTTATTATAAGAGAACTCAATCAATGGCAAAAGTTCTATCCAATTTCCTCCACTTCCAAGGACACAAGCTCTCAACATGTCTTCCATGGTTTGTATTGTTTGTTCCGTCTGACCATCCGTTTATGGGTGATTCGAAGTACTCAAACACAACTTCGTCCCCATCGCTTGTTGAAAAGCTCTCCAAAATCTCAAAGTGAACTTTGGATCTCTATCCGAAACGATAGTAGTAGGAATACCATGCAACCTCACTATCTCCGAAATGAACAACCTTGCGAGATGACTCGCCTTATAAGTAGTCTTTACGGCCAAGAAATAAGCAGACTTCGTTAACCGATCTACTATTACCCAAATCGAATCATAACCTCCTTGCGCACGGGGTACACCCACAGCGAAGTCCATCGAAATACTATCCCATTTCCACACCGGAATTTCTAAAGGTTGCAACAAGCCACCCGGTCTTTGGTGCTCGATCTTCACTTGTTGACACACCGCATATTCCGACACATACACCGCAATATCTCTTTTCATCCCGGACCACCAATAGTCCCTCCTTAGATCTTGGTACATCTTTGAAGCTCCCGGATGTATAGTAAAAGCACTCTTATACGCTTCATCCAAAATCCTCCTTTTTAACTCCGTGTTGTCCGGAATACAAATCCTTTGGTTAAATACAATAACTCCGCCGGTAGCTCGCACAAAACCCGATTGCAATAACACCTCTTGTAACTTCTCATCTAACCCTTGCTCTTGTTGAATTTCTTCCCGAAGAGTAGAAGTGATATTCAAATTTCCCATAATCACACAATTAGGAGTCCAATTGAATTGAAGATTTAGATCTCTAAACTTTTCCATTAGGTCATACTCTAACATCATCAAGTCGGCACTGTGCAACACTTTCCTGCTTAAAGTGTCCGCCACCTTATTCACTTTAGCAGGATGGTATCTTAGTTCCAAGTCATAATCTTTCAAATATTCCATCCACCTCCATTGACGCATGTTCAACTCCTTTTGATTGAAGAGGTATTGTAAGCTCTTGTGGTCACTAAACATCTCAAAACGTACACCATACAAATAGTGACGCCACACCTTCAAGGTAAATAAACCCGCCGCCAATTCTAAGTCATGCGTTGGATAATTCTCTTCATGGACTTTCAACTGTCTAGAAGCATAAGCCACTACATGTCCATCTTGCATTAACACACCCCATAATCCCATCTTCGAGGCATCACAATATACCTCATACGACTTGCTAGGATCAAAAATAACCAAAACAGGAGCGGCCGTCAATCTCTCTTTCAAGCTCATAAAACTTTGCTCACAAGCCGAATCCCATTCATAAGAACAATCCTTCCGAGTAAGTCTCGTCATCGGCAAAGCCAGTTGGGAAAAGCCTTTAATAAACCTTCTATAATAATCTGCTAGTCCCAAGAAGCTTCTAACTTCAGACACATTCTTCGGTCTCTCCCAATTTATCACTGCTTCCACTTTTGATGGGTCAACCGCTACACCTCCCTGAGATATGACATGTCCAAGAAAATTAACCTCCGACATCCAGAACTCACACTTACTTAACTTAGAAAAAAGTTGTTTCTCTTGTAAGATGGATAAAACGATTCTTAGGTGTTCTCCGTGCTCTTGAGGATCACGAGAATAGATAAGAATGTCATCGATGAAAATCACCACAAATTGGTCAAAAAAAGGTTGAAATATCCGATTCATATAATCCATGAAAACTGCCGGAGCATTAGTCACACCGAAAGGCATTACTAGGAATTCATAATGGCCATAACGGGTTCTAAACGCAGTTTTCGGTACATCTGAATTCTTCACCCGAATCTGATGATAACCCGACCGTAAATCAATCTTCGAGAACACACAGGCTCCTTTTAATTGATCTAACAGATCGTCTATCCTTGGCAATGGGTATTTATTCTTGATGGTGACCTTATTCAATTGACGGTAATCAATACACAACCGCATTCCACCATCCTTCTTCTTTACCAACAACACTGGAGCTCCCCAGGGAAAAACACTTGGTCGAACAAAATGCTTAGCCAACAACTCTTCTAATTGATCCTTTAATTCTCTTAATTCAAGTGGTGCCATCCGATACGGAGAAACGGATATTGGAGCCGTTCCCGGTATCAGGTCAATAGAGAATTCCACTTCCCGTTCCGGGGGAAGAGAAGTGATATCCTCGGGGAAGACTTCAGGAAAGTCACAAACTACCGGAATACTCACAACTTAACGGTTACTACCCTCCTCCTTAGTAAGAATCAAAAGAACAGATTTTTCCTCCTCAAACAAGAAATTAATCATTCCAACCGTACCTTCTAAAATAGTAGTTAACACATCCTTCAGAGTAGCTTCAGTAGATGGAATAATGATTAGTTTTTCTTCACACCCGATAAATACCGAATTAGCTGAAAGCCAATCCATTCCCAGAACAACATCCACTTTCTTAAGCGGTAAGCAGATCAAATCAATCTGGAAAACTCTTCCATCCACAGATAAAACGCAATTTTCACACATCAACGGTGTTTCAATAATCTCATCCATGGCAGTAGTAACCACCATGGGTGGATACAACGGAACCGCTTGTAACCCAAGCCGCTTTACACATTGCATCGATACAAAAAAGTGTGTAGCTCCACAATCAAATAAAACAAAGCAAGGATTTCCATTCACAAAACACGTACCAGCAATCAAAGAGTTGTCACCCTTTGTTTTCCTTGCATCCAAGGTATACACTCCCCCGGTATTCTTTTCTTGCATCTGATTCTTCCTCTGAGGATAATCCCTCGATAAATGGCCCACCTTATTACACTGATAACATCTTATTCCGTCCAAACTGCACCTACCAAAGTGATTCTTACCACAAGTACGGCATACCGGAGGCACACTAGTCCTGTAACTCTGAACTTGTTTCCCTTTGAAAGATTGTTGTCTCGGTCTAAATTGTTGATTCGATCGCCCACGATCACTTTGATTCCCCCTACTTAACTCTCCTTCTGCTTGCACCTTCTTTAAACTATGCTCCGCCACATAACACTGTCGTAACAATTCCGCATAGCTAGTAAATTCTCTCTGAGACACACTATGTGCTATTTCAGCCCTTAAACCAAACAGAAACTGATCAATCTTCCACCTTTCATCAGGAGCATACATAGCCTGTCTAGAATAAGCAGCCATAACCTCAAACTTTTCCGCATAAGAAGCCACCGTCAAGTTACCTTGTCTTAGCTGCTGAAATTCGAATTCTTTTTGAGACCTTAAGGAACTTGGAAAATACTTCTCCATAAAATTTATCTTAAACTGCTCCCACACTTTCGGTACCTCTTGAATTGTCATCAAGGCTGAAGCGCTTTCCCACCATCTCATAGAAGAACCCTTTAACAAGTGAGAAGCGAAGACAACCTTATTTTCTTCACTACACTGGACGATCAAAAAAATCCGCTCCATACCGGATATCCATTCATGAGCCTTTACTGGATCTAACCCTCCCAGAAACTCCGGAGGATTCATACGAATGAAATCCCTAAAGGATCCCCCTGCAGCTTCCGGAACAACCATTGGAGGATGCACACCACCAGCCATTTGCTGTACCATTTGTTGCACAAATTGATTCTGCTGTTGCTGCATCTGCTGCATGAATTGATACAGAGGGGAATTCCCTTCGTCCCCTGGCGGATTTGTCCCTGCTGGAGTAGTTCTCAGTCTACCACGGTTATTTCTGCGCCGGTCGGCCATGTTCCTAAATGTCATACAGATAGGATTAAGTTGATCAGGCTCAATACCATAAATATAACACGTAAGACCAATGGCGACACAACACATGTGAAACGGAAAGAAACACTTATACTATTTCATGGGTAGGTCGAGGATACGACCTGCTCTGATACCAACTGTAACGCCCACATATACATACATACATCAAAGCATATATCATACATGAATAATACGTTTGGTACTGAAATATATATGTACAAGTTCCTAGTTAACACATTGTATACATTAAATGCCCTAAATACAAAGTTCTAAAGTCTACGGCACAACATATACAAGATGTCCAAAAGGCACTAAGAACTAGATCAATACAATGATCTCAAAAAATAAACGCCATAGCGGAAGCCATGCCATCTCAAAAGCTACGATCCGTAAGGAAAAGTCAAACCACTTTGTCCTTACCCTTCGCCGAACCTGCAGAACCTGTGATGTAAACAACAACAGTGGGGTGAGATACATCAAATCTTAGTGAGTTCGCTATCTTATAGTCCTCTTGGCTTTACAAGGTTCTAACATCCTAACTCAAGACAAAAGGGAAAGGAAAAGACTTTGAGTACGCACACGCCATAAGCATACATACTTGTGAGCCTGTTAACTCACAATAGTACCAAGGTAAATCCTGAGCCTGTTAACTCAAGATTCTCGCTAATCAATAACTGTACCAAGCAATCCCCTGTTCCCGTCCGCTTCTACGTCTAGAAGACGACCCGAGTCATGGATCCTCGTATTTACTTGGCATACGAATTGGATTCAGGATCATCGGCCTGTTAACCGTGAACCGTCACTTCTCATGGCCTGTTAACCATCACAAGTCTCTTTACCCGTAGGCTCCAATCGTACTATACGCGGGAATCAAACCTGCCAAGTAATTGTGCATACGTTTCAGAGGAGGTGCTCGAGTCTCATGAAACTACACCGCAAGATCAATCGGTTATGATTACTAGACACACGTCTCGGCCTCTTTTGCACGAGCGTTGTCACCATGACATTTACACACTTTCGATATCATTTGCGGTAATATTCCTCACTCTACCTATTCATATTTTAACATGCATACATATTCCAACATGTTTAACAATACTAACATAGGCACGAAATCATCAATCACATAATGGAACACCAAAATTCAACATACCACAATTCATACCAATTTACGGTTCCCTCCGATTCATTTAATCGGGCAATAAACACACATTTCTCACTACCATCAGCTAGAATATGTTCTTAGCTTCACAACGACACCAAGAATACGCAAAACGGATAAACGAGTCAAAAGTTATGCAAGAAACAATATGGATGTTCTGCTATGTTCGCATTGCGAAGAAGCCAGCGAATGCTCGCTACTTCATTCGCAGTGCGAAGCGTCCAGCGAACGCCTAGCCAACACTTGTTCGCTGCCCCATTCGCAGTGCGAACACAAGCGAACCAAGGCAGTAGCAAAAACAACATAAGGTTCGTAGTACGAACCACTGGCGAATGCTCGTCTTCGCATTCGCAGTGCGAGCTTCCAGCGAGTGCACGATTTCCCCCTTCGCTGGGGGATTCGCAATGCGAATCTGGGAAATGCAGAAAGTTCATCAGCGTAACAGCTGATCTCCCATGGTTCCAAAACCCCACCAACACATATCCAAACCTCCCACAATCAAACATAAATGATTCTACACTCATATAACTCATACTACTCAGTTTATAACACATTTCAACCGTTAATTTTCAAGATTTTGCAATTTAACCAATTCTCTTACAACTCTAACCTAAGTCTTAGAATCCAATAAAAATCTAAAACAAAGGCATCTATCTAGAACCCACCTTGAATAGATGAAGATGGTGAAGATTTGAAGATGATTGGATGAAGATTTGATGATGTTCTTGATCTTGAGCTTTCCTCTTTTTCTCTTCCTTTCCTTCTCTTTTCTTTCTCTCCACTTCTTTCTATCTTTTTCTCCCTTTGCTTCTAAAGAGGAAAATGAGAGGAAAAGGAAATGATAAAGTAAAACATCATCAAAAATCAACACTACTAATTGTCCAAAAAGTCTCTAAAGTCCAAATATTTAAATATCCCAGAGTCAGATATTATTAATTGGATTTACTCTAAGTTCAACAGTTACTCTAATTATCTCTGCAGATAATTTCTTAGAGTACACTGGGACTCAGTTCATCACAACTAATATTATCCAGAGTAAAATAAATTTACGGGGTATTACAAAGGTTCACACACATATTCCATACTAGTGTCTCACTCTCCTCTAGACCAATCTCGTCACGGATGTACCTTCCAACATCAGGTGCCCGAGCCTTGCCATCGAGGTTATCTACTCCAGGCCAGAACTCGCCAATGAATGCACGAGTGTCGCCATCCAGAGTTTCTATCAATTCTAATCACAACCTAGAATCATATCATTAGGTTCGGGGTAAGTTTTCTCACTCTCCCTAATTCATTTTAACATGCATTTTATTCTCTCAAATATGTTCAGCAATAATATTAGACAAGCATATCACAACATCAATCGTAAAACACACAAGATAACATAACAAGTCAAATATAACCCACATACTAGTTCACACATAAACCGTCACTCTCGGTTCCCTCCGATTCATTTAATCGAGTATCAAAATCCTTACTTTTCTCTTTTATCCCGTAGGATACTTTCACAGCTTTGTAACGGCTATCGCTATGCCGTAATCGGACTTATGATCCAAAAGATATGGATTCACACATGTCACATAACATTGTTTTCATTTAAAACCCCCTAATTAATTAATCCCACATCATACTCAATATTTCCACTTTTTATCGGATAGAGGGTTGTCATAGCTTTCTAATGACACCAAGAACGTCCCAATCCGAGTTACGGATCGAAAGTTATGAAGGAAACAAAACTGCACAAACTGTCATGTTGACTAGACAAATCCCCAGCGAGCATTCGCTTTTGCCTTCGCTGAGCGAAGCTCCAGGCGAATCAACGAACAGACCAGAACAGACACAAAGTTCGCTAGGTGAACCCCTTGGCGAACCTTCGCCTTGCCGTTCGCTTCGCGAACCTCTGGGCGAACCAAGGCAGAACCAAACAGAACTGAAAAACACAATGTTCGCTAGGAGAACGACGTTGGCGAACATTCGCTGACCTTCGCTGCCGGGTTCGCTAGGCGAACCCTCGAAACCATTCGCTGCACTTCGCCCCAGGTTCGCTAGGCAAACCCTGCGAAACCCATAAATTCAGCAGCGCTGTTATGGGTCCAACAACAACATTCTTCAACCAAAATCACTTCCAAGTCACCCCATAACAATCAAAACGTGTTCCAATCATAATAACAAGTATACCCGATTATATTACTCGGTTTATTTCACGTTTTATCCGTTAGATTCCATTTTCTCTCAAATCTAACCTAAGTTCCAAACATCTATTTCTAGAACTTAGAGTGTCTAACTAGAACCCACCTGGTAATCGAAGAGGAGTTTGAATAAGATGATCCAAGCTTTTCTCTCTTTTTCCTCTTCTCTTCCCTTCTCTTCTTCCTCTTACTATCTTCTTCTTCTTTTCTCCCTTTTCTTTTTCTTTCCATATATATATATAATACAATATTATATAATATAATCCAATAGAGAAAAATATCTCCAATTGATATTTTGTCGTTTCAACCAAGTGATCAATTATTAGAGTTACCATTAAATCATCTCTTAAACTAATAATTATTGATCTCTACAGAGTTCATTAGTTGCTATATTGCTCCTAATTGACAATACTTAAAGTACTTAGAGGATCCCATTAATCCAATTATCCAAAGATAGAGTACATAGGTGCTCATCTGATCTCATCTGATATCCAATTGAGCATTTAAATAATACGGGGTATTACACATATTCACCACATGCCTTGCAAAGTCTTTTTTTTTTGTTCAAGAGACTTTTCTTTTCCACCTTTCATTCTTTTACCACTACCTTTAGTCTTTGAAAATTATGGAGGAAGGATCGTTACTTCTTCAGACATATTGGATCCGATAATGGTTTGCAATTCACCTATCTTAGTTTGCTTAGAACTCTCTTCAAACTCATCCAATTTCTTTTCCATGTTAACAATCCCATTTAACACAAGAAGCAATTTTTCCTTATCTTGTCTAGCCTTGTCCAAACACCTAAGTAAGTGATCTCATACATCTAAAATGAGATTGTTATCCTTTTCTGAACTAGAGAACTTTTCCAAGACATTATCAGCTACGTCAAAAATAGGTTTTCTATTTGCAAACTTAGTCCACCTATTCAAAATGTAGTTGTTTGGTATTTCCTTTAAAACATTTCCCTTTAAAACACAAAATATGTGTCTACAAGGTATTCCTTCAGCCTGGAACATTTTGCATGAGCAGTTTGCATTGTGGTTAGACAAAATATACACAACTTCTCTAAGTTTACTGTTGACCTTACCATTATCATATATATGAAATATTTCCATTCCATCTTGCTCTTTCTTATTTTTAATTCCACAATCTACACATGCAAGCCATAATTCATTCTGAAATATGTAAAAATTCTCATGAGTATACACATCTCTCGCATGTCTCTCCATGCCACGATCCATAATAAGCTTTGGTATAGAATGGATTGAGTTATTATCGACAAGTAACTCCTTATGTTGTTGTGCTTCTATTGCCGAATCAAACCTCATCCAAAATTCAACCAAACTAACATTAGGATTCAAGAAATGACCATAAAAAGAATTCTCACTTTCTGATCTTGATGTAGTTCTCAATATCCCAGCCAAAAAATATCTTTAAAGTATGTTGGAATCAACATGTTTCAAATATCAAACATATGTGACACCAATCATTATTTGCTAACTCAAATTTGGTCATTATATACTTCCATGTAGCTTCAAACTCATTTGGTGTCTCTGAACCTCAAACACATGATTTGAGACTTGTATTGAACTCTTCATTAGCATTCATAGAACCGCCTATTCTTTCAGAAACTTTTTTCATTATGTGCCACATACAAAATCTATTAACAGAGGTAGTAAAAACATTTTCTATAGCTAACTTCATGGCAGGATCTTGATCAGTTATTAGAAGAGTTGTTTTTTTCCTCCCATTGCTTCCAAAAATGTTTGGAACAATCATATGAATGAACCAGTTTTCTCATTTGCTAAAAACCCATTTCCAAAAGTTATAGATTGTCTATGATGGTTTATCCCAGTAAAAGGTGCAAAAATCATAGAATATTTATTTGTTTGATATGTTGTATCAAATGAAATCACATCCCCAAACACAGAATAATTTTTTCTATAAATACCATCTGCCCAAAAACATGTTTTAGCCGACCTTCTTCATCTACCTCATACGCATAGTAAAATGATGGATTAACTTCTTACTTCCTTCTTCCTTCTAAAGTTATCAATAAAAACATGTGCATCAGAATCTTTAATCAAAGTCTTTAAATCTCTCGAATAATTTTGAAGATCTCTATCTGTGCAACCAACATTTTGATAACCCCCAAACTGTTCTTTTAATAAGTGAAAAGTTTTTGAAGTTCCAATATTTGCCTTACTATATGCATGTAATAAATTCTTGTGAATTGGACTCACTTTTCTTGCGGATTTTAGAAACGGTCTCTTCATAGGTGAGACAAGTGCATGTGTATGACTTTCATGAAATTGAACTAACTCATATTTACCTTCTTCCAATCGTTTGAAAACAACATTTGCGTTGCATCCTTCTCTTGTAAGACTCCTTCTTCTAGTTTTAATACTAGATTCAATCTGCTCCATCTCATTTGTCTTCTTTGGCAAATAACCTTCTTTTGAGCAAACAAAGTACTTCCAACGCTTCACGCCGTTTTTATCTTTAGTCTCTGATGATGAACGCACACTAAATCCAACACTGTGTGCATATCTTTTGTAAAATTCTCCACCTTCTTCTAATATATCAAATACTTGTCCAATCTTAGGCTTTAATTAATCATCACAATCCGGCACCCATTCATTTTCCTAAAATTAACAAAATATT
Source organism: Lathyrus tuberosus (assembly GCA_022829125.1). NCBI lineage: Eukaryota > Viridiplantae > Streptophyta > Magnoliopsida > Fabales > Fabaceae > Lathyrus > Lathyrus tuberosus. The sequence continues at coordinate 2,720,378 of JALAZF010000656.1, read as the reverse complement.
GCATGATATCAAAATGTATTTAAATTAAATTATACTCTTTGTCTCTCTGTACTTATTACCTAAAAATTAATAAAAGCATTTCCTGTACATAAGGATACTAAAGATATTGAATAAATTAAAGTTGTTAAATTAATGAAATTTTGATTTGAAGCAAAAAGAAAATGAATGTTACCTTTGAATATTTGAGTACTAATTAAATTTCCGTTGTCCATAGAAATGGAAAGCAAGAAGCACACAGTGAACAATATAAACTAAGAAGATATATAATATTTTATTGGCTTTTAGAAACAAGAATTGAGGAACAAATGATATAGGTAATAAATAGTTTGTTGGAAGAAGGAAAGTTAGCTAGGGAAGTGATTCTGATATTAAAAAAGCTCTCTCATCTCTCATTAAAAAAATAGCAATTTTTTTATTCTAATAATTCAGTGTTGATTCTGATATTCTAAAAATAGCTAGGGAAATGATTTTGTAGTTTTTTATTTTAATACAAAAAAATTGATTTAAATAATGATTAATAGTAGGTTTTTTTATTCTAACAAAAAATATGATTTAAATTATGATTAGTAGTTATTTAATTTTATTCTGATACAAATTGTTAGAAATTCATTTAATTTGTATTATTTAAAAACTCAAAATATGCCACTATAAATCATTTTTTAGATCACTCATAATTTTCTAGACCACTCAATTCATTACTCACGTCAATCAATTTTTTTAATGTGAGTTAAAATAAAAACGTTAATTTAATTTAATGGATATTAATAAGTTTAACGTCAAGGCAAATTGATATATGTAATAAATTGTTGTCGGAAGAAGAAAAGTTAGCTAGGGAAGTGAGACAATTATGCTTTCTTATTTATAAAGATCTTTCACGTGCATTATATAGTACTAGCGTCCAAACGGGCACTCCCGTGCCCGTTTGTCCGCTTTTCTAATATATACACATGCGTTGAAACATAAACATTTTTTTACTTTAATTTAGTCTTAATTTAAATTATTTATGTAATAAATTTTGTGATATGTATTTGTGTATAATAATTTAATTTTTCAATTAAATACGTGGTAAATCAGACACAATTAACAAATTATCATATAAAATAAACATCAATGAAACAAAGTAGGATTGAAATAAACATTACAATTAACAAATAATCATATGAAATAAACATCTCTTCCCTCTTCTTAGTTATTGATAATTAAAAAATTTAATACATAATAAAAATTATTTGTTTAGATGGTATGGGTACAATAAATAAGATCTAGAAACACATAAGTCTTTGTCATCCTTGACCAAAGTCAACGAAACTTAATCTCCTCGTTGTAAAGAAGATTAAACCAAACCATTTGAAACCTCAACTTGCAATTTAATATAACTCTAACAATGGAAGGATAATTTTGTAACCGAATAGAAAATATACAAAAAGAACTTACTATCTTTGCTTATTAAAAAAATGCAAAAAGAACTTAAAGGAATAATAGAAATATCAATAAGAGCTTGTCACTTGATAGTATAACAAAAAGTTCAATTCTTTTAAGTTGTGATCCATTGGCTTTTTCGATAGTATTATAATTATGATAGATGAAATAACTTTCTTAACACAGAAAGCCTCATAAATAAAAACTAAGTTTCTACTCATCCGTAAACATCAAAATATATTGGATGATGGTGATGATTGTTATAACTTGTGCTACGGTTCCTAAAATACACCTATATCACTATCAAACTCTACAAATAATACACACTCTTAAAATTATGCAATGTTTAAAAATAAAAATAAATATATTAGTCCTAAAGATGTGAATAAAATACTTTATTTAAACAACAATTTAATATAAATAAAATAAAATAAAAATGATTTTTCACAATTAATTAAAAAATGTGAATACTAACTTTTTCTTTCTGGAACGCTACTTAATAGAAAGGAACAACATTAAATTTGAATTACAAATATGTTTCATTTCTATGCAAAAGAAACTGAATTAAAGTTTGCAACTCATTACTAAAAAAAATATTGTTTTTTCAAAAATAAATAAAGTATTCAATAGTGCAATAAAGTTGAATACACTAAATAAAATAGTATCAAATTAGCATTATAATGAGGATAAAGCAATGGGAAAATTATAAAGGGTGACAATATCACGAAAACAACAGTGTTTAATAAATCAATTTTGTTTTAAAAAAATTTAAGAAAATAACAATTAATTTGTGTATAGATTTGAAAAATAAAAGCGAGAAAATTTTAAAAAGATGTAAGGACAAAACCTAAAAAAACCCCAAAAAATTATTAAAATTATAAAAAAATAAAAATTAACTGTGCAAGAATGCCTAATAATAAATGCGTTAATTAAAAGAATTATATAACTTTTAGAAGCAAAAATAATTAAAATATTGTAACAAAAATATTTTTCTTTAGTTGCATTTTTATATGTGTGATTATAAATTGAAATAGAAACTACCACTAGAAAAGTTATGAATCTTCATTTATTGAGTCCAAAATTGATTTTAAACTATCAAATAAAATATTCAACAAAACAAACAAAATTTAATATGAATAATTGAAATGTAACACCCTTATCTCTTATTCTTATCTCTTCTTGTATTCTCTTGTCAATTAATGTTAATCGATAGTGCACAATGTATCTTTATTTTCTCTCTCTTTTTAAATATGCACTTTGATTTTACTTTTGCAAGAAGTATTTAATATAAACGTGAGATACATATAAAAAAAATTTAAATACCATTCTCTCACACACAAACATAATTTTAAATAAAATATTGCATAATGATACAGGAACATAATATATAAGGAACTGTCTTGAGTTTTCAAGATATATGATGAAATAATACATTAGGCTGTCAAAATCAAAGAACATAACTTACCATAGTCATGTCATGGTGTGTTAAAATTAATGGTAGCACGTATGATTTCTTCCACGGAGTATCTTTTTCACATGTTTGTGAATTTCAGCCATAATGAGAATGTTTTCTTCGTCTAGGATGGGTGTGATCTTGATTGGAAATAAGCTTCATCTCCTCTTCAAGAATAAAAAGATCATTGATCAAAATTCAATAAATGAAAAAAATTATAGAATGGAAAAAAGTTCAAAAACATAGTATGTTGATTGAGAAAGAGATGGAATTTAGAAAAAAAAACAATAGAAGAGGTTTCTTAACTTGTGTCACAATCAGCGGTTAATGGAAGTTATAGATGTAAGTTTTTTTGTGAGAGATAAAAGTTGGTTATTCAATTGGTAACCAACAAAAGCTACGAACCACTCAAGTTATTTATAAAAAAAATAAAGGGCAATTTTGGAACAAAAATAAGCCACTCCAAAAAACTTGTATTCCCTTTATATATAGTTATAGATATATAGTTTTTTTTAATAATCTGAATATTATGTAAAAGGCCAAATTGAGGCCAAAATCCAAGAAACATATTACAAGACCTGCAGAATGCAGGGATACAAACAATAATAAACCAGATCAATTCTAACATCATGAAATGTCTGGATATAACAAACAAAAAAACTCCCCCCTCTAACCTGACTTATGTTTACGCCACCAATTAACAGAGGATAATGTGTTCCATATCAGAAGAATGCATGCTCCATAACAGTCAAAGCCTTCTATTGCTAACAGTCATGAACAAAAGCAAAAACAGAAAATGAAGAAGGGAAAATTTTAGCTATAAAAATCAAGTGGCATCTTAAACCAATCATAGAAATTGTCGTAAGGTTTTTTGTTAATGTTCAAAGACCTCCACCTCCAAGATGTTGGTACGATCCCCTGAAACATTTCCTTAGGCACCGCGACATAATCATTGAAAATCACTTGATTCATATACCTCCAAATACTCCAACAAGATACAAGCCAGAAGAAACACGACGACTTGCTCAGTCCAATGTAATTTTGCCAATGCAAGAATGATTCGATACAGTTTGTACCTTCAGTCACTACTACGGAAAACCCATTTAACAACGGTTGCGAAAGAGATATAATAACGCGGGCACATGCGTTGTTATGTAAAGTGTCGTTGTATATATGATACCTACAATCACAGTCTAGAAAGTGTTGTAATAAATTGGAAAATACACTACCTATAATGACGGTTATTTTAAATAACCATTGTTATATGTCTTTTAATAAAAAAAAATTGCAGCATTAGAACAAGAACAACAGCAAGAACAAGAACAACAACAATAACAATAAGAACATCAAAAACAACAATAAGAACAACAACAACAACAACAACAACAACAACAATAACAACAATAATAACAACATCAATAACAACAACATCAATAACAACAACAACAACAATAACAATAATAACAAAAAGAACAAGAATAAGAACAAGAACAAGAACAACAATAATAATAATAACAATAATAACAACAAGAACAACATTAATAAAAAAGAATAACAAGAACAACAATAATAAAAAAGAACAACAATAATTAAAAAAGAACACCAACAACTAACATTGCTAACTCGAGTTCTGAAATTTGTTCTGAAATTTGGTTTAGTGGAGAAATAGAGTATCGTAAATGAAAGATGATGTTTGGAGGTAGAAGATGTCTAAGTTTTAGGTTTCACGCGGATCACTAATAGTAGTGTCTTGGTCGTTGATAATCACTAAATGGACGGCCAAGATTTGTTTAAGGATAGTGAAATAAACTCAATATGCACGCCACCTATAATGTTGGTAATGAGACTTGAAAAATGTTGGTGATGGGACTTGAACCCATGACAAGACGCTACCTATAATGACGGTTGGTTTAAATTACCCGTGGTGAAAGGTCTGTAAGCATTTTGAAAAAATAAGTAAAAAACGCTACCTATAATGACGGTTGGTTTAATTGCCCGTAATTAAAGTTATGTCAGCATTTTGAAAAAATAGGAAAGAAGTAATATGATTAAAATAAATTCAGAAAAATCTAAAAACACGAAATTTAATCTAATTAGGTAAAATAAGACTTTTGAGAATTTTTTTGGAATTTTTTGAGACTATGAAAACAGTAAAAAAATCATTAAAAATAGAAAAAAAATATGAATTTGGGGTTTTGAGGGTGAAGTCCCATAACTCTTCTAGAGTAGGGGACTAATGACCGCATGATTTTTCTGCTTCAGATGCATGAAACAAATCTAAAAAAGGAGACGATTTTCCCTAAAACTGATTTTTTGAAGAGCAAGGCCTAAAACAAAACTATAGGCCATAATGACGGTTTTGCAAATACCCATGGTGAAATGTTGTGGCATTTTAAAAAAATATGTAAAAAACCATAAATGTTGGTGCTGGGAATTGGACCCATGACCAGACGCTACCTATAATGACAGTTTTTTAAATACCCGTGGTGAAAGGCCTCACATTTCACCACGGTTGGAATATTAACCGTCATTAAAAGCCTTTTAATGAGACTAAAAAAATGTGCGCATCTATTACAACGATGTATAGGTAAGCCGTTGTAAGCCTGACGTTGTTGTATGCGCGTTTTGTAGTAGTGAGTGTAATGCACTCCCAACCAAATCTCAATCTCCCTCCAAATTTGTTTTGATTTAGGACAATTTAGAAAGATATGAGTTGTATCTTCTATGTCCTGAAAGCAAAACACACAAACCATTTGGTGAGGATCAATGATGATATCTCTGTTAACAAGATTGTCGTGTGTTGGTAACCTGTTTAAAAATAATCTCCAGCCAAATATCTTAATCTTTAAGGGAATTCCAGCTTTCCATAACTTGTCCAAGGCCTCCTTTGTTTTGCAGTCTAGCTTAACTTCTTCTATATTTTTAGACAAGATTAGATATCCTTGTTTCACATAATATTTGTTATCATTTCCTTTGGGCCAAATGATCAAATCTTCCTCATAAGCATTGAGGACCACCTCATTTAACAACTGGTACAATTCTGCTACAGGATCGCCACCTTCTTCCACCTGAATTACATTTTTGCCATATAAATCCCACTGCCAGTTATTTTCAGTCCATGTTTCATAATCTTTGATAAGTATGTCTTGAGATGGAGATGCTTCAAACATCCCAGGGAATAGAATTTTTAAGGGAGTCTCGCCTAACCAACGAGAATGCCAAAGAGTGTCTTTCCACCATTTCCTACCTTCCATGTTAGCATCTTAAATATGCCTTGGACATTTGAAGGGGCTGCCAAACAATTTATGTCATACCACCACCTGGACCAGTATCTTGGTTTCTTAACTGGTAATTTTAGGAAGCATCTTTGAAGATCATCACCATATTTAGCCTTTAAAATGCCACTCCATAAAACTTCAGATTCAGTAGATACTCTCCACACCCATTTAGTGATTAAAGCCCTATTGAAAATCGAGACATCTTTAATGCCTAAACCACCCAAATTCCTATCTTTACATACATGAGACCATTTCACCCATGATATACAATCCTTCTCACACTCTCCTGCCCATAAGAACTTCCTCTGGATTGATTTGATTTCCTTCAGGATTTTGACTGGGGCTATATAGAATGAGAGATAATGTATTAGCATATTGGCTATGACTAAATTAATCAACGTTACACGACCACCAATTGACAAAAGGCTTCCTCTCCATGATGATAGGCTGGCTTTGATTGTTGTTATCACAGGTTTCTAAAAAGCAATAAAATTGTGCCTTCCTCCTACAGCCAGACCTAAGAATTTGAAAAGGAATGTTTCTACTTTACAGACCAGAAAAACTGAAGTTGCTTCAATTCTGTACTTGTCTAAACCCATCCCAATTAAACTACTTTTGCAGAAGTTGACCTTTAAATTTTAATTTTAACGAATCTTCCCACAGTTTTCTATTTTCGCTCAAAGAACATGAAGAATAAGCATTGACTATGTATATGTCCCTCTCTCTACAATGACCAAAAACATCAAGGAATCCAGGACCAGAAAAACTAAAAACAGAATTAAAAGAATTCTTATTCCAGATCATTAGCATATGTCCAGATTGTCCTGCAGATGCAGTAGCAGACTATTCAAATTCTTCTCCTCCCCATAAACTTCTAACAAAACTGTCATTTGATGTCTTTCTCTTCGTTTCTTGGATCAAACAAAACTCTATTCTCTCCTTCTTAATTAAATTTTGAACTCTTCAAATTTTTATAGAAGAGTTACATCCACGAACGTTGTATGATATAATATTCATAACACTCTTGGTCTTGCCTCCTTCAAATTTTCAAATTTGGTTTTGACTCTCTTCTCCAAGCTTCTGATAATTCCTTCTAGAACTTCATCATCTTCTTCCCCTTCAAGACCCAAACTCTTCAATATCTCCCAAACCTTGACAGGAAAATCCTTCAACTTTCTTTTCAATCTTTCATTTCCAATTCCTACATCTTTGTCTGATATAGAATCACAACATAAAATAGATCCCCCCGAGTATCTTGATCCACTATCTTCATTTTGAGAACCAATAGGTATATAGTCACCTTTGTGCACAATCAAGGAATTGGTCTGTTTAGGTGAAAGAGCTGAGTGAATCAAAGCAGAATAATAAGAGGGTGCATATGGAATTTGAACATTTTCTTAGATTTCTGTCAAGGATTTCTTTTTTCTGGCTGAAATGAAAGTGTGAGGCCCACTAGGTTTTTCCACCGACTCCAAGTTGGGATTGGGCCTCATTCCAATTAAGTTATCTGGACCAAATTCTTGGCCCTTACCCAAACTACTATCGAGTGTAGTACCATTTACTTCTACCTCGTTTTTGTTCTTTGTCCCACTTCTACTGTCACCTTCTATAGGATTTTGACTTGAAGTTGATTTAGTCTCCTCATCATGTCCCATCTGGCTTCCTAGGTAATCACCTCCCATGATAGCCTCCCTATGTTTTGTCTTCTCTATGTACTGACCTGGCCCTCTGCTACTTCCAAGAAATAACTTTATAGCCTGCTCTTGCTTTTTATGCGTGTCTGCAGAAAAAGTATGGGCGGCTCCCTGCTTTTCCTCGATACCCATGTTAATGGTCTTCCCAAGATCTTCCATGTGGCTATCTACCTTGCCACCACCATCCCCTCCATCTTTGGTGTTTGGTTCGTCTTCTTCCCCTAACAAACCACCATTACCGTCATCTTCCATGTCTTCATCTTGTCTGTCAGACTCTTCCTCCGTGTCTTCTACATAAATTTCTTCTGAATCATCACGGTCCTCTTTGCTACCAGAAAAAACAATTCGTTTTGGACCATGGAGATCTTCTACTAGTTTTATACTAAAGAGTACATCATTAATCTCAATATTGATCACTTCATTTAGATTACTAGTATACTTTGTTTTGATCAATATTCTTGCCACATCGAATGTAGAGTGTGCTTCAGTTTCCTCATCACTATGGATATATTCTCCAATTCTACTTGAAATGTATCTGAAAAAATCTTGCCTCCAAGCGTGACATGGAACTCCAAAACATTTTACCCATGTTAATCTTTCTTTGTCTACTTCCGCTGGAGACCACGGTCTTATATCATCGAACCATTTCAACAACCATTCTTCCTCTTCTTTGATCAAATTTCTAACCATACTTTCCTATAAATCTTCCAATAAACAAAGATTTGCCCCCATGGATGTTACTTTAATGTGGAAAAACCCCTCTCTATTAAAGATTTCTTGTATATTGTATGAATTTCCTGGGAGCTTAACATTACCCACATAAGCTTCTTCAAATCGTTTGAGGTCCCCTTCTTCCATTTTGAACATAAGGCCAGACCAGGGGGATTTTGCTTCCATCTTCCTTCTAAAATTTGAGGTTTTGTGTATTGTTTTATTTCCAACTCCACCTGATACAATGTCTGAATATGTTTTACTCTGTCCAACCTTTGTCCAGACCTATTTTGGTCTTACTCGTGTTGCTTTGTGATCTTCATATTGTTTTTTTTTTGTGTTTTCTCTTCCAAGTTCCTTCTTGCCTCTGTTAAACATTGGTGTGTTAACAAAAATTTTCCTCCCCTTGATCTGGATATTATCTAGCTTTGTCGCCAATAACCTTGCATCCTCTGTATTCGTAAACCTCACAAAACCATATATGTTACCCCTTTTGTCTCTCTTTGCAGGCATAAAAATCTCAAATAGTGTTCCATATTCCATAAAAATCTTTTCCATATCATTTGCACTGTAATGATCAGGAAATTCTGTAAAGAAGACAGAAGTAATTTCTTCTTGATTTTAAATCCATTTACCATTTCTGTCCTTCCAGATTAATACCTTCAAGCCATTTCCTCCATATCTCCTTCTCCTCACTATCTTCCAGTCCATGTGTAAATATCACAAGAAAACCAAAATCAACCAAGCTATTGCCAAGGCCCCTAGCCCTAAGGCTAGGAGTTTAAGCCGAAAACAATAGATGGATCAATCCCAGTAATCTTGATTTGTTGGTTGTATGTTTATTGTTGTTTAGATTTTTAGTTTAGATTTTTTGTGAGAAGCATGGTGCAAAATCAAAAAAATCAAAACGTTTTTCTAATCTATTATGTTATGATTCAACACCGACCTTACATATAACTCTGCTAACTCCTCTCTCTTCTTCGTTGTTTCTTCGTTGTTTCACTGACTCTCTTTGCAAATAACAACTCTGTTTAGTGCAATACAACTTTCTATCTACTTAGATCTTGTTTTATTTATCTGAACCATAAATAGAGAATCAGATATCGCGAATTTGCTTTTGAATAGTTAATTATTATAGATATATCATTATAGATGAGATGAGATCAAAAGTATTCATTTAATCCAATAGCTATTAACAGACCCTCTCATCTCTCATTAAAAAAGTCCTCTAACTTGAAATGTCCCTATATATATATATATATATATATATATATATATATATATATATATAATTTAGGGTTAATACCCCTTTTGCCCCCTGCCATATAGGCGAAATCCCAAAAACCACCCTGTAAAAAAAAACACAGATTACATCCCTGCCATTTGTAGATTCCTTCGTTTTGCCCCCTGAGTAGATTTGGTCAACAAAATTGATGATGTGGCGCTGCTTTGTTGGCTTTTTTTTATTTTTTTATTTATTTAATTACACGCGTGACATTTTTATTAATATTTTATTGATTGTATGTTATTAGTTCAAAATATCAAAAGTTCAAAATTTAACCCAATACATGGATCAAACCCATGACATGTTGGATGCAAGAGACATCTCTTTCCACTAGGCTACAATATATCAATTGTTATTAGTTTGTGTAAATTATATATTATACAAACTAAACTAAACTAAATTTAATATAAACTTAACTAAACTAAATTTAGTTTAAAACAAAAAAAAAACTGTTATTTTAAAAAACTGCTATTTTAAAAAAACTGTTATTTTTAAAAACTGTTATTTAAAAAAAACTGTTATTTTAAAAAAATTGTTATTTTAAAAAACTGTTATTTAAAATAAAAAAACTGTTATTTTAAAAAACTTTTAATAAAAAACTAAACTAAATAATTAAATATAATAGTAGTTTTAATATTAGTAATTACTAATAAACTGAAAATAAAAATATTTTTAATTAAAATAATAGTTTTGGATATTAATAATTAATAATAAACTGAAAATAATATTTTTTTAATCAAAATAGTAGTTTTAATTTAGTAATTAATAGCAAACTGAAAATTAAAATATTTTTAATTAAAATAACAGTTTTTAATATTAATAATTAATAACAAACTGAAAAATATTTTTTTTAAATTAATTATAACGTTAAATAAAAATAAATAATTTAGTTTTTATGATATAGATTTGAAATAAAATAAATAAGTAAATAATTTTTAAATAATAGCGTTAAATAATTTTAAAAAAAATTATTCATTAGTTCAGTTAAAATTATTTAACGCTAAAAATTTAATACTGAATTATTTAATATTAAAACGTTAATTAATACAAAATTATTAGCATTAAATAAATGAATAATTTTTATTTAATAATTTTTTAACTAATGAAATTATTAGCGTTAAACAATTTTTATTTAATATTAATTATTAATATTAAAAACTGTTATTTTAATTAAAAATATTTTAATTTTCTGTTTACTATTAATTAATAATATTAAAACTACTATTTTGATTAAAAAAATATTATTTTCAGTTTATTATTAATTATTAATATCCAAAACTATTATTTTAATTAAAAATATTTTTATTTTCAGTTTATTAGTAATTACTAATATTAAAACTACTATTATATTTATTTATTTAGTTTAGTTTTTTATTAAAAGGGTTTTTAAAAATAACAGTTTTTTTATTTTAAATAACAGTTTTTTAAAATAACAATTTTTTTAAAATAACAGTTTTTTTTAAATAACAGTTTTTTAAAATAACAGTTTTTTTTTTATTTACACTAAATTTAGTTTAGTTAAGTTTATATTAAATTTAGTTTAGTTTAGTTTGTATAATATATAATTTACACAAACTAATAACAACTGATGTATTGTTGCCTAGTGGAAAGAGATGTCTCTTGCACCCAACTTGTCATAGGTTCAATCCATGTAGTGGTTTAAATTTTGAACTTTTGATATTTTGAACTAATAACATGCAATTAATAAAATATTAATAAAAATATCACGCGTGTAATTAAATAAATAAAAAAATAAAAAAAAACCAACAAAGCAGCGCCACATCATCAATTTTGTTGACCAAATCTACTCAGGGGGCAAAACGAGGGAATCTACAAATGGCAGAGATGAAATCTGTGTTTTTTTTTTTACAGGGATGTTTTTGAGATTTCGCCTATATGGCAGGGGGCAAAAGGGGTATTAACCCTATAATTTATTATGTCAATATTATATTGTTTTTACTCAATTTCTTATCATTACCATGTCATATTACTTTCTATCATATGCATACCAAACATATCCTTACCTTACCAAAAATAAAACAATTATATGAGTTTTATGATTTTCATAAAATTCTACAAATTAACAAGAAAGCTGCCTGAAACTTCTCAAAGTGCATATTCGAATAAAATGGGAATAAAACAAAAGTAGAAAATCTTAGGCAATTAAAAAAGAAATGTAACCTTCTATATATAAAATAAAAATACATTGACAATTTCTCTTCTTATCTCAAAACTTATAATAACTCTCTCCAACCTTCTCATATCTTTCTAATATATCCAATATCCAACTCATTCACTTGTAACACACGACAAAGCAAAAGCAATGTCTGCTGAACAAGTTCTAACGTTGTTAGATTCCTTCTGGTTTGAAACAACAATTCTCACCAACAAAAACCCTTTAAATTCTCACACAAAACTAGAACAAACTCTTCCTCAAGAAGAAACAAACCTTTTAGCTCCAACTCCAAATCTAGATGTTAGGTTCTATAGTGAACAAAACTTGAGTTTCACTGGCTCAGTTTTCTCTGATTCTCCATCGCCAAATTCTGTCCTCACTTCATCTAAGCTTCGAACAATCCCTTCCGAGAGAGAAATCATAGAATTCTCAAACGGGACAAGCACCGAAAAGAAAGATATAAACAACAAGAAAAAACAGAGTAACAGTAACAATCACAGTCAGAGTCAGAGAAGAAGGAGAAGGAAAAGTAGGAGTTTATCGGAGCTTGAGTTTGAAGAACTAAAAGGGTTTATGGATTTGGGTTTTGTGTTTTCTGAGGAAGACAAAGATTCAACACTGGCTTCATTGATACCTGGTTTACAAAGACTGGGAAAAGAAGAAGATAAAGACGACGAAGAACAGAAGAAGATTGATGAAAGTGGTGTGTCTGATGAGAAGCCTTATTTATCTGAGGCTTGGGATCTTGTAGACCTAAGGTGGAGAAGAAATCCATTGGTGAATTGGAGGGTACCTGATAAGGGTAGTGAGATTGATATGAAACATAATCTGAAATTCTGGGCTCATACTGTTGCATCCATTGTTGGTTAGATAACAATGACCATAAAAAAGTTGTGATTTTCTTGTGGAAGTTCTTAGTGGAAAGTTTTTTCATGTAATTTTAGATTTTAACTGGAATAATCAATGTACATATTTTTAAAGTTTTTCTTACACACTATTTTCCGAAAATTCTTAATTCTTCTTTGGAGGTCTTAACTCTCGCATAAAGTTTTTGTTTGTGCAATTTAAAAGTAGGAGACGGTTTTTTCCGAAGGAATTGATATTCAAAATCATTCCATTCTGTCACATTTTCTCTATCAAAACAGTGAATTTTAAGATTTATGGATTCTGTCATTTTACCGAGCTAATAAACTCCTTTTTGCCTTTGAATAGAATTTAAGGTCTAGTGTTTTAGGGCCAATGCAAAATAATTAGACAGATAGATTCAAAATTACATGGTATCATTGTAGAGAACTTAAGAGTGTGTTTGGATGAAGAATTTGAAAATTATTAGGAAATTTAAAATTTTAAGTAATTCAAATAATTTAAATGAAATTCATTTATTTTTAAATTCTTTTGTTTGGATGTAGTATTAAAATGATTCAATGTAAAAAATTTGGGGTCATTTTTATAATTTTAAAGCTTTTGGGTCAAATTTAAAATATGAAAAAATAGTGACCAATTTGTAATTTTTGAAAATTTGAAGGGACCAATTTGTAAAATTTAAAAATTATTAGGGATTAATTTGCAATTTTTTGAAAATTTTGGAAGTGAATTTGAAATTTTCATAAAATATGAGGACCATCTTGCAAAATTTAAAAAGTTAATAATAAACAATTTAACATTCATATTATATAGAGTTAAGAAGCAATTTGAAATTCTTTATTTTTTGGTGTCATTTTAAATTCCTTAAATTTAACATGAATAAAATACTCCATAAATTTACATAATTTTAACAATTCTCCATATTTTTTATCCAAACAATTAATTTTGATAAAGACATTTCAAATTCCCTCAAAAAATTATTTTTCCTCGTTAAAATCTTTCATCCAAATACACTCTAAGTGTTTCTTAGTAAATTGATTTTAATTATTATTTAGTCGAATGTAAATTGATTCATGATTTGATAAACTCTTGCAATAATAAATTAAACAGTAAATTTTAATATAAAAATAATGTTTAGACTCAAAAACTATAAATCCTAACTACAAGTTAAATCAATTAAAAAAACGAAACTAATTCTACTCGAAAACAACCATATATATTAAAATTAATTTTACATATCTAAAATCAATTTTAAGTGTTCAAACGACAAAACCAAACATACACTAAAATCCTCTAATGTAATTCAAAACTATGATATTACTCCCTCTCTTTTCTTGATAAGTTTTTTTGAAAAAAAAATTTATACCAAAAATATATGTGATTTTACAATATCAATGAATCATTAATTTTATTTTTTTTATTATATTCTTAAGTATTTATTATCATACATTTTTTAAACTATTTCAAATTATCTTTTTAATATCATTAATAAAAAATAATATTATAAAATCTTTCATAATTAATTTGTAAAATTTTCTGTAATTTCTCTTTTACATATAATAATGAAAAACTCAAAACGAATTATAATAAAAAATACGGAAGAAGAAATATTTAGTGTGCGACTTCTAGCATTGGTCAATTTTTGCAAAATCTTGATTAGTTTATTGTAAGCGCGTTTTAAGAAACTACAATAGCATGAGGACACTTTGCTTGTTGTAATTAGCCATTTTTATTCTCAATAATTGAGCTATACAATAGAATATTTTAGGTAGAATATTACTACTACTATTATAGATGTGGTTGACACGAGGTTAGATATCACTCAAATTACATAAATAATGTAGTTTAGTGAATAACAAGAATGGTTGGGTGTTGGGCTCAAGAGAAAGTGACAAGTAGACCCACTCATTATTAATTCACTCTAGTGGAGCTTGTCTCTTTTAGAATCATTTTGTTGTGATAGAAAGTTTATTCCAACGTGAACCACAATTTAATTAAAATAAAGAAGAAAAATGGAACTTGAGATCATTACCACTTGCTATCAACTTATGGCTTTAAATCACAATTACAAAGATTGAATCATCTCACCTGTAAATGGCAATAATCAATTAATTAAACTTAAATGGTTAATGAGCTGTATTTAGAGACAAAATATTTAAGAGAATTTGAATTCTAAATTTTGAGTAGAATAGTTTTTGGTTGAACTTTATTTGAACTTGATAAGATGAAAATGGCTTGTTAAAGCTCAACCAATTATTTTTTTATTGGGTATATTACACCGAGTCAATGGGAAGAAATCAAAGTGAAATTTCTGAGTTTTGGATATATTATACAATATTGGATTTATGTGCGTGTATGCAAAATCTTTGGCAAAAACGGTCATTGAGATGACATGACATTGCGATATTAATTAATTTAGGAGTTCTTTAATTAAAATTGACATTCTACAACAAAGCCAAAATTGGTTTTTTATTATATTTACCAACCAAGCAAGAATTTTTTTACGTAAATACCCCTAATTTTGAAAAAAATTCCTTAAATAATCCATGTTTCAAACATATTTCTAAAATGCTCCCATTAGGGTTTTGATTTGAACTATGTCGCCAATGGAATTAGCGACTCCTTTGTAGAGGTCTAACCATGTCGCCAATTCAACTGGAGACACCCTTCCAAGTCGTCAGTGCAATTGGCGACACAATGTAAAGCTTAAACCAAGTCGCCAATCCAAGTGGAGACACCCTTCAAACTGAAATTTTTCACTATAAATAGGGGTGTTAAGCTTGGTTTGTTCCACATCTCTTCTCACAACTTTGTTTTACTCATAAAATGTATCGTCGTCGTTGGGGTAAAGTTATTTTTTCGCGAGACAAGCCACCGATCGACATGATGTTTTGGAACATACAAGGTATCAATCAACTTATTGTTGTATGTTGTTTAAATTGTTATAACAAAGAGAAATGCATTAATGAAAACATTTGGTTACAACAAACGAAAAGATAAGATAAATTATGATGCAGATGTTCCTCCAACATTGGGACAATGTTTTTTGTTGTGGCCGGGCTGACGACAGATACTGCATAGTCATATCATTTTATCAGCGATATCCATTTCGGTTCTTATACGCTTGCTGTTTGGGCGCCCTTTTTTCTTTCTTCTCATTTCATCGTTGTGCCAAACTATTTCACCTTGGTATGTAGGCCAATAATCCTCCATTGGTAGCACTGCGAAGCCTTTGCTGTATACATTCATAACATTAACCACCCTATAAACATCAGATAGATAACCATAAGCATCTTGACGAGCATGTGCGCATGCTGCAATGGCATGTGAGCAAGGTACACGGAGGACCTGGAACTTGCCACAATCACACCAACCTCTGTTTAGCCTGACAGCATACGATAAATTGGGCCTCTCCTCATTAAAATCCATTATTTCTTGTACACTGAATGATTGTCTATGTCGGTCAAAGATTGTAATTGCATGTGTGCTGGCTTTGATAACGTCCTCCTTCATCAATTTCATAACGCTCTCACTGTATAATTGACCAGATGCTAACACTGCACTCCATCTTTCGCCTCTTGTTGCGAAAAGTGATGCCAACCTATAATAGGTTGAACTCTCCAAAGCAGTGATTGGAAGGTTTCTTATTCCTTTGAATACCCCGTTCATGGACTCCATAAGGTTTGTTGTCATGTGACCCCATCGACAGCCACCATAAAAAGATCTTGTCCACTTTTCTAGTGGAATGTTATCCAACTAGCTTCCGGCATCTGCATTTGACATCCTTATTTTGTTAAGGTAGTATTGAAATGTTGGTCGAGTTAGCGCATAACCAGCATTCATAACCTGCTCCTGAGACTTTGACCCCTCAAACACCAGGAGTAAATCAACAACAAGGGGAACAAGGGGGGCGAGTACAACGAGTACAACGGCTGCAACGAGTGCAACGAGTGAGGGTCCCTAGGGGATGTGGAACTGGTGGCCGGTTGGATGCACCCGGTCACGAAGATTAATTAATGTAATATTTTATTGAATTAATGAAAATTTTATATCATTGTGCAAACAAAATCAATATAATATTCCAATATTTAAAAAAACACAAAACACACCATGTCTCCACTTGGATTGGCGACTTTGTTTAAGCATTACACTGTGTCTCCACTTGGATTGGCGACTTGGTTTAAGCTTTACACTGTGTCGCCAATTGCACTGGCGACTTGGAAGGGTGTCTCCAGTTGAATTGGCGACATGGTTAGACCTCTACAAGGGAGTCGCCAATTCCATTGGCGACATAGTTCAAACCAAAACCCTAATGTGGGCATTTTGGGAATATTTTTGAAACATGGGTTATTTAGGGAATTTTTTCCAAAATTAAGGGTATTTACGTAAAAAATTCACCAAGCAAAGTTGAGTAAAGATAAAGGGAGAAAGTTTTGAAGATTTTTTTAGTAAATGATTTATAAATACCTATAGAATTACTTTTTGAATTTTGAAGTATTTCCTTATCCGATGTCAATTCACTTAAATTTTAATTATACTGTTTCACGGTTTAATAACAACGACTCACGGTGAATAAAGTCTAAATACGCTTTTAAAAATACCCTATGTTTTTGGAGATGTATTTACATACGTACCTTTTTTTTAATCAACGTTGGTTTTTTTTCAGAGTTACATCTACGGAATGTTTTCATTTATATAGCTCCGAAATATTTTGCAATACATTCGCGCCAGAGTCTTTTCTCCTCCTCATTCGTCATTTTTCATCTTCTCACTCTCAAACTCTCCAAACTCTCTCAATTTTCAAAAAATCTTTTTCCACCAAACTTCATTATTTTCAATCAAGTTCGACAAGGAGCGTTCATTTCAACGATCAAGAAACACCAACACATTCAAAGCTCGATATAATCGGTAAGTTTTTGAGTTTACGAGGTATTTTCGAGTATTTCCCGTAAACGAGTTAGAATATAGTTTTAGAGGTAGAAATCCTTAGATAGTTTTAGAAACATAGTTTAGAGACAATGTAGGTATTGTTTGTTGGCTGAAACAGACGATCAAGGCTTCAAAAATCACATTTCCATGGGTATGGGACGCCATTGCTGTAATATTTGGAGTTGCAGGTTGTTCCGGAGCTACATCTACAGAACAAATTAACGTTATGGCATTTCCGTAGATGCAGCTCCAGAAAAACCCAAACGTTGTAAATTATGGGTTCTTCCGTAGATACATCTACAGAACTTTTTCCGTGTGTGTATA
Source organism: Lathyrus tuberosus (assembly GCA_022829125.1). Lineage (NCBI taxonomy): Eukaryota > Viridiplantae > Streptophyta > Magnoliopsida > Fabales > Fabaceae > Lathyrus > Lathyrus tuberosus. The sequence goes on along the minus strand of JALAZF010000656.1, from coordinate 2,702,245 downwards.
TCCGGAAGTAGAAAATGTTAAATTTTTTTCTTTTTTGTTTTTTAATTTATTTGTATCTAATTGTTTTTTATTGGTCATACCTTGCAAACATTATGGCAGACAAAGACGATAGATTGTGACTTGGACGGGTTTCGCAGCATGCATCTGTGAGACGCGAGCGGAGCCAGGCCACCGTTACCGAGGCCGATACAGCTGAGGCACAACCTACTGGGAAGCCTTCTTCATCACATGTCCAGGACACTCCCTCGACCTCGTATCCCACCTCATCATTGACTTCTTCATCCCGGAGGCGTCGGGATTCAACTGAGGGTTCATCACAGGCCCTGTCCTCCCCGCAGGCCTCGTCGGGATACTCATGTTCCTCCTCCTGTCGATGATGTTGCTCCGGTGCCACCTCTAGAGGGTGATGACCCACCAGCGGAAGATGCTGGTGACGACGACGGTGATGAGCCTGAGGGTTTCCCAAGGGGTCCCTCAGATATGTCCCTGCTGACAAGGTACGCTGACCGTACTTCCAGACATGTCTGGGATAGAGAGGTAACATTACTCAGATTGTTTCTTTTTTTTTTCATTGGAAATTTATAATTTGTACCATTGTTTCTTATTTATGGAAATTTTTCAGACTCGTCAGCCACAGAAGTTCTATAACCATGGGCGGAAGATATTATCTTTGGAGCAGCCACAGGAGGCTTGGTTCCAGGATGTCCTTGCCGCCTCTAGTTTGAAGGACTTTTGTGAGATCGGTTACAGCCTGATCCACAACGGGATGCTGATGGGCTTTGCGGAGAGATGACACCCTGAGACGTCCTTCTTCCATCTACCGCACGGCGAGGTGACTATTACACTGGACGATATCTCATGTCTGTTACATATACCCATCAGGGGTACCCTCCTCCGTCACAGTAGGATGACGAAGGAGGATGCGAGAGAGATGTTGATCGAGGTGCTTGGGGCTGATCTACTGCATGTGCTTGAGGAAGTGGATAAGACCATAGGGGCTCATGTGAGGTTCTCCTTTCTCTCGCGTTGATTTTGTGAAGCGCTCGCGCTGCACGCCAGACATATGGTGATCCAGCTGAGGTTGAGATACACAAACAACATGTGTTGAGGTGTTATTTTCTATTTTTAGTCAGCACACAACTGTTTGTAGACACTTCCTCCACATATATCGATGTCGCTTACCTAAGGTACTTTTTGGATTCCACACAGATTCATGAGTACAACTAGGGGTGACTACCCTGGCTTACACGTATTTGAGGCTGGGAGAGGGATGTCTGTGGAAGACCATGATTGTGGCACTACTTGTGGTAACAATCTTATATTCTTTGACTTTTTTTAATTTTTTTTCATTCTATATTTGTGAAAATGCTTGATCCTAATGTTTTTTATTTTCATTTCAGGCTTGGATATTTCAGCACTTTCCCATGATCGTCGGGTGGGGGAGTGTGTCTGATTACACAGAGCAGATGCCGTGTGCCCGTGTCTTTATCCCGCTCAGGGGGAACCAGGCGGTCGACCCTTACAGAGTTTATCTCGATCGTCTGGCTGCTGAGGACATCCGCTACGACGTCTATGCCGATCACCGTGAGACGCGCCCGTTTGAAGACATATCACTATTCTCAGGATGGTTGGCATGCAGTTCGACCATCATTTTCCATATTTTCCCGAGCGCGTCATGCGGCAATTCGGGTACGCACAGACGATACCCAGACACTCAGTTGTCTCCGCTCCTCTCGGCTTGACCCGTAGGAAGATAAACAAGTTCTTTGCTGACTACCAGACGCACATAGTACCAGACGAAGCTCGGGTAACCAGAGCGCCGAGAGATTGGAGCTGCGTTGATGGCTATATCATGTGGTTCTTCATCGTCTCACACCCATACTTGGTGCCCACTGCAGAAGGATCACCGCCCAGACCAGCTCATCAAGAGATCTTAGAGGAGAAGCAGTCTCAGTTGGACCACACTCAGGATGTCCTGCCTCGTTGTTGTCAGATAGTGGAGATGGGGCGGGTAGGCATTGCCGCCGGTTTCTTCCCTGAGGGGTCTGACCACAGGCGTGTATTGGATGAGATGATTGAGGTGGCCAAGGGGGAACTTATGTATTGTAGGCATCGCGCCAGGAGGATTAGGATCGATGGTCGAGGACGCAGACCAGACGGTCGAGGAGGCGGTAGAGACAGACGAGGCGGCAGAGGCATAGGCAAAGGAGAGGATGCAGATGCTGTCAGGCACACACAGTAGTGACTGTGATGTGTTTTTTGATGTACTACATTTTGATGACATTTATGTACTATTTTTTTATGATTATGACATATTACTTCTCATATATATATATATATATATATATATATATATATAATATTATTTTATTTACGGATGTATGTTATTTTATATTCATCTGCAACAGTTAATTTCCATCTGCGACAAACAAAACTTGATTTTTTTTAAAAACATGTTCTGATAAGATTTCGGAGATGCATCTACGAAACTTTTTCGTAAATGTGTCTCCGGAAGCATCCAGCGTAAAGAAAAATAGGGTGCGTCCGGATGTGTATCTCCGGAAGCAGGGGGCATAAAAGGAATTTCGCTAGGTGCCTGAGAGTATCAAGGACGTTATACTATTAGCACATAACGTCTCTCTTGTATTGGGCTTGGCCCACTCTTTCTTTTTAGGCCTTTCAGTTTTTTTGTCCGTTAGTTTTATTTTGCTATAAATAGGATCTTATGCTCTAATTTTGAATCAATGAAAAATATATTCCATTTTATTCAGTTTAGATCTTCTTTCAATGCTTCCAATTCCACTTGTTAACATGGTATCAGGTGTAAAAATATTACTCTGATTTCCTTTTTTCTTCATTTTTTTCCTTAACGTGTATTCGTCACGTTCATTTTTTTTCCAGCAACGCAATTCTTTCATCTTTTGCATCTTTCGTTCTTCTTCATTTGGAATTTTCTGCATCCTTAGTTCTTGCCACCGTTCGTTCTTGGTTTCTCTTTTGTCATTTTCTTGCTCTTGCGTCCTGATTCTTGCAGAAATCATTATTCTGCAACCCTTTCCTTTGTTCTTCTATTCATCTTCTTTGCGTTTTTCTGGTTTTTCTCATTCCCCATGGCTGACGAAAACGACAATTCCTCTAATTCTTCCATTAACAATGATGCACAACCTACCCACAATCAACCCACTCAAAACTATCAAACTGACATGCTCGATCCCTACTACATGCACCCTAATGATAACCCTGGCCTTTCAATCGTTTCACCCTCCCTGAATAATTCCAATTTTCATTCTTGGTCGCGTGCAATTAAGCTTGCTCTCAGATCCAAGTACAAATTAGGGTTCATTGATGGAACCCGAATTTGCCCAATTGCTTCAGATTCTAAGCATCTTGTGTGGGATAGATGTAAGAACATGGTGATGGCGTGGCTGAAAAATTCTATTGAGAAAGATATCTCTGAAAGTGTCTTGTGGATGGATTCTGCGAAGGCCATCCGGGATGAACTTCATGAGAGATATCATCAAGGTGACATTTTCTGTATCTCAGATTTCCAGGAAGAAATTTATGCACAGAAACAAGGCGAACAAACCACCACTCAGTACTTCACTACCTTGAAGAAACTATGGCAAGAATTTGACAACTTTCGCCCCATTCCTAGTTACACTTGTGATCTTGTGTGCACCTGTCAGTTGCTTTCAACTATCAAGGCCTACCGTGACAACGACTACGTCATTCGGTTCCTCAAAGGCCTCAATGAATGCTACGCTCTAGTTCTTGCCCAAATCATGTTGATGACTCCCTTACCTCCTATGAACAAGGTATTCTCGCTGCTAATCCAACAGGAACGTCAACTCATTCAACCTCTTGATGGCAACAAACTAGTGGCTCAAGTCTCCAAACCCTTCTCGCGCCCTCGCCCTTCAACAAATCCAAGGGCCTCAAAATTTGTATATACTGCAATAAACCCAGCCACACTATTGAAGTTTGTTTCAAAAAGCATGGATTGCAGCCTTATCTGAAGAAACCTCAAATTGCTCAAGTCTCCACAGATGACCAGCCTCAAGAAATTTCTGAAGAGCCTAAAAATTCCAATCCTCTTTCTGACTTGCTTGCTTATCAACAACAAAGTACCACGCCCTCGGCTAACACACTTTAGCACACCCCTTCTCCTCAAGACTCCAAAACAGGTCATTCTACTCCTTTTAGCAACATCAACAACATTGCTTCACATGATTGGTTACTTGACACTAGGGCCACAGATCACGTGTGCCATTTCAAAGCTTATTTTTCCTGCCTTAAAACCATTGAACCCCTTAACATTCGGCTTCCTAATGGAGCCACCATCACCACCAATCTTTCGGGGTCCATTTACTTTTCTGACAATTTATACATTCATGATGTTTTGTACATACCTACTTTTTTTTACCAATATTATCTCTGTTTCTCGCTTATTTGCTGCTCTAAATTGTACTCTTACCTTTACCCTTACTCAATGTCTCATACAGGGGAACCATACCCTAATGAGGATTGATGCAGCTAAGGTTCAACATGGCTTATACTCCTTGATATTACCTATTTCACACAATAATATTCCCTTTAAAAATGACCCCCTCCCCAACCTCACACTTTGAATACATGTACTTTGTGGCATAATAGGTTAGGCCACCCCAATCATGATACTCTTCGTCATATTAATAAAGTCTTCCCTTTAACTAGTTTCAATAAGTCTAATTTTCCTTGTGATGCTTGTTTTAATGCTAAACAAAAACGCCTCCCTTTCCCTGACAGTACTACTAACACTAATAATTGTTTTGATCTAATTCATATGGATATCTAGGGTCCCATCTCTACCCCTTCCAATCTAAGTCATAAATATTTTCCCACTATTATTGATGATTATAACCGTTATTGTTGGATTTTTCTTATGAAATCCAAGTCTAAAACTAGTACTTTAGTTGTTTCCTTTGTTAAATATATACAAACTCAATTCAACATTACCATAAAAACCATCAGGACTGACAATGGGCGTGAGTTTTTTTTTTAACATTTTATACTTCTCAAGGCATCCATCATCATGTGTTTCCACACCCCAACAAAATGGTCTTGTTGAACATAAACATCAACATCTCTTAGGTGCTACTAGGGCCATTCTTTTTCATTCTAAAACACCAAAAAAATTCTGGAGCCATGCTCTTGCTTATGTTGTTCATTTAATTAATATATTACCCTCTAAATTACTTGCTTTCAAATGTTCTTTTACTATGTTGTATAACACTTTACCTGTTTATGATAACATTAAAACTTTTGGCTGCCTGGTATACACTAGGAGTGTTCGTGGTTCATAAACTGCATTGAACCAAACTACATTTATGGTTCAATTCAGTTTACAATAACCATTTCAATAAAATTGCAGTTAACTGCTAAAATGATTTCAATTCAGTTTAAAACTAGTTTAGAACCAGTTTGTGTTTATAAACTAGTTTATAATCAGTTCGCAATTATAAACCAATTTGAAAATTTGAACTCTTTTAAAACCAATTTTTTAATTTGATAAAAAAAATGTTAATTTAAAAAAAATTAAAATATTTGAAAAATTTATTCAAAAATCAAATAAATTTTGTGAATAATTTAGAATTTTTTGAATATAAAAAATTAATTTTTTTTTATTTTTCCAAAAAAAACATTTTTTTAGAAAAAAAATTCTAGAATAAAAAAATTTCAATTTTTTTTTATTTTTCGAAAAAAAAATTCATAATAAAAAAATTTTTAATTTTTTTCGAAAAACATTTATTTTTTTCCGTAAAAAATATAAAATAAAAAAAAATTAATATTTGTTTTTATTTTTCGAAAAATAGAAATTCAGAATAAAAAAAAAAATTTAATTTGTTTTAAATTCCCGAAAAAAGAATTTTCTGAATAAAAACAAAATGAAAAATTTTTTTTTCGAAAAATTTTTTTTTTTTAATTATTTTTCAGAAAACAAATTTGCAAAATAAAAAAATATTTTTAATTTTTTGTTTGTATTTCGAAAAAAAAATTCCAGAACAAAAAATATTTTAATTTTTTTTTTGAAAAATATTTTAATTTTTTTTTGAAAAAAATTTAAATTTTTTTTTTGAAAAAAAATATTAAAACTTTTTTATTTTTCGAAAAATAAAAATTCAGAATAAAAAAAATTAATTTTTTTTGTTTTTGGAAAAAGAATTTTCTGAATAAAAAAAATATTAAATTTATTTTTATTTTTCGAAAAAAAAATAAATTTGTATTATTTTTCGAAAAAAAAGTGCCGAATAAAAAAATATTTTTTTTTTTTTTATTTAAAAAAAAAAATCCAGAATAAATTTTTTTTTAAATTTTTTTGAAATAAAATATTTTAATTTTTTTTATTTTTTAAAAAAATTCCAGAATAATTTTTTTTTAATTTTTTTGAAAAAAAAGTTTAAAATAAAATTTTTTTCTTTTATTTTTCAAAAAACAATTAAAATTTTTTTTATTTTTTTTTTAAATTCCTCAGTAAAAATAAATAATTTTTTTTATTCTTCAAAAAAAATTTCAAGATAAAAAACAATTTTATTTTTTTTTTAAATTTGGAGAAAATTGTTTTTTTTAATTATTTGCAATTTTTTTCCACTCAATAGTTTTTTTTCTTTTTGTATGAAAAACTTATTTATATAATTAAAGCAGTTTATAAAAAAAACTGGTTATGAACCGGTTTTAAGTTGAATTAGAATCGTTTGAATTAAATGGTTCAGTTCATTAACCATTTAAGTGGTTTAGTTTTTTTATGGTGCAATTCAATTCAGTTTAGTGATATAGTAGTTTGGTTAACCACATTTTTGCACACCCCTAGTCTCGACGTATCGTCCATTGTAGGGATGAACTCTTCGCCAATGTGACATAGTGTTCAGTTTCACTACGTGACTAGTATAACATAATACTCAATTTCACCAAGTCCCCATGCTTTTTATGTTCTTCGACCATATCATTTTCGACCAGCATCACCTTGGGTGATTTCCGACCTTGAGTCATGTTGACCATATTGACTCGTTTTATTTTTATCTCCCACGTGGCATATTTATGGCTAACCTCATGAACACTTGTCATTTATAGTTAAGTCGAAAAATTCAATATACCATTATGTTACTACTTTATAAATAGAAAAAAAATAGCACAAAAACAACTATACTTTTCGATGTCATAAATAAATAAATAAATAAATAAATTGAAAAAAGTTAAATAGAAAAAAAAAACAAATGTTTGAAACACATAAAAAAATACATAACTATTTATTATTTTTATGTGCTTTACAACTTTAGTAATATAATTTTTTGCCAATAAAATAAAGTAATTTTTTATTATAGAATAAACACTAATTTGAAAACATAATATCAATTAAGAGAATATTTAAAACACTTTTATTTTCTTATAATTGTGAAGAGAAGATGTATGACAAAAGTGAGCTATGCCAAAAACAATAAAAATAAAATTTTGACGTATTTAACGGCCAATGGTAATGTAAGTAGCCTTTCGTCATAGTTAATTAAAAAAAATACAAATTATATGTTTTTATTTATAAAAAAGTATCATATAATAATTTAAGTAGTTTTATGATAAAAAAAAACAAATAATGAAGAAAAAGACAACAAAAGAAGGGGAGTCGGTCAATATCTTCTTAGAGATTAACAAGTTTATAAATTAAAAAAGAAATATATTGATTAATTAATTAATTTATTTACTTATTCAATGACCTAAAAACCTCTATTTTGCAATTTCTCTTTAAACATTCCAATTTAACTCTACTTTGTAATGTTAACAACACTTTGTATTTTTTTTGTTTTAATTTGTTTTAATTATCAATTGATTGTATATAAATCACGTATACTAAAATAATGCTATTTAATTCTCTTAATTTTTTGAAAGTAGAGTATAAATAGATTTAATTTTAAAAAGGACATGGTTATATAAAGTTTTGATTCCTTTAAATTATAATCAAATCAAACAATTACATTTAATTTCATTCCATTTCAAAAATAGAAAATCGGCTATCTTCTATCTATAAAAAGTGAAAGTTTTCATTCATTTTTTTAAAACTTGTTTCCATTCAAAGCCGAAGAAATGCCTCCTCACGTATACTAAAATAATGCTATTTAATTCTCTTAATTTTTTGAAAGTAGAGTATAAATAGATTTAATTTTAAAAAGGACATGGTTATATAAAGTTTTGATTCCTTTAAATTATAATCCAATCAAACAATTACATTTAATTTCATTCCATTTCAAAAATAGAAAATCGGCTATCTTCTATCTATAAAAAGTGAAAGTTTTCATTCATTTTTTTAAAACTTGTTTACATTCAAAGCTGAAGAAATGCCTCCTCCGGCAACCGTGAACTCCGACTTAGAGACTCCGACGAATACTATTGATTCCTCAATGGTCCGAACTTATCGTGCTTGGAAAGGCAATAATGTAAGCCAACTTATTCACAAATTAAGCTTATATAGTTGTTTTGTTTTAATATAATTCAGCTCTATGTAGTTATCGTTACTGCAATTTATTTTCAGGTCTTTTTTCTTCAAGGGAGATTAATATTTGGGCCTGACGTGAAATATATGATTAGAACAATATTTCTTATTGTTGCTTCTATTGCAGTTTTTTGTGCTTTTGTAGCTAGAAACTTAATGGATTGTTTTCCTCGTCACTTTGGAAATTCAATACTACTTCTAGTTATTATTAACACAATCTTTGTAAGTGATAATTTTTATTTATGCTGATTTTTGTTTTGTTGATCAAAATTTAAAGTTCACAATTTTATTCCTAAACTTGTAACGATTATTATTGTCAGGTTCTGATAGCCCTTCTAGTGACCTTAGGAAGAGATCCAGGCATAGTGCCTCGCAATTGGTATCCTCCAGTGCCAGAAGATTATGGTGAAAGTGTTGGAGTCGATATTGAACACAATCGATCATGTAACTTACCACAAATCAAGGAAGTAATTATCGATGGAAAAATTGTTAAAGCAAAACATTGTGATACATGCATGTTATATAGACCTCCTCGTTGTTCTCATTGCTCAGTATGTGATAATTGCGTGGAGCGATTTGATCATCACCGCTCATGGGTTAGTCAGTGTATTGGACTGGTAATGTCCATTAACATAATGTGTTTAAATTTCTAAGTTAGAATTTTGTATGCTTATTTTTCCCTTTTCTTTTTTTCTTCTTATGTGTACATGACGATAGCGAAATTATCGGTTCTACATCATGTTTGTTTTCTCTACAATGCTTCTATTCCTATATATTCATGGATTTTGCTGGTTCTACATCAAGAGGATCCAAGGCTCGGAAGATATATCAATTTGGAAAGCAATGATCAAAACTCCTGCATCCATTGTACTAATAGTATACTCCTTCATTGCGGTTTTGTTAGTTGGAAGGCTCGTAGTTTTTCATACATATCTAATCTGCGCAAATCTGGTTCAAACACTATTTGGCCTTAAAAGTGGCTTTCTTTTCATTTCATCTTATATGTATTAATATTTGTTATTCCTTTTGTTTTTGTTTAATTTGCATACTACTTATGAAAATATCAGATACCGGTATGATCAACAGGTCAAGTCTTATAACAAAGGTGTAATTGAGAACTTCAAAGAAGTGTTCTTATCTTCAATTCCTCCATCTAAAAACAATTTCAGGACCAAAGTTTCAATTCCTAAAGAACTATCAGAATCATCGAGATGAAAAGGTGTTGATTTGAGTGAAACATATGTGGATATTAGCTGGATTCTTCAAATAGAGAGCAGGTAGAGACAGGTTGATTCCTTTCTAGAGCGGAGTAGCAAAAAAATAGAAATAAATTTTGATGTTTTTGATGAGATATATGATAGGGAATTAAATTGGATCACTGGTGATAGTAGTAATGAGTCTGTTAACAACTCAACAAAAACATCTACACTTGCAGAAAAACTCAAAGAAGTAGAAGAAGATTTATAGAAACCATAGAAAGTGATCCTTCCAATAAGTTTAGTTACTTTTTTTCTCTTTTTTTATTTTGTTGAGATTATTTAGCATTGTTGTTTGGATTATTTAGTGGATAGTTGGATGGATGCCTAATGGATAATTTGCAAGGAAACATATTAAATGACATATAAGTGTGAATATTGAATTGACTTCAAGTTCAAACTCATTTATTTATGTTTAATGAGCTACATGAAAATTATGATATTCTCTCCAATAAAATATTGTTATTAGTTTAATTTGATCATTAAAAAATTACATTTTTTATTAAAACACAAAATTTATCATTTTATAAAGTGGAATAACTTTTTAAAAAATCAAATTAAAATCTCATTAACTTATAAATAAATTGCCACATTTTAACTAATCATAGTTGAATGAAATAGGGAAATTATAAAGAATTTCACAAAATTGTCTTCATTAATGAGAAATATAACTTTAAATAATTTTTATAAAAAAATTAATAAATACTTAAGTGTATAATAAAAAAAATATTAATTTTTCATTAATATTATAAAACGAGAACCATATATTTAGTATCATTAATGTTCAATATCATTAATTTTTGGGTTAAATATACAAAACCCCCTGTGATATTAGCGAGATTTGATTTTAGCCCCTGTAATTTTTTTTAAACCCCCCTCGTAATATTCAGATTCCCTTGTTATGACCCCTGTTTAGTCTAGATTCCATTTTTCAATTACGTGGCAGTCCAGGTGTATTTTTATTTTATTTTTTATTTAAATTTTAAAACCACGTGGAATATCTTAATTTTTTTATTAGTTTTTTTTTATTATTTTTTACTTTTATATATATATATATATCTTAATTTTTTTTATACATTAATTTTTTTTACTTACTTTTTTGTTAATTTTTCAGGTTTTCTTAAATTATTTTTATTAATATTTTTTTTATGAAATTATATTAATTTAAATTAACTATTAAAATATTAAAATTGGGCTTAAAGCCCAATATTTTTCTGGAAGTCCAAGAGTTGAAGTTTTACAATGTGTTATGTTTAAAAGATATATAAACTCTTTCATTTGGTGAAATTTTTTCAATGTGGGACTCAAAGCAATGTTATTATTGTTAGATAACAAGCATTAACATAAGAACAAATACTCCATCTGTTTGAGATCCCCAGCCTTCCCAAAAGCATCAATCACAATATTGTAGGTGACAATTGTCCATGAATAATGATATTTCTGCATGTATTCCATTACAGCACTCACTTTCGTGTAATCATGGGCTTTACCATAGAAATCCAAGAGAATGTTGAAGGTTTGAACATTTGGTTGGATTCCAGATTCCTGAAACTTCTCATAACACCTCTCCATTGTTTCTATCTGCCCAAGGTTGCCAAAAGCCCTGAGTGTTGAATTCATGGTCCATACATCTGGTTGACAATCTTGTTCAGCAAGCATTTCCAAAAGGGTAGATTCCATTTCTGAAAACCTTTTAAGAGCATAAAATTATATTACAGATATGCAAATACGCTATTGAGTTATGCTGCAGTTGGTTGCTAAAAGACTAAAAATACAAGTAAACAACTAAAAATACGATAGTGATGTGTTGGAAAAGTAGGTAGTTGATAAAATTCTTTTTTCAACTTCAGTCAGCAACCAGACTGCGCATGTAGTTCTTTCACAAGATAAAGAAAGAAAGGTTAACATTTACCTTTTTGCCTTCCCATAAGCATCAATAAGGGTGTTGTAGATGACTGTGTTTGGTTTGATACTAAGAGTGGCCATGTCAGATATAAGACTCTGAACTTTGTCAAAGGCAGAAATCTGCAAGCACGATTTAATGAGGATTGAATAAGTCTGGACATCTGGCAGACAACCAGGTGTACTCTTCATTTCCTCAAGAAGAGAAAAGGCTTTATCCAAGAGATCACTCCTACCATAGGCAGCTAACAATGCTGTGTATGATTCACAGTCCAAAACACAACCTTCTTCAACCATAGCTTGAAAGAGTTCAAAAGCTTTATTAGGGTGCACATTTTCGCAATAAATTCAAAATAAAACATTTGCTCCGTAAACACGGGTTTTCCTCAAAATATTCAAAAGCCATCAAAATTAGCAGCGAAACCACCATAATCACAATAATCCAAAATCAAAAAGGTTTTAAAATAAAAACCATAATAATTGAATAACAACAAAATGACGACTCAACACGGTTCGACTCAACGACCCAACCCGATGTTACACTATCAGAGCAAGGCCCTCTACATCGACCAAAAGCAAAATAAACTTCAAAAGTCCTCGAAGGCATCCACAGCTAAGCCTGATCACCTGCACGTTACCCACGTGGAGGCAACATTCAAACAGGCAGGGTGAGTAATCACAATTCATTATAATCAATATAAAAACAGGATATGCATAAGATGGCGTCATTATCATATACAACATCTTCAGGATCATCACAGGGAAAACATCAAAATCACGATATCATCAATCACATTAATGCCAAATAAATGCAATGCACAACAAGACTCGTGCATGTGGTACCAATTCGTCAAAGTCGATGGACACTAGGCCATCACCCTCCAAAGATCCCCGTCATTAGGATCGATTCCACACAAGAACCGGAGCACGTCAAAATTACCTCACATCCACACAATGGGATTAAAACCACAATAGACCGAAGTCTGGAATGCTATGAATGCATGATACACAACGCCGTTATCATCATCATCAATAAAAGTCATTACGTGCATCATCATTCATCAAAATCTCATGTTATTCATATTGTCATTTATTAATCAAAACATCATGAAACATCATCTCATAATCATCAATATAATCATGGTAATTCATCGAAATAATCACAGCTCAAAACATCAAGACAGCACAAGAATCATAAAACAATTTTGCGAAACAGCAGACGTTCACTATAAAGTTCGCTTTACGGTCTTGTTCGCTTTGGCGTTCGCTTTGCGAGCTGCCAGCGAACCCCACAATCCCAAACAAACCAGAGAAACCCCCATTCTGCCTCTCCCTCGCTTCTGCTCGGCTAGCAAAGTTATTCGCTGGGAAGTTCGTCGTGCGAATCTGGGGCGAATGTTCGCTTTGCAAACGATTCATTCGCTTTGCGAGGTCGCGATTTCCCGCAATCGCTGCTACGCATCAGTAGCATATCAGACCCCAAAACCCTTACGAATTCAACCTCATTTACCCCAAAAACATCCCCAAAACATTCCTAAGGCATTATGACGACAAAGGCACAAAAGTCTACGACTATTAGGCCAATTATTACACTACCCTAAACCTCAAAATAACATAAACCTTCACAAACCACAAATACCCCCATAATTCCCATAAATCCATTTCTCTACAAGGTCCAAAATAACATCAACAGAAAGATTAGCCTCGAAGGCCTACTTTTATCCGATTCAATTCAACCCTTAATAATCCATCATCAATCCACAAAAATACCCCTAAATCATCAATTTACTCATAAACCCACAAACCCACATAAACCTCAAAAATCATCTTTAAACACATCGAATTCCTATATCGAAAACAATGAAAGGCAATACTCCCCATACCTTAGATTGTCGATTCCAAGCCTTCTTTCTTTAGTTCTTGGAAACCTTCTCGAATTCTAGGTTTTTCCCTCTTTCCTCAGAGCTCTCCCTTTTTTCCTTCTTTTCACGATCTAACAAAATGAATCATATTCCTCTCAAAATCTCCTTTTTGTTAAACCTAACCCTTGGGCTTCCAAAATGGGCTTTCCCAATATTACCCTTACTAACTCCTCCTTAAAAGTCCAATTTACCCTTAATCATTCTAACATTATTTAAATAAATAATAATACAATATATTTTATATACTATTATTTAAATAAATAACCAAAACTCCACAAAATACCGACGTCAACACAAACCACCAAAATTCACTAAAATTTAAAAATATTATAGTTAAATAAATTAAATAAATATTCTTACCAATTTGGGGTGTTACAACTCTCCCCGACTTAAAAAAATTTCGCTCTCGAAAATTACCTCAAGGAAATAGAGTCGGATACGACTCCCTCATCTGATCTTCACGTTCCCAAGTCCAACTTTCGCCAGCTGGTCCACCCCATAACACCTTCACCAAAGCTATGTCTTTACCTCGTAGTTGCTTCATCTCTCGACCATCAATCTGCACCGGTAATGCTTCCACTGTCAGGTTATCCCTCACTTGTACATCATCCATCTGAATCACATGCGACGGATCCGGAATGTACTTCCTCAACTGAGACACATGGAACACGTCATGCAAATTCGCAAGTGACGTCGGTAAAGCAATTCGATAGGCTACCTCTCATATCCTCTGCAAGATTTGATATGGTCCAACAAAATATGGAGTGAGCTTCTTAGACTTCAAAGTTTGACCCACACCAGTCACTGGTGTCACCCTCAAAAACATGTGATCTCCCTCTTGGAATTCAAGTGTCTTCCTTCTCTTATCATGGTAGCTCTTCTGGCGACTCTGCGACGCTCTCATCCTTTCTTGGATCATCTTAATCTTCTCGGTCATCTCTTGCACAATCTCAGGTCCGAGTACGGCACTCTCCCCCGACTCATACCAATACAAAGAAGTCCTACACCTCCTCCCATACAAGGCTTCATAGGGCGTCATTCCAATACTAGCATGAAAACTATTATTGTACGTGAACTCAATCAACGGTAAATGGCTATCCCAAGATCCTCCGTGATCCAACACACAAGCTCTCAGCAAATCCTCTAAGGATTGGATAATCCTTTCTGTCTGACCGTCCGTCTGCGAATGATAGGCAGAACTCATCCTCAGCTTAGTACCCAAAGCATCTTGCAAACTCTTTTAGAACCTAGATGCAAATCTCAGATCTCTATCCGGCACAATACTCAACGGTATCCCATGCAACTTCACAATCTCCTCAATGTACATCTCAGCTAACTTTTGCATAGAATGATTAATCTTCATCGGCAAGAAATGAGCTGATTTAGTTAATCTATCCACGATTACCCAAATGGAATCATTTCCCTTCGCCGTCCTTGGCAAACCCGACACAAAATCCATGGAAATGCTATCCCATTTCCACTCCAGAATATTCAACGGCTGCATCATACCTAAAGGCTTATGATGCTCAATCTTCGACTTCTGACAAGTCAAACACGCATAAACAAACTCCACAATATCCTTCTTCATACCCGGCCACCAAAACAACTTTTTCAAATCCTGGTACATCTTCGTAGCACCGGGATGAATACTCAACCTACTTAGATGTCCTTCCTCAAGAATTCTCTTCTTAATACATGGGACATCTGGGACACACACCATGTCTTTGAACATCATTACGCCCTTCTCGTTAATTCGAAATTCACCTCCGTTACCTTGGTTGATCAAGGTCAACTGGTCAACTAACTTCAAGTCAGATTGTTGTCCCACTCTGATCTCTTCCAGAATACCACTAGTCAACTTCAACATTCCCAACTTTACACTGTCAAGAGTCTCTTCACATACCAAACTCAAATCTCGGAATTACTCAATTAATTTTAACTCTTTCACCATAAGCATCGACATATGTAATGACTTCCTGCTCAACGCATCGGCAACTACATTTGCTTTACATGGATGGTAACTCAAATCAAAGTCGAAATCCTTCAACAGTTCCAACCACCTTCTCTGCCTCATATTCAACTCTTTCTGATCAAACAAGTACTTCAAGCTCTTATGATCGCTGAACACTTCGAACTTAGAGCCAAACAGATAATGTCTCCAAATTTTCAACACAAACACCACAACTGCCAACTCTAAGTCATGGGTAGGGTAATTCATTTCATGAACCCTTAATTTTCTGGAAGCATAAGCAACAACTTGACCATTTTGCATCAACACTCCTCCAAGACCCATCTTTGATGCATCACAATACACTACAAAAGATTCATTCGGATTAGGCAAAATTAACACTGGAGCGGTCATCAACCTCTTCTTTAATTCTATAAAACTCTCTTCACAAGCTACATCCCACACAAAAGCTTGACCCTTTCGAGTCAATTGAGTCAAAGGTAATGCCAATTTAGAAAAGCTTTCGATAAACTTGCGGTAATAACCCGCCAATCCCAGAAAACTTCGTATCTCAGTAGCAGACTTCGGAGTCTCCCACTGTAACACATCATCAATCTTGGAAGGATCAACAGCAATTCCACCACTTGAAATCACATGGCCAAGAAAACTCACCTCCTTCAACCAGAACTCACACTTTGACATCTTTGCATACAACTTCTTCTCCTTCAATACTTGCAACACAGTTCTCAAATGATCAGCATGCTCTTCTTCAGATTTAGAGTATATCAGAATATCATTAATGAAAACCACCACAAACTGATCCAAATACTCATGGAAGATCCGATTCATATACTCCATGAACACACCAGGTGCGTTGGACACGCCAAACGGCATCACAATGTATTCATAGTGACCATACCTCGTCCTAAAAGTTGTCTTCGGAATGTCATCAGGCTTAACACGAATCTGATGATAACCCGACCTCAAATCAATATTCCTAAACACACAGGTACCTACTAACTGATCCATCAAATCGTTGATTCTCGAAAGTGGATACTTATTCTTGATAGTCACTTTATTCAACTGCCGATAATCAACACACAACCTCATACTTCCGTCCTTCTTCTTCACTAACAGCACAAGAGCACCCCACGGAGAAACACTCGGTCGAACAAACCTCTTCTCGAGCAATTCTTCCAGCTGTTTCTTTAATTCGCTTAACTCAGAAGCGGACATCCGGTAAGGAGCCATTGACACTGGACTCGTACCTGGTATTAAGTCCACTGCAAACTCTACTTCACGTTCTGGAGGCAAATCACTGATGTCATCGAGAAACACATCTGGAAATTCACAGACAACAGGTAATTCGACCCTCGCAGCTTCACGATCAACCCGCAACGATGCAAACATTGCAAACACCAAGGCTTCGTCTTCCAGAAGTTCGCCTACTTGCTTAGTAGACAGGAACATCAACTCCCCACTATCACCAAACTCAGGAAACTCTACGGTCTTGTTATAACAATTGATATGAACATGGTTGAACTCCAACCAGTTTATTCCAAAGATCACATCGATTTGGTGCAAGGGTAAGCACACCAAATCCATCACAAAACTCTTCCCAAAAATCGTCAAAGGACATCTCAAACACACAAAGGTAGTAGTAACAGAACCATTAGCTGGAGTTTCTATTACCATATTACCATTCATACCGGACAATTTCAAACTCAATCTATTAGCACATTCAAGCGAGATAAACGAATGAGTAGCACCAGTATCAATAATAGCAACCAACTCAAAATCATTAATAAAACAAGTACCTCGAATCAGGTTGTCCTTCTCTGGGACCTCTGCACCGCTCAAGGAAAACACTCTGCCACTGGTCTGAGCAGCAGTAGCCGTCTTCTTCGGTTTCTGACACTGGGTACTGATGTGACCCTTCTCACCACAATTGAAATAGGTTGGGCCATCATCCTTGCAATTAGTAGCTCTATGACCCTTCTTACCACATTTGTAGCACCTCAACACACTATTGGTGCAGACATTGGCACGGTGGCCTTGCTCGCCACACCTGTAACATTTACCAGAAGCGGGAGCTGCTCCCCCACTTGTCTTTTTCCCATCTGAATCCTTCTGCTTCCCTTTGTCAGCTGAAGTCGTATAAGGTTTTCCCCTATAGTGCCCTTTCTTCTCACTCAACTGCTTGTAGTAAGCAGATCGAGCTCGGCTATCTTCATCGTAGATCCTACTCTTATCCACCAACTCAGCATACCTGCGGATCTATTGGTACCCAATACCCAGCTTGATTTCTGGTCTCAGCCCATTCTTGAACTTGAGACACTTGGACATCTCAGCACCAGCACGGTTGTAGTGAGGACAGAACTTTACCAGCGCCTCAAATTTTGCACCGTACTCTGCCACCGTCATATCTCCTTGCTTCAGCTCAAGGAATTCCACCTCTCTCTTACCACGAGCATCCTTTGGAAATTACTTTCCCATAAATTCCTGCTTGAACACAGCCCAGGTTATCACAGTGCCAACATCTTCCAATCTTTGACGGGTGTTATCCCACCAATCCTCGGCCTCTTCTGACAGCATATGAGTTCGAAACTGAACTTGTTGCGCGTCAGTACACCCCATCCCCCGGAAGACCTTCTCGACCGCCTTCAACCACTTGTGTGCACTTACTGGATTGTGAGTACCCTCAAAAGCCGGCGGATTGTTCCTCTTGAACTCCCCCAAAGCACAGAACACCTTCGGAACTCCACCATTCGGATTGTTCTGAGCCATTACTTAAGAAAGCGACTTCAACGCATCAGAAATAGCACGATCATTTCTTCCAGCCATCCTGCACACCACCACAAGGTTAGAAGAAACAAAACATCGACAGTGTACACACACTTGTCGACTGACAGGGGACCAACATCAAGTAAAACCTGGCCGGACGGACCAACCTGCTCTGATACCACTAATGTACACCCTTTTCTACCCCACAAATATACACGGCAAAATACACAAATTATGATAGTAAAAATCACCTCAGAAGGGTGCACATTTTCGCAATAAACTCAAAATAAAACATTTGCTCCGTAAACACAGGTTTTCCTCAAAATATTCAAAAGCCATCAAAATTAGCAGTGGAACCACCATAACCACAATAATCCAAAATCAAAAGGGTTTTAAAATAAAAACCATAATAATCGAATAACAACAAAATGACGACTCAACATGGTTCGACTCAACGACCCAACCCGATGTTACACTATCAGAGCAAGACCCTCTACACCGACCAAAAGCAAAATAAACTCCAAAAGTCCTCGAAGGCATCCACAACTAAGCCTGATCACCTGCACGTTACCCACGTGGAGGCAACATTCAAACAGGCAGGGTGAGTAATCACAATTCATTATAATCAATATAAAAACAGGATATGCATAAAATGGCGTAATTATCATATACAACATCTTCAGGATCATCACAGGGAAAACATCAAAATCACGATATCATCAATCACATTAATGCCAAGTAAATGCAATGCACAACAAGACTCATGCATGTGGTACCAATTCGTCAAAGTCGATGGACACTAAGCCATCACCCTCCAAAGATCCCCGTCATTAGGATCGATTCCACACAAGAACCGGAGCACATCAAAATTACCTCACATCCACACAATGGGATTGAAGCCACAATAAACCGAAGTCTGGAATGCTATGAATGAATGATACACAACGTCATTATCATCATCATCAATAAAAGTCATTACGTGCATCATCATTCATCAAAATCTCATGTTATTCATATAGTCATTTATTCATCAAAACATCATGAAACATCATCTCATAATTATCAATATAATCATGGTAATTCATCGGAATAATCACAGCTCAAAACATCAAGACAACACAAGAATCATAAAACAATTTCGCGAAACAGCAGACGTTCGCTAGAAAGTTTGCTTTGCGAACTTGTTCGCTTTGCGAGCTGCCAGCGAACCCCACAATCCCAAACAAACCAGAGAAACCCCCATTCTGCATCTCCCTCGCTTCTGCTCACCTAGCAAAGTTATTCGCTGGGAAGTTCGCCGTGCGAATCTGGGGCGAACGTTTGCTTTGCAAATGATTCATTCGCTTTGCGAGGTCACGATTTCCCGCAATCGCTTCTACATATGAGTAGCATATCAGACCCCAAAACCCTTACGAATTCAGCCTCATTTACCCCAAAAACATCCCCAAAACATTCCTAAGGCATTATGGCGACAAAGGCACAAAAGTCTACGACTATTAGGCCAATTATTACACTACCATAAACCTCAAAATCACATAAACCTTCACAAACCACAAATACCCCCATAATTCCCATAAATCCCTTTCTCTACAAGGTCCAAAATAACATCAACAGAAAGATTAGCCCCGAAGGCCTACTTTTATCCGATTCAATTCAACCCTTAATAATCCATCATCAATCCACAAAAATACCCCTAAATCATCAATTTACTCATAAACCCACAAAAACCTCAAAAATCATCTTTAAACACATCGAATTCCTATATCGAAAAAAATGAAAGGCAATACTCCCCATACCTTAGATTGTCAATTCCATGCCCTTTCTTTAGTTCTTGGAAACCTTCTCGAATCCTAGGCTTTTCCCTCTTTCCTCAGAGCTCTCCCTTTTTTCCTTCTTTTCACGATCTAACCAAATGAATCCTATTCCTCTCAAATTCTTCTTTTTGTTAAACCTAACCCTTGGGCTTCCAAAATGGGCTTTCCCGATATCACCCTCACTAACTCTTCCTTAAAAGTCCAATTTACCCTTAATCCTTCTAACATTATTTAAATAAATAATAATACAATATATTCTATATACTATTATTTAAATAAATAACCAAAACTCCACAAAATACCGACGTCAACACAAACCACCAAAATTCACTAAAATTCACAAATATTATATTTAAATAAATTCAATAAATTAAATAAATATTCTTACCAATTTGGGGTGTTACACTTCGAACTCAGTCATCATCACCGAATTTGTCTCCCAAGCCAGTTGGACAAATTCCATCTGCGCACTAAACTTTCTCACCCATGACCTCTTGCCCCCAGGTAAACCCATGGGTTGGGTGAAGGTTCAAAGAGAAAAATGCCTCTGCTAGAGGCTCATAACCAGTCTCAGATGGTATGCATGGTGCTATCTTCGCCAAGTTTCTGTCAAAATTCTTTTTGTTTACATGGTTTACCTCAGCCATGTAGTAGCCTTGGTCCGCTTTGATGTTTTCGATAATTCCATCTTCGCGCCAAATGGTTATCCTTTGGTGTAGGGACGAAGGGACTGTCCCTATGCCATGTATCCATTCTCTCCCTAACAGCAAGTTGTAACTAGCCCTTACGACTATTACCATGAACACTGTAGGTCGAGTAATAGACCCTACGGTCACTTCCACCTGAATGACCCCCATAGTTTGGCCAGTTTTTCCTTCATAATTAGAAAGGACCATGTTGTAGGGACTAAGGTCAGTGTCATACATTCCCAATTTAGCCAACATGAAATGTGGCATCAGGTTCACTGCGATCCCACCGTCCACCAATATTTTGTTAACAATAGTGCCTTCAACCTTAGCCCTTATGAAGAGAGGCTTCAGATGATTCTTCATTACCACATGGGGTCGCTCAAAGAATGCATTTTGCTCTCCGACACACCCATTGTTCATAACAAAGTAACAGACTGACTTGTGTTTTGCCAGTTTTTTTTCCTCATAGTCTTCCTCTTCGGCGACCTCAGTCACGCAGTCGTACTCATAAAGAAGTACAAATACAACATTACATAGGACATCAAAGTCGCCTTCTGACCTAGATTCGAAATTATCTGTTACCAACTCATCCTCTTTAGCTTGCTCCTCTCTGTCGATCTTCCTGGAGGGAAACAACTTCCTCCCAACTAGTTTCTTTATCTGTTCATCTTCAATCTTCTGTCGAGGATTGGTATTTCTCAACCCGGCAACATCCCTTTCTGCTTTCTTTTTCCTTTGGAATCTACGCCATTGGGTTCTAGTCATGGGATTCTTCCCCTTCTAGTTTGCGTTAGGCCCATAGGAACGCCTTTCAGACATTTGAAAATTCTCCTTGTATGTCATGGAGGACCCTCGACCAATCTCAAAGTTTCTCCATTTCGGGTTCCTGTTGCATTCTCTCTCAGTAGGTTTCGATGATTTCCCTTAGGGAACATCAGCTGAAGGCTTGTTGGTGTTTTGCTTCTCCTTCTTCTCGATCTTTCCTTTGAGGAGTATCTCCCTTGCTAAAGTGGTACTGAGGTTGGACCTTCTCGTTGTCTTTGGCCTTTTGAGCATCTTCGATTTGCATGGCAGCTTTCTTGTCGAACAAAGCACTGCATCTATGGCACAACATCACTTCGAAATCATCAACTTGACACCTGTAAAGAAATTCAATAAGATTTTCACCTGCTTTTGGGAACACGACTTTGATCTGGTTTTCAGTTTCAAAATTTTTCATGTCAAAATCCTCGGAGATTTCAACCATGTTAATCACAGCAGGCTCCACGTAACTTACATCTCCAATCTGTAAGGGATCATCATCAATTTTCATTGGGGCCTTTCCTTTAGAAAACTTGAGTCTGCCTTCGTTCAAAGCATTTTGCACAAGATCCCTGAAAAGAAAACATTGTGAGGTTTTATGTCCTAATAAATTGTGATATTTACAAAACCCTCGTTTCTTTCTTTGTTCTAATGGTGGTACTTTTGCGCCTGGAGGCACGCGTACTTGACCATCTACAACCAACAAATCGAAAATCTCGTCGTATTTGGTTACGTCGAAGGTGTAAGTTTTCTTAGGAAACTTATCGTTTTCTTTGGGTTTTGGAGGATTCTTCCCATTTGCAGGTGTAAGTAACTTACACACATATGGGGAACCTGGATTTAGCTCAGCCACGTCAACCTCAGACTCTTCGACATGCTCGTATTCAACCTCAAGCGCTATGTCGTGGTCTTGCATGTCGACATAAGCTATACGCTCTTTCTTACCCTTACTAATTATGGCTTTCTCGTCCTTCAGTCTCTCGACTTGCCTAACATTATCTGCTAATTGGGCCATATCTCTCATGTATTGAGTATCTAGCTTCTTCTTAATGGAATATTCTATCTCACCAGCAGCCATTTCGACAAGCTCAGGTTCAGGCACCTGGGTAAATCACCTTGTTTTTAACAACCTGAATCTGTTTAAGTAATCATCAATTGATTCAGCTAACTTTTGCTTGACACTCGACAACTCCTTAAAACTAATCTTAGATTGCCCCATATAGAATTATTCATGGAACAATCTCTCTAAGTGCGTCTAATTATGGATCAAATGAGGAGATAAGGTACTAAACCATGTGAACGCATTCTTTGTAAGAGAACTACGAAAATATCTCATTCTCAATTTCTCATTATTTGTAATGTCACCTGCTTCTATTAGGTAACGAGCAATGCGTTCGATAGTTGACTCATTGGTGTCGCCAGCGAATTTTGTAA
The DNA here is from genome assembly GCA_022829125.1 of Lathyrus tuberosus. NCBI lineage: Eukaryota > Viridiplantae > Streptophyta > Magnoliopsida > Fabales > Fabaceae > Lathyrus > Lathyrus tuberosus. The sequence continues at coordinate 2,679,177 of JALAZF010000656.1, read as the reverse complement.
ACTTAGGGACTTTCCATCCCCTTGGCAACTCTGTCTGCAACACATACTCTGACAAAGGGGATACATAATTTGGCCTTTGCAAGCCCATATTACCCTCGTTTTGCGCCATTATCCTTTCGACAATGGTTGTCAGGTTATTTTCTCCCAAAATATTTCCCTGTCGAACCTAATGGACAAACTGGTCGACATCCTGGTGTCGATTAACTTACAACAGGTGGACTACCGTCCTCGCCAGGCACTTCTTGCTCGACGTGTTCGGGAATCACTTGTTGTCCCTGGTTCACGGTTTCATCTAAGACTACTCCCTCATTTCGAACCTGCCCAGTAGCCTGGGGCTGTGCCCTTGTCATTTGAGTCACCAATTGTTGGTAACTCTGATTCGTATGTTGAATCAATGGGTTAAATATTGTACTCATCTGTTGTGTTAGAGTATTTATCATGTCATGGTTACTCTCATCCATCTGTTACCTCATTACCATGACATAACTTGTTGTCAGGGAAGGCATTGCTTACGAGCCAAATCTCGCTCCCATGTGGGGTGGCACATTTCGACCATGATTACCTATGGTTTAGCCCGACCCCATAATAGGTGAAAACATGTTTGCAGCATTATCCCTGAACATTGAAGGGTTATTCTGCAAACTTGCCATAATCGCAGTTGGCATTCCAAACGGATGTTCACGCCCTGGCATGGGCATTGTGAAATTTGTGGCGAAAGGCCTAAAATCGGTCGCCATGAAAGGCCTGGGAGTCATTGTGTGACTCTGGGGTATTGGTGTAATAATTTTCCCCTCAGACGGACTTGTTGATGTCATCGTTGTTGAAGGCATCACCATGGTACTAGCGGTTGAAGGAATAGGTTCAGTAACTGTTGCAGAAACTGTTCTCGATCCAGCACTATTAGAAGGCTGGTCTTCATTGGTGTTTCTAGGATTCATCATTCTTCTAACGTATCTTCTAACAACAAGCTTCCCTACTTCTCTCTTGGTTATTTTACCACAACTCAATCTCATGCTGGAATGTATTAAATTGGTGGAACGCATACGTACATTTTCCTCACTCGTTTCTCACAGCGCAAATACTTTGAGTGTAGCAGAAATGTGTACAATTTGCGGACCTCTTACAAAATAAATCTAAGTTGCTATATATATATATATATATATATATATATATATATATATATATATATATATATATATATATATATATATATATATATAAGTCTAAAATAACTGTACAAGACTACTAAATTATCTCCATGATGACACGTCCTAAGATCATGTAGTGGTTTTCTCCCTGACGTGCCCCACGTTCTAAGTAACCGTCGATGCTAATGTAGTAGTTCCCACCTTGTTCCTTTTCCTAAATATTTCAACTATTTTGCTGGCGCCAAGAACTAAAGACCATCGTTGAAACCTTCGACGTCGACCACGTTAAGGTAACATGTCTCGACTAGGGGTGTTCGTGGTTCATAAATTGCATTGAACCAAACTACATTTATGGTTCAATTCAGTTTACAATAACCATTTCAATAAAAATGCAGTTAACTGCTAAAATGATTTCAATTCAGTTTAAAACTAGTTTAGAACCAGTTTGTGTTTATAAACTACTTTATAATCAGTTTGCAATTATAAACCAATTTTAAAATTTGAACTCTTTTAAAACTAATTATTTTAATTTGATAAAAAAAAATTATAATATTTGAAAAATTTGTTCAAAAATCAAATAAACTTTCTGAATATAAAAAAATTTTAAAAAAAAATTCCAAAAAAAAACATTTTTTTCAAAAAAAAATTCCCGAATAAAAAAATTTCAATTTTTTTTTTATTTTTCGAAAAAAACATTCATAAAAATTTTTTTTTAATTTTTTTTATTATTCGAAAACAAAATTAAATTTTTTTCGAAAAAAATTAATTTTCTTTCAAAAAACATTTATTTATTTTCGAAAAAAGTTTAAAATAAAAAAAAAATTATTTTCCGAAAAAAAATTCAGAATAAAAAAAATTGTAATTTTTTTTTAATTTTTGAAAAAAGAATTTTCTGAATAAAAAAAATTAAAATTATTATTTATTTTTCGAGAAATTTTTTTTTTAATTATTTTTCGGAAAATAAAATTGAAGAATAAATTTTTTTTTTATTTTCCGAAAAAAAATTCCATAATAAAAAATATTTTAATTGTTTTTGAAAAAAATTTAAATATTTTTTTTTGAAAAAAATTTTTAAAACTTTTTTATTTTTCGAAAAATAAAAATTCAGAATAAAAAAAAATAATTTGTTTTAGTTTTCGAAAAAAGAATTTTCTGAACAAAAAAATTTTAAAGTAATTTTTATTTTTCAAAAAAAAATATTTTTTTATTATTTTTTGCAAAAAAATTGCCGAATAAAGAAATTTTTTTTTATTTAAAACAAAAAATTCCAGAATATAAATTTTTTAAATTTTTTTCAAAAAAAATTTAAAATAAAAAAAGTTTTAAATTTTTTTCAAAAAAAAGTTAAAATAAAAAAAATTTTAATTTTTTTTTAATTTTTCGAAAAAAAAATTAATTTTTTTTTATTTTTTTTTCTAAAATTCCTGAATTAAAATAATTAAATTTCTTTTTTATTTTTCAAAAAAAATTTCAAGATAAAAAACAATTTTAGTTTTTTTTTTAAATTTGGGGAAAATTGTTTTTTTTTTAAATTATTTACAATTTTTTTCCATTCAATAGTTTTTCTTCTTTTTGTATGAAAAACTTATTTATATAATTAAAGCAGTTTATAAAAAAAACTGGTTATGATCTAGTTTTTAACTGAATTAAAATTGTTTGAATTAAATGGTTCAGTTTATTAACCATTTAAGTGGTTCAGCTTTTTTATGATGCAATGCAATTCAGTTTAATAATATAGTTTGGCTAGCCACATTTTTGCACACCCCTAGTATACACTTGCACTAAAAGTGTTAACAGAACTAAACTTGATTCTAGATCTAGGAAATGTGTTTTGTAGGATTCAAATCTGGCACAAAAGGCTATGTTTTATATGACTTACAAAATAGGAATATTTTCATTTCTCGTCATGTTGTTTGTTTTGAAACTGTTTTTCCTTTTGCTAAATCCAATCAACCTAATTCTCCCACTCCTCAACCCATTTATCAAACTCTGGATGATGGTCCTATTGAATATATCACGACCACACAATCCCCTATTATTAACCCTACTCCTGAACAAGATTCCAACAACCACACCACACCTTCTAACCTTCCTTCCCCTCCTACTTCCCCCACTCCCACCCCGGATATTTCCTTCCCTAGTCCCTTCATTCACCCACCACCTACACACATCAGTCCACTTATCACTAGAAAATCCACCAAAAACATTATTCCTCCATCCTACATCAAGGACTACCACTGCTCATTGCTCCAAGGTAATATCACTGCCCTCAACTTTGAAGGTACTACTCCTTACCCTCTTTCTAATTTTATTTCCTATGATAACTTATCTCACTCTCATAAATTGTTTACATTAAATATCTCTACTATTAAAGAACCATCTTCTTACTCTAAAGCTATCCTTGATCCCAATTGACAAATTTCCATTTCTAAAGAGCTTCAATCTCTCAATAATACCAACACTTGGGAGATCACCATTCTCCCCCCAACAAGAGGGCCATTGGGTGTAAGTGGATTTTTAGAATTAAACTTCTTCCCAACGGTAACATTGAGAGATATAAAGCCTGTTTAGTCGCAAAAGGGTTCAATTAAATTGAAGGCCTTGATTATTTAGAAACATTTAGCTCTGTCATTAAAATGACTACTATACGCATTTTATTAGCTGTTGCTTCTGACTTGAAATGGTATATTCACTAACTTGACATAAATACAGCTTTTCTTCATGGTGACCTTGAGGAAGAGGTCTACATGAAGTGTCCTCCTGGACTTATTGCCCCAAAAAACATGGCCTGTAAATTAAACAAATCTATCTATGGGCTGAAGCAGGCCAGCCGCCAATGGAACCAAAAATTAACGAACACATTACTTCACATTGGCTTCTCTCGATCTAAGTCCGGTTATTCTTTATTTACTTACAAACATGATTCTCTTTTTATTATTGTACTTGTATACATAAACGATCTTATTCTAGCAGTTACTGATATAGATCACATTACTCACATCAAACAAGTCCTCGATAGTACTTTCAGCATAAAGGACTTGGGTTACCTCCGCTATTTCCTTGGCTTTGAAATAGCACGATCGTCAAAAGGCATTGCCCTATGCCAACGTAAATATTGTTTAGACCTTCTTGAATCTGCAGGTTTACTTGGTGCTAAGCCCACATCCACGCCCATGGATCCTTCACACAATTTGCATCCTGAGAATGAAACCCCCTTACTGATCCTATGCAGTTTCGCCAATTAATAGGTAGACTGCTCTATATCACACATTCCCGCCCTGACATTGTTTTTCTATTTTCAGGTTGAGCCAACATATGGCAGCTCCTACACAGACACACTTACAAGTTGTCACCAGGATCCTCAGATACTTAAAGAATGCTCCATCATTGGGTCTCTTTTTTACCTCTAATTCCAAGCTCAACTTAACAGGATTCGAAGATTCAGATTCGGGTGCTTGTCCCCTTACAAGACGCTCAACAACCGGCTTTAACTTCTTCCTTGGTGACAGTCTCACTTCATGGAAATCCAAGAAGCAACTCGTCGTCTCTCGTCCCTCATCCGAAGCAGAATATAGGGCATTAACCAATACCTCTTGTGAAGCCCAATGGTTACTGTTTTTACTTCAAGACTTGGGAATTCCGCACCAACAACCTGTCATAATATATTGCGACAACCGAAGTGCCATTCATATAGCCACCAATCCCGTTTTTCACGAGCAAACCAAACACATTGAAATGGACTGCCATGTAGTCCATGCAAAATCAAGAACAAAACCATTCATTTAATGCCCATCAATTCAGAAAACCAAGTCGTCGATCTCTTAATGAAACCCCTTCACCTTGGTCCCTTCAACAACCTTGTTTCCAAACTGGGAATGCTTAACATCCATTCAAGTTTGTGTGGAGGTGTTAGTACATAACGTCTCTCTTGTATTGGGCTTGTCCCACTCCTTCTTTCTAGGCCTTTCAGCTTTTTTGTCCGTTAGTTTTATTTTGCTATAAATAGGATCTTCTGCTGTAATTTTGAATCAATGAAAAATATATTCAATTTTATTCAATTTAGATCTTCTTTCAATGCTTCCAATTCCACTTGTCAACATATACTCTCTTATACTATTTTACGAAGATTAAAGGTCCCTAATCAAGGACAACGTCATGATGTGACGTCAAATCGATGACGTTAGTCAAATACCTCATTCCTCCAATTAGAGATCCAAAAAATTTCTATTACTTTAAGAACAGGTGTGGAGATCTTCGTAATAATTCATCCCTTCCAGCTTTTACATCAGCTTATTCTCAACCAAAATGTCAGAAATTAATCTACCCAAGAGAATCTACTTTTTGGGTTTTCGACCTAAGTTTCTTGTTTCCTTAACCATCTCCCTCAAATATTTGAACAATATATAAAAAAATACTCATTTGACTCCTTTGGCCAGATAATACAACATGTATTTTTAGTCTGAGTTGATATAGCCAACAAAGTTTCCAGAAGGAAGATGATAAATAAACCCCAAAAGAATCTTAGTCCAAATCCTCAGCCTATGCTGGAGATTCTTGACACCTGAACTTTTTCCTTTTTGGAAGATGGTAGCAACCACTTCATTCATTTTTACCCCTTTTGTGAACATTTGATAACATCTCTTCCCAGAACCATCATAGTTCAGTAGCTTGGCTAGGGATTTTTCGTAGATTTAAAATTCCTTACCCAATAAGTAAGAGGATACCTGAATTTCTATAGCCTTTGTATGTACCCAAAAATCTTTTACCCGTGTAGGATACACCGGACCTTTCAACATGTTGAAGAAAACATCCCATCCCTGGGCACCGACATCTTCGGTTAGGTCAAACACATTTAGCTTTAAGTTTTCAAAATCCACAATGGATTCACAAAGAACTTCCAACTCAATCACCAAAGTAGATAGATAGATATTTGGAATGCCTTCAACCACAGGGATGGCCTGTTGAGGTTGCTGTTGAGGTTTTTCTTGTTGTTGTTGATGTTCAGCCATGGTTAGGGTTTTAGGTTGAAGAGAGAGAGAGAGAGAGAGAGAGAGAGAGAGAGAGAGAGAGAGAGTTTTTAAGATGAAATATTTCAAGTGTGGGTAGTGAAGAATAGTTGTGTTATGTGTGAGAAGTGAGTGCATCGTGGGTTTAAATTGAGAAAGTAATAATTAATAAATTTTGAAAACACACGCAAACTGACAAGGGAGACGAATGAAATGATTTTCTATTTACCCAAAAAATAGAGTATCCTAATGGGTCACTTCAAACGTTCATATGGCTTAATGTAGGACACTTGTCTTGCTTTAAAGCCACATAAATAACGCTTGATTTCCACCATTAATTTCAAAACTCAGAGTCCAGAAGACAGAATTTTCTAGAAGGATTCTGACTTTGGACCTTATAACCAGAGAGCCTTCTAACTTTAAATGGATAACTAGTTTAATGTCAATTTATCTCAGAGTCTTATTTTGACTCTTCAGAGTCTACACACATCTAGACTTTTGTTTTATTCTATAAAAAGTTCCATTTTCAAAAATTTTAGATTAAAAGCAAATCTATCTTTAGTAAGGGGGTTTTGTGAAGATATCAGCCCATTGATGGCCTGTATCTATAAAATTCAAATTGATAACACCCTTATAAACATAATCCCTTATAAAACGGTGTTTTATTTCAATGGTTCACTCTAGAGTGCAAAATAGTATTCTTAGATAAACAAATTGGAGAAGTATTATCACAAATAATAGAAAGGTTACTCTCATAAAATCGATAACCTTCTAGCTGAATTTTCATCCAGAGTATCTGAGTGATGCATCCTAATGTTGCAATGTATTCAGCTTCTGCTGTAGACAATGCTATTATTGATTGTCTCTTATTGGACCAAGAAATAATATTATCATCAAGAAACTAACAACTTCCACTGGTGCTCTTCCTTTCTAGTTTGTCTCCAGCATAGTTAGCAACGCAATAACCTAATAACTCGTACTCTTTGGATTTCCTATAAATCAAACTAAAGTTAGTAGTACCTTTTAAATATCTAAAGATTCTCTTAACAACTGTTGAGTGAGATTCTCTAGGATCTTATTGGAACGTAGCACATAATCATACACTGAATAAAATGTCATGCCTAGAAGCACTCAAGTATAAGAGAGAACCAATCATACCTGTATATATCTTTTTTTCTACCTATTTGCTTTCATCTTTCTCCAAAATGCAAGTTGGGTGCATTGTAGTCTTTACTAGTTTGCACTATAACAAGTCAAACTTCTTCAGAAGTTCCCTTGTGTACTTGCTCTGATGGATGTATATTCCTTCTAAGCTTTGATTGATTTGAATCCCCAAAAAGAACTTTAATTCTCTCATCTAACTCGTCTCATATTCTGCCTACATAGACTTAGAAAATTCCTTGCAAAGAGTAGCATTAGCAGAACAAAAAATAATATCATCAACATTAATTTTCACAATAAAAATATCATTTTTGAATGACTTACAAAACAAATTTGTATCAACCTTCCATCTTGTAAAATATTTTTTCAAAAGAGAATTGCTAAGACTTTCATACCATCACTAGGAACTTATTTCAGACCATACAAATATTTTTTGAGTTTGTAAGCAAAATATGGGTTTTATGATTTTCAAACCAGGAGGTTGGTGTACATAAAATTCTTCAGTAATGTAATCATTTAGAAATTCACTCTTAACATCCATTTGATATAATATGATATTATGATTTACTACAAAAGTGATTAGGAGACAGATAGATTCTAACCTGGCCACTTGTGAAAAGGTTTCAGTATAGTCGATTCCTTCTTGTTGACTATAGCCTTGTGCAACCAGTCTGACTTTGTTCCTTACCACTTCTCCTTGCTTATTCAGCTTATTTCTAAAGACCCATTTAGTTCTAATAACATGAGTTCCTTTGGGTCTTTGCACTAGATCCCATACATTATTTCTAGAGAATTGATTTAATTCACCTTTCTCATAAGCATTTCTTCATATGGGTTGAATGAGGATTTGGTTCTAATGGGTTTTGTCTTATCTCCCATAATCAATTCATCATGACGTGAAAATCTTTGCCTATGTCTCCTCAAAGGCACTGGTGTGTCAGTAACTTCTGATTCTGATTGAGCAATTTTATATTGGATGATTTCAGAGTCTTTCACTTCAGATTCCTTGCTTTCAGAGTATGAGTAGCTAATCTCTAGACCTGCAAGCTTTTCAACTAGCTTTGACTTGTCAAGGCCAAGCTTATCATCAAACTTAACATGAATTGATTTCTCAATCATTCTTGTTTAAGTGTTGTACACTCTGTAGCCTTTTGAGCGTCCAGTGTATCCTAAAATGATACATTTTTGTGCTTTGGAATCAAACTTGTTCAAGTTCTCTTTAGTATTCAAAATAAAACAAGAACAACCAAAATGATGAAAATATGAAATGTTAAGTTTTCTGTTCTTCCATAATATATAAGGAGTCTTACCTAGAATAGGTCTTATTGAGATCATGTTCTGAATGTAACACGTTGTGTTGACCACTTCTTCCTATAAGTGCTTTGCAACATTTGCTTCATTGATCATGGTTCTGACCATTTCTTGCAAAGTGCGACTTTCCTCTCTACAACTCTATTCTGTTGAGGAGTTCTACGGTAAGAGAAATCATGGGAAATTCCATTTTCATCAAATAGTTTTTCAAAGTCTTTGTTTTCAAATTCTCCACCATGATCACTTCTAACTTTAACAATTTTAAACTTTTTCTCATTTTGCACTTGGAGAAAAAGGTAGCAAACACAGAATGTGACTCATCCTTGTGTTTTAGGAACTTTACCCAGGTTCATCTATTTTATTCATCAACAATGACTAATCCATACTTTTTTTTTCCATTAATAGAGGTTGTTTTCACTGGCCCAAATAAGTTAATGTGCAAAAGCTCCAAAGGCCTAGAGGGTGAAACAACATTTTTAGCTCTTAAAGTAGTTTTTGAAAACTTGCCTTTTTGGCATGCCTCACAAAGAGCATCTAAAGAAAACTTTGAATTTGGAAGGCCTCTGCCTAATTTCATCTTGTTTAGCTTTTAGATTCTTCTCAAGCTAACATGGCCTAACCGTGTATGCCAAGTCCATTTCTCTTCGTTCACAGACGTGAGACACTTAACATTTTGATTTTCTAAATCAGAATGTCTAATTTTGTAAATGTTGTTTTCCCATTGCCATTGAAGAGTACAGAGCCATACTTTTGACTAACAACCTTGCATGACTATTGATTAAAGATAATATCATAAACATTGTCACTTAATTGACTTATGGATAAAAGGGTGTGCATTAATCCTTTAACTAATAAGACATTATTAATAAAAATGAGAGAGTCATTGCCAATAGTTCCAGAGCCAATTATCACACCCTTCTAATCACCTCAGGAACCAACGGTGCCTCCAGGCTTAAGTTCCAGACATTGGAACATATGCCTTCTTCTCATCATGTGTCGTGAGAATCTAGAGTCCAGATACCAAGATTGATGTTTCAACTTGGTTGCTAAGGATGTCTGCAACATAGACTATTTTGTCTTTAGGTACCCATATCTTTTTGGGTATTTTCTTGTTAGTTCTCCCAAAGTTTTTTCTTAACTCAAGGTTTTTGTGCAAAATTATCATGCGTGTCTCCATAATTGAAATCGGAGTATATAGCTTTTGGTTTAATTGCCTTTTGTTTTGAATTAAGTTTGACCCTAGAATTTTTAGGTGGCATATAACTAAGACCTCTATTTCCATTTCTACTTACTCCATAGATATTATAAGCCATTTTGCTTATGTCTATGTATTGTGCAAGAAATTTTTGAAAAGAATCTCTTTTTCAAGTTGTGTACTCTTGCTTTTGAGAGCAGGGTTATATTTTTCAATATTGCAAATCTTTTCTTCAGAGTAGAGCTTTCTTTCTTCAGCTCACTATGGGCTTCAGAGACAGCTACATGAATTTGTTTCAAATCCTTTTATCTGTTCTAAAGACTCTGATATATTTCAATAATTTCAGTAAGACAAGACTCTACTTCATAGCGAGTTAGGTTAGAAAATACTTCGTTAGATTCTGATTCTAGTTTTGATTCAGAGTCAGATGTTTATGTGCTTACCATCAGTGCCACGTTGGCTTCCTCTTCTTTAGAATCGCCTTCTGAAGACTCAGAGTCGTCCCATGTAGCCACCAAAACCTTCTTCTTATCTTTGAAGAACCTCTTCTTAGGATTTTATTTCTTTAGGTTGGGACATTCATTCCTGTAGTGGCCTGACTCCTAGCACTCGAAGAAGATGACATCTTTGTTAACACTAGACTTATTCTATCTAGATGTTGACTCAAATCGTCCACCTATTCTTGTGATTTCTCTGGGCTTATGTTTTCTCTTTCTTCAGAGTTGATTAACTTTTCTAGAAAGAAATGAAAGCTCATATTCGTCATCATAATCTTCTTCAGAGTTTTCTTCTTCTTCAGCTTAAAAGGCCTTCTCCTTATTTTGTCTTTCCTTTGAATTTAAGAGCCACATATTTTCCTTTTCTTTGAGGTTTATCCTCTTCCTTCTCTATCTCATGAATTCTCAAAGAACTGACAAGTTCTTCCAGAGTCGTACTGTTCAGATACATTCAACCAATGGTTTTCTAGTCTTCCAAGACCTTGTTATATAGATGGAAAATAGATCTGTTGGAGGGTGGAATTGGAATATATTCAATATCACAACTATAAGAAGGTCACTTGTTTCTATAACAGTAGAGTGGCAGTTGCAACATATAGTGGGTGAGGATGGGACGTGAGGAGCAAAGTTGGTACAATAGTAAAGTCCTTTTCCTAATGATCTTCAGGGGAGTGGAAAGGATATTTACTTTTGTACTGATTATACTTTCCACACGTTCTTCTTTCAGTTGTTGACTTTAGGTCATTAACTTCTAGTCATAGGCTTCGTATTAAACTTGATGAAGATTGAATAGAGTTCAGAGCCTATCTTCAAAACCTGGTGACAATGATACTTCAATGTCTATAGACTTTAGAGTCATGGGACTGTAGAAGCTTGAATTATTAGAGTCTTTATCAAATTCATTCGAGATAGATTCTTTGCAGAAGTGTTGACTTGTTAATCCAGATACTTGACTTTCATATAAACATGCCTTGATTGTTCTTTTGGTTCATAGTGCGTTTATAGTTTAGAGTTTGGTCTTTCAGAGTTAACTTCTTCAGAGTCAGAATTTGTTTTATATGATATGTGCACTTAACAAGATAATTAGAGTACACAATTTTTCTCTATACATATTAAGATTTTTTATCATCAAAACTCAAGGATAGTTGTAGAACCAAACTTTGTTCCAACAATAAGGTCACCCGAAGGGAGGTATCGCCTCGCCTTAAGTTTTCCTCGCCCATAGAGGAAAAAATGTGGGACAAGATGTGTCTCGGATAAAGAGAAAGTCAGAGTCGATACTAACTAACGTCACCCTTAGAAATAAGGATTCAACTATCCACCATTAGACTAAGTGGGTAGTGGCCTTTTTTCGAGGAAGCCCAAGGTCCTAAAGACCCCTATAAATACATTATCCCTCAACGGGAAAGATATAATTTAAGTCATACATGTTCTTTAGTACTCAAAGAGCACCACACTCATTACCATCGTAACATACACAACTAACCTAACCACCCACCTGCAACCTAGAAGCACTGATCACCAACATGGTCTCTTACTTCACGTGAGCTGGTCATTTAAACAGCCTCAAAACCACCACACAAGGCTTCAATGGTAATAGTAAAATGAGTCATGCAAGCTCTTCCAGTTTACTTCCTAGCTCCGACATGTCTTATATCAAAACTTGAGTACATGTTTAAACAATTTCTTTGGGGAAGGAGTGAGAATTAGAGAAAAATAAATTGGGTTCATTGGGATAAAGTGTGTAGGCCTCTCAAAGGGGAAGGCTTCGGAATTAGAAAGTTAAAGGTCTTTAACTTCGCACTTTTGGGAAAATGGGAGTGGATATTAGGCTGTGAAAGGAATGGTTTTTTAGATCATTGGTTAATGGATACATGATGAGAATTGATTCATTTAAAATCGGTGGTAGAGGTAGCTCTAGTTGGTGGAACACCATTTGTCATCTTAATATCGAATAGTGGTATGATTCGAACACATATTCTGTTAGAGAAATGTATATGGTTCTTTTGTCTCATATTAGTAACCCCTCTAACCCAGTATGGTCTAAGAAGGGACACATAACAATTATGTCAAAAGTCACTTGCTTAGATTATAGGCTCTTTCAGAACATAATAGCTATAAGAGATAATCTATTTAGGAGAGGAGTTATAGGACAAGGATCTACTGAATGTCAGAGATTGTTGAAATGAAGAGTTGATATCTCATTTATTTTTTGAGTGTTTAGTTTTTGCAGAGGTATGGTATGCTGTTTGTAGCTGGCTAAATATCTCTTTAGCTCTTCACAATGATATTATCTTGCAATTGGACCAATTTGGAGAACTGCTAGGTGGAGGCAGGAATGTCTCAAAACATGTTGAAATAATTTGGTTTGCGTGTGTGTCGCGTATCTGAAAAGTAAGGAACGAAAAATTATTTCAAAACCATGCATGGAATTGGCTGAAAATTAAATCAAATAGAATGGAATACAATACAACATTGTGGTGGTTGAATCCTAGAGCATGCCTTGGTGTCATAGATATCTATTCAATATTGCTAATGGTTTGGTCTTCCTATGAGTGTGTTGCAGGAGATTTTATTGTGTTTGAATATGTCATTTTGTACTGTAATGTGGGTCTAAGAATGTGTGATGTAGCAGGTTTCACTTGTGTGGAGCTGCTAAACCTGCTTGTTTTAGGGTTTAGTTGATTTTGCTTCCATCGTTGAACCTCTGATCTATCTGTGCAACAAGGATTGGTGTTGGAATTAAACCCAAGACTTTGAGTAATTCCGAATCAATCTTGATGAATAAGATTCAATCAACCGATAAAATTCCCTCTTGTTTTTCACTCTTCACTCGAGTGAATCAACCAACATTGGTTACAAGATTGTATCACTGCACAATGGTGATGAAAACAGGAAAAGAGAATTGAATTGGGGAAGAAGAAGTTTAAGGTTTTCACAAAATTAGGAAAGAAGAGGAATTTCTACAGAGTAACTCTCTGCTCTCAAAATTGCAATTTTATTCATGTGAATTATGCTTTACAATAATATGGATACTCCCTATTTCTAGATTTATCTTGCTTGTTCCCTAAGCAAACCCCAAAAACAAAAGGCTAAAAAATGCCTAATTCTGATAACACTACAAAATTAGGTTTTAGACAAAATCCATGTCGAGGCTAACTCCTCAACACTTTGACAACTAGGTGTTTCGACACACACACACACGCGCACATACACACACGGTTATTCAAGAAATTTCGTGTCCATGTCGAGCAACCTACTTCGACACAAGGAATTACAATTCAACATACCACCTAATTCATTGTGTCATCATAGACCTTAACTTCTTGAACACTACAACCTGCACTCCCTTCGTCATGTTATTTACAACCTGATCTCAGTTCTGCAGTGTTCCAAGTTCATCTTCCCATCTACTACCTGCTCTTAAAGATAATGGAACCTCATTTTGATATGCTTGCTTCCTCCATGTGCTATCGAATTCTTCGCCAGATTGATAGTAGACATGTTGTCGATCTTCATGGTAATTGCTCCATGATCCTTCCCTATAATATCTTCGACCAAATTCACCATCCATGTTGCTTGACATGTACAGAGAGAAATAGTTATGTACTTTTCTTCACATGAAGACAGTGCCACTACTGGTTCCTTTATTGAACTCCAAGCAACTGGTGCACCACCTAGCATAAACACATAGCCAGTTGTGGATTTTCTATCCCCAACATAACTACACCAACTTCAGTCAGTGTATCCCAATAACTTGCATTATTTTCCTTCATTAGTTGCAGGAAACAAAATTCCATAGTCGAGAGTTCCTTTTAGATACCTTAGTTTCCACTTCGTCGCTGCTAGGTGTGATACCTTTGGCTTCTGCGTGAATCTACTCACCATACCCACATTGTATGCTAGATCAAGCCTTGTATGACAAAGGTATCGAAGTGATCCAATGAGTCTTGTGTATTGCGTTGGATTGACATCATCTTCATCAATGTCTTTCGGCAGTTGCATTCTGGGCTTAGTTAGAGTCGAAGTTGGGTCGCAATCTTGCATCTAAAATCTCTTGAGTATTTCTCCTGAATATCTTCTTTGGTGCATCATCAAACCTCTACCACTCTTGTAGAATTCGACGCCAAGGAAATATGAGATATTTCCCAAGTTTGACATTTCAAACTCCTCACTTAGGTCATGATTGAAATTTTCGATCTCCTTCTTGCAACTTCCTATTATCAACAGGTCATCGACATAGAGACATAGTATAAGAAATTCACTATTGCTTCTCCTTACATATACTCCATGCTCAGTTGTGCACTTTACAAATTCTTTCTCCCTTAGAAAGCTATCTATCTTCTTATTCCAAGCTCTTGGAGCTTGCCTAAGTTCATACAGGGCTTTATGCAGCATGTATACCTTGCTTTCTTTGCCTTGCTTCATAAACCAAGGTGGTTGTGCAACAGAAACTTCTTCATCTAAGGGGCCATTTAGGAATGCAAATTTCACATCCATCTGACATATGTGCCAATTGTTCATATTTACTATACCAATAACCAACCTAATTGTTTCGATCCTAAGGACGTGTGCAAAAACCTCTTCGAAGTCGATTCCTTCTTTCAGAATCCTTTCTCCACAAATCTCGACTTGTGTCGAGTTACTTTTCCTTTGGGATTCAACTTCATCTTGTTGACCTACTTCACATCGGGTGCCTTCTTGTCTTGAGGTAATTCGACAAGTGACCAAGTGTTGCTGACTTCGATGGACTTCAGTTCCTCATTCATTGCTTTCACCCACTTTGAATCCTTCAATGCTTCAGTTCCATTGACTGGCTCGGCGTCTGCATAAAAAGCATAATGTACCAGCTCACCTTTATCATCGACCACATCATCTTATGTAATCACACATTCTCGCAACCTTGCAGGAATGTGTCTTGTTCTTTGAGGTCTGCTTGTGCTTGCTTGGCCTCTGACTTCTTCTTGTCGAACTTCTCTTTTGAATTCACTTGCTGGTTCTTCACATAAGATTCTCATTGAATCCTTCTTTACATTTTCAGTCCTATCCCATTCCTTAAGCTAATATATGATCACGTCCCTGCTGATCACTACTTGCTTATTCACTGGGTTGAACAACTTGTATCCTTCAATCGAATGATATCCTATTATGACCATTTGACTTGACTTGTCATCAAGTTTTCTTCTCAACTGATCTGGCACATGTCTATGTGTTATAGATCCAAATACCTTTAGATGACTCAAGCTATGCTTGACACCACACCAACATTCTTCTGGAGAAATTCCTTCTAGCCTTTTTGTCGGATATCTGTTTAAGATGTATGTTATATTCGGCATAGCTTCTCCCCATAATTATTTGGGTAGATGCTTGCCTTTCAACATAATTCTCACCATATTCATGATGGTTCTATTCTTCCTTTCTGCGGTCTCATTCTGCTGTGGAGTGTAAGGTGGTACCACCTCATGCACAATCCCTTCTTTCTCACATAATCAGTTAAAGTATTTTGACACATACTCTCCACCACCATCAGTCCTCATAATCTTGAGCTTTCAAATACTTTGTCTTTCAACCATAGATTTAAACTTGACAAATACCTCGATCACTTCACTTTTCTTCTTGATCAGGTAAGTCAACAATTTTTTACTGAAATCATATATGAATGTGACAAAGTATTTGTTACCTCCAATTGAATCCACCTGGATAGGTTCACACACATCAGAGTATATGACTTCAAGAACTGCCTTCGACCTGCCTCCTGCATCCTTGCTGAAGCTGTTCTTCACACACTTTGTTTGGAATGTCGATTTCTGGTAACCCTGAAACCATATTTCTTCTCTTTAGGTCTCTGATGTCTTTGAAGTTGAGATGGCCAAGTCTGAAGTGTCATATCCATGTATCCCTGCTAGCTGCAGTTGCAAGGCACTTGTGCTCCATCACGTTGAGTTCAATCCTGAAGGTTATATTTTGAGACATATGAGCCTTCAAGATTAACCTTCCTCCTGAGTCAAGAACTTTCATCATTTTATCTTTGATCGATACCTTGTAGTTTTTTTCGACCAACTATGCTATGCTGAGCAAATTACTCTTCATGCCTAGTATGTACAATACATTGGAAATTACTGACCTCTTGCCATATTTCCTCATAATCAGAATATCACCAATACCTTCAACTTCTAAAGTATTATCATTTGCAAATTTCACCATGTTCTTCATTGAAGTTTTTATGTTGACAAACCAATCTTTCCTACCAATCATATGTGATGAGCATCACGGGTCTAAGTACCATTGGTCTTGGAATCTTTCTTCATCTCTTATTGTGACCATCAACAACATCTCTTCTTCTTCGTGCTTTGCAAACTTTGCATCATTGTCTTGGTTCTTTTGTTTTTTAGGATAATCACTAGAGTAGTGACCATATTTCTGACAATTGAAACACTGAATGTGACTTTTGTCAGATTTTCGACCATCACCTCTTCCTCTACCTGCTGCACCACCTCTTCAGTTTCTTTGGTATGAGGACTTTCTCTAATTCGACCGACCTTCTTCTTGATGACTTCGACCACTCGAATTGTTCTAGCCTCTTCTACTTTTGTTGTTGAACAACTTCCCTTTGCCTTTCTTTTCTTTTGTTGATTGTGCCCGCAAAGCCACGCCACTCTTCGACTTGCTTGTAGCT
Source organism: Lathyrus tuberosus (assembly GCA_022829125.1). Taxonomy (NCBI): domain Eukaryota; kingdom Viridiplantae; phylum Streptophyta; class Magnoliopsida; order Fabales; family Fabaceae; genus Lathyrus; species Lathyrus tuberosus. The sequence goes on along the minus strand of JALAZF010000656.1, from coordinate 2,662,183 downwards.
CTTTCAGCCATTCTTCGTTAATAAGATTTAAGCGTCCCTTGAAGCTCTTCCTTTGTAAATGTTGACATATGTTTTAACTCTTCTAACTCTACTACCACGTAGTCAATATTTCGAGCTAATTACCTCAAGATCTTTGTAACAACTGATCATAATGTCAACACTTCTCCACATACCTTGATTTGATTAACTAGTTTTGTAACCCTAGTGAAAAAATCTGTTATACTTTCACTTTCTTCCATCTGAAGCAATTCATACGTCTTTTTGTGAGTTTGTAACCTCACCTCTTTCACCTTCTCTGCGCCTCCAAATGATTTCTCCAAGATATCCCATGCTTCTTTCGTTGATTCTACATTACTGATCTTTTCGAAATTTTCTAGATCAAAACATTGATGAATTATAAAGAGAGCTTTATAATCTTTCTTCTTCAATTCTTTGCATGTAGTTTTTTCTTGATTCGATGCGTTTTCTGCAAGTGGTGTTACTCCTTCCTTCACAAGATCCCAAAGATCTTGACAACAGAAAACAACCTTCATCTATTTACACCAATTCTCATAATTCTGACCCTTTAGAATTGGGAGACTCACCAAAAAATGTCCTTTTGGATGATTAATCGACATTGCCATCGTGTTTTTTTCTTCCCAAGAATCTCTCAACCAGTGCTCTAGATACCAGATGTTGCAATTAAACTCAAGACTTTGAGTAATTCTGAATTAATCTTGATGAACAAGATTCAATCAACCGATCAAATTCCCTCTTGTTCTTCACTCTTCACTCGAGTGAATCAACCAACCTTGGTTACAAGATTGTATCACTGCATAATGGTGATGCAAACAGTAAAAGAAAATTGAATTAAGGAAGAAGAAGAAGTTTAAGGTTTTCACAAAATTAGGGAAGACGAGGAATTTCTGCAGAGTGGCTCTCTGCTCTCAAAACTACAATTTTATCCAAGTGAATCACGCTTTAAAATAACATGGTTGCTCCCTATTTATAGATTTAACTTACTTGCTCCCTAAGCAAAACCCAAAAACAAAGGCCCAAAAATACCCAATTTTGCTAACACTACAAAATTAGGTTTAAGACAAAATTTATGTCAAGGCTAACTCCTTAACACTTCGACAACTAGGTGTTTCGACGCACACACTAGGCTATTCGACAACTTCCTTGTCCCTGTCGAGCAACCTGTTTCGACACAAGGAATTACAATTCAACAATTGGTAGGAAATGGATAGATAATTTATCTAATTTCATATTTTTAGGTCCTTGTTGTATATTTAACCCTAATATTTTTATTTACGAGGACCTTATAGAGGGAATCTTAGTCCCCTGTAAAAGATTTTGTTATTCCCTCTCGTAATACCAAGATTCCTTCTATAAGGTCCTCGTGCGTACTATTTCAGCTCATATTCTATTTATTAGTGACTTGGCAGTCCATATAGACTTTTATTTAATTTTTTATTTATTAATTAAAATCCACGTGGATATTTTTAAACTTTTTTATTTATATATTTTATTTTATTTTATTTTTTTTACTTTTTTTATATATTATATTTTTAATTTTAGTATTTTAGTTTTTTTAAATTTATTTTTTATTTTTTATTTTAAATTATTTTAATTGGGCCCATTCCAAACACACACAAGCCCATTGTCTACCCAACACACTTAACATGTACTATTATATTGTGTAAACCTTACCCATCCGATGTAATTCTTACCCATCCGATGTGGGACAATAGAACACAATAACATCACAAGGCAAAGATTAATTGTGCAACATCTTCTTCAACTTCTTCAACTTTGAAAGAAAACTCAACTTCTTCAACTTTAAAAGCAAACTCAACAAAACACAATAACGACACATCCACATGATGCTTAAAGATTTATTGGAGCACCAGTTAAGAAGAATAATAGGGAGCCTTCTATCTGCCGGTGATAATTGAAGCTTGACAACATTATATGAAGAACAAACCACACATCATACAAAAGCTCAGCAACTACTTGATTTCAAAAAATTATTCCTAGAACAATATGAAGAAGAAATGTGTAACGAATACAGTGGCACGTGGAAATGCTGAGTCACTAAATGATAACAAACTTCCGGATGGTGAGGAATTGGGACGTGGAAAACGACAAAAGAAGCCCAGCTGGAAAATAGCCAAATCACAAGAGAATTAGTTAGTTATAGGAGGGTAGTGGTAGGAGGGAGGGCATGAATGATGTATGAACTTTCTTCTCCTCTGATTATTCTTTCTCCGCTCTGATTTCTTTTCTGCACTGTACCCATTTGTTGAAATTCCTCACTGAAATCAACAACTGTTTCCATAAATATTATTCTATTTCCCTGAGTTACTACTGTTCCATTGATTTTATTCATTACATTTGGTGCTTTCATCACATCATGGCAGACAACACTCGTATGAAAGAAATTCACGCTGAGCTGAAGAAGAATGCTGATGCCATCGACTTGGTTAGTGCATCCATGACCTCACGTATTGAGCGATTAGAAGTTGCTGGTCACGCTCAAATGACGAAAATGGAAGAGTTTCAGAGAGCTAACGAAGCACAATTCTCTCAGCTCAACACAACATTGGCTCACTTGCTGCAACGGTTACAAGAGTCTTCCCATGGTGCGTCGAACTCATCAACCAAGGAGCCACCGAGGAACCCGTTTCAGGTGAGATCCGTCAAACTCGACTTCCCTCGATTTGATGGAAAAAATGTGATGGACTGGATTTTCAAGGCTGGACAATTTTTTGACTATTATGCTACACCAGATGCTGATAGATTGATTATTGCTTCAGTTCACTTAGATCATGATGTTGTTCCTTGGTATCAAATGCTTCAGAAAACTGAACCATTCAATTCTTGGCAAGCTTTTACTAGAGCTCTAGAATTAGATTTTGGACCATCTACTTATGATTGCCCTCGTGCTACCCTTTTAAAATTGAATCAATCTGCAACTGTTAATGAGTACTATATGCAGTTCACCGCTTTAGCAAATAGGGTAGATGGTTTAAGTGCAGAAGCCATTTTGGATTGTTTTGTTAGTGGATTGCAGGAAGAAATTAGCAGGGATGTTAGAGCCATGGAACCCAAAACCTTAACCAAAGCAGTGGCTTTAGCTAAACTGTTTGAAGAAAAATACACTTCCGCACAAAAACCAAAAACATTTTCAAACCTAGCCAGAAATACTAGCCCAAACACTTCATCCGCACCAAAATATCCAACAAATTTCCAAAAAAATGATAACCCCAAAGCTACCTTACCTCCACTCTTACCTACACCACCAATAAAACCATTCAACAATAGAAACCAAAACATAAAAAAAATTTCCCCTGCTGAGATTCAATTGAGAAGAGAAAAGAATTTATGTTATTTCTGCGACGAGAAATTTTCCCCTTCTCACAAGTGTCCCAATAGGCAAGCCATGTTGCTTCAGCTAGAGGAAGCAGATGACCATCCACCAGATGATCAGAAAATGATGATTGAAGGAAAAAGCGAAGATGATGAAACTCATCATTTATCCTTTAATGCTATGCGGGGATCACAGGGTGTGGGCACTATTCGATTCACTGGACAAGTTGGAAGCATAACAGTTAAGATATTGGTTGATGGAGGTAGTTCTGACAACTTCATCCAGCCTAGAGTGGCTCAAGCGCTGAAATTACCAGTGGAACCAATTCCTAACCTTCGAGTTCTAGTGGGTAATGGACAGATTTTAAGTGCAGAAGGCATCATTTAGCAGTTACCACTGCAAATTCAAGGCCAAGAGGTGAAAATACCGGTGTACTTATTACAAATTTCGGGTGCAGATATAATTTTGGGATCAACATGGTTAGCAACATTAGGTCCTCATGTGGCTGACTATGCAGCCTTAACATTGAAATTCTTCCAAAATGGTCAGTTCATCACTCTGCAAGGTGACAGCAATACGGAAGTCAGCCAAGCCCAGTTCAATCACTTCAAAAGACTACAGAATACCAGGGCAATTGAAGAGTGTTTTGCAATACAATTGATCAAACGAGATGTCCCAGATGATATTCTGAAGGAATTACCAACCAATATCGACCCTGAATTGGCTATACTTCTGCACACGTATGCTCAAGTGTTCACAGTCCCTACTGCATTACCACCTCAGAGAGCACAAGACCATGCGATACCTCTACAACCAAACTCTGGCCCTGTGAAAGTAAAACCTTACAGATACCCTTATGTACAGAAAGAGTAAATTGAAAAAATGGTCCAGGAAATGTTAGATCAAGGTATCATCCAGCCAAGCAACAACCCGTTTTCTTCACCTATACTTCTTGTTAAGAAGAAGGATGGTAGTTGGCGCTTTTGTATTGACTATAGAGCACTGAATTCAATCACTGTTAAGGACAGCTTTCCAATGCCAACAGTGGACGAGCTATTAGACGAACTATATGGAGCTCAATATTTCTCTAAATTGGACTTGAGATCAGGGTACCATCAAATTTTGGTACAACCTGAAGATAGAGAGAAAACTGCTTTTAGAACCCACCATGGACACTATGAATGGCTAGTAATGCCGTTCGGACTTACAAACGCACCAGCAACATTTCAGTGCCTAATGAACCAAGTTTTCCAATTCGCCCTCAGGAAGTTTGTCTTGGTTTTTTTTAATGATATTTTGATATACAGAGCTTCTTGGCTGGATCACCTCAAGCATTTGGAGGCAGTACTGCAGACTTTGAGACAACACCAGCTCTATGCCAGATTGTCAAAATGCTCTTTTGGGTCAACAGAAGTTGATTACTTGGGCCACAAAGTATCCGGTAAGGGAGTATCAATGGAAAGTACCAAGGTACTAGCAGTCTTAGAATGGCCTACACCAACTAATGTGAAACAGTTGAGAGGATTTTTAGGTCTTACAGGGTACTATAGAAGATTTATTAAATCCTATGCCAATGTTGCTAGTCCATTGACTGACCTGTTGAAGAAAGACGAGTTTAGGTGGAATCAGGCTGCAGACATAGCTTTTGGAAAGCTCAAAAGAGCCATTACTGAAGCCCCAGTTTTGTCCCTACCAGATTTTTCTCAGCCTTTTATTTTAGAAACCGACGCTTCTGGTATTGGAGTGGGCGCGGTGTTGGGATAAAATGGTCACCTAATTGCATTTTTTTCAAAGAAACTAGCGCCGAGAATGCAGAAGCAGTCAGCATACATCAGAGAATTGCTAGCAATTACTGAAGCTCTAGCTAAATTCAGGAACTACCTACTAGGCAACAAATTTGTTATCAGGACTGATCAAAGGAGCTTAAAAAACTTGATGGATCAATCACTACAAACCCTGGAACAGCAAGCGTGGCTGCACAAGTTCTTAGGCTATGATTTCAAGATCGAATATAAGCCTGGGAAGGATAATCAAGCGGCGGATGCACTATCGAGGATGTTCTCTCTAGCTTGGTCAGAACCACATTCAATGTTCTTGGATGAATTATGAGCGAGACTAGCTACTGATGCACAATTGAATAAGTTGCTAGAAACATACCAGCAGAGTCAGGATGCATATAACTACTCAGTTAGGGATGGTCTACTGATTTGGAAAGGGAGGATAGTAATACCAACCGAAAAAGAGATTGTGTAGAAAGTACTACGTGAGTTTCACAACTCACCAATTGGAGGACATGCTGGGATAACCAGAACTTTGGCAAGAATTAAGGCTCAGTTTTATTGGCCTAAGATGCAAGAAGATGTCAAGGCCTATATACATAATTGCTTAATTTGCCAACAGGCCAAATCCAATAATACATTACCTGCAGGATTGCTTCAGCCATTACCTATTCCTCAACAAGTTTGGGAAGAAGTGGCGATGGACTTTATCACAGGGTTACCAAACTCGTTCGGGTGGACTGTCATTATGGTGGTAATTGATAGACTCACAAAATATGCGCATTTTGTACCACTCAAAGCAGATTATAGTAGCAAAGTAGTAGCTGAAGCATTCATGAATAAGATTGTCAAATTACATGGACTGCCACGGTCGATAGTGTCCGACAGGGACAAAGTCTTTACCAGTGCTTTTTGGCAACATTTATTCAAGTTACAAGGGACTACACTAGCCATGTCATCAGCCTACCATCCACAGTCGGATGGACAGTCGGAGATCTTGAATAAATTCCTAGAAATGTACCTTAGGTGTTTCACCTATGAGAACCCCAAAGGGTGGGCAAAGGCATTACCTTGCGCAGAATTCTGGTACAACACGGCTTATCATCTGAGCCTAGGAATGACTCCTTTTAAAGCTCTATATGGCAGGGACCCACCGGCTCTGACCCGACAACCATACTCGGTAGATGATCCAATTGAAGTGAGAGAACAACTAGCTACAAGAGATGCTTTGTTAGCTAAGCTGGAGATCAACTTAACACGAGCTCAACAGGTCATGAAGAGACAAGCCGATAAAAGGAGGGTGGATGTATTATTTCAAATAGGAGATGAGGTCTTGGTTAAGTTACAACCTTACAGACAGCACTCTGCTGCTCTGAGAAAGAACCAAAAACTGGCTATAAGGTACTTTGGTCCATTTAAGGTGTTAGCCAAGATTGGTACAGTTGCTTACAAATTGGAGCTACCAAACACTACAAGAATCCACCCTATCTTCCATGTATCGCAACTGAAGTTGTTCACTGGAATTGCACAGGAACCGTACATGCCCTTGCCTTTGACTGTCACTGAGTTTGGTCCAAGCATGCAACCTACGGACGTTTTGGCAACACGTACTATCATCAGAGGACAAGCTCAAGTTGAACAAATATTGGTACAATGGGAGAATGGACCAAAGGAGGATGCTACGTGGGAAGATGTTGATGTCATCAAGACAAGCTACCCTAACTTCAACCTTGAGGACAAGGTTGTTCTTAAAGGGGAAGGTAATGTAACGAATACAATGGCATGTGGAAATGCTGAGTCACTAAATGATAACAAACTTCCGGATGGTGAGGAATTGGGACGTGGAAAACGACAAAAGAAGCCCAGCTGGAAAATAGCCAAATCACAAGAGAATTAGTTAGTTATAGGAGGGTAGTGGTAGGAGGGAGGGCATGAATGATGTATGAACTTTCTTCTCCTCTGATTATTCTTTCTCAGCTCTGATTTCTTTTCTGCACTGTCCCAATTTGTTGAAATTCCTCACTGAAATCAACAACTGTTTCCATCAATATTATTCTATTTCCCTGAGTTACTACTGTTCCATTGATTTTATTCATTACAAAATGTAGAACTGTATTCAAAGCCTCAAATTCGCAGCAGCACCACTATTCTGAAATTCCAATCCCTTTTTCCAGATTCGACATTACTGAAGGAAGAAATTGCAGTAGGTTGATTGTATTGGAGAAATCATGAATGAAAATGTTGAGATGGATGGATTACATGATGGAAAATACATTTTCATTACCATCATTAAAAAGGGAGACAAGTATCACTTTTTGATGATTAGAAGGGGCAACATGCACAACGTTTCTAACAAATCCAGAGGGTTCCCTTCTGTCATAGGCTCCATAGGCATAAGGATAGTGCACAAGATGTTGTTTAACATAAGGCCAAAATTTAAGCTCTTACTTTCCCAGTACTTTTTATCCTTTTTAACACCTTGTTTGGATCAACATAGCCATTTACTATCACCCTGCTTTGTATTCTATTCACCTCCACATATTTCACACTTGATTGATGCATATAACTTTTTAATAAAGTGACTGCATTTCTAACTCTTATTTCATAACCATTGCAATCCATTCTCACCTTAATCTCAACTATCTGAGATTATATATATGAAGCACATTATCAAATCATCATCATATTATTTCTTAAAACAAAATGGTAAAATGAATAAGAATATTAAGAAGAAATAATTAAAACTGCATCATGTTATTTTTAGAGGCCGAGCTGCAATGTTTCACTTTCATGGCCATCTTGAAATGATTTGTTGGTTTTGATTCACAAGAGGATAGTGGTAGTAGCACTAGTAACTATTCCCAGGAGGAAGAAGGTTAGTTATCATCTTGGCAATAGGTTTATGATCATGGTGTGAAACAAGTGTTAATTGTAGAAACCGTTTTTGGATGATGAGAGAAAGGATTTGATGAAGGTTAGTTATCATGTTGCCATAGGGATGAGAAAAGCACTGCGAATGAGTGAAGTAGAAGACAAGTCTGTAATTTATTAAATCTTGTTTTTGTTCATGATTCTTTTACCTTTAGGACATTTTTTCATGCTATGCTGCAAGTCTGTAATGTTGTCCCACATTGTTTGATTTAGAAAAAAATTTAGTGTTTATATTGTTACTTATGCATTGGATTTGCAAATGAAAGGATACCTGTGTAACACCTTAATTATCCCCACGCAAATTAAAAAAAAGTATATTAAAACATTTAGGCGATTAGGATGCTACAATTCAACATACACCTACTCATATATCCAAATATGTAACACATACCACTTTAAAAAGAAATTATTAATAACTATAGTAATAACAACACGTTCTATCTTTGGTTCACTCGCTCCAATCCCCACCTAGGATCCATCACCATAGGATTGAGGCTCGCCAAAATGGACCACCATCTGACACCATGATGCATGATACATAATATACATGCAACAACAATGACAAGTCCCTTAATCAATATACTCCGACATACTGGCCACCAACACACCAAACACATGTTATAACATTCCAACAACACCAACGGAATAAAATATCAAGCAACAACAATGCATTCACGCATATTCCACACCACAACATCAATACCACATATCATTTAGCACCATCATGCAGAAGTTAAATCAAATCTAAGTACTACAATTATTTTTAAATTAATGTTCGTCGCGTTAGCTTCCTACTGCTTTGAATGACACTCAAATCGGACACTCGGAACTCAAGATATGATTTTTCAAAGTTTTTCACATTTTCTTCCCAGTGTAACCGGTTACACCAAATGCAGTAACCGATTACACCCTGTAACCACGCCACTATTTCACAGTGTAACCGATTACACCATTTCTGATAACTGGTTACACCCCCTTAATTTACCCAGAAAACGCATTTTTCAACCGTGTAACCGGTTACACAAATTCTGATAACCGGTTACACCTATAGTAGAAGCACTTTTCTGCAACTTATCGGTACAAAAATAGAGTTTTAACCCATCCCAAAACCTCACTTCTCATACCAATCAAATACCACATTTTCTACACGAAAGTCACTTTTTAAAAGGTCCCAAAACCCCAGATTTTTGTAAAAATTCACATACTCGAGTTCCGACTCTGGCTCGCAACAATTTCAACAACGCAACATCCATCATCACACAATTCCACCAATTACATAATTCTACTTGCATCAATACGATATTCAACAAACAATCACTAACACAACATCATCATGCAAGTTCATAATTCATCAATCAATTCATCATCCAATACACACACAATGCATCAATTTACATCAAAGGATCACAACACAGAGAGAAGAGATAATTAAAGCATATAAAGACAAACCCCGCCCACATATTATCATGCCAAACCCTATATGAACGAAATTCTCACCCTTACCTTGGCATTCCTAGCAATGAGTTATCTTCTACCTCTAGCAATGGTGATCTACCTTGCCCTAACTTTCCTTCTTCTCTTTCTCCCATTTTCTCCAAAACATGTACCTGACGGTTTTTCCACTCTAATCCCCCATTTTTCCTTATTTTAATATAATCTTAATATTATTATAACTTATTTCCACTAATTGAAATAACAATAATATTAATAATTTTCACCAAATATTTATTTTAAATAATATCCACCTATTATTTAATTAAATAAATATTAACAAAATCAATTAATTAGTTTTACTCTCACCACCTCCAATCTCTACCATTTTACTCACCATATCCCAACCCTAAAATTCTAATTTCTAAGGTTACCGCCCCTACACCAAAGGGTCCTCTAACACACCAAAATATCAACAACATCAAATAACACATAATTTAATTACGAAAAATAAATTAAATAAATTGGGATGTTACAACCTTGACCAAAAAGGCTGGGCCTAATATATTTCTTTAAAATTTTGAGAAATTAATTTGAAAAAATAGAATTAAAAATAAATAAATACAAAATAAATAAATAAAACTTAAAAAAAATTAAAATAAAAATAAAATAAAATACGAAGAAAAAAATTTAAAAAGAACATTTAAAAAAATTTAAAAACAACCTACGAGAAATTAAAAAAATTAAATTAAATGACACATAAATAAGTCACGTCGACTTATAGTGCACATTGGGGGCCATAGATAGAGAGAATCTTCACATTATAAGGGGGAACAAAACAAATTCTTTTACAGGAATGTAAACTATATCTCGTTTACATTGTAGGGTATATCGTATATTTAACCCTAAATATTAATTGAGTTCGATCTGGTTCGATTTTCGTCGGATCTAAAATAATTATGTGAGCTCGATTGAATCACCTCTATACTATCTAAATTAATCACCTAAATCAATCCGACATCCAACTTGATCCAAACTGTTAGATCTTATGTTGGGGGTCTGCTGCAAAATATGAACAAGAAGAAGATGATGAAAACGATACGACGAAAGTTGCACAAAATAATTCCAAAGTGTGTGTTTACACTAAGCTTTAGGTTCGATTCGCCCCCACCAATTTATGCAAATTTGATGCCAAAGGGTTAACCGATGAATCCCCTTCAGGATACTTTGGAAACCTTAACATGAATCGCATATTCACATTAAGCATATCGATCAACGATATTTTACAGAATAAAGCTCTCTCATTTATTCTCGTGCACTAGAAAAATAAAAGAATGACTTAGATATAATTTTTGGCACTTGAAATAAATAACTTTTTATATGTATTTTATGGCTGACAAGTATATATATTTATAAGAAAACTTGTACCGATTGGTGTGGAGAAACAATGTTTTATTTGATTCCACCATGACCATTCATGAACCATTGTAATCAATAATAACAAACCTTTTCATGAAAAGTTGTGTTGATCTGGTGGTTGCACCTTTTGACCACGCACCCAATCATTATGGGGTCTCTGGTTCTATTCTAGACAGTTGCAACTTTTGACCATTTATTTTGTTAATGTACCCATTAATATTTATCAATTTAATATTTTGGAAATTTCTCCAACAATCCCCCACCATTTTCAAAATATATCTAAATCCATTATTCAGGAAATTTCATGGTTTCAGATAAAGGTATCTTACGATTTGAGCCAATACTTAGTAAGTTAAGTTTTCACTCATCCCCGAATAGATTGGTAGACAAGCTTTGAACCCAATTATTCATTAGAACAAGCGTGCATAACTCACACATGAAATCTCGGTACCATTGATCGAATTATTAATATGACACATTTAGTACGACCTTGTGTCTCATATCCTTTTCTTGAGAATTTAAGAGTCAAGCCCTTGAACTCTATGAAGCGGCACCACTTCATTCTCATATAGGTATACTATATCAGAAATGCACCCATAATTATGCATTTCAGCAAACTTATGCTATATGTCTATTAAGAAGAAAACTTCATCCTACCACACTTATTCTTATGGTCCAAGTACTTTTACCCTTTGGGATGTATCTATAATTAAGTACTTCAATCACTCTAATAGTGTACTTTCATCATTGAACTCAAGACTTAACATTAATCAAGTGTGAGTTGAGTTTCCACTGTTGATGATTAATTAGATACGAGCTTGTTCCACATCCCTAGTGATGTCTTCATTGTATTCAATTATATCCAAAGACATCATATCTTTGTCAATCCTTTCGTCAAAGAATTGCAACATTTTCAAACTTTAATAAATTTTGAATATTCAATTTTTCAACTAATCATGCATATGATTATTTTATGTACTCTTGATAATATTTGTCATTTATCATCAAAACATAACACTTTTAGCACACTACTACAGTTATCATATACAAGGTATATTTATATTCTTGATAGTTTTGACAAATTATCACCATGACACTTTAGTCATTTATTTTGTCATATACACAACTTTTATGTCATTCTTCATTTACCATCCTTTTATTCTTCTTACTTTTTAATTTATTATTCTTTTGAAGTGTAGGGCATTCATTTTTAACATGTCCTATTTCTCCACATTCAAAGCTCCATTCCTTTCTCAAGAATTTTTGAATTTCTTGATTAGAGCATCATCTTTAAAAATACGATTTGTGGAAGCCACAATTTTTTATTTGTGTTTTAACAATCCGTGGAAAATTAATCTTCCTCACGAGGTTCTTCATTTGTGGAAATCTCGAATTTCTTATTCTCCGTGATAAGGATCTCAAAATTTCACATCTCAAAATTCAATAGTGTTACATTAGACTCCAAATTTAAATATCTATATATATCATCATTCATCTTTGAATGATCTTTATATGTCCTATAATAATAAATCTCATTGAACACAAACATGTTGTTCTCATAGAATCCAAATCAGAATTCAATTGCATAATTTGAATTCATGAACTCTCCATATGAAATGAAACCAAACGAGACAACCGTTGAAGACAAACATGCATAATAACAATACCAAAGTAACAACAGTTATTATATAATCAAAATTGAAATTTTTGTCTACGGTACAACATTCACATATAAATTTCATTTATGAGTTATATTATCAAGCCATACGTGAAGTAAATTTCATTTATGAATTATGTTATCAAGCCATACGTGAAGTGGTACGGTACTTATAAACAGGGTATGTATTGAATTATATATAGTCATGATTCAGTACAGAAACGGATACCACTTATTAATTTTGCTATCCATATAATCAATGCACATACATATAATAATGAATAGATTAATTCTAACATCAAAGGAATTTATTAGAATAATCATAATTCTAACTGAAATATTAATTCCATTTTCTACTAACAAATTATGAACTCTTTTTGTAACGGTACTGTTACTATATGCATATCTAGCATTTACGAACCTTTTTTTTTAAACGATATTGTTACTATATGCATAACTTTCCCATCAACTATGAAATCTATATGTTCTGGACTGGGCCAAGGCATGCTCATCAGTCGAGCAGGCCCAACCCACAAGGCCAGGGACGGCCCAATAAGGGCTCCTAACAAGATCACTGCCGAGTACAGGCTCACCTCCACAGGTCGGACATACGCCTAACCTCGGATGTGTACGGCACCCTTGGTTGGGCCGTCGGGTGCAGGTCCTAAGCTCCCGGGCTCGCCTCACCTCGACGCCCATGTGCTCCTCCCCGGGAGGAGCCATCTTCACCCGCAAGTTAGTCCTCCCCGCGAGGACACGTCTCTCTCCGACACGCAAGAGTCCTCCCCGCGAGGACACGTTCTCATGTAACCGCCCCACTCCCGATGGAATCGGTCTGCCTTAATTCCAGAGATTTAGGAACGGTTATCCCAGGGCGAAGACCACGTGCTGGTCTTCACTACGCCACGTAAGCCCTGGAAGTTACTTGGATTGGGTCTGACAATCCAGCCCAATGCAAGTAACCATTGGCCCCGCGCTGGGGGCTCTCTATAAATACCCTCTCACTTGAGAGGGTCGGGTTACGTTCACTTTCACTCTCATCTCTGTACTTGCTATTCTCTGACAGTCACCTTACTTGAGCGTCGGAGTACCTTGCAGGTACACCCCCCTCCCCCGCCGTCTTTCAACCGCACCGGAGCTGAAGCCCAGACGACGTTGTTGGCCACAGAAACTGTCTGATCCAGGTACGATCAGTGACGCCGTCTGTGGAAACCCTTTGCTTCCCTGTTTTTCCTCCGTTAAACCAAAGAAACTCTCAGTCATCACCGTCATGGCCGGCAATTCGTCCGTTACCAAAGCTCTGGACACCGTCCTCGCGCAACTCGAGAACGGGAACCACCGCGAAAACGCTGCTGCCCTCCACGTCGAAGAAGGCGACGTGAGAGATGGGCAAACCACCTCCCCAGACTCCCAAGACGTGGCTTACAACGCCGCCCACCAAGACAATCAGCAGGCTATTTTTCAGCCAGTTGCTCCTCCACCCAATGCAGATGCGAGCACCGTGGCCCTGTTCGCCTTGATCAATCAGACCAATCAGTTGATCGCGCACCAAAATACAAGAATTGAAGCGCTGGAGCAAGGGCGGGCACGACGATCTTCCCCGCGAAGACATCGTCGTCCACCGTCGCCTCGCCGTTCCCCTTCCCTGCGAAGGACTCCTTCAGACGAATCTCGGACCCCCTCGCCGGTACGCGAGGGTCTTCGACCACGTCTCGAGCGTCCCTAGCAGACGATCTCCTAGAAACTCCCTCGTTCCCCGCCTTGGAAGGAACCCAGGGCCTCCACCACTACCAAGAAGTCCAAGCAGATCGAAGAGGGGCCGAGGCACCGCTCGAGGAATTCCCCTCCACGACATCAACAATCTCCTTCGGTATCCCCGACAGGAAGTGACGACGACGACCAGAGGACCCCGCTGTCATGGGAGATCATGAATACCCCAATCCCCGCGGGCATGGAGAAACCTCCACCGCTGGGGACCTACGACGGTCTCTCCGACCCCGATGATCACATCGAAAGTTTCGAAGCAATGCTCGACTTCCGAAACGTCAGAGGAACCATCAGGTGCAGGCTTTTCCCCACCACCTTGTGGAAGGGCGCGATGACTTGGTACAAGGGTTTGGAACCTGGGTCGATCACGTCCTGGAAGCAGCTAAGACGACGCTTCACCAAACACTTTACTGCGTCTCGGCGACACCCGAAGACGGAAGCTGCCTTAGAAAGCATCTTCCAGGGGAAGAACGAACCTCTCCGAAATTACATCGAGAGATTCAACAGAGAAGCTGTCGAGGTCCATTCGACCGACGACATGAAGAAGTATGTAATCATCCATGGACTGCGTTCCGGATCTGATTTTTCCAAGTACGTAGGCCTCCGTAGACCCCGCCGTCTCGAGGACCTCCTCCAACGAGCTCAGTCGTACATCGAGCTCGAGGAATCCGAGGCAGCGCAGATCGCCCTTGAGTCGAGGCGCAAAGAAGGCCCCCGCGGCCACAAAGATGAAGACTCTCCTTCCCGGCGGGGAGGAGAAAGAAAGAAAGAAAATCGCCCCCGTGATCCTCGTAAACCGCGCAGACCAGCTGGCCGGTTCAACGAGTACACCCCACTCAACGCTCCCCGCGCGCGTATCCTCTCCGAGTGCCAGAACTCAGAATTTGTGAAAGGAGGAGTCCGCTTTCCGAAGCCTACTGCCCCCAAATCAAACGTCGACAAGTCAAAATACTGTAGATTCCACCGGAGTCATGGGCATGTGACGGAAGACTGCATCCATCTCAAAGATGCGATTGAAATTCTGATCAAGGAGGGGCACTTGAAGAAATACGCCCAGAAGAACGATACTCCTCGTCCCAGCTCCCGGGAAGCCCAGAATGTCGAGGAGACGACACCTCCTCCCGACGAGAGTCGCCTTCAAGTCGCCCTCAGTGTCACCCGACCCGAAGACTTCTTTGTCCCCCCAATCATTGAAGGACAAGAAGCAATTCGTAACATGTGGGCGACATTCCCCCACGAGGACCCCGTTACTGCCCGTAGCACCTGGGAATGCTTCCCCAGGGCGATGGTCATCTCCGGGGGAGGTCCAGAGAAGCTGTTCGTCAGATCGATCAAGCGGAAATTTGACGAGCTGGAATCCGCAACGTCGGAGAAGGCAACCACCCTCGAGAAAGTGCGGGGAAACTCCAACCCCATCACCTTCTACCTCGAGGAACTCCCCGGGGGAGCACCAAACGCCACTATTCCCCTCCTGACCAGGGTGCAGATGGCGAACTTTGACGTTTGAAGGATCCTAGTCGACCAGGGGAGTTCGGTCGACATCATGTATGCTCATCTGTTCGAGACCCTTCAGCTCGACGAGAGGCATCTGACCCCGTACGTCGGTTCAGATCTACAGGGGTTCAATGGAACCACCACCAGACCATGGGGTTACGTGGAGCTAATGGTTACATTCGTGGCCGAAGACACTGCCGACAGGTGAAGATCTGTTTCCTGGTGGTCGAATGCCCGTCCCTGTACAACTGCATCCTCGGGAGAACCACCATGGCTGAACTTACGGCGGTACCATCAACGGTCCACCTCAAAATGAAGTACTACACGACCAGGGGACGAGTAGTGACGATGCACGGGGACATCGACGCGGCCAGAAGGTGCTTCAACGCCGCCATCAAAGGCCTGAGTTCCATCGGCCCCAAACCCAAGACCGTGGCCAAGCCACCCCAGGATGCCTAACAGGTACCTCTCCCGTGCGTCAACGCGGTCGAACTCGACAGCAGGTTCCCAGGCGAACCCGATGAAGACCGAGCAGAGGAAATCGACCTCCAGGCAGAGAACAACAGGCGGCCTCTCTACCCAACACGCCCCATCCCAGACGGAGACTTTGAGCTCGTGGTACTCGGGGATGATCCAGATCGTAACGTGAAGATTGGCACCGGGATCCCCGACTTGGCAAAGGAGCAACTGAAGGCATGTCTGAGGGAGAACGTTGATCTCTTCACGTGGAGCGCATCCGAGATTCCTGGCCTCGACCCCGAGGTGGCTTGCCATCAGCTCGCGGTAGACCCGGCCGCTAGGGCCATACACAACGTAGGCGTAAGCAGTCTCCCGAAAAAACGGAGGCTGCTGAAAAAGCTGTAAAAGACCTCATAGAGGCAAATTTTATTTCGGAGGCCAAATACACGACCTGGCTGTCCAACGTTGTAATTGTTAAAAAGAATAATGGAAAATGGAGAATGCGCGTTGATTATACTGATCTTAACCGGGCTTTCCCGAAAGACTGTTATCCCTTGCCTAACATCGACCAACTGGTCGACAATTATACAGGTTACAAACTACTATCCTTCATGGATGCTTACTCGGGATACAATCAAATTCCCATGGACAAGGTCGACAAACAACACATGGCCTTCATGACCGCGTCGGGCAACTACTACTACAACGTAATGCCCTTCGGTCTAAAGAACGCCGGTGCGACCTACCAATAGATGATGAACAAGGTTTTCCGGGCCGAAATCGGCGACATGCTCGAAGTCTACATGGACGACATGATCGTCAAATCCGCAGAAGAAGTCAACCATGTCGCGCACCTCAAGAGGGTGTTCGACACGGCGAGGAGCTGCCGCATGAGGTTTAACCCCGACAAGTGCACCTTCGGCGTTCGGGCAGGTAAGTTCCTCGGATTTTACCTCACAGAACGAGGAATCGAGGCCAACCCCGACAAGTGTAGGGCTTTCTCCGAGCTCCCTACTCCAGACTCAAAGAAGTAGATACAATCATTGAACGGGATGCTCACCGCCCTTTCCCGCTTCGTTGCCAAATCCACACAGTACGCACTCCTATTTTTCAAACTTCTTCGACAAAAAGCAGAGTTTGAGTCGAGCGAGGAATGCGAGCAAGCGCTCATCCACTTAAAACAAGTCCTATCACAACCCCCGGTCCTCTCACGGCCTAAGAACGGGGAGACACTCTTCTTGTATCTTGCAATCACGAGTGAAGCAGTCAGCGCCGTCCTCATTCGGGAAACCCCGGACGGGCAGAAGCCAGTTTACTTCACGAGCAAAGCCCTCCAAGGCCCCGAGCTCAGATATCAGCAGATTGAGAAAGTCGCCCTGGGCCTCGTCACCGCGGCCAGGAGGCTATGCCACTACTTCCTCGCCCACACCGTCGTCGTAAGGACCGAACAGCCTATAAGGCAGCTCCTCGGACGACCGGACATGGCGGGGAGGATGCTCAGGTGGTCACTCACCGAGTTTGACATCCAATACGAAGGGAGGAAATCCCTGAAGGCACAGGTACTGGACGACTTCGTAGCAGAGATGACCGTCCCGGAACCTTCGGCCAACGGATCACAGAAATGGACGATCTATGTTGACGGAGCATCCAGCCCAAAGGGAAGCGGGGCGGGCATCATCCTCGAAAACGAGGAAGACATCTTGGTCGAGGTATCCCTCGAACTATCCTTCCCGACATCGAACAACCAAGCTGAATACGAGGCCTTCCTCGCAGGACTCCGGCTGGCCGAGGACCTCGGCGCCAAGGAGGTCAAACTTTTCACCGACTCCCAGCTCGTGGCCTCGGAAGTCCGAGGAGAGTACCAAGCCAAGAACGACAGCCTCATAGAATACTTGGTCTTGGTAAAAGAAAAGATGAAAAAATTCGCCTCCGCAGAAGTAACTCACATCCCCCGCGAGCACAATGCCCGAGCAGATGTCTTGTCCAAATTGGCGAGCACAAAGAAGAAAGGCGGGAACAAATCCGTCATACAGGAGGTGCTTTCCCGCCCGAGCATCGACAAACCGGCCATGGTTTCGGACATCAACGCCATCGGGGACAGCAATTGCTGGATGACCCCGGTGTACGAATACCTCATGACGGGCAAACTGCCCGAAGATCCTAAAGAAGCAGGAATGGTCAAGAGGCGGGCGTGCTCGTACACTATAGTCGAGGATAAGCTATACCGGCGAGGGTTCTCCATTCCCCTCCTCAGATGTGTCGAGGAGACCAAGGTCCCCGACATACTCCGGGAGATCCATGAGGGAATCAATGCGCAACACCTCGGCGGACGATCGTTAGCCCGTAAGGCGCTTCGAGAAGGGTATTACTGGCCCACCATGCAACAAGACGCCAAGGAACACGTCAAGAAGTGCGACAGATGCCAATGACACGGGGACATGCAACTTGCCCCTCCCAACGAACTCAGTCCATTGTCCTCCCCGTGGCCGTTTGCGTGGTGGGGAATGGATATCCTCGGACCTTTCGTCCAGGGGTCGTATCAAAACAAAAACCTCATCGTCGGGGTGGACTACTTCACGAAGTGGATTGAGGCAGAAGCATTGGCCAAAATCACAGCCTTCAACATACTGCATTTCTACAAAAGAAACATCCTCGCCCGATTCGGCGTGCCTCAAGCCATTGTCACCGACAACGGAACACAGTTCACCGACAGGAACTTCCAAGACTTCGTCACAAAACTAGGCACGAAGCAACACTTCACGTCGGTCGAGCACCCTTAAACGAACGTGTCATACCCTAAATTTTGACCAGACATTTTTATTTTTTCTCATTTCATCTGTCTATATTTTCATACTGTGTCGTCTGCATACAATATCATATATTTTCTTCATGAATATTTTTTGAATTATCAGCCGGATTTAACGCGTAAAATTTTCATGTATTTTTGGTCAAACTGAAAAGTCAACAGTGAAAAAAGTCGGTGTCCGGGCAATTTTTAAATCAAGTTCGCAGACGCCAGTGTTATTTTTCTTTGTTTCACGTAATTTAACCCGGTGTGCGCAATTTTGACTTTTTCAAGTTCCGGTCGCCTTTTTTGACTCATCTGAGCCTTTTTACCAGATTTTTTCTCTGACTCGTCTGAGCCTTTTTACCGGGTAAAATTTCACAATTTGATCGCGCAGTGTATTTTTTCAATACTTAATATTTTGTACTGATCATTTTGGTGTGTCCATTTTTATTTTTTTCGGACGCGTCGATACCGGACGATTTTATCATTTTTAACCGGTTTCAATATTAATTTTAATTAATAGTTATTTTTATTAATTAATTTTATTATTTTTAGACTTATTTTATATTTTTGCCTTTTACTAAATATATAATAATGTTTATTTTTCTTACTAACTTATTTATTTTTTCTAATAACCTATTTATTAAAATCAAATATGAATATATAATTTCACAAAATGACATCATCAAGATTACATCACATGGCCTACATCACTAATTCAAAATTCATGACTAAATACATATTATATCATTTTTCACTAACTTAGTCTTTTTCTAAACTTGATCACCAAGTTTTTTTTTCCTATAAATACCCCATCAAATTCCCTTTCATTCTCACACCAAAACATTACAAAGCTTTTGTTTTCTCTCTTCTTTCCTCTCTTCAAATCTCAAGCTTCATAAGGAGTGCAAGAGTGGAATTTCAACTCCAAGCAACTTCCCCTCCAATCCATCATTATTTGGAGGGTAAGGATTCTCACTTTGAAACTTCATGAAATATACATCATTTACATCCATTTAAATTCATGATATGCTTGTTATAATTACATATTTGAATTCCTCATGAAATTCCCTTCAAAATGGTATATTGGAACATGTGATTTGGTTAAAAAATGAGAGAGTTGTGTTTGGAAGAAGTTGTTGAT
Source organism: Lathyrus tuberosus (assembly GCA_022829125.1). Classification (NCBI taxonomy): domain Eukaryota; kingdom Viridiplantae; phylum Streptophyta; class Magnoliopsida; order Fabales; family Fabaceae; genus Lathyrus; species Lathyrus tuberosus. The sequence continues at coordinate 2,641,963 of JALAZF010000656.1, read as the reverse complement.
CATATGAAAATTCTGCTACCGTCGCTGCAATAGACAGCGCTTCTGTGCAACAAGCGCTGTTAAAACCTGTTGTTTTTGTTCCTCTACGCTGTGATACACACCGGTGCTGCCCAGGAGCGCTGTTAAAAGTCTGTTGCTTATTTTCCTGCGCCACAATTTACAGCTACCTTGCCAGGAGCGCTGTTAAAACTATTTTCTTTATATATTATTTATTTTTTTTAGTATCTTTTTTATTTATTTATTTATTTTATTTTCTCATTTATTTTTAACCAAATATTTATTTTAACTTCTTCTTTTTAATAATATTTTCTTTTATCTTAGTTATTTTAATTTCTTATTTATTTTCCTTTAAATCATTTATTTTATCTTTTTATTTTCCTAAAAATCCTTTTAATCACTTTATTAAACTTTCTTTTGGTTACTTAAACTTTTGTCATTTAAAATATGATTATAATTTAGTTAAATCTTTCATTTATTATCTTTAATTAAAAAAAAAACCTTAAACATATTTATTACCTTTAATTTATTAATTCCAAGGATTTTCTTCATTTTAAACACACTTTGTTTATTCTCTGAATATTGTACTTCTTTTGTGAATTCTAGCTTGACATAATCTTTGTACACAATGGGCATCCCTTAAGGTGTAAGCCCCAACCCTTTTGAGTATAAATAATTTTTGGGTCTCTAATAGAGTGTAAGACCCAATCCCCTTTTAACCAAAAACATTTTGGGCCTCACTTATTGTATAAGTCCCCCGGCGTTAAAAGAAAACCTCGGCGCGATCGCCATTTTTAAACGAAAAAATCAATTGGGCCTACCCTCGTGTTATAAGCCCCACTCTTTTTCTTTAAACTTTTTGGGCCTCTTGAGAGAGTGTAAGACCCATCCCTTTGTACAGTAAACCTTTTTGGGCCCCAGTCACTTGTATAAGTCCCTCTGTACAAATTCAAACAGTGCGCTCACTGATAAAACCTTGGGCCTCTCCTTGAGCTGTAAGCCCTAAATCTTTCTTTTTCAAAGCACTTGCTCCTTTGATTTTGAATATATTGTTGTTTTCATCTTTCTTTGTTGAACAACTAACCAAACAGCATGGAAGCACTACAACCGAGTAAGTGGTTATCGCTTTCATTTACTGCTTTCATATTATAACTGTATTGTGGGGCTGCTCACTTTAAGTCTCCTATCATAAACTCATATCTACTGTGTAATAATAGTATAGATATTTAGAGTTTCCCCGGCAACTACGTCTAGCACTAGGTAAAGCCGTTTCGTTTATTCGTAGAAATAGACGCCTAGATCCCCAATAGGAGCACCAGATACAGTCTTCTATTCGGCTGTCCTCCTTAGGAATCGTCAAGAAACTCTAATCCCCAAGATGAATGTATTCTCTGTGAATGGCATCTTTGAGTTTCTTCCAAAATTCTCGAACGTTCCTGACTCGATCTATTCCTTGTGAATAGCTTGCCTTGAATGTCTCGGGGTTTGGGGACCCACTACGGTCATAATCTTAGACCTTAACTAAGGAACCCTCTTTAAAAGTTAAAAGTCGCTGGATAGTAAACCTCGCACGTTTACCAGTGGTTTTTATCTTTAAAAGAGTTATCTCTCCTAATAGAAAGGAGATGATGGACCCACGGGCTTCTTAAAAGCATCGGCCTCCTCTTGGGCATCGTACAAGGACCCACAGGCTTCCTAAAAGCAACCCCGCCTCCTCTTGGGCTTAGTACAAGGACCCTACGGCTTCTTAGAAGTATTCACAGCCTCCTCTTAGGCTTCGTATAATGATCTCTTCCTCCGGGAATGATAGCCTCCTCTTGGGCTTAGTACAAGGACCCGTCGGCTTCTTAAAAGCTTCCAGCCTCCTCTTGGGCTTCGTACAAATTGTCCCGACGACCTCCTAGAGGTATAGGAATAGAACTTAATCATCTTCATAGAACAGTCCTTTCATAGAGTCTACTACTGTTTCTCAAAACATAGTACAAAAGATGAAACTCTAGACTTGGACAGTCTATATCCCCTCTTGAGTCTCAAAGATATTCTCAAGTTCTTTCTAAACACAGGAAAAACCCTTTCCTTTTCTTTTAAACATCCGATGCTTTTCCGGATATTCCTTTTCTTTTCATCCGATGCTTTCCCGGATATTCCTTTTATTTTAACATCCGATGCTTTTCCGGATATTCCTTTTTCTTTACATCTGACGCTTTCCCGGATATTCCTTTTTATTTTCATCCGATGTTTTTCCCGGATATTTATATCTCAATCTTTAATCTCTTCACTCTTTTCAAATCAATTCCCACAAACACCCTTTTAGCTTCATATCTTGGGCTTTGAACAAGATACAAATAAACCCTTTAGCTTCATATCTTGGGCTTTGAACAAGATACCCAAACATCTTTTTCCTCCCATAGAATAGGAGGAACTACGAACGCTCTGATTTCCCTGTTTCGGTAAACGGGAATACGTAGGCATAAGATCAAAAGAAAAGATCTTAGCGAGCACACTAAACAAAAACCCAAAATCCCATCACTTCATAAAGCATTAGTCCTAACATCATGTGTCAATCAGGAGAAATAACCTAAGAGAAACCCCCGAATCTTTGTAGCATCTGTAACCTAACAGGCCGCTGTTCAAACTCAGTATGCAAGCAGGGTTAGTTGGAGACATCTATTTCCCTTCCTTAATCAGCTTTAATAGGATAAAAAATGAATCGAGTTGTAGTACCAGAGCGATTGTGCTTCGCAACCACATCCAAAAATCACTCGCTACAGAAAAATGGCGACTCTGCTGGTGAGAAAGATTGACCTCTTGCTGGTCCATCTCTTAGGCAGAAAATCCTGATTTCACAGAAAAAGTGGCGCCCACCGTGGGGCTGATCAAAGTTAGATCTAGGCACGGTCTTCTTTCTTTTCTTCACTTATGTGAATACCACAGATTGGGGCTTCCGCCGGGGAACCCATTTTCTGTCAGGAACTTAAGTTTCTTAGCTTCATTAGGTCTAGGATGTTTTAGGACAAATATATATACTGCTTTTCCTAATTGCTATATGTGTTTATTTTTCTGCTAATGGGAATGCGTGTGATGCCGCATGTGGTGAGATTGAGTATACACCTAGGAAAACCAACCCTTTCGTAGTGCGGAAGCTATCGGAAATAGCTGTTACGCGATACTACCCTCATTTGAGGCTGGTGATCTATTCTCGGTGAATAGCACTTACTCTAAGATTGTACACAACTCGTTGGCGATCCGCTTGTTGTCTGCCTTCATGGGAGGAGCTAATGATAATGAGTACAGGTATAAAAAACACCCTAGTATAAACCTTTGGGGATGGGTAGAGCCTTGACTTCATGACACCGAACCTTTGACCCCATGTTTTTTTCTATGTTTTTGGGTGCTGCATCCATGCATTGCATTTGCATCCCTTGCATATTTCATACATACGTCCAGGTCATCGTCAATTCATTCCAAACTATCTATCTTTCAGTCTTCTGTAAGTCGTCAAACTGATTCCTCATCACCGATACAGAACTGAATCTTCAATCAACTTCAGCTCAGTTACTTCCCAATGACAGGATAGCTCATCCTTGTGTTTGATTAGCCACTGACCTTGTTTCTGTCTATTTTGCATTTTCCTTGTTTGTATCATTGTTGCTTTCAAACTTGTTTATCTTTAAATGTCAGTTTTAATGAAATGAGCATGTACAGTATTTTGATTTAAATCATCTGTTTATTAGCATCTTTATGCTTTCTCTTTCAAAAAATAAAAACTTTCAAAAAAAATACACCTCTTTTTCAAATTTTTGACTATGCAAATATTTGTGGGAGGATGATAAAAACATAATACCCATAATTGCTGTCGGTATGCTTTCAAATAAAAAACTTTGCTGAGGATGTAAGGCATTTTTTTTTCAATTCCCAAACACTGGAGATATAAGGAAGATAATCCCTCGTTAACCCCTTTGAGCCTTGAAGTAGGAGTTTCTTTCTTTATAAAAAAAAACCCGCAATTTTAACCCGGGGCAGGGTAGTTCTCAGTTTAATTTGGGTTGTGTATTCGAGTTTAAAAGTTTACATACAACCAGCAGATGTTGAAAACGTCTTTCAAATCAAAATCCAGTGATGGTCCGTCGTAATCATCAAATCTTGCAGTCACTTTCTTTCTAAGAAAAAATCAAAAAGAAAAAGCCCGCTAAGTAAAAAAAAAAAACTTAGGCAAAAACTAGGGCATCCCGCTGACTATAAATTTCAAAAAAAATAGGTCAGGCAAAAGTTAGGAATAATACAGAGAAAAGGTCCTTAAATCCTCGATTTTCAAAAAAATCCACAAAGACGGAAAACAACTAAATGTTGCAAAGAAGCAGTAGCTGTTGTCTCAAGACTTCTGGACCATCGTCATCACTATCATCAGTACAATTCCAAAACCTTTTGGAACCTGAATACACAATTTAAGTTTAACTGAGCATAGGACTGGAGAACATCACGAAGTTGGGGTGGGCACCAAATAAACTTTGAGCCTTTATCTTTCTTTCATAAACCGTGAACCAGGCCACGTTATAACCCTCAAAAGACCTAATTGAAGTAAGGTTATTTTGAAAGCATACTACAGCAAGGTTGCGTAAATTGACTCCAAAATCATTTTTTGCAAATCATTTGTTTGGGTATTATACCTCTGTTTTACCTTTCATTCAAAATATTTTAAACCACCGTGTTTTTAACCAGTAATCCATATTACTGTATTTTTTCTAAAAACAATGATTTTGTTTTCAAAAAATTTGCATGAACTTTGCATTAAATTTTCCATGTTTAAATAAACATTTTTGATTGCAAACTAGCTTTCCTTTCAAGGAATTTTCAAAACAGTTTAGAAACTTGGTCAGTGATCCTATCAGGGGCAAGTTCTTTCCAGAGCCTGTTAAGAATCAGTTCGAGATTTGTTCAGTGCAAGTCCTTCTCGGAATTGGTTTATTCAGAAAAACTTTCAAGACTCATTACTGGGGCAAGCCTTCCTAGTAAACAGCATACAATCATTATCATTCAAGTTGAAGCAATGATCAGTTCATCTACAACAGTCAGCAAGTCTGGGGCAATTTATTTGGAAAAATTCCCAAGCAAGCTATCCAGCCTTCCTCCGAGGATTATAAACTTGATACCGTTTATCAGTATGACAAAGAGGTGTTTAACAAACCACATTTTCAGTCCCTAAGCAATGTCAGTTATCTCCGTGTTGAGGAATCAGTCTTGTCTGTCACTCCCCAAAAGAGTATAAACTTGTTGATTTCCACTCCCCAAAAGAGTATAAACTTGTTGATTTTCACTCCTCAAAGAGTCTAAACTTGTTGTCAGCATTTTCATTTACATTACATACATTTAATCATACGTCATGACATTTTCATATATTATGCATTCAATAGTGTTTTAATCCTCATTTGCATTCATCAATGGTCGTGTTATCATCAACATCTTACCTTTCTACAAAGTCCAACTTATCTGGCACCAACACTTTTATGTCTTATCTGATGTTCTTCCAGATATAACTTTGTTTCTATCCGATGTTCTTCCGGATGTATCTTTTGGTTTTGAAGTTTTTCCAAAACCCGTTCTGATGTTTTTCCAGAACTTTCTTTGTTACTATCCGATGTTCTTCCGGATATGTCTGCCTGTTCTGATTCTTTTCCAGAACTTTCTTTGTCTTCATCCGACGTTCTTCCGGATATGTCTCTTTTATTCTGATGCTCTTCCAGAAACTCTTTGCATGTCTATCTGATGCTCTCCCGGATATGACTTTCCTCATCTGATGCTTTTCCAGATGCAACTTTTGTTCTGATGACTCATCTGATGCTTTTCCAGATGCAACTTTTGTTCTGATGACTTATCTGATGCTTTTCCGGATATGTTCATCGTTCAGACAGTCTTCTAAAAAAAAAATTTCTGTACATTTAACGTTTTTCTAAATGTTTCGGATTTACCTTCAAAGTTATTTTAATACATTCAACGCTTTTCTGGATGTCATTAATATATCTTCAAGTTTGGTCGACAACTCGGTCCAATGCTTTTCTGGATATCTTCGAGTTTGTTCCCCATTTATCCAATGTTTTTCTGGATGTGCCTGATTTATTTTTCAGACTTCATTCAATGCTCTTCTGAATGTCTCTGATAATCATGTCTGCTTATGTCCCAAAGTTTCATTCAACGTTCTCCTGAATGTCTTTTACGGTCGTTACTGTTCTTTTCCAGGGTTTTTCGATACATGTCTGAAAATATCTGATGACTGTAACCTTTTCCCAGTAAAGTTACCTTCGCTTTCTGGATGTTCCCGTGTATTCCACAATAAAATTAAACTTCTTTCTCAGAAGTCTCTGACATATTCTCAGATCTGGTCTCATTCCACATCTAATGTTTTCCTAGATGTTTCTGATATGTTTTCCAGAGTGTGTTACTTCTTTCGCATTCGATGTTTTTCTGGATGTCTGTATCTTTGTTCCAGGGTTTATCCCTCTCTTTCCAAATACTACTAAATACTCTTTGTCGCATCGGCAAATTTTCACAATACCTTATATCCCAAGAAAATTTTGTTGGTTTGTCTCCTGTGACATCATTCCCCACAGTGTTCAAAAGTCTTTCATTCATCACATATCATTTCATCTGCATTCACTGTCAAAATTTTAGGTACTCTGATATTTAATCCTCTTATACCTCGAATGTCTAAAACTCTTTGCTATTCATACCTTCAGGTCTAAGAAGATTAAATAGGGGCATCTGTCATACCCTAAATTTTGACCAGACATTTTTATTTTTTCTCATTTCATTTGTCTATATTTTCATACTCTGTCGTCTGCATACAATATCATATATTTTCTTCATGAATATTTTTTGAATTATCAGCCGGATTTAACGCGTAAAATTTTCATGTATTTTTGGTCAAACTGAAAAGTCAACAGTGAAAAAAGTCGGTGTCCGGGCAATTTTTAAATCAAGTTCGCAGACGCCAGTGTTATTTTCCTTTGTTTCACGTAATTTAACCCTGTGTGCGCAATTTTGACTTTTTCAAGTTCCGGTCGCCTTTTTTGACTCATCTGAGCCTTTTTACCAAATTTTTTCTCTAACTCGTCTGAGCCTTTTTACCGGGTAAAATTTCACAATTTGATCGCGCAGTGTATTTTTTCAATACTTAATATTTTGTACTGATCATTTTGGTGTGTCCATTTTTATTTTTTTCGGACGCGTCGATACCGGACGATTTTATCATTTTTAACCGGTTTCAATATTAATTTTAATTAATAGTTATTTTTATTAATTAATTTTATTATTTTTAGACTTATTTTATATTTTTGCCTTTTTCTAAATATATAATAATGTTTATTTTTCTTACTAACTTATTTATTTTTTCTAATAACCTATTTATTAAAATCAAATATGAATATATAATTTCACAAAATGACATCATCAAGATTACATCACATGGCCTACATCACTAATTCAAAATTCATGACTAAATACATATTATATCATTTTTCACTAACTTAGTCTTTTTCTAAACTTGATCACCAAGTTTTTTTTCCTATAAATACCCCATCAAATTTCCTTTCATTCTCACACCAAAACATTACAAAGCTTTTGTTTTCTCTCTTCTTTCCTCTCTTCAAATCTCAAGCTTCATAAGGAGTGCAAGAGTGGAATTTCAACTCCAAGCAACTTCCCCTCCAATCCATCATTATTTGGAGGGTAAGGATTCTCACTTTGAAATTTCATGAAATATACATCATTTACATCCATTTAAATTCATGATATGCTTGTTATAATTACATATTTAAATTCCTCATGAAATTCCCTTCAAAATGGTATATTGGAACATGTGATTTGGTTAAAAAATGAGAGAGTTGTGTTTGGAAGAAGTTGTTGATCATATGAAAATTCTGCTACCGTCGCTACAATAGACAGCGCTTCTGTGCAACAAGCGCTGTTAAAACCTGTTGTTTTTGTTCCTCTAAGCTGTGATACACACCGGTGCTGCCCAGGAGCGCTGTTAAAAGTCTTTTGCTTATTTTCCTGCGCCACAATTTACAGCTACCTTGCCAGGAGCGCTGTTAAAACTATTTTCTTTATATATTATTTATTTTTTTTAGTATCTTTTTTATTTATTTATTTATTTTATTTTCTCATTTATTTTTAACCAAATATTTATTTTAACTTCTTCTTTTTAATAATATTTTCTTTTATCTTAGTTATTTTAATTTCTTATTTATTTTCCTTTAAATCATTTATTTTATCTTTTTATTTTCCTAAAAATCCTTTTAATCACTTTATTAAACTTTCTTTTGGTTACGTAAACTTTTGTCATTTAAAATATGATTATAATTTAGTTAAATCTTTCATTTATTATCTTTAATTAAAAAAAAACCTTAAACATATTTATTACCTTTAATTTATTAATTCCAAGGATTTTCTTCATTTCAAACACACTTTGTTTATTCTCTGAATATTGTACTTCTTTTGTGAATTCTAGCTTGACATAATCTTTGTACACAATGGGCATCCCTTAAGGTGTAAGCCCCAACCCTTTTGAGTATAAATAATTTTTGGGCCTCTAATAGAGTGTAAGACCCAATCCCCTTTTAACCAAAAGCATTTTGGGCCTCACTTATTGTATAAGTCCCCCGACGTTAAAAGAAAACCTCGGCGCGATCGCCATTTTTAAACGAAAAAATCAATTGGGCCTACCCTCGTGTTATAAGCCCCACTCTTTTTCTTTAAACTTTTTGGGCCTCTTGAGAGAGTGTAAGACCCATCCCTTTGTACAGTAAACCTTTTTGGGCCCCAGTCACTTGTATAAGTCCCTCTGTACAAATTCAAACAGTGCGCTCACTGATAAAACCTTGGGCCTCTCCTTGAGCTGTAAGCCCCAAATCTTTCTTTTTCAAAGCACTTGCTCCTTTGATTTTGAATATATTGTTGTTTTCATCTTTCTTTGTTGAACAACTAACCAAACAGCATGGAAGCACTACAACCGAGTAAGTGGTTATCGCTTTCATTTACTGCTTTCATGTTATAACTGTATTGTGGGGCTGCTCACTGTAAGTCTCCTTTCATAAACTCATATCTACTGTGTAATAATAGTATAGATATTTAGAGTTTCCCCGGCAACTACGTCTAGCACTAGGTAAAGCCGTTTCGTTTATTCGTAGAAATAGACGCCTAGATCCCCAATAGGAGCACCAGATACAGTCTTCTCTTCGGCTGTCCTCCTTAGGAATCGTCAAGAAACTCTACTCCCCAATATGAATGTATTCTCTGTGAATGGCATCTTTGAGTTTCTTCCAAAATTCTCGAACGTTCCTGACTCGATCTATTCCTTGTGAATAGCTTGCCTTGAATGTCTCGGGGTTTGGGGACCCACTACGGTCATAATCTTGGACCTTAACTAAGGAACCCTCTTTAAAAGTTAAAAGTCACTGGATAGTAAACCTCGCACGTTTACCAGTGGTTTTTATCTTTAAAAGAGTTATCTCTCCTAATGGAAAGGAGATGATGGACCCACGGGCTTCTTAAAAGCATCGGCCTCCTCTTGGGCATCGTACAAGGACCCACAGGCTTCCTAAAAGCAACCCCGCCTCCTCTTGGGCTTAGTACAAGGACCCTACGGCTTCTTAGAAGTATTCACAACCTCCTCTTAGGCTTCGTATAATGATCTCTTCCTCCGGGAATGATAGCCTCCTCTTGGGCTTAGTACAAGGACCCGTCGGCTTCTTAAAAGCTTCCAGCCTCCTCTTGGGCTTCGTACAAATTGTCCCGACGACCTCCTAGAGGTATAGGAATAGAACTTAATCATCTTCATAGAACAGTCCTTTCATAGAGTCTACTACTGTTTCTCAAAACATAGTACAAAAGATGAAACTCTAGACTTGGACAGTCTATATCCCCTCTTGAGTCTCAAAGACATTCTCAAGTTCCTTCTAAACACAGGAAAAACCCTTTCCTTTTCTTTTAAACATCCGATGCTTTTCCGGATATTCCTTTTCTTTTCATCCGATGCTTTCCCGGATATTCCTTTTATTTTAACATCCGATGCTTTTCCGGATATTCCTTTTTCTTTACATCTGACGCTTTCCCGGATATTCCTTTTTATTTTCATCCGATGTTTTTCCCGGATATTTATATCTCAATCTTTAATCTCTTCACTCTTTTCAAATCAATTCCCACAAACACCCTTTTAGCTTCATATCTTGGGCTTTGAACAAGATACAAATAAACCCTTTAGCTTCATATCTTGGGCTTTGAACAAGATACCCAAACATCTTTTTCCTCCCATAGAATAGGAGGAACTACGAACGCTCTGATTTCCCTGTTTCGGTAAACGGGAATACGTAGGCATAAGATCAAAAGAAAAGATCTTAGCGAGCACACTAAACAAAAACCCAAATCCCATCACTTCATAAAGCATTAGTCCTAACATCATGTGTTAATCAGGAGAAATAACCTAAGAGAAACCCCCGAATCTTTGTAGCATCTGTAACCTAACAGGCCGCTGTTCAAACTCAGTATGCAAGCAGGGTTAGTTGGAGACATCTATTTCCCTTCCTTAATCAGCTTTAATAGGATAAAAAATGAATCGAGCTGTAGTACCAGAGCGATTGTGCTTCGCAACCACATCCAAAAATCACTCACTACAGAACGGACAAGCTTAGGCGGCGAACAGGGTGATCCTCCGAGGATTAAGACGTCGACTAGGCGACCCCAAACAACGGTGGGTCGAGGAGCTACACAGCGTCCTCTGGGCCTACCGGACGACCCCACACTCCACAACAGGAGAGATCCCCTTCCGTCGGACATACGGAACCGAAGCGGTGATCCCCGTGGAGATCAGGGAACCCTCGAGGAGGACAGAAGCCCCCCTCGACGGGGACGCGAACGACGAAGCCTTGAGGGAAGAGCTCAATTTTGTCGAGGAGATACGTTCTGGCGCTTCTCTCCGAGAAGCTTCGCTTAAGCAGAAAATAGCACTACGTTATAACGACAAAGTTATTAAACGTGATATTCAGGTAGGCACCTTCGTCCTACAAAGGAACCAAAAAGACTCGCGAGAAGGCAAACTCGCCGCGAACTGGGAGGGCCCGTACCACGTCCGCGCGAAAACGGGGACAAGAGCCTATTTTCTCAAAAATCTGCACGGGGAAGAACTTGCTCGACCGTGGAACGATGAAAAGCTAAAACAATATTACAGTTAAGCACTGCCCGCGACGCACTAGCACCGCAATTACGGGGACGCGCTAAGGTACGAGCGTGACACCCCTAGACAGAACACGATGATCGAAGACTGCGTTGTGTGTGCGTGAGGACTTTGATCCGACGGGGATATCCCGATCGAGCTCCGCCGTCGTTGTACCAATCAGGCAGAACACCCAGCTCGCGATGGGAAGTTCACGCCACGAAGTTAAGACCTCGATCGAGCTCTTAGCCTCGTTGAAGGTCAGAATACATCTCCGACCACCCGACCAGCTCTCCACGAGGTCAGGGACTATCAAGGTCGAGCAATCCCAAAGTCTTTATTACTTAGACAGAAAAACAAAGTATAAAAGTCTTTATCACTTAGACAGAAAAAAACAAAGTATAGCAAATGCGTTAACATCACACACAATTAAAACCATGCAAACAATACCAGTAGATAAACAAAGGTACATTAAAACAGGCATAAACCTAGTGTAAAAATATTACAATCAAAGGTCAAAAAGCCCCTGGCACGCAGGCCGGGCAGAAATATCACAATAAATAAAAATGGCTCGCAGGCCGAACAGAACAGGGAGAACATCCTACTCAGCGGCGGTCCCTTCAGGCTGCTCGGGATCATGGACCTCGTCGATTCTCATCGGTTGTACGATCTGACCGTCGACCACCTCGTAGTCGGGGTCAATCCCCTCGGTCAAAAGGTCGGGGTTGAGGACCCGAAGCTGCTCCACCGCATTCTTGAAACCTATGCTCGCGACCGCGAGATTGTCTTCCTCGGCTTCCCGGAGTTTTGCTATCAGCGCTGCCCGCGAAGTCAGCAACCTATCCTCCTCGGTCTCCTCCTCAGTGGGGCGGACAGCTTCCTCCAATTCAGCGTTCCTCGCCAAGAGACGATCCCTCTACTCCTCGACACCGGCTAGACGTTTTTGCTCCTCCTCGGCACTCTTCAACTTTTCCTCTAATTTCTGGTGAAGCTCGAGTTGGGCCTGGTTCTGGCTTTTGCAGTCAGCCAGCTCCTTACCCACCTTTTCCATTTCGGCCGAGATGGACTGGAAACTTTCTCGCAACCTGTTCAGCTCGCTCGTGGGGCACGCCTCGTCGTTCAGAACCAAGGCAGCCGCGCAAACCCGCATCACGGCAAACACGTCATCCACCAGCATCCTTCGCCGAGAAGCCTTGTCAACGCTTAAGATGGCCTGAGTTTCGGAGCCATCCACGCAGAGCGAATTATTCCCCACGAAGAAGTTCGGCCTTGTATGATAAGGCGGGAGCCCAAATTTCATGGCAGGGGGGCTCTCGTGCTCGGTAAGGTCGATGTCCACCGTGTCTGCAAGTCGTTGCCTCTTCGGAGAGCTCTGGGGGCTGAGAGAATCGCTACCCTGGTGAGATCCAGAGGAACCCCCGGGTGTCGGGGTGGGAATGGACTCCTGCACTCAGAGCTGGTCGACACGACTCTTGCCTCCTTTCTTCGCAGCACGGTTGGCCTTCAGCTTCTTGAAGCGCTCCTCAGCATTCGATATCTTATCTACAAAGAAAACAAAGAGGTTAGTAGTTCGAAAAGAAAGGTAAAAGGAAGGACATGTCGGGGAGACCACCCCCACCTAACAACTCGAGGGCCTCCTCATCAGAAAATGTCTCGAGGAGAGCCCTAGTATTGATCACTCGACGCCTCGTCAAGACCTGCCCGTCATCACCCCGAACGAAGTCCCCGTTTGGCATCACGAGCTTTGCTTTGTTAAAACCACTGACGAACTTAACAATGGCCTCGTGGGCCAAGCGATCCCCTTCACAAAGTTTGTCGGGGCTGACGATATAGTTGTTCGTTCCCCTCTTAAAGTGTTCTTCAGTCCAGAACAACGGGAACTTAGGCACAAGGGTCTCCTCTCGCCATCCGCCCACCTGTTTGACGACCCGAGTGTACATAGTATTCAAGGCTTCATGTGTGACCGGCCTCACGAGGTAATACTGGTACTTGAAATTCCGCACAGAGTCCATATACGTGTGAAACAGGTTGTTCACCTGTTTGAAGGACACCCAACCGTGCCTACCATCCCTGACCTGTCGCTGGAGGTGGAAAATGCGGAAAAACAAGGGCACAGTCGCCTCGATCTTCAGATACTTGCATACCAGCTCGAAGGCCCTAATAAATGCAAGAGAGTTGGGGTGGAGTTGAGAGGGGCCAAACGCAGCCAGATAAATACGGCCTGCTGGAAGTCCGTGAAAGGCAGACGCCACCCCGCCTCGTCGAACATAAACTCGTAGACGGGGAACCACATCCCGCTGTACGTCGAGCAGATCCGATGGTGTGGCAGAGGCCTAAACACGTTCCACGACTTCGGGGAGCCGATAAGGCGGTGCTCGACAGTGTAAAATATTCCCTCTTCATCCAGGTCGACGAACTCGGACATCATGTTCATGACCTCCTCGCAGGCCCAATCGTCGGGCGTCCTCTCCCCGGCGCTGGATGTCTCCGCCATAGGTGAACTAGGCCCGTCGTAGATATCCAAAGACCCCACATCCACTTGCAACACATCCATTTACCTGAAAAGCAGAAGGAAATGGTGAATTCGATGATCCATATCAAATCCACCCCTTCCACCGCTGATCAAGTGAAAGGGCGAGGAGGGAACGTCGGGGAACGCGACCCCGCGACCATCCTCAGGTCTGCGGGAGCACCCCGAGATATTCAACCCACGTCCCCGTGACATTCTGCGTTTCCCCGGGGATTTCACCATTTATCCCTGGGAGATTCAACAAAAAGAACTGAGAGACGTTCATCCCATAACCCCGGGACATTCTTCATGTCCTCGGGGATTTCATCGTCTCTCCCCGCGAGATTCAATAAATAAACTATGAAATTCCGCCGTTTTTGCCAGATATTTCGTGATTTCCATGTGAACTTCATCAGTTCACCTTAAAAATCACCCTACAAATGCAAACAAAAGAGGGAAAAGAGAGAACTTACTTCAAAAAGTACTTCCGGTAGGGTTCCGGTGCGGTTGCCTGCGGCGGCGAACGGAGGCGATCGGAGGTTAAAAGGAGAGCGAAGGAAGAGAAAATTAGAGCAAAGGGAGAGCGAATAATGTGCAAATGGCACGGGCTTCTCCTATTTATGGGGCTCTCACGAGTCTCGAGGGCTCCTAGGCAATCGATTGCGCTACCCTAGGGTAGCCGCCCTAGGGAATGATGAGTTGTGACGCGTGGCACACGTTTCCCCACACGCGTCTTTTCATTTCCCAACGGGCGCCTTCCCATTCACCTCGCTTCAGACTTCTCACCTCCCCGCAACGTCACTCAGATTCGGTCGGCCCATCCCGAGGGTCGATTTGTCTCTCCCCTCTTGACCTACAGCTCCTCGTCAACATTCATTCCTCGATGCGTCCTCGACATGGCTAGCCCTTAAGTCATCACTCTGATGCCTAGAGCAACGACTTGGGGGGCTCCTGTTCTGGACTGGGCCAGGGCATACTCATCAGTCGAGCAGGCCCAACCCACAAGGCCAGGGACGGCCCAATAAGGGCTCATAACAAGATCACTGCCGAGTACAGGCTCACCTCCACAAGTCGGGCATACGCCTAACCTCGGATGTGTACGGCACCCTCGGTTGGGCCGTCGGGTGCAGGTCCTAAGCTCCCAGGCTCGCCTCACCTCGGCGCCCATGTGCTCCTCCCCGGGAGGAGCCATCTTCGCCCGTAAGTTAGTCCTCCCCGGGAGGACACGTCTCTCCCCGACACGCAAGAGTCCTCCCCGCGAGGACACGTTCTCATGTAACCGCCCCACTCCCGATGGAATCGGTATGCCCTAATTCCGGAGATTTAGAAACGGTTACCCCAGGACGAAGACCACGTGCTGGTCTTCACTATGCCACGTAAGCCCCTGGCAGTTACTTGGATTGGACCTGACAATCCAGCCCAATGCAAGTAACTGTTGGCCCCGCGTTGGGGGCTCTCTATAAATACCCTCTCACTTGAGAGGGTCAGGTTACGTTCACTTTCACTCTCATCTCTGTACTTGCTATTCTCTGACAGTCACCTTACTTGAGCGTCGGAGTACCATGCAGGTACACCCCCCCCGGTCGTCTTTCAACCGCACCGGAGCTGAAGCCCAGACGACGTTGTTGGCCACAGAAACTGTCTGATCCAGGTACGATCACTATATATTCATATCAATTATACATTTATTTTAACATAGAGTTACATAAACGTTAATGAAATGTTTTTATTATTTAACGTATAATGTGTTTGAAGAATTCAATTCAGAAAAATTTCAATGCTAAACGAAATTATTGCAATCAAATCAGCTTTCACAAAAATTATTCCGTTAATGTTCAAATTATTTTAATATTAATTAAACATTAAGGAAAATCATGATATTTTAATCATGCTCTAATATAATTTTTACTTTAATTCTATTTAAAATTTTGATATTATGATTTTCTCAGTACTTTAATATCTATAAGAAACAATAAAATGTACCGAAATTCTTGAGATAAATTCTTATTTAAAGTTGTATACTTTAACATTAATTATAAATAAAGTATGAATCAAAATTGAAGATCAAACCTAAAGATTGTTAGATCTTATGTTGGGAGACAACTACAAAATATGAACAAGAAGAAGATGATGAAGACGGTACGATGAAAGTTGCACAAAATAATTCCAAAGCGTGTGTTTACACTAAGCTTTAGGTTCGATTCGCCCCCACCAATTTATGCAAATTGGATGCAAAAGGGTTAACCGACGAATCCCCTTCATGATACTTTGGAAACCTTAACATGAATCGCACATTCACATTAAGCATATCGATCAACGATATTTTACAGAATAAAGCTCTCTCATTTATTCTCGTGCACTAGAAAAATAAAAAATGACTTAGATATAATTTTTGACACTTAAAATAAATAACTTTTTGTGTTAATTTTATGGCTGACAAATATATCTATTTATAAGAAAACTTGTATTGATAGGTGTTGAGAAACGATGTTTCATTTGATTCCAACATGACCATTCACGAATCATTGTAATCAATAACAACAAACATTTTCATGAAAAGTTGTATTGATCTGGTGGTTGCACCTTTTGACTACGCACACAATCATTATGGAGTCTCTAGTTCTATTCTAGACAGTTACATTTTATAACAATTTATTTTGTTAATGTACCCATTAATATTTATCAATTTAATATTTTAAAAATTTCTCCGACATAAACTGTTTGCACTAAGAGTACAATACAATGAACTGGTCAGTTTTAATTGGACGGTTTGAAATATATCTGCATGTTAAATGAACTCTCTATAAACATGGCTTAAGCTGCTGTTACTTTCAATGTGCACACATATTTTAAATTCTTTAAAATAATCTATAAAAACAACATATAACATATATAAAATGGCTAAATTACAGTTTTGGTCTTCTTGTTTGTCAAAACTCACGGTTTTGGTTCTCCTATTTTTTTTTAACAGTTTTGGTCCCCCACCTCAATTTTGACCCAAAAAAATGATGAACAGTACATGTTCCGTATATGAACAGTACATGTCCGTACATGAACAGTACATGAACAGTGAGACCAAAATTGAAGTGGGAGACCAAAACTGTTAAAAGAAAAATGGAGGACCAAAACCGTGAGTTTTGACAAATAAGGAGACCAAAATTGTAATTTAGCCTTAGTTTAATTTTTTAATTTTAAACTAACTTATAAAAACAAATTCTAACATATATAAAATAATTTAATTTAATTTTTTACTTATAGAAATAAAATAAAAATTGTAAAAATTGCAGATAAGCTATTTATTTAAACATGATTACATAAATCATCATTAAGTGCTTTGAACTGCTCTAACATAGACGAAATCACGATCAAGTTGGTCATATAACCAAATTAAAAATGATATCAATTTTTGATTTTATGAGTTGAATTATTTGGTTCTATTTGATTTTAAAATATTTGTAGAAGTTCCGTACATGTTCCGTATATTAGGGGTGTGCATGGATCATAAACCAAACCAAATTAAATCATATATATAGTTTGGTTTGGATCTTAAAACCATTTTTATAAAACCGGTTTATTTTTTTAAAACCGGTTTATAAGTGGATCGGTTCAGTTCCAAACCGGTTTTTCACAAAAAACCAGTTTTTTTAAAAACCAATTTTAAACCGGTTTCTCTCAAAACCAATTTTTTATTTTCTTTAAAAAAACCGGTTTTAAACCGGTTTCTCTCAAAACCAGTTTTTTATTTTCTTTAAAAAAACCAGTTTTAAAACTAGTTTTATAAATTAAAAAAACAAATTTTAAAACCAATTTTTTTATATGTGTGAATTTGATTCAATTTCTGTTCTTCAAATTCAAATTCAATACTCAAGCTTATGTTCAAAACAAGTGCATCAATAATAGTATAACTCATGAATCCCAAGTCACTCCATTCAACACTATGATTCATATTCAATCAAACTTCTGGAATTATATCTATCTAAAACATTCAGTTGTGGTTACACATTTATTTTGAACATTCAATAAAAGAGAAAATTCAAATTCAAACATTAGCAAGTGAGGCAATTCAACAATCTCTTTGCATCATCTAAGTTCCAACATCTCTTTGCATCATCTAAGTTTCCAACATCTCTTTGCATCATCCATCACATCTACAAAAAAAGGCGACACTCATCATTATCACAAAGCACAGAAAGTCAGAGAGATGACGGAGACGACAACACAGTAGCTCAAACTAGTGTTAAAATAAAAATGTTCTTGAAAGGTTTTACCATTTCCTGATTATGTATTTGGAGTTTAATCTAAATAACACATGTTTGATATCTAATATGATCATACCTACCATGAATAATGGAAATGTTGAGAAAAAATTTTAAATACCGTTAAGTCATCTTCGAATGCAACAGAGGTTGAACAACTAGCACCATCTTTCGTATAAAGTAATTCTACAAAACATATAAAGACATTTCATTATGCCTCAGGTCTAATAAATAATAATAATTAGGCAATGTAGTTAGTTATCATACCTTGCTCAAATCTCTCAAGATTATCAAAATCTTCATTTGTAATCAAGGATGAAGATGTTCCTTTGAGCCAATCCTGGGTGCAAATCAGTGCTTCGACTGTTGTAGGTGTTAACGAGCTGCGATATGGATCAAGCACTCTTTCTCCTGTACTGAATGCAGATTCAGACGCCACTGTGCTTATTGGTATAGCTAGCACATCGCTTGCAATGTTTGCAAGGATGGGATATCGACCAGAATTAACTTTCCACCACTCTAAAACATTGATCTCCATGTTATGCTCCAACTTCATTTCTTAAAACCAAACAACAACATCATATGTCCACTACCTAAATACGCGCATGATCATGTACTTTGGTCCTAAGCTCAAATTACACCAATCCTACCCACCAAGAACAACAAAGCATCCTGTACATCTATCGCAGTTTTACCGTGCATCCATAAGCAAAAGTATCCAATTGAAACCAAGGGAAAGAAAAGAAAATTAAAACAAAAATAAACAATCAGTGAGCACTACAGCACCTACATTTATCTAAGATATCATTAAAAACATAACCCCGAGTTCCAGCATGTTAGTTCATCAAACTAAGTCAAAAGCTAACTAAGCTAACTTCGAATATTTCCTTCTTGTCAGAACCAATATTTTCACGGTATAACTGTACAGTAGAAATTAGTTGTTGTTCATCTGCTTGATGAAGAGCAAAAGCAAACACATTTGGCAGCCAATTAACAATCAGAAGCACCATATCAGTGTTCACACACTTGGCCAACTTATGTAAGGTGCCAACTGCATGATTATTATACTGCTGAGACACCACAAGTTTTGGAAGAATAGAAGGAATCATTTTCTTGACAAGTTCTTCGGTCTCAACACCAAAAATAGCTTCTGCGAATTCCCTCACTCAATCTGTGTAGCTAGCAAGTCTCTCAGACCAAGCTAACTAATTTTCTTGAGATGGAATCATTACCAGAATTGCAATAAAAGGGAACTTATTGACAATATGACAGCTAACTAATTTCAAAACCAAGCTAACAACATTCATGACAATTTTATACAAGCTAATTACCACACCCCAATTCTAACTAGCGATGACTACATATAGCTAAACATAACAGATATGCTCCTAACATCAACTCACCTTCAAATTGCAACGGATTGAAAAATAAGCTGCAACACATTTTTATACCCAGTAGCACTACTCAGTAGCAATTCATGAAGCAGTCTAGTAATGATATGAAAAATAAACACATGCCTTTAATGGAAATACAGAAAACAGTGAATCAATTAAGCAGAATTATGATGTACACTAATGATAAAGTAGAGTTTACAATATATTTACCTGAGTATCAATGGAAGATGTAGAGTGAAAATGCTAGCAGAGCTTTCTCTTGAACCTGAAACACATTTCGTCGATTTTACGATTAATTTGTTTCTACCGAGTCAAAGATGAAAATGCAAACTAGAGAAATCATGAAAACACCAAAAGAATAATAAGCTTAAACCTGAAACAAATTGTGAAAATAGAGCTCGTTAGATTTGAAGAACGATTTTGTCGATTTTACCACTATTTCCATAAACCCATGATTGTAATTTCGAGAATTAAGATACAAATTGAGGATTAGGGTCTGAAATTTGAAGAAAGAGATGAAGGAGATTCTAATTTTTGAGGATTAGGGTTTCTGAAATTTGTGATATTGGTGAATTGTATGTTCTGCAATTAGTGAAATTTGTCAATGTTTTAGAAATGGAAACCAACACTCACAACCGGTTTAGGATAATAGTTACCGGTTCTTTTTTAATTTGATAAATGGGCCACCGGTTTGAAAATATAATTTTGGGCTGGATTTTAAAATTTGGTTTAATTTGGATATTAATTTGGTTCATGGTTATTGGTTATTTTGAACACCCCTACCGTACATAAAATCATGTGCACTAAAATGCTTGTCATCAAAATCTATATGCTACTACTATTCTTTTGGATAGAGATAATGAGTATGCAATGACACTTGTCAAAGAATATGCTACTCCATGTATTCAAAGATATTCTTATGAAAAATTGTTTAAATTTTATTTGAACTAGTAAGATACCGTGCTCCCGCACGGATAAAATTATTTAAATGTATATATAAATTTGATATGATATAAAATGTATTTATATATGTATCTAAATATGAAATTAGATATTAATTTTAAAACAAACAATGATTATATAAATTCAATTGTATTAAAATATAAAAAGAAAAAAAGGAACTCGTGAGATAAAAAAAATATTTAATATTTGAAAATAAGGATTTTACCTTTCAAATTAAGGTAATTATTGATTAAAATAAAATATGTGTTGTGGTGATAGTGACCCGTGAAATATAAAATATGTGTTGTGATGATAGTGACCAGTGAAATATAAAATTTATTTGATATAATATAAATTTATTTATATACAGATGTAATTATGCAAAAAGAAAAAGAAATGACTCATGAGATAAAGAAAGACAAAAATATTATTTATTTATTTATTTTGAAATAAAGAATTTGTCTTTCAAATCAAGATAAATTATTGCACCTTTGGTGCACAAAGGTCAAAGTAGAACACCACTTGTCAAAGAATAAATCAGCCTAGGATTAAAGATCCATTATCAACGATGCATCTTTGGTGCACAAAATTTCATCATGTTTACTTTTATCTTTTTGGTGGCATATACGACCAGCTTGGGCGTTGTAGCATCACAGAACTTTGTGCTACTCATCAATATGTTAGTTTCCCATGCCAATGCGTACAAATTACTCACCCGTACACAATGTCGTACTCACACCACCACAAATTCAAGTGTATGACAACTACAAGTCTATCAAGGGTGGTACCATTACATTACAAAAGGAGAGTAACTTTACAATATTCAAAGTTGTACAATGCTGCCAATGAAGAGAGAAAGAATTATCATGTAATAATAGAGAGTAAATATTTCAATATATTTGTATAATGCTAAAATGAAGAGAGAAATAATAGCAAAGAGAAATGAAATTGGTCTCTTGCATCAATTAAATTGCAAGAGAATACCATTGGTGGGAATAATATAACTTGTAATCAGCAAAATTTGCATTGGAAACATGATCCCAAGAAAATGCCATCAAGAAAACATAAAATTTATGTTCTTTAGATATATTGTTAGCAATTGCTATCCAAGGATGAAAGGAAAGTAGAAGATATTATAGTAATAATTATATTATTAACATGTTCCACAACTCCATCAACATAAAAACGCTGACTCCATAAACAATAGACGACGAATCTACTCACTGCCACCATTTCTTCTCAGACAAAGATATAAGCTGCCAAATGATTGAAGAAATGTGTTAGGCTCCTCCTTCTAAATTGAAGGCAATACAATAATTATGTGAAGTGAAAATTCAGGTAGATTCTAGAGAATCTATGACAATACCATATTATATGAAACAAAAAACAATTAGTAAATTACTCTAAATTAAGATATATCCATCACCATAACATAAGCATCAAAGGTGAAGTGTAAACAGGAACCAGATATGACAGTGTTGGGTGGAAGTGACAACACACAAGTTGGCCAAGCACAGTTTATATTAGTGAGCATCACTTGTAAAAACTTTTAAGGCTCACAAAAATATCATTTATAGGAACTATTGGTCTATTTCTACCAAGGTATGCAAAACTTCACAAAATAAAAGTCAATGTAACCAATTGCCCCTGTCCAGTTGTTGCCAACTGACAAAATAACTTCAACATGACTACAACCAATTTTGAAAGAGAGCAGTAGTTCATTAAACACTGAAACAAAACTACATAGTTTGCCCAAACAAACTCGGCCAGCCAATAATAAGCAAAACTAACACATTTAAATGCTTACCAGATAGGTGATGATTATGAGAGTATGTTAGCCTTGTTACACTTTGGAAAGCAGAATCAATATCATCTAGAGTAAACAAATCAAATTCTGATACTTGCTGCAAGAGAATTAGATATATCGATCAAACTACTTTGCCGAATAACATGTACACTTTCCAAAATTGTAAATGTGCAAGCTTACAGACGAGAACACCGGAAAAACAAACCAGAATGGAATTACTGAATGTTTGCCACAGAAATAGACTTTTTTATGATTTATATTCACCTTATCATCCTTAATTCTCATGCCAAGAATCTCCTCAGGTAACCTATCAGCGGCAATTACTGAACTTGCAGTTACCTTTCTTAATCCAGAAGCAGGTGCTACACCCGATGTTGCCATCATCACCACCATAAGCAAAGTATATCAGGAAGATTTTTTTCAGCTTCAATTCAATCAACTACCTAGGTCATAAAAGTAAACCCTAAACAGAAAAGTAGTTATTTCAACACCAATTTTAATTTAGCAGCAAAATCTGCAAAAACAAACAAAAAAATATTGTTAATTTAATAACACTATAATGGAGATGAAACAAGACAAAGAAAAGCAACCGAATAAAATTAACTGAAAATGATTATAACAATAAAACCTAATTATTAATAGATACCAAGCACAAATCAAAGTTATGCAGATACATAAACAAATTAGTGAAATTTATTTACCATCTATAAATTAATTACCATCGATCAGTCAAACTACTTCGCCGAATAACATGTACATTTTCCAAAATTGTAAATGTTCAAGCTTACAGACGAGGACACCAGAAAAACAAACCAGAATGGGATTTCACCTTTCTTGAGAGGAACTAGTCATACATAGTGAGAAGTCCCATTTTATAGGCAGACTCAGTTGAATAAACAGGAGCAGAGAGTCCAAGCTGCTTCATGGCACAGGGTAAGGCACCAAGGTGAAGTGTGTCAGGATGTGAAAGTAAAACGACATCTATAGTTGATGCTACCCTAAATGTTAGCCACACAACATCAATAAGAAAACAAAACCAATAAAAACAAAAACATATATATTAAACATCAATTCATATCAATGCCTCAAAGCATCAAACCTCAACCTAAAATAAGACAACACAAAAGGATGATTCCTAACATAAAACTTGGCAATTTATCATACATTTGTTTTTAAAATTAATCAAGTCCTAGAAATCCAATGAAAAATTCTAAAGCACCCGATCCTAAAGAACCAGATTAACCTCAACCACATAATCACTGAAGAATTCTCTTCATTTTGGTTTGAGCAGGTTGTCCCTTGGTAGCTACCATAGCTGCAGCTAATTCTCCAGCCTATTTTAATTGATAGAAACACAATAACACATCAAAATAGTTAGCAAGAAACCAACATTGACATCACAAATACATCTTAAATACATCTTAGGCAAAGATTTACTGGAAAAGATACACTGAGAAAGGGGATTTTGAACTCAGATCTACTTAAAGTGGTGAAATAAATATATGAAAAACATGTTTTAGGAGAGAAATGCAGAAAATAGAGGAACATACAAACAAAGATCTGGAACCCAAAACAGTTGTTTCATCTTTCATACAAGATATTAACAAAAAGAATAGCCAAAAACTCAACAGACTAATCTCTAAGATTTGAATTCAAATCAACATGTAAGACAAATTGTATGGTACAAAAATGTTTTCTTTTTAATTAAGTCTGCTAGCACTTGCAGGAAAGTGTCTCGTTCTCACCATGATCTTTGAATCTTTCATCAAACACTTTCAAAATAATATCCAAAATGTCAAGTTTACCCAGTTTATGGAATGTTTTCTAGTATTGCTTCCCTGGCCATGTTGGCAAATAGGATCTTTGGCAAATAGGTGAATACGTGTTGATAGTGAATTTGTTGTCACTCTGATAATCCTTGGAAAACATATCTACACAAAACAAACAAAAAACCATTAAAAATTTCATCAACTAACCATAGATGTAAAAGAATTCAAAATCAAAACAGACAACATAGAAATGCTTAGTAGAACAGGGGAAGAAGAAGAAGGCAAAATATAATGTAAATCAGATACCAACAAAAGTGTGTCACGAATAAAATGGTTGAAAAACATTTTCACTGAGAAACATGATGGAATCAGTTTACATTTGCTACAACACAAGGATATAGGTAAACGAAAACACAAAGGAAACGAAGAAAGGGCGGCGACGGCGGAAGATTTAGGGTTTGTGGAGGAAAATAGAGAAAAATGGAGAGTGAGAGAAAACGGAAGAGAGTGAAAGAAAAAGGATGAAATCGATACATATGTGCTTTGAGAATGAGAGGTATTGAACCCTCTGTTAATGAGAGACTGAGAGAGTGAGCCAGAGAGGAAGGGTTTTCTGAAACCCATTGGAGATTATTTCACGCTTATGAGAGAGAATGAAAGGGGAAGGGTTTTTTGAATTTGAATTTGAACCAGAGGATGAGAGAGAATGAAAGGGGAAGGGTTTTTTGTGTGGTACTTTTGGAAGATGAGTAAACTATGTTTGGAGGCAATAGTAATATTTTATTTCCGGACCAATGGGAAGTAAGCACATGGCACTCTCTTGTGAAAAGGAAGCATTGTTTTTTGATGATTTTTCTAGTTACGAATTTAACCTTTTAGTAGGGCACTTTATTTTTGTGGGAAGGGCAAAATTGTCAGTGCAAGGAACTTCTTTGTATTTGGTAGATAGTAGATAAGATGATAATATATATATATATATATATATATATATATATATATATATATATATATATATATATATATATATATAATTATACAAAATGGTCTTTTCTAATTGGTGAATGCATAGAACGATATATAACATGATCTTTATAAAATCTTTTCTAATTGGCATAGGTATCGAGTCAAATAATTGAAGAGAATCAGAAGTGAGATCTATGTTAGCAAAAAATCTACGCATGAATTTCCATCTCTATAAATGTGAGTGAGAATAAAGTTCATGTTAGTAATATATGTTAAACACTTATTTCAAATGTTCCTTAGTTACCAAGGAACTAAAGAATTTTTTTAGAGGGCTTGAACCACAAGTAACGACTCAGTTTCTATCCACATATTGAGTCTCAACTTCTCATATGCAATGACAATGGCTCTAACTACCACCTTAAATTCAACATGAATAGAGGAAGAATAGTTGAGATTCTCGGAGAATGCAAAGACAAAGCTGGCATTGTTATTTCTGAAAAATGCCGCCATATCCGTATTTGTTAGAGTCATGATCATGCGTGCCATCACAATTACACTTGAGCCAACTATTAGGAGGTGGTTTCCAAATCACTTCCTTGATGGAGGGGGCTTTAGGGTAGTTGATGTTGATGTTAAATTTTTTGAACAAAGTGAAGTATCGGAAAGATCACAAATCCCACATTGGTTGGAGATAAAGCATTAAAATAGTTTATAAAAAGTGACACCCCTCACTTTACAAGGCAATTTTGAAAGGATGACTTAGACCAAACTCTAATATGGTATCAAAGCCTATTGGTCGAACCATGGACCACCCACCATTTACCTCCACGCACCAAGCCAAAAAGAGTGTTGGGCGTAAGGGGTGTATTGGGAAGACCCCAAGTCCCACGATGATTGGAGATAGAGCATTGAAAAAGTTTATATAGAGTTACACCCCCACCTTACAAGATGGTTTTGTAAGGATGAGTTATGCCTAACTCTATTATGAAGTCTTTCGTGGAAGAGTAAGCCATAACAGTAGTGTTATTACCAGAAACGAAAACATGGGCCTTGATGTTTGCAATCATAATGTTTGTGGTGATGAAGGTAGAAGTATATCTAGCTTTGTTTCTTGCAAATCAAATGCCATGTTGCTGGCTGATGACAGTTTCTCTGAGAACAAGGGAGGTTTGGCCAGATTCTTAAGATCCAGTGTGCCAAAGATCCTCCGAATTTGAGGGCTTGTATTGGGTACCAGTGTAGCCAAAGAACCAGTTCCACAAATCTTGAGAATGGTTACAAGATAATAACAAATTTTGGAGGGATTCAAACTTGTTTTTGCAAAGAGAACAGTGAAAAACCATACATAATCCCCTTAACCTCAGTGACTCATCAGTGGGAATTTGTTGATACATTAATCTCCAAACCAAAATAGACATAGAAGAAGGAATGTCCTTATTCCACATGCTTCTTGTCCAAGGAGTTGCAAATTGGGGTTTGGACTTATGTAAGTAGGCTTATTTAAAATTCATTGTGCCAGAATCAGAATGAGGCCATATTCTTTAATCATCGAATTCTCTGTCATCAAGCAGAGAGCTAGATATTCTGGATTGCAGAAAAGAGAAAAGATTATTCCAATTCTCAGGGAAAGAATAATCGCCATCAAAATGAAAGGCAGAGACTTTTGTGTTAGAATAAGGTTTGGTTCTGCAATAATACCTCTGAGTTTTGATGATAACAAACAAGTATGTTTGTATGAATAATTTTGGTATTCTAATGTTTGTTATTTTTTGAGAATTTAACAAACAGGTTCTGCTTCTGATAGACTCTAAAAATATAGATCTGTAGACTCTGAAGGCTTGAAGCTCTTAAGACCCAAGTTACGTTTTCCCTTCTTCTAACTCATGCTCTCAGAAGCCTCTGAAGTCAGGAAGTTGAGAAGACTAAGCAACGTGGTACAACACTACAACGGTACGATGAGGACGCTTTGTTCCACTCCGGGTAAGGCGGACGCAAATGTACTATTTGTCCCCCGCGTTCTTTCAAGCTGCCATAATTCTAAAATGTCAGAAATATCCTTCAACGGTCACATCTCATGCATGGCTATATAAAGGCTTGAAGACTTCAAGAATGGTTGCTAATCTTCACTGTCATACGCTCTATTGTTCTTATCATTCTTAAGTCATTTTGTTCTTAAATCTTTTTACATATTAGCTTGTGTAAAAGCAATTTTCTGTAAACAAATTATTTTTCAAACAGTTGTTTGATTTCCTTAAGAGACCGGTTAGGTCAGAATTCTTGAGAAGTCTAGGACTAGTGTGTCTTAGAGATTGTTGTTAGTCACTTGCAGTTTGGCTTGTGCATTGTATTAATCAGTTTGATTAGTGGATTAAGACCTCTTTTGAGAGAGGCAAAATCACCTTGGCGGGTGGACTAGACTAGCTTGTGGGTTTCTTAAGTGAACTAGTATAAACATACTGTGTTCTTTATTTTCGGTTTCTCTTGCTTTATTTATTATCAAGAAGTGGAGGTTATTTGTAAATGGGGTTATTTTTAAAGAATCGTTTTTTAGTGTAAAAACCCAATTCAAACCCCCCCTTTCTTGTGTTTTTCACACCTTCAATTGGCATCAGAGCTCTGGTTCTGAGAAGATAAAAAGTTTGAATTTTTATCAAGCACCTAACAGTGTCTAGTATCGATCCAAAGTGTGAAAAATAATGGCTACCGCAAATGTTTCTAATGTCACTTATGATAATAATGAAAGAGACTCATATAGTGCGAAACCTCCTATCTTTGATGGCGAGAAATTTGACTATTGGAAAGACAGAATCGAAAGTTACTTTTTGGGATTTGATTTGGATATATGGGATCTGGTAGTTGATGGCTACAAATATCCAGTAGACTCTGAAGGTAAAAAGATTTCCAGAAGCTCATTTACAGAGGCTCAAAAGAAAACCTACAAGAATCATCATAGAGCGAGAACGATTATGCTAAATGCTATTTCATATATAGAGTATGAAAAGATTATAGATAGAGAGACTGCAAAGTCTATCTTTGACTCTCTCACATGACTCATGAAGGTAACGCTCAAGTCAAGGAGACAAAGGCTCTGGCCCTAATCCAGAAGTATGAGGCCTTCAGAATGGAAGACAACGAATCTATGGAAACTGTGTTTTCAAGCTTCCAAATGCTTGTTGCAGGACTCAGAGTTCTGGAAAAAGGTTATTCTACTGCTGATCATGTCAAGAAGATTATCAGGAGTCCGCCTATAAAATGGAGACCAATGGTAACTACTTTGAAATTGGCAAAGGATATGAACAACACGAGTCTTAAGGAACTGATTAGTTCTTTAAGAAGTCATGAGATAGAACTTCAAGAAGATGAACCTCAGAGAAGAGGTAATTTTGTTGCTCTGAAGTCTAAGTCTGAAAAGACAAAGGCTTACCGAGTAGAGGAGAACTCAGAAGAATCTGAAAAAGATTCAGATGAAGATGAACTGTCTCTCATATCAAGAAAGATAAATCAGCTGTGGAAACACAGACATAGCAAGTTCAGAGGGCCAAGAAGAAAAGGTAGATCTGAGTCTACATCTGGTCAAAGGAAAGCTTCTGAAAAAGAAGTTACTTGTTACGAATGCAAGGAGCCTGGACATTATAAGAACGAGTGTCCAAAGCTCAAGAAAGATAGAAAAACTAAGAAGGTTTTCAAAGCTAAAAAGGGTCTTATGGCAACATGGGATGATTCAGAGTCAGAAAATGAAGATTCTGATGAAGAACATGCCAATGCGACACTCATGGCAAAGACCAACATGAGCGAAGCCTTATCAAAGGATGAACTGACACTTGATGAAGAATCAGACTCTGATGACGACAAAGAGGTACTTTCTTCCTTATCTCGTTCTGAACTTGAATTAGGTTTATCAGAACTTATGAAAAGGCATAAACTTCTTCTAAGTAAACACAAAACTCTGAAAAAGACTTTTGTGGCTGTTTCTAAGAACTCTACTAAGAGTGAGCCAAATATTTCTGATTTAAATGAAAAAAAAATTCGTTAGAAAAATCTAATGTTGCTCTAAAAAGTAAAGTCTCTAAGCTAGAAGAAGAGATTACTTCTAACATATCTGTTACTGATAAAGTAATTAGATATGATAGAGCTTTTCAGCACTTCCTTGTTAAAAGCATAGATAGAAGCAAGATGGCTTCAATGATCTATGTAGTTAGCAGAAATGGAAGTAGAGGTCTGGGATATTTAGGACCATCAAAACCATTTGATGAGACTCTGAGTATTAAACTAAAACCCCTGTCTGGACATTTTGTGCATGCTGGCACCAAACTGAAATGTTCAGAACTAGAAGGTTATGATTCTGTTGCACCACAAACACAGACACAGAAGAAAACTTCTAAGCCTAAATATCATGCACAAATTCCACTTAATTATCCTGTTGCACAGAAATCCAAAGGTGTCAGAACCTCTGGAAAGACTAACAAGAAAGGACCCAGAAAATGGGTACCTAAGAGTGAGATAATCTATGTTGCAGACATCCTTGATGGCGCCACTGAAACACCAGTCATGGTATCTGGACAGTGGATGCTCGCGACACATGACGGGAGAAAGGCATATGTTCCAAGATTTGGAACTTAAGTCTGGAGGTGTCGTTGGTTTCGGAGGAAACCAAATAGGAAATATCATTGGCTCTGGAACTGTTGGTAATGGTAAACTTCCTTCCATCAACAACGTTCTTTTAGTTGAGGGTCTAATGCATAACTTATTGTCAATTAGCCAACTTAGTGACAATGTTTATGACATTATCTTTAACCAAACGGCCTGTAAGGCTATTAGTCAGAATGATGGGTCAATTCTGTTCAATAGTAAGAGGAAAAACAATACTTACAAAATCAGACTATCAGATTTGAAAAATCAGAATGTAAAATGTCTTCTGTCCGTTAATGAATAGTAATAGGTCTGGCACAGACGTCTGGGTCATGTTAGCTTGAGAAGAATTTCTCAGCTGAACAAGCTAGGACTTGTCAGGGGCTTGCCCAATCTGAAGTATTCTTTAGATGCTCTTTGTGAAGCATGTCAGAAAGGCAAGATTTCAAAAACTTTCTTTAAAGTAAAAACGATTGTTTCTACCTCTAAACCATTAGAACTTCTTCACATTGACTTATTTGGACTAGTGAAAACTGCTTCAGTCAATGGAAAGAAATATGGACTAGTCATCGTTGATGATTACAGCCGTTGGACATGGGTAAAATTCTTAAGACACAAGGATGAGTCACATTCTGTGTTTGCTTCCTTCTGCACCCAAGTGCAAAATGAAAAGAATTGCAAAATTGTCAGAGTCAGAAGTGATCATGGTGGAGAATTTGAAATCAAAGATTTTGAAAAACTTTTTTATTCTTATGGCATATCCCATGATTTCTCCTGTCCTAGAATTCCACAACAGAATGGGGTTGTAGAAAGAAAGAATAGGACATTACAAGAAATGGCTCGCACCATGATCCAAGAAACTGACATGGCTAAGCACTTTTGGGCAGAGGTAGTTAACACAGCATGTTATATTCAAAATAGAATCTCAATAGGACCTATTTTAGGTAAGACTCCTTATGAATTGTGGAAGAATAGAAAGCCCAACATTTCTTATTTTCATCCTTTTGGATGTGTCTGCTTTATGTTGAACACTAAAGAGAATCTGGGCAAGTTTGATTCCAACGCACAGAAGTGTCTGTTATTAGGATATTATGAATGCTCAAAAGGCTACAGAGTATATAACACAGAATCAAGAATTGTGGAAGAATCAATTCATGTCAGATTTGATGATAAGCTTGACTCTGAAAAGTCAAAGCTAGTTGAAAAGTTTGCAGATTAGGAGATCAGTTTTTTAGAACCTAAGGAAAAGGCAGAAGAAATCAAAGATTCAGAAGCTCCTACTTCTGATATTGTTGTTGCTCCCAATGATCCTCCACAACAAATAAAAAGTAGAGTTGCAACTTCACACCCTGAAGAATTGATTATGGGAAATAAGGACGCTCCTATCAGAACCAGACCAGCCTTCAAACCTTCTGAAGAAACACTTCTGGGTTGGTGTCTTTGATCGAGCCAACATCTGTTGATGAAGCTCTACTGGAGAAAGACTGGATTCTGGCGATGGAAGAAGAACTTAACCAGTTTTCAAAGAACGATGTTTGGGATCTTGTTCAGAAGCCTAAAGGTGTCCACGTTATTAGAACTAAATGGGTATTCAGAAACAAGCTCAATGAGAAGGGTGAGGTTGTCAGAAACAAGGCACGACTGGTTGCACAAGGTTTTAGTCAACAAGAAGGAATAGACTATACAGAAACCTTTGCTCCAGTTGCCAGGTTAGAAGCCATACGCCTATTAATTTCCTTTTCTGTAAATCATAACATCATCTTATATCAGATGGATGTTAAGAGTGCATTTTTGAATGTTTATATTTCAGAAGAAGTTTATGTCAAACAACCTCCTGGATTTGAAAATTCTGAGAAGTTAGATTTTGTTTTTAAACTTAAAAAACTCTCTCTATTGTCTGAAACAAGCTCCCAGAGCTTGGTATGATAGATTGAGTAATTTTCTTTTAGAAAATAACTTCCCAGAGGCAAGGTTGACACCACCCACTTCTGTGAAATGTTCAAAAATGATATGATTATAGTTCAGATTTACGTTGATGATATTATTTTTAGTTCTGCTAATCCCTCTCTTTGTGAAGAGTTTTCTAAGCTAATGCAGGCAGAATTCGAGATGAGTCTGATGGGTGAATTAAAGTTCTTTATGGGAATTCAAATTGACCAAAATCAGAGGCTACTTACATTCATCAAAGTAAGTACACCAAAGAACTTCTGAAGAAATTCAACATGATGGATTGTACACCAGCTAAGACTCCAATGCATCCAACATGTATTCTGGAAAAGGAAGAGGTAAGTGGAAAGGTTTGTCAGAAGCTCTATCGTGGTATGATAAGCTCTCTTCTGTACTTAACTGCTTCTAGACCTGATATTCTTTTCAGTGTTCATTTGTGTGCTAGATTTCAATCAGATCCTAGAGAATCTCATTTAACTGTTGTTAAAAGAATTCTAAGGTATCTGAAAGGAACTACTAACCTTGGCTTGATGTATGAGAAAACATCAGAGTACTCTCTTTCTGGTTATTGTGATGCAGATTACACAGGAGACAGATTGGAAAGAAAAAGCACCTCTGGAAAATGTCAGTTTCTCGGGAAGAATCTGATCTCATGGTCAAGCAAGAGGCAATCAACAATTGCTCTCTCAACAGCAGAAGCAGAGTACATATCTGCGTCTCTATACAGTACGCGGATGCTGTGGATGAAGAACCAGCTAGAAGATTATCAGATACATGGGAGTAACATTCCTATCTTTTGTGATAATACTGCTGCTATCTGTTTAAGTAAGAATCCAATCTTACATTCT
This sequence comes from Lathyrus tuberosus, assembly GCA_022829125.1. Taxonomy (NCBI): domain Eukaryota; kingdom Viridiplantae; phylum Streptophyta; class Magnoliopsida; order Fabales; family Fabaceae; genus Lathyrus; species Lathyrus tuberosus. Next base: position 2,609,699 of record JALAZF010000656.1, on the reverse strand, counting down.
AGGGCTAAGCACATAGAAATTAAACATCATTTTATTAGAGACTATGTTCAGAAGGGAATCTTATGTTTAAAATTTATAGATACAGACCGTCAATGGGCTGATATTTTTACAAAACCCTTGGCTAAAGATAGATTTCTATTTATTCTGAAGCATCTGAAAATGGACTACTGTCCAGAGTAAGATTTCATCAGAATCAGATGTGTTTAGTCAGAGTCTGAAGAAATCATATTTTCATTTAAACTAAGAAGCATTTGTTTTTAATCTTAGTCATCAGAAGATGCTTTTGTCAGAAGTGTCTCTGATTAGAAGGAAACCTTTTGGTTTTCCAGACTCTGAGGATATCAAAACGTGTCACTTAAGTAAAAGGTGATTAACGCGTGTAACCGATGTTACATCTTAAATCACTACATCTACTTAGAGTACACAATGAGCAGTATTTTTCTTGGAATTGGTTAAATCATGATTACGTTTATTTATTAATCCCCATTATTATGTTTAATTCTTCACTCCACTCACACGTTATATACCCGCTCACACCACTTCACTCCACTTTACACTTTAGAAACCCTAAAACCTTTTTTTTCTCCAAACAGCTTTTTGTGCTTTCTTCGTCTTCAACAACAAACCTCAACAATCATCATGATGACTACCTCTCAATAAGAAGTCGTTCGTTTCGCCGCTGTAATGGAAAAATCCTTGAATCCCTCCACTGGGTTTTCACCCTCATCAGTTCCTCCGTCTACAACTTTTGCAGAAACTGTTCTCGATCCAGCACTATTAGAAGGTTGGTCTCCATTGGTGTTTCTAGGATTCATCATTCTTCTAACGCATCTTCTAACAACAGACTTCCATACTTCTCTCTTGGTTATTTTACCACAACTTAATCTCATGCTAGAATGTATTAAATTGGTGGAACACATACGTACATTTTCCTCACTCGTTTCTCACAGCGCAGATACTTTGAGTGTAGCAGAAATGTGTACAATTTGCGGACCTCTTACAAAATAAATCTAAGTTACTATATATATATATATATATATATATATATATATATATATATATATATATATATATAAGTCTAAAATAACTGTACAACACTACTAAACTATCTCCATGATGACACGTCTTTAGATTATGTAGTGGTTTTCTCCCTGACGTGCCCCACGTTCTAAGTAACCGTCGATGCTGATGTAGTAGTTCCCACCTTGTTCCTTTTCCTGAATATTTCAACTATTTTGCTGGCGCCAAGAACTAAAGACCATACTAAAAAAGATTTTAATTTTTTTTTATTATTTGAAAAAAATTTTAATTTTTTCCAAAAAAATTAATTTTTTATTGAAAAAAGTTAATTTTCTTTTAAAAAACATTTATATCTTTTCGAAAAAATTTTAAAATAAAAAAAATTTTAATTTTTTTTATTTTTCGAAACAAAATTCAGAATAAAAAAAATTTTAATTTTTTTTAATTTTCGAATAAAGAATTTTCTAAATAAAAAACATTTAAAACTTTTTTTATTTTTCGAAACAATTATTTTTTTTATTATTTTTCGGAAAATAAAATTGCAGAATAAAGAAATATTTTTTTTTCGAAAAAAAATTCCAAAATAAAAAATATTTTAATATTTTTTTTTTTTTTTGAAAAAAAAATTTCAAAACTTTTTAATTTTTGAAAAATAAAAATTAAGAATAAAAAAAATTAATTTGTTTTAGTTTTCGAAAAAAGAATTTTCTGCATAAAAAAAAATTTTAAATTTATTTTTATTTTTCGAAATAAAATAATTTTTTATTATTTTTCAAAAAAAAATTGCCGAATAAATTTTTTTTTTTCGAAAAAAAAAATTCCAGAATAAAAAAATTTTAAATTTTTTTCAAAAAAAATTTAAAATAAAAAAAATTTAAATTTTTTTTTATTTTTCGAAAAAACGAAAAAAAAAAATTATTTTTTTTTCGAAGATTCCTGAATAAAAATAATTAAATTTCTTTTTTATCTTTCAAAAAAAATTTTCAAGATAAAAAACAATTTTAATTTTTTTTTTTAATTTGGGGAAAATTGTTTTTTATTTTAATTATTTCTAATTTTTTTCCACTCAATAGTTTTTCTTCTTTTTGTATGAAAAACTTATTTATATAATTAAAGCAGTTTATAAAAAAAACTGGTTATGAACCGGTTTTAAACTGGATTAAAATTGTTTGAATTAAATGGTTCAGTTCATTAACCATTTAAGTGGTTCAGTTTTTTTATGGTGCAATGCAATTCAGTTTAGTAATATAGTTTGGTTAGCCACATTTTTGCACACCCCTAGTATACACTTGCACTAAAAGTGTTAACAGAACTAAACTTGATTCTAGATCTAGGAGATGTGTTTTTTAGGATTCAAATCTGGCACAAAAGGCTCTGTTTTATATGACTTACAAAATAGGAATATTTTTATTTCTCATCATGTTGGTTGTTTTGAAACTGTTTTTCCTTTTGCTAAATCCAATCAACCTAATTCTCCCACTCCTCAACCCATTTATCAAACTCTGGATGATGATCCTATTGAATATATCACGACCACACAGTCCCCTATTATTAACCCTACTCCTGAACAAGATTCCGACAACCACTAGAAACATTATTCCTCTATCCTACATCAAGGACTACCACTGCTCATTGCTCCAAGGTAATATCACTGCCCTCAACTCTGAAGTACTACTCCTTACCCTCTTTCTAATTTTATTTCCTATGATAACTTACCATCTTTATGGTTAATTTATTTAGATAAATCTTATATTTTGATTGTTCCCGCTCTGCTAGGGTTTTGAACAAACCATGGGAAAACGAGGCGTCGGACGGCCGTGACTGGTGGCGGCGCAACGGAAAGGAGCAGTAAGAACAATAATCACTCAAGCTAGCACTGAAGTAATCACGGAAGAGGAAGACGATCAAGAACCAAACAATGACGTGCCGGAGAATTCTAACGCGACACAGACAAAGGAAGGGCAAACGGATAACTCAGTCGAACCAGACACAGAGGAAGGTGGAACCACGCAAGCCGAATCCCAAGAGAAAAGCGATGGCCAGAACAAGAGACCATGGGTGGATGTCATCAAAGGTAATAGAACAATGAATAGAGGTATGCCGATAGAATTTATTGCGCCTGATATCATCGATGGGGCTTTGGAGATTCAAATTGATGAAATAGATGTTGAAGATGAATTATCCTTTTGGAAGAACGCGATGATAATATTTGCCCTTGGAGATTCGTTGTCAATGAATGCAGTCAAAAGATTCATGGAGAACTCTTGGAGCTTCGTCTCGCTTCCAGATTTATACTATAACGATGAAGGGTACTTTATTGTAAGATTCAAGGAGGAAACTGATCGTCAACTGGTCATGGCGCAGGGACCATATTTTATACAAGGCAAACCCATTTTCATCAGAGAATGGACACCTGATTTTGAAATGAAGGATGATTTGCTGCGTGTTCTACCACTGTGGGTCACCTTTCCAAATCTCCCACTGTACCTATGGGGCGAGAAAAGCCTATCAAAGATAGCTAGTGCGATTGGTAAACCGGTGACAACGGACGAATGCACTGCGAAGAAACTGCGAATATCTTATGCTCGTGTGCTTATTGAGGTTGACATAACGCAAAAGGCAAGAGACCAAATCAATATCAGAGATCATAATGGAAAATTATTGGACCAGAAGGTAGAATATGAATGGAGGCCAACATTTTGCCACAGATGTTTAAAGATAGGTCATGACTGTGACAAACCGAAAATTCAAACAAAAGGCATGAAGGTGTGGAAAAAGGTCGACACAAAGGAACAACAAGCCAAACCATCACAGAGTGTGCAACTAACTGATGATCAGGAACTCAAGAGCCAGAGTACAAGAATGCAACAAAACTCGAGTCAACAGGAACAACCCCCAAACTTGGGCAACTCAGAATCAGGGTGGTCTCTAGTCACCAAACCAGCCTCAGGTGACAGACCAAGAAGAGAGGGAACTCCTGGCAGAAACAAGGTTAGTGTGGACTTCCAAAACTCATTTACCCCAATAAGAATTGGAGACTGTTCTGATGGGAGGGAGAGTGTGGAACCATGTTAGCCACATGGAACGTTAGGGGCATGAATAAAGAAGCAAGACACAGAGAGATAGGCTCCTATATCTCATCTTTCAATGTACCAATCTGTGCCTTGCTGGAGACTAGGATAAAGGAAGGAAAGGCAGAAAGAATTAGGCATAAGTTTGGCAATCAATGGAACTTTACAGACAACTATGAAAACCACCACAATGGGAGGATTTGGATCTTGTGGAAACCTGACAAAGTTAGGATTAAGATAATAAAAACTCATGCTCAATATATCCACCTTGAAGTTCTCAACTTGGACAACACGATTTGTCAATCCATTACTGTTGTATATGCTTTCAATCAGCTGGAGAAGAGAAAACTTTTGTGGAAAGAAATAGAAGAGATAGGGTATCACACCTCTGGCCCGTGGATTGTAGTTGGAGACTATAATAATGTTCTATCCCATAAGGATAGAATAGGAGGCAAGGAAGTTGTTGTGGCTGAATATAGAGATCTTAGAGATATGATGCAAAGAGCAGGTTTATATGAAGCTACCTCTACTGGATCGTATTACACGTGGTAAAATAGACATACCTCTAGGATTATCCACTCAAAAATTGATAGGGTGATAGGAAATGCTATGTGGCTTCAAAAATATCAGGATGCAGTGGTGGAAAATCTGGCTCCCAACATTACAGACCACAATCCTATCAAGATCAACATACCAGTGCAGAGTAACAGAAGAAAGACTATGTTTAAGTTCCTAAACTGCCTAACCAAGGATGAATTATTCATGCAGACATTGGCTAGAAGTTGGGAACAACCAGTTAAAGGAGGTCATATGAAGGGCCTTTGGATCAAACTAGTCAGACTGCAACAACATCTTAGGCCTTTAACCAAAAAAATCACGACTAATCAGGAAAAACTGAAGCAAGCTAGACATGATCTTCACCAGTCCCAAGCCAGACTACAACAAGACCCTCTCAATCAGAATATAATGCAACAAGTGAAAGATGGCACAGAGCATGTAATTCAACTTAACAATCTTGAAGAGGAAATCCTAAAGCAAAAAATCGAAGATAAACTGGCTGAAGTTAGGGGATTGCAACAATGCATATTTTCATGCTTCTCTTAAGGAGAAGAACAAACAAAGAGGTATGTACAAACTGAATAGCCTAACTGGTGAACCTCTTACTACCCCTGATATGATTGAACAGGAAGTGTTGAATTTCTACACCCAACTGGTTGGTACAGAATCTCAAATGCTCAAAGGTATAGACATTAATGTTATAAGGGCTGGCACAACCTTAAATCCTGAACAGGCTCACCAGCTCATTGCCCCCATCCAAGACAAGGAAATTTGGGAAGCACTAAACAGTATTGGAGAAAACAAAGCACCGGGAGTGGATGGATTTACATCTCACTTTTTCAAGGCAACTTGGAGCATAACCAAACAAGATGTCAATAATGCAGTCAAAGAATTCTTTTCCACCAATGACATGTACAAAGCCTTTAACTGTTCCCTAATCTCTTTGATTCCTAAGAGCACTGAAGCGAAAACTGTAAAGGATCTTAGACCTATAGCTTGCTGCACAACAGTATATAAGATCATCTCGAAAATTCTTACCAAAAGGCTTGCATCTGTGATTGACCAGCTGGTGTCACAATCCCAGTCTGCTTTTATCCCTGGCCGGGTGATCCACGACAACATTATGTTAGCTCAAGAGTTAGTAAGAGGCTATGGTAGGAAACATGTATCTCCAAGATGTATGGTCCAATTAGATATCCAAAAAGCTTACGACACAGTAGATTGGACAGCCCTCAACAACATTCTGACTGAACTTGGATTCCCAAATGTGTTCACAACCTGGATCATGTCGGGTGTAAATTATGTATCCTACAAATTCTCAATCAATGGCAGCCCGTCTGACATTCTAAAAGCTAGAAGGGGGCTGAGACAGGGAGACCCCATCTCACCCCTACTCTTTGTTATCATCATGGAATACCTCCATAGACTGCTTCAATCATTGAAGAATACTCCTGACTTCAACTTTCATCCAAGATGTGAGAAGCTTCATATCATAAATCTCTTTTTTGCAGATGATATGCTCTTGTTCACCAGAGGGGACGAAATTTCCATTCAACTGCTGCTGGGGAAGGTTAATCAGTTCTCAAAAGCAACAGGTCTTTGCATGAGTGCCATGAAAAGCAAAATCTACATTGGTGGTGTTAATGTTGTTGAAAGAAACCACAACCATCATACAACCGGCCTGGAACTGGGGCAAATGCCGTTCAAATACCTGGGGATTCCACTAAACAGCAGGAAACTGACGGTGAATGCGTGCCAACCGCTGATTGATAAGATTCTGCAGAAGATTAATCATTGGAGCACACGATTTCTCTCTTATGCAGGTAGGCTTCAGCTTATCAAAAGTGTCCTCTTCGCTGTGTCAAACTATTGGCTACAAATTTTTCCGTTACCGAAGAAGATCACTCGTCACATTGAGAGGCTTTGCAGAACATTCCTTTGGACTGGCAAAGAGGAGAAAAGCAGAAAAGCTCCTATTTCCTGGGACCAGATGTGCAATCCCATAGGAGCAGGGGGGCATAATATCACAGACTTGCATTGTTGGAATCAAGCAATAATAGGGAAGCTCCTTTGGAATGTGTGGATGAAGAAAGATATACTATGGATCAAATGGTTGAATGCTTACTATATTAAAAACCAAGATCTTATACAGTTTACTCCAGCTCCAAATAGTTCTTGGATTGTCAAGGCGATGTTCAAGATTCGTGACCAGCTGATACACTCTGAGCCGTGGAAACTAGCAGAGATAGCAGGAACCTATAAAACCAGAGCTATGTATGATGAATTGAGAGGGGAAAAACCGACGGTTGAGTGGAAAAATTTGTTATATGGAAACTTTGCAAGACCAAGGGCGTGCTTCATTCTTTGGATGGCTTGCCAAAACCGCCTAATGACAAAGGACCGACTGAGTCGTTTTGGAATATCCACTGACGGCCAATGTGCATTCTGTACCCAGTAAGAATCGAATGAACACATGTTGTTTCAATGCGAAGCGACTAGACTGATATGGATTCAAATACTCCAGTATATTAAAGTTCAAATTCCGAGAAATATTAACACGTCGTGGTTTGTTACAAATTCTAGAGGTAAAAGTTCGAAAGCTCGCATACTAAAAGGAGTGATGGCTGAGACTATCTACCATATTTGGACTACGAGAAACGAGATCCATTTCCAAGAAAATACAAGAAGTGAATTGAAAGTTGAAACAGTAAAGGATATAGAGCTTTATAGAGCAAAAGCTTATAAGAAACTTCATGAGTATCTTAGGATCTTATAGTTAATGTTTGTCTAGGTTATTAGTCAGCTTGATGCCTGGAAGTTTTTCGGCGTGTAATATCTGTTTTTTGGTAATAATATATATTCATTTCCAAAAAAAAAAGAACCATCTTCTTACTCTAAAGCTATCCTTGATCCCAATTGACAAATTTCCATTTCTAAAGAGCCAATCTCCCAATAATGCCAACACTTGGGAGATCACCACTCTCCCCCCAACAAGAGGGCCATTGGGTGTAAGTGGATTTTTAGAATTAAACTTCTTCCCAATGGTAACATTGAGAGATATAAAGTCTGTTTAGTCGCAAAAGGGTTCAATCAAATTGAAGGCCTTGATTATTTAGAAACATTTAGCTCTGTCATTAAAATGACTACTATACGCATTTTATTAGTTGTTGCTTCTGACTTGAAATGGTATATTGACCAACTTGACATAAATACGACTTTTCTTCATGGTGACCTTGAGGAAGAGGTCTACATGAAGTGTCCTCCTGGACCTATTACCCCCAAAAACATGGTATGTAAATTAAACAAATCTATCTATGGGCTGAAGCAGGCCAGCCACCAATGGAACCAAAAATTAACGAACACATTACTTCACATTGGCTTCTCTCGATCTAAGTCCGGTTATTCTTTATTTACTTACAAACATGATTCTTTTTTAATTATTATACTTGTATACATAAACGATCTTATTCTAGCAGTTACTGATATAGATCATATTACGCACATCAAACAAGTCCTTGATAGTACTTTCAGCATAAAGGACTTGGGTTACCTCCGCTATTTCCTTGGCTTTGAAATAGCACGATCGTCAAAAGGCATTACCCTATGCCAACGTAAATATTGTTTAGACCTTCTTGAATCTGCAGGTTTACTTGGTGCTAAGCCCACATCCACGCCCATGGATCCTTCACACAATCTGCATCCTGAGAATGAAACCCCCTTACTGATCCTATGCAATTTCTCCAATTAATAGGTAGACTGCTCTATATCACACATTCCCACCCTGACATTGTTTTTTCTGTTTGCAGGTTGAGCCAACATATGGCAACTCCTACACAGACACACTTACAAGCTGTCACCAGGATCCTCAGATAATTAAAGAGTGCTTCATCATTGGGTCTCTTTTTCCCCTCTGATTCCAAGCTCAACTTAACAGGATTCGAAGATTCAGATTGGGGTGCTTGTCACCTTATAAGACACTCAACAACCGGCTTTAACTTCTTCCTTGGTGACAGTCTCACTTCATGGAAATCCAAGAAGCAACTCACCGTCTCTCGTTCCTCATCCGAAGCAGAATATAGGGCATTAACCAATACCTCTTGTGAAGCCCAATTGCTACTGTTTTTACTTCAAGACTTGGGAATTCCACACCAACAACCTGTCATAATATATTGCGACAACCAAAGTGTCAATCATATAACCACCAATCCTGTTTTTCACGAGCAAACCAAACACATTGAAATGGACTGCCATGTAGTCAATGCAAAATCAAGAACGAAACCATTCATCTAATGCCCATCAATTCAGAACACCAAGTCGTCGATCTCTTAACGAAACCCCTTCACCTTGGTCCCTTCAACAACCTTGTTTCCAAACTGGGAATGCTTAACATCCATTCAAGTTTGCGTGGGGGTGTTAGCACATAACGTCTCTCTTGTATTGGGCTTGTCCCACTCCTTCTTTCTAGGCCTTTTAGTTTTTTTGTCCGTTAGTTTTATTTTGCTATAAATAGGATCTTCTGCTGTAATTTTGAATCAATGAAAAATATATTCAATTTTATTCAGTTTATATCTTCTTTCAATGCTTCCAATTCCACTTGTCAATATATAATCTCTTATACTATTTTACGAAGATTAAAGGTCCCTAATCAAGGACAACGTCATGATGTGACGTCAAATTGATGACGTTAGTCAAAGACCTCATTCCTCCGATTAGAGATCCAAAAAATTTCTATTACTTTAAGAACAGGTGTGGAGATCTTCGTAATAATTCATCCCCTCCAGCTTTTACATCAGCTTATTCTCAACCAAAATGTCAAAAATTAATCTACCCAAGAGAATCCACTTTTTGGGTTTTCGACCTAAGTTTCTTGTTTTCTTAACCATCTCCCTCAAATATTTGAACAATATATAAAAAATACTCATTTGACTCTGGCCAGATAATACAACATGTATTTTTGGTCTGAGTTGATATACCCAACAAAGTTTCCAGAAGGAAGATGATGAATAAATCCCAAAAGAATCTTAGTCTAAATCCTCAGCCTATGTTGGAGATTCTTGACACCTGAACTTTTTCCTTCTTGGAAGATGGTAGCAACAACTTCATTCATTTTTACCCCTTTTGTGAACATTTGATAACATCTCTTCCCAAAACCATCATAGTTCAGTAGCTTGGCTAGGGATTTTTCGTAGATTTAAAATTCCTCACCCAATAAGCAACAGGATGCCTGAACTTCTATAGCCTTTGTATGTACCCAAAAATCTTTTAGCCGTGTAGGATACACCGGAACTTTCAACATGTTGAATAAAACATCCCATCCCTGGGCACCGACATCTTCGGTTAGGTCAAACACATTTAGCTTTAATTTTTCAAAATCCACAATGGATTCACAAAGAACTTCCAACTCAATCACCAAAGTAGATAGATAGATATTTGGAATGCCTTCAACCACGGGGATGGCCTGTTGAGGTTGTTGTTGAGGTTTTTCTTGTTGTTGTTGAGATTGTTCTTGATGTTCAACCATGGTTAGGGTTTTAGGTTGAAGAGAGAGAGATAGAGAGAGAGAGAGTTTTGAAGATGAAATATTTCAAGTGTGGGTAGTAAAGAATAGTTGTGTTATGTGTGAGAAGTGAGTGCATCGCGGGTTTAAATTGAGAAAGTAATAATTAGTCAATTTTGAAAACACACGCAAACTGACAAGGGAGACAAATGAAATGATTTTCTATTTACCCCAAAAATATGGCTTAACGTATGGCTTAACGTATGAGACTTGTCTTACATTAAAGCCACATAAATAACGCTTGATTTTCACCATTAATTTCAAAACTCAGAGTCCAGAAGACAGAATTTTCTAGAAGGATTCTGACTTTGGACCTTATAACCAGAGAGCCTTCTAACTTCAAATGGATAACTAGTTTAATGTCAATTTATCTCAGAGTCTTATTTTGACTCTTCAGAGTCTACACACATCTAGATTTTTGTTTTATTCTATAAAAAGTTCAAAAATTTCTGATTAAAAGCAAATCTATCTTTAGTAAGGGGTTTTGTAAAGATATTAGCCCATTGATGGCCTGTATCTATAAAATTCAAATTAATAACACCCTTATAAACATAATCCCTTATAAAATGGTGTTTTATTTCAATGGTTCACTCTAGAGTGGAAAATAGTATTCTTAGATAAACAAATTGTAGAAGTATTATCACAAATAATAGGAAAGTTACTCTCATAAAATCGATAACCTTCTAGCTCAATTTTCATCCAGAGTATCTGAGTGATGCATCCTAATGTTGCAATGTATTCAGCTTCTGCTGTAGACAATGCTATTATTGATTGTCTTTTATTGGACCAAGAAATAATATTATCATCAAGAAACTAACAACTTCCACTGGTGTTCTTCCTTTCTAGTTTGTCTCCAGCATAGTTAGCATCGCAATAACCTAATAACTCGTACTCTTTGGATTTCCTATAAATCAAACTAAAGTTAGTAGTACCTTTTAAATATCTAAAGATTCTCTTAACAACTGTTAAGTGAGATTCTCTAGGATCTTATTGGAACGTAGCACATAATCATACACTGAATAAAATGTCATGCCTAGAAGCACGCAAGTATAAGAGAGAACCAATCATACTTGTATATATCTTTTTTTTCTACCTATTTGCTTTCATCTTTCTCCAAAATGCAAGTTGGATGCATTGGAGTCTTTACTCGTTTGCACTCTAACAAGTCAAACTTCTTCAGAAGTTCCCTTGTGTACTTGCTCTGATGGATGTATGTTCCTTCTAAGCTTTGGTTGATTTGAATCCCAAAAAAGAACTTTAATTCTCTCATTTAACTCGTCTCATATTCTGCCTACATAGACTTAGAAAATTCCTTGCAAAGAGTAGCATTAGCAGAACAAAAAATAATATCATCAACATTAATTTTCACAATAAAAATATCATTTTTGAATGACTTACAAAACAAAGTTGTATCAACCTTCCATCTTGTAAAATCATTTTTCAAAAGAAAATTGCTAAGACTTTCATACCATCACTAGAAACTTATTTCAGACCATACAAATATTTTTTGAGTTTGTAAGCAAAATCTGGGTTTTATGATTTTCAAACCAGGAGGTTGGTGTACATAAAATTCTTCAGGAATGTAACCATTTAGAAATTCACTCTTAACATCCATTTGATATAATATGATATTATGATTTACTGCAAAAGAGATTAGGAGACAGATAGATTCTAACCTGGCCACTTGTGAAAAGGTTTCAGTATAGTTGATTCCTTCTTGTTGACTATAGCCTTGTGCAACCAGTCTGACTTTGTTCCTTACCACTTCTCCTTGCTTATTCAGCTTATTTCTAAAGACCCATTTAGTTCCAATAACATGAGTTCCTTTGGGTCTTTGCACTAGATCCCATACATTATTTCTAGAGAATTGATTTAATTCACCTTTCTCATAAGCATTTCTTCATATGGTTTGAATGAGGATTTGGTTCTAATGGGTTTTGTCTTATCTCCCATAATCAATTCATCATGATGTGAAAATCTTTGCCTATGTCTCCTCAAAGGCGCTGGTGTGTCAGCAACTTCTGATTCTGATTGAGCAATTTTATATTGGATGATTTCAGAGTCTTTCACTTCAGATTCCTTGCTTTCAGAGTATGAGTAGCTAATCTCTAGACCTACAAGCTTTTCAACTAGCTTTGACTTGTTAAGGCCAAGCTTATCACCAAACTTAACATGAATTGATTTCTCAATCATTCTTGTGTAAGTGTTGTACACTCTGTAGCCTTTTGAGCGTCCAGTGTATCCTAAAATGATACATTTTTGTGCTTTGGAATCAAAGTTGTTCAAGTTCTCTTTAGTATTTAAAATAAAACAAGAACAACCAAAATGATGAAAATATGAAATGTTAAGTTTTTTGTTCTTCCACAATATATAAGGAGTTTTACCTAGAATAGGTCTTATTGAGATCATGTTCTGAATGTAACATGTTGTGTTGACCACTTCTTCCTATAAGTGCTTTGTAACATTTGTTTCATTGATCATGGTTTTGACCATTTCTTGCAAAGTACGATTTTCCTCTCTACAACTCCATTCTGTTGAGGAGTTCTAAGGTAAGAGAAATCATGGGAAATTCCATTTTCATCAAATAGTTTTTCAAAGTCTTTGTTTTCAAATTCTCCACCATGATCACTTCTAACTTTAACAATTTTAAAGTCTTTCTCATTTTGCACTTGGGAGAAAAAGGTAGCAAACACAGAATGTGACTCATCCTTGTGTTTTAGGAACTTTACCCAGGTTCATCTGTTTTATTCATCAACAATGACTAATCCATACTTTTTCCCATTAATAGAGGTTGTTTTCGCTGGCCCAAATAAGTTAATGTACAAAAGCTCCAGAGGCCTAGAGGGTGAAACAATATTTTTAGCTCTTAAAGTAGTTTTTGAAAACTTGCCTTTTTGGCATGCCTCACAAAGAGCATCTAAAGAAAACTTTGAATTTGGAAGGCCTCTTCCTAATTTCATCTTGTTTAGCTTTTAGATTCTTTTCAAGCTAACATGGCATAACCGTGTATGCCAAGTCCATTTCTCTTCGTTCACAGGCGTGAGACACTTAACATTTTGATTTTCTAAATCAGAATGTCTAATTTTGTAAATGTTGTTTTCCCCTTGCCATTGAAGAGTACAAAGCCATAATTTTGACTAACAACCTTGCATGGCTATTGATTAAAGATAATATCATAAACATTGTTACTTAATTGACTTATGGATAAAAAGTTGTGCATTAATCCTTTAACTAATAAGACATTATTAATAAAAATGAGAGAGTCATTGCCAATAGTTCCAGAGACAATTATCACACCCTTCTAATCACCTCAGGAACCAACGGTGCCTTCAGGCTTAAGTTCCAGACATTGAAACATATGCCTTCTTCTCGTCATGTGTCGTGAGAATCTAGAGTTGAGGTACCAAGATTGATGTTTCAACTTGGCTGCTAAGGATGTCTGCAACATAGACTATTTTGTCTTTAGGTACCCATATCTTTTTGGGTATTTTCTTGTTAGTTCTCCCAGATTTTTTCTTAACTCAAGGTTTTTGTGCAAAATTATCATGCGTGTCTCCATAATTGAAATCAGAGTATATAGCTTTTGGTTTAATTGCCTTTTTTTTTAAATTAAGTTTGACCCTAGAATTTTTAGGTGGCACATAACTAAGACCTCTATTTCCATTTCTACTTACTCCATAGATCTTATAAGACATTTTGCTTATGTCTATGTTTCGTGCAAGAAATCTTTGAAAAGATATGTCATATTTCTTAATGGCATATTCAGAGTCCATACAAGCTTCTGAAAGAATCTCTTTTTCAAGTTGTGTACTCTTGCTTTCGAGAGCAGGGTTATATTTTTCAATATTGCAAATCTTTTCTTTCAGAGTAGAGCTTTCTTTCTTCAGCTCACTATGGGCTTCAGAGACAGCTACATGAATTTGTTTCAAATCCTTTTATCTATTCTAAAGACTCTGATATATTTCAATAATTTCAGTAAGACAAGACTCTACTTCATAGCGAGTTAGGTTAGAAAATACTTCGTTAGATTCTAATTCTAATTTTGATTCAGAGTCAGATGTTTATGTGCTTATCATCAGTGCCACGTTGGCTTCCTCTTCTTTAGAATCACCTTCTGAAGACTCAGAGTTGTCCCATGTAGCCACCAGAACCTTCTTCTTATCTTTGAAAAACTTCTTCTTAGGATTTTCTTTCTTTAGGTTGGGACATTCATTCTTGTAGTGGCCTGACTCCTAGCCCTCGAAGAAGATGGCATCTTTGTTAACACTAGACTTATTCTATCTAGATGTTGACTCAAATCGTCCATCTATTCTTGTGATTTCTTTGGGCTTATGTTTTCTCTTTCTTCATAGTTGATTAACTTTTCTAGAAAGAAGTGAAAGCTCATCTTCATCATCATAATCTTCTTCAGAGTTTTCTTCTTCTTCAGCTTAAAAGGCCTTCTCCTTTTTCTGTCTTTCCTTTGAATTTAAGAGCCACATATTTTCCTTTTCTTTTAGGTTTATCCTCTTCCTTCTCCATCTCATGAATTCTCAAAGAACTGACAAGTTCTTCCAGAGTCGTACTATTCAGATACATTCAATCAATGGTTTTCTAATCTTCCAAGACCTTTTTATATAGATGGAGAATAGATCTGTTGGAGGGTGGAATAGGAATATCTTCAATATCACAACTATAAGAATGTCACTTGTTTCTACAACAGTAGAGTGGCAGTTGCAACATATAGTGGGTGAGGATGGGACGTGAGGAACGAAGTTGGTATAATAGTAAAGTCCTTTTCCTAATCTTCAGGGGAGTGGAAAGGATATTTACTTTTGTACTGATTATACTTGCCACACATTCTTCTTCAGTTGTTGACTTTAGGTCATTAACTTCTAGTCATAGGCTTCGTATTAAATTTGATGAAGATTGAATAGAGTTCAGAGCCTGTCTTTAAAACCCGGTGAAAATGATACTTCAATGTCTATAGATTTTAGAGTCCCGTGACTGTAGATGCTTGAATTATTAGAGTCTTTATCAGATTCATCCGAGATAGATTCTTTGCAGAAGTGTTGACTTATTAATCTAGATACTTGACTTTCATCTAAACACGCCTTGATTGTTCTTTTGGTTCATAGTGCGTCTATAGTTTAGAGTTTGGTCTTTCAGAGTTGACTTCTTCAGAGTCAGAATTTGTTTTATATGATATGTGCACTTAACAAGATATTAGAGTACAAAATTTTTCTTTATACATATTAAGATTTTTTATCATCAAAACTCAAAGATAGTTGTAGAACCAAACTTTGTTCCAACAATAAGGTCACCCGAAGGGAGGTATCGTCTTGCCTTAACTTTTCCTCGCCCATAGAGGAAAAAATGTGGGACAAGATGTGTCTCGGATAAAGAGAAAGTCAGTGTCGATACTAACTAATGTCACCCTTAGAAATAAGGATTCAACTATCCACCATTTGACTAAGTGGGTAGTGTCCTTTTTTCGAGGAAACCCAAGGTCCTAAAGACCCCTATAAATACATTATCCCTCAACGGGAAAGATATAATTTAAGTTATACATGTTCTTTAGTACTCAAAGAGCACCACACTCGTTGCCATCGTAACATACACAACTAACCTAACCACCCACCTGCAACCTAGCAACGCCGATCACCAACATGGTCTCTTACTTCACGTGAGCTGGTCATTTAAACAGCCTTAAAACCACCACACAGGGCTTCGATGGTAATAGTAAAATGAGTCATGCAAGCTCTTCCAGTTTACTTCCTAGCTCCGACATGTCTTATATCAAAACTTGAATACATGTTTAAACCATTTCTTAGGGGAAGGAGTGTGAATTAGAGAAAAATAAATTGGGTTCATTGGGATAAAGTGTGTAGGCCTCTCAAAGGGGAAGGCTTCGGAATTAGAAACTTGAAGGTCTTTAACTTTGTACTTTTGGGAAAATGGGAGTGGATATTAGGTAGTGTAAGGAATGGTTTTTAAGATCATTGGTTAATGGATACAGGATAAGAATTGATTCATTTAAAATCGGTGGTAGAGGTAGCTCTAGTTGGTGGAACACCATTTGTCATCTTAATATCGAAGAGTGGTATGATTCGAACACAAATTCTTGAAATTCTGGTACCAGATATGTGATGTCACACTTAATGTCACAACAACACACTCTGCTATGGACAATATAAAACAACAATAAATCAACACAATGAGTTGTTCACCCAGTTCGGTTTAACTACCTACGTCTGAGGGCTACCAAGCCAGGGATGAATTTCACTATGCGTAGATTTAATTTACAGACTCAACAACCCAGTTGACATCTCCTAAACTTAAACTCTACTTAATGAACCTTCTACCTAAGAGACCACTTAGGTATGAGAACACTACTCAATCCCTAAATCACTTCAGTTAGATACTTCAAAGATCACACACTTTGAATAACACTACTTGATTCTGCTTCACAGCTTTGATCAAGAACAACTCAAAACAACAATACCAATTCACACTCGAATGGTTTACAAACACGAAGACACAACGACACTCAGTCTTTAGCTCTTTTTTTTTCTTCGTTGCTTTTCCTTCAGGATTGATGCGCTTTATATAGCTATCTGAATTGGACTTGGACCTGCTACAATATCTGACCTGATTTGTTATTTAAAACTGAATCTTCGACAGATTTTCTCTCTCAAAATCTTCTTAAATCTCAGCCTTTAAATACTCCTACAAATCTGCATCAAATCTGTTTGTAACAGAGAATATCTATCCCAAGATATCCGCATCCAATGAGACTAATAAGTCTCCCAATATCCAGCTAAAACGCAAACCCTAACAACATCATTAACCCTGATGTTATTAAACTTCTGCATACCTGATGTCATGACATCGCATGTGACATCAGACTTCAAAACCTCAACAACTTAAATCCTTAATATAAACCAATGTTAAGACTCAATGTTAAGACATCACCCATGTGACATCAACATTGAACAGCTTTGTTTTACCAAAATTCTAGGCAATCCAAGAGCCAAAAATCTCCCCATTTGGCTTATTTTGGCTAAAAAAATCTCAGCAACATCAGAGACTTCAGCAGCGGAAAAAATTAAAACAAACAACTTCCACTTCAAAAAGCTGCACACCACCTAACAGCTAAAGGGCAAACTCCCCCTCAAACCAAAACCAGCATAAACAGCTGTTCAACATGCACACTCCCCCTCAACATCTGCCCCACACCAGAGCTGAGATAGGCTAACTCTCCCCATTTTTAGCCACAATTGGACAATCACCAAACACAATGTCCTGACATAATAAATGACACAGTCAAATACAAAGCTTTTCCCAAAAAAACAAGTTCCAACAACTTGACTGGTCAGGCGATACAAACATTGCTCCTTGTTTGCATTATAAAAACAAGCCTTCTTCCTTCTAGCAGCACCAACCAACAACTAAGAATGAGCCAGTTAAACTCCAAAGATGCAGCAAAGAACCTCAAGCAGGAGGACAAGAACCCAGATCCACTGATGAAGAAGAGAAAAACACAGACATCAGCTGGAACTTCTTCAGGAGCAACAAGAGCAGGCAGGACCTCAGAGACAAGAATGAAGACCAGCAGGAAACCTCCAGTGCAACGACATGCTTCTGATGATGAATAGGATGAAGACTGGAAAACTTTTCTCGATTCAGGGGGTTGGGACAATCTGTAGACTCTTTGTTTGTAACTTTTGATGTACTCCAATCTTATATGCCTTCAGCAGTTGAATCAATTTTCAATAAAGTACACAACAACACAATACACTCTCCAACACACTTAATCTTCATAAATGCAAATTCCCAATTTACTTCTTAAACTTTCAAATTGGTTTGTATCTAAGGCTTTAGTGAAAATATCAGCTAATTGCTTATCTGTAGCTACATGTTCTAAGACAACAACTTTGTCTTCAACCAACTCTCTTATAAAATGATGCCTTATATCAATATGCTTAGTCCTACTATGCTGAATAGGGTTCTTAGAGATGTTGATTGCACTCAAATTATCACAGTACAATGTCATGACATCTTGCTTGACATTGTATTCATTCAGCATTTGCTTCATCCAAACAAGTTGAGAGCAACTACTCCCTGCTGCTATGTACTCAGCCTCAGCAGTAGAGAGAGACACACAGTTCTGCTTCTTACTGAACCATGATATCAGATTATTCCCTAAGAAGAAACAACCTCCTGAAGTGCTTTTCCTATCATCATCACTCCCAACCCAGTCAGCATCACAATATCCCCTTAACTCAGTTCCAGATCCATGACTATACAGTATCCCATAGTCACTAGTGCCATTTACATATTTCAAGATCCTCTCTACTTGATTCAAGTGACTAACCTTAGGCTCAGATTGGTATCTGGCACAAACTCCAACAGCAAAACCAATGTCAGGTCTGCTAGCTGTGAGATACAATAGACTCCCAATCATGCTTCTATATAAACTTTGATCCACACTGACACCATGTTCATCCTTGGATAATTTTAGATGAGTAGGAGCAGGAGTCCTCTTGTGATTAGCATTCTCTAGACCAAACTTCTTCACTATGTTCTTTGCATACTTGCTCTGAGAAATGGATATGGAGTCCTCCATTTGTCTAACTTGTAGACCAAGAAAATAGTTCAGCTTACCAACAAGACTCATTTCAAATTCAGACTGCATCTGTTCCACAAAATGTTTCATCATTGCATCTGACATCCCACCAAATACTATGTCATCAACATAGATTTGAGCTATCATCAGTTTTCCTCCTTCCTCTTTAACAAACAAAGTCTTGTCAATCCCTCATTTTCTGTAGCCATTCACAACCAGGAATTCAGTAAGTCTTTCATACCAAGCTCTTGGTGCTTGCTTCAAACCATATAGAGCTTTCCTTAGTTTGTACACATGGTCAGGAAATGTTGGATCAATAAATCCTTTTGGTTGATCAACATACACCTCTTCATTTAAGTAATCATTCAAAAATTCACTTTTAACATCCATTTGAAAAAGCTTGAATTTGAAATTACAAGCCACACCTAAGAGCAATCTGATAGATTCCAGTCTTGCCACAGGAGCAAAGGTTTCATCATAATCAATTCCTTCAACCTGAGTGTATCCCTGAGCAACTAATCTGGACTTGTTTCGGGTGACCACTCCTTGTTCATCAGATTTATTCTTGTAGATCCACTTGGTGCCAATCACATTAACTCCATCAGGCCTAGGTACAAGCTCTCATACTTCATTTCTCTTGAATTGCTCCAGCTCTTCATGCATAGCATTTATCCAAAACTCATAAGTCAATGCTTCCTTGACATTCTTTTGCTCAATTTTGGAGACAAAACATGAACTTGCTATAACTTCTCTTGACCTAGTCCTCACTCCAGAGTTTGGATCACCTATAATGAGCTCCTTTGGGTGTCCTTCTGCACTCTGATGGAGGGATCCTTATGAGGTTTCTCAGTTTCAGGCTCAGCAGCAGCAACACTAGGAGTTGGACTTCTGTCTTCAGCTTCTGGTGCAACTTCACCAACTGATGTTCCAACATCATCTAGGACATCATCATCTTCCTGCTTGTCATTGTCATCAATCACCACATTGATTGACTCCATCATCACCTTGGTTCTAGAGTTGAAAACCCTATATGCTCTGCTGTTAGTAGAGTATCCCAAAAATATTCCTTCATCACTTTTGGAATCCAATTTTCTTCTCTGTTCTCTATCAGCCAGAATATAACATCTACTTCCAAAAACATGAAAGTATTTAACATTAGGTTTTCTTCCCTTCCATAGTTCATACAGAGTGGATGAAGTGCCTCTTCTCAGGGTAACCCTGTTGTGAATGTAGCAGGTAGTATTCATGGCTTCAGCCCAGAAATGATAAGGAAGTTTCTTGGCGTGGATCATAGCTCTAGCAGACTCTTGGATAGTTCTGTTCTTCCTCTCAACTACTCCATTTTGCTGAGGAGTAATAGGAGATGAAAACTCATGACTTATACCTTCAGCAGAGCAAAATTCTTCAAACTTGCTATTCTCAAACTCTCTTCCATGATCACTCCTTATCCTGATAACATTACTCTCCTTCTCTCTTTGGAGTCTTTGACAAAGATCTTTAAAAACATCAAACACCTCTGATTTGTCTTTAATGAAGCTCACCCAGGTGTACCTTGAATAGTCATCCACAACCACATACGCATATTTCTTTCCACCCAGACTTTCAACCTGCATAGGTCCCATCAAGTCCATATGAAGTAGTTCCAAGACCTTGGAGGTGGTGTCATGTTGAAGCTTCGGATGAGACATCTTTGTCTACTTCCCTTTTTGACAGTCTCCACACACTTTTCCTTCCTCAATATTAAGTTTGGGAATTCCTCTAACTGCTTCTGAGGAGATGATTCTCTTCATTTCCTTCAAGTGAAGATGTCCCAACTTCTGATGCCAGATTTTGACATCATCTTCTTTAGCAAAAACACAAGTGGAAGAATTTGATTCTTGTGGCACCCAAAGATAACAATTGTCCTTAGACCTGGCTCCCTTCATAATGACTTCTCCTTTATCATCTTTGACAATGCATTCAGACTGGTTAAAGTCTACTTTGAATCCTTGATCACAAAGTTGACTAATGCTAATCAAGTTTGCAGTCAGTCCTTTAACAAGAAGGACATCCTCCAGTCTGGGAGCACCAGCACAGTTTAGTTTACCAATCCCCTTGATCTCTCCTTTGACCCCATCACCAAATATAACATAGCCTGAAGAATGAAGCTTCACATCTACCAACAGATTCTTTACTCCAGTCATGTGCCTTGAACACCCACTGTCAAAGTACCAATCATCTTTGGTAGAAACCCTTAAAGAAGTGTGAGCTATCAAGCTGGTAACCTCAACTTTAGGGATCCATTGCTTCTTAGGCTTGGAAACCTGCCTTCCTTTATAACAGTTCTGTTTGGGAACAACCTGATGAGCCTTCTGTGGATACCCATGTAGCTTATAACAATAAGCCTTAATGTGTCCAAAACATCCACAATGGTGACACCTCCAGCGTCTGTATTTCTTCTTAGATGGAGTTCTGTCATGATGTTTTAACATCTGTTTTAACATAATTGGTTTAGGGGTAATAGAACCTGCATCACTGGTGAATCCCAAACCACATTTGTCTCCAGCCATCTTCCCAATACTAAGAGTGTTGTCTAACGCATTAGTACCATTGTTCAACATTCTGATAGTTTTGGTCATAGAGTCTAGCTTATAGTTAAGTATACTGACTTCAGCTTCAAGGTCAGTCTTTTTAGCTTTTAACTGTACTATGGTTTTCTTCAGCTCTTCTCCTTCAAGACACACTTGTTCACTTCTCATGAAAAGATCTTTATAAGTGACAGCAAGTTCATCGTAAGAAACATCATCATCACAAGACACATCATCTGACTCATGAGCCCCAATCATAGCTCTCACAAGCTTAGCTGAATTCTCTTCAGATTCACTCTCACTGTCAGACCAAGAAGCTGATAACCCTTTCTGCTTCTTTAGAAAAGTAGGACATTCCTTCTTGACATGTCCATACCCTTCACACTCAAAGCATTGTATCCCTTTGTCATTACTGGATTTTTCTTCATCTTTAGACCTCTTCCCTTGTTCTCCTGATCTGTTGATGTCAGAGGTAATGTTCTTGACATTGGGATTATAACTCCTGTTTATCCTCTTCATAACTTTGTTGAACTATTTTCCCAGCAAAGCAATAGCCTGAGAAAACTCCTCCTAAGAATCACCCTCTTTCCCTTTCTTGGCTTCTTCAGAACTGGAAACCAAAGCTATACTCTTGGACTTCTTCTCAGGTTCTTCTTCACTTAACCCTAGCTCAAATGTTTGAAGAGATCCAATAAGCTCATCAACCCTCATTTTGTTGATGTCTTGAGCTTCTTCAATTGCAGTCACCTTCATCTTGTACCTCTTAGGAAGGGACCTAAGGATTTTCCTTACAAGCTTTTCTTCTGACATCTTTTCTCCAAGAGCACTGGATGCATTGGACAGCTCAAGGATACTCATGTGGAAGTCATGGATAGTCTCATCTTCCTTCATCTTCAGACTTTCAAACTTTGATGTTAGAATCTGAAGTCTTGACATCTTAACTCTAGATGATCCTTCATGTGTAGTCTTCAAGATGTCCCAAGCTTCCTTAGCAACTTCACAGGTATTGATCAACCTGAATATATTCTTATCTACTCCATTGAAAATAGCATTTAAGGCTTTGGAATTACCAAGGGCAAGCTCATCTTCTTCCTTGCTCCATTCTTCTTCAGGTTTCAGCTTTGAGGTGCCCTCTTTATCTTTCCCAGCATCATCTTTCTCAAACACAACAGGTGCTTTCCATTCTTTTATGATAGCCTTCCAAGCCCTGTTGTCTAAGGATTTCAAAAAGGTAATTATCCTTGGCTTCCAATAATCATAATTAGAGCCATCCAAAATAGGGGGTCTGTTGACAAATCCTCCAACTTCTTTGTTCATCTTTACACCAGAAAGTAACTTCCCTAGATCTCACCCAGAGACAGACAGGATGCCTGCTCTAATACCAATTGAAATTCTGGTACCAGATATGTGATGTCACACTTAATGTCACAACAACACACTCTGCTATGGACAATATAAAACAACAATACATCAACACAATGAGTTGTTCACCCAGATCGGTTTAACTACCTACGTCTGGGGGCTACCAAGCCAGGGATGAATTTCACTATCAGTAGATTTAATTTACAGACTCAACAACCCAGTTGACATCTCCTAAACTTAAACTCTACTTAATAAACCTTCTACCTAAGAGACCACTTAGGTATGAGAACACTACTCAATCCCTAAATCACTTCAGTGAGATACTTCAAAGATCACACACTTTGAATAACACTACTTGATTCTGCTTCACAGCTTTGATCAAGAACAACTCAAAACAACAATACCAATTCACACTCGAATGGTTTACAAACACGAAGACACAACGACACTCAGTCTTTAGCTCTTTTTTTTTCTTCGTTGCTTTTCCTTCAGGATTGATGCGCTTTATATAGCTATCTGAATTGGACTTGGACCTGCTACAATATCTGACCTGATTTGTTATTTAAAACTGAATCTTCGACAGATTTTCTCTCTCAAAATCTTCTTAAATCTCAGCCTTTAAATACTCCTATAAATCTGCATCAAATCTGTTTGTAACAGAGAATATCTATCCCAAGATATCCGCATCCAATGAGACAAACAGCTCTCCCAATATCCTGCTAAAACGTAAACCCTAACAACATCACTAACCCTGATGTTATTAAACTTCTGCAGACCTGATGTCATGACATCGCATGTGACATCAGACTTCAAAACCTCAACAACTTAAATCCTTAACATAAACCAATGTTAAGACTCAATGTTAAGACATCACCCATGTGACATCAACATTGAACAACTTTGTTTTACCAAAATTCTAGCCAATCCAAGAGCCAACAATTCTGTTAGAGAAATATATATGGTTCTTTTGTCTCATATTAGTAACCCCTCTAACCCAGTATGGTCTAAGAAGGGACACATAACGATTCTATCAAAAGTCACTTGCTTAGATTGTACGCTCTTTCAGAACATAATATCTACAAGAGATAATCTATTTAGGAGAGGAGTTATAGGACAAGGATCTACTGAATGTCAGAGATTGTTGAAATAAAGAGTTGATATCTCATTTATTTTTTGAGTGTTTAGTTTTTGCAAAGGTATGGTATGCTGTTTGTAGATGGCTAAATATCTCTTTGGCTCTTCACAATGATAGTATCTTGCAATTGGACCAATTTGGAGAACTGTTAGGTGGAGGCAGGAATGTCTCAAAACATTTTGAAATAATTTGGTTTGCGTGTGTGTCGTGTATCTGAAAAGTAAGGAACGAAAAATTATTTCAAAACATAGATATTAAGATTGAAATTTTGACATAGGATGTGAAAATGTATGCATGAAATTGGCTAAAAATTAAATCAAATAGAATGGAATACTTACAACATTGTGGTGGTTGAATCCTAGACCATGCCTTGGTGTCATAGATATCTAATTCAATATTGCTAATGGTTTGGTCTTCCTATGAGTGTGTTGCAGGAGATTTTATTGTGTTTGAATATGTCATTTTGTACTGTAATGTGGGTCTAAGAATGTGTGATGTAGCAGGTTTCACTTGTGTGGAGCTATTAAACCTGCTCGTTTCAGGGTTTAGTTGATTTTGCTTCCATAGTTGAACCTCTGATCCATCTGTGCAACAAGGATTGGTGTTGGAATTAAACCCAAGACTTTGAGTAATTCCGAATCAATCTTGATGAATAAGATTCAATCAACCGATAAAATTCCCTCTTGTTTTTCACTCTTCACTCGAGTGAATCAACCAACCTTGGTTACAAGATTGTATCACTGCACAATGGTGATGAAAACAGGAAAAGAAAATTGAATTGGGGAAGAAGAAGTTTAAGGTTTTCACAAAATTTGGAAAGAGGAATTTCTGCAGAGTAACTCTCTGCTCTCAAAATTGCAATTTTATTCATGTGAATCATGCTTTACAATAATATGGTTACTCCCTATTTCTAGATTTATCTTGCTTGTTCCCAAAGCAAACCCCAAAAACAAAAGGCTCAAAAATACATAATTCTGATAACACTACAAAATAAGGTTTAAGACAAAATCCATGTCGAGGCTATTCAACAAAAGGCTCAACACTTTGACCACTAGGTGTTTCAACACACACACACACACACACACACACACACTAGGTTATTCAAGAAATTCCTTGTCCCTGTCGAGCAACCTACTTCGACACAAGGAATTACAATTCAACATACCACCTAATTCATTGTGTCTAAGCTATCTATATTCATCATAGACCTTAACTTCTTGAACACTAAGACCTGCACTCTCTTCGTCATGATATCTGCAATCTGATCTCAGTTCTGCAGTGTTCCAAGTTCATCTTCCCATCTACTACCTGCTCTTAAAGATAATGAAACCTCATTTCGATATGCTTGCTTCCTTCATGTGTTATCGAATTCTTCGCCAGATTGATAGCATACATGTTGTCGATCTTCATGGTAATTACTCCATGACCCTTCCCTATAATATCTTCGACCAAATTCACCATCCATGTTGCTTGACATGCACAGAGAGAAATAGTTATGTACTCTTCTTCACATGAAGACAGTGCCACTACTGGTTCCTTTATTGAACTCCAAGCAACTGGTGCACCACCTAGCATAAACACATAGCCAGTTGTGGATTTTCTATCCCCAACATAACTACACCAACTTGATTCGGTGTATCCCAATAACTTGCATTATTTTCCTTCATTAGTTGCAGGAAACAAAATTCCATAATCGAGAGTTCCTTTCAGATACCTTAGTTTCCACTTCGTCGCTGCTAGGTGTGATACCTTTGGCTTCTGCGTGAATCTACTCACTATACCCACATTGTATGCTAGATCAAGCCTTGTATGACAAAGGTATCGAAGTGATCCAATGTGTCTTGTGCATTGCGTTGGATTGACATCATCTTCATCAATGTCTTTCGGCAGTTGCATTCTGGGCTTAGTTAGAGTCGAAGTTGGGTCGCAATCTTGCTTCTCAAATCTCTTGAGTATTTCTCCTGAATATCTTCTTTGGTGCATCATCAAACCTCTACCACTCTTGTAGAATTCGATGCCAAGGAAATATGAGATATTTCCCAAGTTTGACATTTCAAACTCCTCACTTAGGTCATGTTTGAAAATTTCGATCTCCTTCTTACAACTTCCTATTATCAACAGGTCATCAACATAGAGACATAGTATAATAAATTCATTATTGCTTCTCCTTACATATACTCCATGCTCAGTTGTTCACTTTACAAATTCTCTCTCCCTTAGAAAGCTATCTATCTTCTTATTCCAAGCTCTTGGAGCTTGCTTAAGTCCATACAGGGCTTTATGCAGCATGTATACCTTGCTTTCTTTGCCTTGCTTCATAAACGAAGGTGGTTGTGCAACAGAAACTACTTCATCTAAGGGGTCATTTAGGAATGCAAATTTCACATCCATCTGACATATGTGCCAATTGTTCATATTTACTATACCAATAACCAACCTAATTGTTTCGATCTTAAGGACATGTGCAAAAACCTCTTCGAAGTCGAATCCTTCTTTCTGAAGAGATCCTTTCTCCACAAATCTCGACTTGTGTCGAGTTGCTTCTCCTTTGGGATTCAACTTCATCTTGTAGACCCACTTCACATCGGGTACCTTCTTGTCTTGAGGTAATTCGACAAGTGACCAAGTGTTGCTGATTTCGATGGACTTCAGTTCCTCATTCATTGATTTCACTCACTTTTAATCCTTCAATGCTTCAGTTTCATTGATTGGCTCGACATCTGCATAAAAAGCATAGTGTACCAGCTCACCTTTATCATCGACCACATCATCTTATGTAATCACACATTCTCGCAACCTTGCAGGAATGTGTCTTGTTCTTTGAGGTCTGCTTGTGCTTGCTTGACCTCTGACTTCTTCTTGTCGAACTTCTCTTTCGAATTCACTTGCTGGTTCTTCACATAAGATTCTCATTGAATCCTTCTTTACTTTTTCAGTCCTATCTCATTCCTTAAGCTAATATATGATCACGTCCCTGCTGATCATTACTTGCTTATTCACTGGGTTGAACAACTTGTATCCTCCAGTCGAATGATATCCTATTATGATCATTTGACTCGACTTGTCATCAAGTTTTCTTCTCAACTGATCTGGCACATGTCTATGTGTTATAGATCCAAATACCTTTAGATGACTCAAGCTACGCTTGACACCACACTAACATTCTTCTGGAGAAATTCCTTCTAGCCTTTTTGTCGGACATCTGTTCAAGATGTATGTTACATTCGGCATAGCTTCTCCCCATAATTATTTGGGTAGATGCTTGCCTTTCAACATAATTCTCACCATATTCATGATGGTTCTATTCTTCCTTTCTGCAGTCTCATTCTGCTGTGGAGTGTAAGGTGGTACCACCTCATGCACAATCCCTTCTTTCTCACATAATCTGTTGAAGTATTTTGACACATACTCTCCCCTACCATCAGTCCTCAGAATTTTGAGCTTTCGACTACTTTGTCTTTCAACCATAGATTTAAACTTGGCAAATACCTCGATCACTTCACTTTTCTTCTTGATCAGGTAAGTCAACAATTTTTGACTGAAATCATATATGAATGTGACAAAGTATTAGTTACCTCCAATTGAATCCACCTGGATAGGTTCACACACATCAGAGTATATGACTTCAAGAACTGCCTTCGACCTGCCTCCGGTATCCTTGTTGAAGCTGTTCTTCACACACTTTGTTTGGAATGTCGATTTCTGGTAACCCTGAAACCATATTTCTTCTCTTTAGGTCTCTGATGTCTTTGAAGTTGAGATGGCCAAGTCTGTAGTGCCATATCCATTTATCCCTGCTAGCTGCAGTTGCAAGGCACTTGTGCTCCACCACGTTGAGTTCAATCCTGAAGGTTCTATTTTGAGACATATGAGTCTTCAAGATTAACTTTTCTCCTGAGTCGAGAACTTTCATCATTTTATCTTTGATCGATACCTTGTAGTTTTTTTCGACCAACTGTGTTATGCTAAGCAAATTACTCTTCATGTCTAGTATGTACAATACATTGGAAATTACTGACCTCTTGCCATATTTCCTCATAATCAGAATATCACTAATACCTTCAACTTCTAAAGTATTATCATTTGCAAATTTCACCATGTTCTTCATTGAAGTTTTTATGTTGACAAACTAATCTTTTCTATCAGTTATGTGTGATAAGCATCATGGGTCTAAGTACCATTGGTCTTGGAATCTTTCTTCATCTCTTATTGTGACTATCAACAACATCTCTTCTTCTTCGTGCTTTGCAAACTTTGCATCATTGTCTTGGTTCTTTTGTTTTTCAGGACAATCACTAGAGTAGTGACCATATTTCTGACAATTGAAACACTTAATGTGACTTTTGTTAGGTTTTCGACCACCACCTCTTCCTCTACCTACTGCACCACCTCTTTAGTTTCTTTGGTATGAGCACTTTCTCTAATTTTACCGGCCTTCTTCTTGATGACTTTGACCACTCGAATTGTTCTAGCCTCTTCTACTTTTGTTGTTGAACAACTTCTCTTTGCCTTTCTTTTCGTTTGTTGATTGTGCCCGCAAAGCCACACCACTCTTCGACTTGCTTGTAGCTCTTTTAGCCATTCTTCGTTAATAAGATTCAAGTGTCCCATGAAGCTCTTCCTTTGTAAATGTTGACATATCTTTTGACTCTTCTAACTCTACTACCACGTAGTCAATCTTTCGAGCTAATTACCTCAAGATCTTTGTAACAACTGATCATAATGCCAACACTTCTCCACATACCTTGATTTGATTAACCAGTTTTGTAACCCTAGTGAAAAAATCTGTTATGCTTTCACTTTCTTCCATCTGAAGCAATTCATAAGTCTTTTTGTGAGTTTGTAACCTCACCTCTTTCACCTTCTCTGCGCCTCCAAATGATTTCTCCAAGATATCCCATGCTTCTTTCGTTGATTCTACATTACTGATCTTTTCGAAATTGTCTAGATCAAAACATTGATGAATTATAAAGAAAGCTTTATAATCTTTCTTCTTCAATTCTTTGCATGAAGTTTTTTCTTGATCCGATGCGTTTTCTGCAAGTGGTGTTACTCCTTCCTTCACAAGATCCCAAAGATCTTGACAACAGAAAACAACCTTCATCTATTTACACCAATTCTCATAATTCTGACCCTTTAGAATTGGGAGACTCGCCGAAAAATGTCCATTTGGATGATTAATCGACATTGCCATCGTGTTTTTTTCTTCCCAAGAATCGCTCAACCAGTGCTCTAGATACCAGATGTTGGAATTAAACTCAAGACTTTGAGTAATTCTGAATTAATCTTGATGAACAAGATTCAATCAACCGATCAAATTCCCTTTTGTTCTTCACTCTTCACTCGAGTGAATCAACCAACCTTGGTTACAAGATTGTATCACTGCATAATGGTGATGCAAACAGTAAAAGAAAATTGAATTAAGGAAGAAGAAGAAGTTTAAGGTTTTCACAAAATTAGGGAAGAAGAGGAATTTCTGCAGAGTGACTCTCTGCTCTCAAAACTGCAATTTTATCCAAGTGAATCACGCTTTACAATAACATGGTTACTCCCTATTTATAGATTTAGCTTGCTTGCTCCCTAAGCAAAACCCAAAAACAAAGGTCCAAAAATACCTAATTTTGCTAACACTACAAAATTAGGTTTAAGACAAAATTTATGTCAAGGCTAACTCCTTAACACTTCAACAACTAGGTGTTTCGACGCACACACTAGGCTATTCGACAACTTCCTTGTCCCTGTCGAGCAACCTGCTTCGACACAAGGAATTACAATTTAACAATTGGTGGAAAATGGATAAATAATTTATCTAATTTCATATTTTTAGGTGTTCTCTGTTGAGGTTTATGTAATAAGGATTGATGAGCGATGGATAGATAATTTATCTATTTTCATATATTTAGGTGTTCTTTGTTGAGCTTTATGTAATTTGTTTATAGTTGATGTTGGTGGGGAGCAGGTGGGACCTTTTAGTTAATTTGGGGACCCATCTATGTTTTTTTCCTGCTAGTGTTGTTCTAGTTTATTGTAAAGGGTGTGTGAAATTAGGGCGGACAATAGGTCGGTTTGGGTCGATATCGGATTCAAAATTTAAATTTGACGCAAATCACAGTTTTATTTTAAAGGTCTAGTTTATATCGATTTTTTTTACGGATTCGGTTAGATCGGTTTATCGGATAAATCAGGTGGATTTGATCGGTTTAATATTTATTAGGTTAAATCCATCAAAATTATTTTTTATAAAATTCACAAACATTTATTTATTATTACGTAATAAAATTTTCAATATCATTATTTCAGCGTACTATTTCAACTTGTAATATTCCATTTATTAATGACTTGGCAGTCCACTCGGGCGTACTATTTCAACTTGTAATACCAAGATTCTCATTATTTCAGCGTACTATTTCAACTTGGTTCAGGCCCTATTTCAACTTGTAATATTCCATTTATTAATGACGGCAGTCCACTCGGGCGTACTATTTCAACTTGGTTCAGGCCCTCGTGCGTACTATTTCAACTCATATTTCATTTATTAATGACTTGGCAGTCCAGATGGACTTTTATTTAATTTTTTATATATTAGTTAAAATTCAAATGGATATTTTTAAACTTTTTTTTTTATATTTTATTTTGCCCATTGTCTTCCAAACACACTTAACGTGTGTTATATCGTGTTTGAGCTTTATAAACACCAAATGTAATTCTTACCCATCCGATGTGGGACAATAGAACACAATAACATCACAAAGCAAAGATTAATTGTGCAACATCTTCTTCAACTTCTTCAACTTTGAAAGAAAACTCAACTTCTTCAACTTTAAAAGCAAACTCAACAGAACACAATAACGACACATCCACATGCTGCTTAAAGATTTATTGGTGCACCAGTTAAGAAGAATAATAGGGAGCCTTCTACCTGCCGGTGATAATTGAAGCTTGACAACATTATATGAAGAACAAACCACACATCATACAAAAGCTCAACAACTACTTGATTTCAAAAAATTATTCCTAGAACAATATGAAGAAGAAATGTAGAACTGTATTCAAAGCCTCAAATTCGCAGCAGCACCGCTATTCTGAAATTACAATCCCTTTTTCCAAATTCGACATTATTGAAGGAAGAAATTGCAGTAGGTTTGATTGTATTGGAGAAATCATGAATGAAAATGTTGAGATGGATGGATTACATGATGGAAAATACATTTAAATTACCATCGTTAAAAAGGGAGACAAGTATCACTTCTTGATGATTAGAAGGGGCAACATGCACAACGTTTCTAACAAATCCAGAGGGTGCCCTTCTGTCATAGGCTCCATAGGCATAAGGATAGTGCACAAGATGTTGTTTAACATAAGGCCAAAATTTAAGCTCTTACTTTCCCAGTACTTTTTATCCTTTTTAACACCTTGTTTGGATCAACATAGCCATTTACTATCACCCTGCTCTGTATTCTATTCACCTCCACATATTTCACACTTGATTGATGCATATAACTTTTTAATAAAGTGACTGCATTTCTAACTCTTATTTCATAACCATTGCAATCCATTCTCACCTTAATCTCAACTATCTGAGATTATATATATGAAGCACATTATCAAATCATCATCATATTATTTCTTAAAACAAAATGGTAAAATGAATAAGAATATTAAGAAGAAATAATTAAAACTGCATCATGTTATTTTTAGAGGCCGAGCTGCAATGTTTCACTTTCCTTGAAATGATTTGTTGGTTTTGATTCACAAGAGGATAATGGTAGTAGCACTAGTAACTATTCACAGGAGGAAGAAGGTTAGTTATCATCTTGGCAATAGGTTTATGATCATGGTGTGAAACAAGTGTTAATTGTAGAAACCATTTTTGGATGATGAGAGAAAGGATTTGATGAAGGTTAGTTATCATGTTGCCATAGGGATGAGAAAAGCACTGCGAATGAGTGAAGTAGAAGACAAGTCTGTAATTTATTAAATCTTGATTTTGTTCATGATTCTTTTACCCTTAGGACATTTTTTCATGCTATGCTGCAAGTCTGTAATGTTGTCTCACATTGTTTGATTTAGAAAAAAGTTTAGTGTTTATATTGTTACTTATGCATTGGATTTGCAAATGAAAGGATACCAGTGTAACACCCTAATTATCCCCACGCAAATTAAAAAAAAAAGTATATTAAAACATTTAGGCGATTAGGATGCTACAATTCAACATACATGTTGTGAAAAACGATGACTTTGATCAAAGTATAAAACTGGTTTCTTGATGATCAAGAACCAAAACAAGGGTTTAATGAAAAAAAAAACAGGAAGAAGAAGAATAGAGAACAACAATGATTGGGCAAATATAATTCTGTTTACTATTCACTTTCTCATTAACGTTTTACAATGATTACAAGTGAATATCACAATTTGCCACACTCAACAAACTGAGTGTACTAGCCTATTTATAGACTAACTAGGTAACTTGCAGCCCAAGAAACCTAAACAATTGGATCCTTAACACAAGGCCCAATTCGACAAAATATATATAAATTTCGACAATACAAACTAGAACAGACTTCGACTACAGTTTGTAACAATCAGGCATCAGCATGTGAACAAGCTTCGATTGCATGCTTGTCTTCTGTCGAAAACATGAAAGTTTCTCCTTCGACACAGCATGAGTTCGACCCAAATCTCACAAATCTCCACCTTGGATCTAACTCAGCAACAAAAGGGAAAACAACTAGCTTTCATCATGTAGCTTTATCAACTGCATACAGTGGAAGAACTTGCAACTTGGCAACGTCTTGGTGATCATATCAGCAGCATTGTGTTCAGTCGAAACCTTCAGCACCTGGACTTCACCACGCTCGATTATCTCTCTGACGAAATGCAGCCTCACATCAATGTGCTTAGTTCGCTCATGATAGGCTGAATTCTTCGACAGGTGTATTGCACTTTGACTATCACATTTAACAGTGATACTTCGACCTTGAAGTTTCAGCTCCTTTGCAAAACCTTCAAGCCACAATGCTTCCTTCACAGATTCAGTGAGGGCAATATATTCAGCTTCAGTGGTTGATAAGACAACAACCTTCTGAAGCGTCGCTTTCCAACTGATTGTTGTGCCAAACATTGTGAAAACATATCCAGAAATAGACTTTCTGGAATCCATACAACCTGCATAATCAGAGTCAACAAATCCTTCGATTTCGACTATGCTATCACCATCACAGGCTCCACCATAAATCAAGACTCTTTTCAGAGACCCATTTATGTACCTGAGAATCCACTTTACAGCTTACCAGTGCGCCTTTCCAGGATTGGCCATATACCTGCTCACAAGGCTCACTCCATATGCTATGTCTGGCCTTGTACATACCATAGCATACATCAAAGAACCCACTACACTAGCATATGGAATGTTATTCATATAGATTCTTTCAGCTTCAGTACTCGGACTTTGAGTAGTACTAAGCTTAAACTGAGGATTTGTAGGTGTCACAACAGGCTTCGAATTCGACATACCAAACTTGTCGAGAAGCTTCCGTAGGTATGTCTCCTGAGATAAGCACAACTTCGACTGCTTTCTATCTCTCCGGATGTCAATCCCAAGAATCCTGGCTGCAGCTCCCAGATCCTTCATTTCGAACTCCTTACTGAGTTCAGCCTTCACCTTCGTTACATCCTCAACCCTGTTGCTAGCTATGAGGATATCATCCACATACAGCAGCAACATAACAAGTGAGTTTCCAGGTCGAAATCTGAAGTAAACACAGTGATCAAACTGACTTCTAGTGAAACCAATGTGTGCCATGAACTTGTCGAATCTCCTATTCCACTGTCGAGGAGATTGCTTCAGGCCATACAAAGACCTATTCAGCTTGCACACATAATCTTCTTTACCCTTTTCTGCATACCCTTCAGGTTGACGCATCAGGATCGTTTTATCTAGATCACCATACAGAAATGCTGTCTTCACATCCATTTGCTCAAGTTCTAAGTCGAACTTTGCCACCATGGCCAACAGCATTCGAATGGATCTATGCTTTACAACAGGTGAGAACACATCATTGAAGTCGACTCCTTCTTTCTGAGTGAACCCCCTAGCAACCAGCCTCGCCTTAAAGCGCTTCAACATCACTCCTTCAATTCCTTCCTTGACCTTGAAAATCCACTTACAACTGACTAACCTTGCTCCTGCAGGTTTCTCAATCAGCTCCCAAGTGTTATTATCATGAAGAGATTTCATCTCGTCATCCATGGCTTTTCGCCATTCAGTCTTGTCTCGACTCCTTATAGCTTCCTTGTAATCTCTAGGTTCTTCGTCAAGTACCTCACTTGCAGAGATTAAGGCAAAAGCTATAAGATCTGCATAACCAAGTCTCTGAGGTGGCTTGATGACTCTTCTCGACCTATCTCTTGCTAGTAGATAGTCATCAACAGTTTCCTCAGCCTCTTCAGCATCTTGCTCTTCGACTTCATCAGGGCTATGCACTTCAGCATCACTATGCTCCACCTCAACAGGCATCTCTACCTGTTCCAGCTCCTCTTCAGAGATTTCTGCACTTCGACCAGCATCACCAGTTTTCTTAAAAGCCATTTCGACCTCATTGAAAACTACATCACGACTTGTGATACATCTTCTGTGACCTGGTTCTAGGCACCACAGCCTATAACCCTTGACTCCCTCAGGATATCCAAGGAACATGCATCTCAGAGCTCTAGGTTCGACCTTGTCTTGCCTAATGTGAGCATAGGCTAAACAGCCAAATACTCTCAGTTTGTCGAGATCTGGTGGATGACCCGACCAAACTTCTTCAGGTGTCTTCATTCCCAACGCAGTCGAGGGACATCTATTTATCAGATAAGCTGCTGTCGAAACAGCCTCTGCCTAAAACACCTTCTTCAATCCAGCACTAACCAACATGCATCTAACCCTTTCTAGGATTGTTCGATTGAATCTCTCAGCTAAGCCATTTTGTTGAGGAGTACCTGCTACAGTCTTATGCCTTGCAATCCCAGACTCAACACAGTAACTGTCGAACGCTTCGTTGCAGAATTCAAGGCCATTATCAGTTCTCAACCTCTTAACCTTTCTGCCAGTCTGAGTTTCGACCAGAACCTTCCAACTTTTGAAATTCTCAAAAGTTTCATCCTTCGTCTTCTGAATGAATACCCATAGCTTTCTGGAATAGTCATCAACAATGGATAAAAAAATACCTTGCACCTGAGTGTGAAGTATTTCTTGCAGGCCCCCAAAGATCAGCATGAATGTAATCAAGGGATCCATGTGTTCTTTGCTTGCCTTTGTTGAACTTCGCCCTACAGGATTTACCAAATACACAAGATTCACAAAACTCCAACTTTTCGACTTTGTCACCACCTAGCAGGTTCTGCTTCCCCAATTCGACCAGGCCTCTTTCGCTGACATGGCCCAATCTCATGTGCCATAACTCTGTCTTCGACATAGGTTTCGTGGATACGAAATTTGTCGAACCACTTACAACCTCAGCCTCCAGGGTATACAAGCCTTGGTTTTTCACGCCTCTCAAGACTTCCTTCGACCCTTTCATGACTCTTAGGGTACCTTGCTCTCCTTTGAAAACACATCCCTTTCTGTCGAATTCACCAAGGGAAATTAAATTCCTCTTAAGATCAGGTACATACCTAACCCCAGTCAATAGCTTTATTGACTCATCATGGAGCTTGAATCTAACAGATCCTATACCTGCAATCTTGCAAGCTTTATTGTCCCCCAGCAGCACTGATCCTCCATCTTGATCACATAATTCCTCAAACACATTCTTGTTTGGAGTCATATGCCAAGTACATCCATAATCCATAATCCACTCTTCGCAAGAGTTGCTGCTCGACACCACAAGGACATCAGATGATTCATAACCATCTTGCACTATAGTTGCATTCCCATTGTCCTTACCTCCATGATTATTCAGGTGCTCAGGGCACACCTTTCTTGTGTGACCCTCCTTCTTACAGTGATAACATTTGATACTAGACATATCACCTCCAGAAGACTTCTGCTGAACCTTTCCTTTCTTCTTGTCAAACCTACCATCTTTCTTCGACGATCTACCTTTCACGGACAACCCTTCGCCAACTGATGAAGGTTTCTGCTCCTTTCTTTCGTTCAAGTCCTTTGAATACAAGGCTGCTTGAACTTCTTCAAAGGTCAGGGACTCTCTTCCATACAAGAGAGTTTCTTTGAAGTGAGCATGCGATCTGGGCAAAGCACACAACAACAACAATGCTTGATCTTCATCATCAATCTTTACATCAATGTTTTCAAGATCTAGAATCAGCTTGTTGAAAGAATCCAACTGCTCAGCCAAAGCTTTGTCTTCATTCATCTTGAACGAATACAATGCTTGCTTCAGGTAAAGACGATTCACCAACGACTTGGTCATGTACAAGCTTTCAAGCTTCACCCATAATCCTGACGCCGTCGTCTCCTTTGACACCTGCCGGAGAACCTTATCACCAAGGCTCAACAGAATTGCGCTGTGTGCTTTCTCGATCATTGTCGTCTTTTCTTTTTCCGTCAACGCAGCATCCATGGCTGTCATCCCCTTCAACGCTTTCAAGCATCCCTGCTGCACCAGTAGGGCTTTCATCTTCAAGCGCCACAGACCGAAATCGTTCACTCCGGTGAACTTTTCAATCTCATACTTTGTTGAAGCCATCTTCTCCACGCTCACCGCACCAATTTGTTGTGAAAAACGATGACTTTGATCAAAGTATAAAACTGGTTTCTTGATGATCAAGAACCAAACAAGGGTTTAATGAAAAAAAACAGGAAGAAGAAGAATAGAGAACAACAATGATTGGGCAAATATAATTTTGTTTACTATTCACTTTCTCATTAACGTTTTACAATGATTACAAGTGAATATCACAATTTGCCACACTCAACAAACTGAGTGTACTAGCCTATTTATAGACTAACTAGGTAACTTGCAGCCCAAGAAACCTAAACAATTGGATCCTTAACACAAGGCCCAATTCGACAGAATATATATAAATTTCGACAATACAAACTAGAACAGACTTCGACTACAGTTTGTAATAATCAGGCATCAGCATGTGAACAAGCTTCGATTGCATGCTTTCCTTCTGTCGAAAACATGAAAGCTTCTCCTTCGACACAACATGAGTTCGACCCAAATCTCACAATACACCTACTCATATATCCAAATATGTAACACATGCCACTTTAAAAAGAAATTATTAATAACAATAGTAATAACAACACGTTTTATCCTTCTCCCGGTGTTATACATCAGAGCAGACGCCGACTCAACAAGGAAAAAGAAACACACCAATAATACATACAAAGTCACCCTATCCACAGTTCACACTTCACACAAATCCATACATACAACAATGCAACATATATGCAAATGCAATGAGACCTCATGACGACTAAATGCATGGGGTACCAAATTGTGACCTCTTTGGTTCACTCGCTCCAATCCCCACCTAGGATCAGAGCACACCAATATCGTTACCATCACCATAGGTAACGCTTCACTAATTCCATCACTATAGGAATTAGCTACTCACACCTAATCCATCACCATAGGATTGAGGCTCACCAAAATGGACCACCATCTAACACTATGATGCATGATACATAATATACATACAACAACAATGACAAGTACCTTAATCAATATACTCCGAAATACTGGCCACCAACACACCAAACACATGTTATAACATTCCAACAACACCAACGGAATAAAATATCAAGCAACAACAATGCATTCACACATATTCCACACCACAACATCAATACCACATATCATTTAGCACCATCACGCAGAAGTTAAATCAAATCTAAGTACTGCAGTTATTTTTAAATTAATGTTCGTCGCGTCAGCTTCCTAATGCTTTGAATGACACTCAAATCGGACACCCGAAACTCAAGATATGATTTTTCAAAGTTTTTCACATTTTCTTCCCAGTGTAACCGGTTACACCAAATGCAGTAACCAATTACACCCTGTAACCACGCCACTATTTCACAGTGTAACCGATTACACCATTTCTGATAACTGGTTACACCCTCTTAATTTACCCAGAAAGCGCATTTTTCAACCGTGTAACTGGTTATACAAATTCTGATAACCGGTTACACCTGTAGTAGAAGCACTTTTCTGCAACTTATCGATACAAAAATAGATTTTTAACTCATCCCAAAACCTCACTTCTCATACCAATCAAATACAACATTTTCTACACGAAAATCACTTTTTAAAAGGTCCCAAAACCCCAGATTTTTGTAAAAATTCACATACTCGAGTTCCGACTCTGGCTCGCAACAATTTCAACAACGCAACATCCATCATCACACAATTCCACCAATTAAATAATTCTACTAGCATCAATACGAAATTAAACAAACAATCACCAACACAACATCATCATGCAAGTTCATAATTCATCAATCAATTCATCATCCAATACACACACAATGCATCAATTTACATCAAAGGATCATAACACAGAGACAAGAGATAATTAAAGTATATAGAGACAAACCCCACCCACATATTATCATGCCAAACCTTATATGAACGAAATTCTCACCCTTACCTTGGCATTCCTAGCAATGAGTTATCTTCTACCTCTAGCAATAGTGATCTTCCTTGCCCTAACTCTCCTTCTTCTCTTTCTCCCATTTTCTCTAAAACATGTATCTGACAGTTTTTCCACTCTAATCCCCCATTTTTCCTTATTTTAATATAATCTTAATATTATTATAACTTATTTCCACTAATTAAAATAACAATAATATTAATAATTTTCACCAAATATTTATTTTAAATAATATCCACCTATTATTTAATTAAATAAATATTAACAAAATCAATTAATTAGCTTTACTCTCACCACCTCCAATCTCTACCATTTTACTCACCACACCCCAACCCTTAAATTCTAATTTCTAAGGTTACCACCCCTACACCAAAGTGTCCTCTAACACACCAAAATATCAACAACATCAAATAACACATAATTTAATTACGAAAAATAAATTAAATAAATTGGGATGTTACAACCTTGACCAAAAAGGCTGCGCCTAATATATTTCTTTAAAATTTTGAGAAATTAATTTGAAAAAATAGAATTAAAAATATAAAAAAATACTAAACAAATAAATATAACTTTAAAAAATTTAAAATTAAAATTAAATAAAATACGAAGAAAAAAATTTAAAAAAGGGTTAATAAAGTTTTTGGTCCTCCTAAATTTCTCATATTTCACTTTTAGTCCCTCCAAAAATTTCCTTCAAAGAATGATCCTCATAAAATTTTTTATTTTAACTTTTGGTCCCTCCTGCCAAAATCGTCGCTAAAACCGTCGCCATTTCCGCCGCTAAATAAAAAACCGTTGCTAAAACCGTCGCTAATTCTGTCTCTAAGTTGTAAAAACCGTCGCTAATTGGCAGGAGGGACCAAAAGTTAAAATTAAAAATTTTATGAGGACCATTCTTTGAAGGAAATTTTTGGAGGGACTAAAATTGAAATTGAGATATTTATGAGGACCAAAAACTTCATTAACCCTTTAAAAAAATTTAAAAACAACCTACGAGAAATAAAAAAAATTAAATTAAATGACACATAAATAAGTCACGTCGGCTTATAGTGCACATTGGGGCCATAGATAGAGAGAATCTTCACATTATAAGGGGGGATAAAAAAAAATTCTTTTACAGGAATGTAAACTATATCTCGTTTACATTGTTAGGCATATCGTATATTTAACCCTAAATATTAATTGAGTTCGATCTGGTTCGATTTTCGTCGGATCTAAAATAATTATGTGAGCTCGATTGAATCACCTCTATACTATCTAAATTAATCACCTAAATCAATCCGACATCCAACTTGATCCAAACTGTTAGATCTTATGTTGGGGGTCTGCTGCAAAATATGAACAAGAAGAAGATGATGAAGACGGTACGATGAAAGTTGCACAAAATAATTCCAAAGCGTGTGTTTACACTAAGCTTTAGGTTCGATTCGCCCCCACCAATTTATGCAAATTGGATGCAAAAGGGTTAACCGGCCAATCCCCTTCAGGATACTTTGGAAACCTTAACATGAATCACATATTTACATTAAGCATATCGATCAACGATATTTTACAGAATAAAGCTCTCTCATTTATTCTCATGCACTAGAAAAATAAAAGAATGACTTAGATATAATTTTTGGCACTTGAAATAAATAACTTTTTGTATGTATTTTATGGCTGACAAGTATATATATTTATAAGAAAACTTGTACCGATTGGTGTGGAGAAACAATGTTTCATTTGATTCCAACATAACCATTCATGAACCATTGTAATCAATAACAACAAACCTTTTCATGAAAAGTTGTGTTGATCTGGTGGTTGCACCTTTTGACCACGCACCCAATCATTATGGGGTCTCTGGTTCTATTCTAGACAGTTGCAACTTTTGACCATTTATTTTGTTAATGTACCCATTAATATTTATCAATTTAATATTTTGGAAATTTCTCCAACAATCCCCCACCATTTTCAAAATATATCTAAATCCATTATTCAGGAAATTTCATGGTTTCAGATAAAGGTATCTTACGATTTGAACCAATACTTAGTAAGTTAAGTTTTCACTCATCCCCGAATAGATTGGTAGACAAGCTTTGAACCAATTATTCTTTAGAACAAACGTGTATAACTCACACATGAAATCTCGGTACCATTGATCGAATTATTAATATGACACATTTAGTAAGGTCTTGTGTCTCATATCCTTTTCTTGAGAATTTAAGAGTCAAGCCCTTGAACTCTATGAAGCGGCACCACTTCATTCTCATATAGGTAGACTATATCAGAAATGCACTCATAATTATGCATTTCAGCAAACTTATGTTATATGTTGTTGTACCCTAAATTTTTACCCTTAGATGTCATCCAGCTTTTGTGCATCTTAGGAGCATCTCTGCATTGTTTGAGCTAACCCATATCTTGTAGTTTGTTTCTTTGTGTTCAAATTAGGTTTACATATCACCATGGAGCTCCACAAGTGGTTTGAAGCAAGTCAAGTTAACAGAAAACCTCCAGTGCAAGGATTGTGGAATTAGGGTTTGCTCTAAAGAAGTTACTAAGGGGTTGGACCTATCAAGTTAAGATTTGTGTGGTTCACTTGCCATATGAAGTTATCTACACTCAAAAGACATCATCCAACAAGAATTCAAGGTCTATACATCCTCAACAAGAGAAATATTGAGCCTCAGCCTCACTGTGCCTCCAAACTAGGGTTTCTGTGGCACTTATCAGTCAACAGCTTTGATCTTCATCAAGATGGACTCCTAAGCCCTAATTTTTGGTTTTATTGGTTTATCAACATCCTCAAGAGTCTCCTAAGACCTTTAGACGAGAAGGAAGAAGCAAGATTACAGAATCTAACCTCAGTGCATTCACAGTCCAATTTAGGGTTTGACTGAAGCCCTAATCTTTTGGAATTTTGGATCAATTGAATAATTATTGGTTCTAATCATCATATATTGTCTCATGGAGTATACCAAGTATTCATATCAAGTTTCATGAGGTTTCTTGCAAGGGAAGTAGGGTTTTGACCAAAGAATGTGTCCTTGGTGAGATTTTTCCCCTAATAGCCTATTTTGAAATGACCATAACTCCTAAACCATACATCCAATTAGAGTGGTTCAAAGCTCATTGGAAAGCTCTTTCCAAGATCTTCAATTTGTCCAATATAAAGTTGTGTCTAAAAATGCTTGGATTTTGAGTTATGGAGCTTACAAGGCATTTTGACCAACACTTAGAAATTTTTCAGCATGTTTCTTCACTTTTTTTCCTAACTTTGGAGCTACTTTTCACCCATTTCCATTTGGATTCGAGTCTTGAGTCCCAAATGAAAGTTGTAGAGATTGTTGAGAGCTTTCCAACCATATGTGGTATGTCTCAAGAGGATAAACCGTTCTCAAGTTATGAATTATTTAAGAAGGGCACTTGAAATTGTTAAAACTCAACACTTAGAATTTTTCCAAGTTTCTTTTGGACAGTTTTGAGGACACGTTTTGTGAGCCACTTTTCTACCATTTCAAGGCATTATTTTAACAATATTCCAACATCAAACTTGTAGCATCATGCAAGAACTTTCATTTGAACCTAAGGGCATGGAAAATGGATCATTAAATCATGAGATATGATTTTTACAACATGGCCACACGAAAATGATTGTTGCACCAAGAACACCATTTTTTTCATTTGAATTTCGTTTCCCTCTCCAAGTACACCATCTGCAGACCTGTCACCACCTTTTCCAACACCTTTTCATTCCTAAAACCCGCTGCACACACTTTGCTTTTATACCTCTTTGATACCTTTGCAAGCTACCTTAAAACATTTCCATCGTGTACATCCTTGGACCAAAAGACACGAGCCAAAAGCATGCCTTTTCTGACTTATTTGGTACCAAAAGAAGATTCACATGGCTCTATGTGCTCAGAACAACCACAGCCATATCTCAACATCTTTTCCACGATAGTTTCTCTCCAAATTGAACTCTTGGCACATTGGATAAACACCCTCTTGGACCAGCTGGTTTCCCTATAAAAGGGGCTTTCCTCCACTTCATTTGAACACACACAATCATCAACAACAACACTAAAAATACTTTAAGCTCGTTTGCTGAAAGCACAAGAGTTTGGCTGGGAGGAAAAGGAGAGAGCTCTTGCAACTCACGTGGAAAAGAGGTAGGTCTTTCAAAATTCATCTACCACATTCAGCATGCCATGATAACTGTTATATCCATGTTACACCATATATGTTCAAGTTGCTTGCACTATCATATGAACTGCATGTTGATTTTGATGAAACTCTAAGTAGTTGCCCTAACATTTTAATCATTGTTATCATGAATGTTTGTGTTGAGCATGTTGGTTAAGATATTCATGTTACTATGCTTATATGTACTGCTTCTGTTTTAAACGATGCTATAATGCTTATTATATAGGTCAAGCTTTTATATTTTGTCAAGATTTTATGTTGTTTGGTTTGAGTTAGAAAGAATGATGTGTTAACAATGATATTGGAGCATAATGTCACCTCTTTTATATTTAGAAACCGAACTTGCATGAACACGTTTTGGATGCGATTGTTGCCCCCTGTTTGTAATATATGCATGATAATGATACATGTTGTATGCTGTTTCATTTTATGTTGCAATAAATGATATGTGAAAGTTGACGTTAGGTTTTGCTTTTCATGGATGAAGTTTAGAAACCAATGATAATACTCATTATGTGTATGTTTGACTTGCAACAATGCCAAATCTTGTTTGATAATATCTCTAAACTGTTTTTGCTTTGGATATTTGTTTGAATGTTCATGCTAGGTTGGTTCGTTCATAATATATGTCTTTATCAAGCTGTCACGGTTCATGTTGTTTGTGAATGGGATATAGTTTGTTTTGCTAGGTTATCATTTTAAAAGATGGATACTTTTGTTTTCTGCTCATCATATCATGCTCACACCCGAGTTCAGTTGAAACCCTCTGGATTGTTGATGAAATCTTTTGCTCATAATTTCATGATGTTGTTGGTTTGCCATTCTGTGATAGTTTGTTATTAATATCTCATGATAGTTTGATTGTTTATGGCACTCATTTTTGTTGTATGATAATATTGAGTGAAAGTTTATTAATGCTGTGGCTATATGAAGTTGTCTTCTATGCATCTTTGATATTTTGATTTTATCTTGAACTATCAGTTTAGAAGTACGCTGGATGTTTTGGTTTGTGTTCAACTCATGTGAATCTTAGCTTTCCATGCCGTTTTATCGTGTGAGCAAGTCCAGATGTTGTTTATCATATAACATGTTGATTGATAGTTTTGGAAACAAGCATGTTGATTAAAATTTGAAGCAGATTGGATTCATCTTTTGTTTCAACTAACTGAATTTTTAGTTTGGACCTTGGTTTTTACTTGCCTACTGTTTTTGTTTTGAACCACTATCTTGTTCAGTTTATAGTTGCATCATGTTCTTCTCATGGAGTGCTCCATTTTGGTGTTTTACTGCATGTTGTTTGGTTAAGTTTTGGTTAATTTAGGTTGAAGTGGAATTGAGTTTTGTTTTGGTATGTTATTGAAAATGATAGCAGCTTCTATTTTGCATGTTTTTCATCCGGCCA
The DNA here is from genome assembly GCA_022829125.1 of Lathyrus tuberosus. Taxonomy (NCBI): domain Eukaryota; kingdom Viridiplantae; phylum Streptophyta; class Magnoliopsida; order Fabales; family Fabaceae; genus Lathyrus; species Lathyrus tuberosus. The sequence goes on along the minus strand of JALAZF010000656.1, from coordinate 2,565,624 downwards.
TGCATATTCACGATTGGGTGGTTTGCTTTGGTTATTTAAATGATAGCAGTTTTTTTTTTCCTCTCGGCCGTATACGTTTGGTTGGTTGCTTTTATTTTTTTATATATCATTTAATATTAATAGCAGGTTTGTTTTGCATGAACTCACTCTTTCCATGCGTTTTCTAATTGGCTGTTTTGTTTATGGTTTGTCTTTTTGTAACATGACCAATTATTACACAAGGCTGCATGTTCAGTGTGTGTACGTGTTTATTTTCTTTTTATATTTTTTTTGATGACTTGTGTTGATTTGTTTTTTGGAAGCATGATGACATTTTAACGTTTCTGCATGTTCTTCTTTTCATTATCTCATGCGTGATGATGAGTAATTAATTTGGTGGCTTTATTTGTCTTGTAGTGCATTAGTAATTACCATGCCAGTACAATATCACATGCCACACACTACAATGAGTTGCACGCGCATTACCTTGTTTCTTTGTATTTTCCATGATTTTGATTGTTTATATGTTAATGGATGCATGCTTATGAACGGATGTACTGCCGTCCCAACGGTTCACCATATGCCTTGCCAATACCCTTTCACCCCAATGACCTAGGTTCGATCCTGCGGATCAACCTTTTGGTCTTTTTATTTTCTTTCGCCTGCTACTTTCTCCTCTTGGGCCTTACACCCAATTGCTTTCCACACCTCCTGTTCTGGCCCAAATCTTTTCTTTTTGTTTTTATTCAACTGAACCAATTACTTGCATGCACCCCCTGCGTTTTTTTATTTTATTTTTGTTTGTTTGATGTTTTATTTTATTTTCAATTTAATTCCATATGATTAATGAATATGTGATATATTTTTAATTGTTAATTAATTGTTATTTGTTTATTAACCTTTAAATTTTAATTATATCTTGAATTACTTTGCTAATTATAATTGTGATAATTGTTTTTTTTTATCTTGTTATTAATTCTTAAATTATCAATTTATGTCTTAAATTTGCATTTTCTAAATGTATGACTAATTGTTAATTTCTAAGTGTTAATTATCCATGTATGGTTAATTTTTTTAATTGCCTTGTGTGTTGTAATTGTTAATTCTAATTGCCTTGCCATTTAATTATCAATTGTTGTTTCAAATATTAATATCATCTATGAGCATCTTTCTTGACATGTTATGTTATTAAATTGACTTGTTTAATTCTTAAGACAACATATCCATGTTGATTGGCCATATGCTTGACTTTTATATGAATATTATCTTTCTTAAAATGTCACCCTATATCATTCTCTATGTTTGTCTTCCTAAAGATTGAAGCATATTGATGTGTTCTTGTATATCATTCCTATATGTTTGTCTTCCTAAATATTGAAGCATATTTGATGTACTCTCTTAATCATGTTCATCCTATCCATATCTTTGTCATAAACATATTGCCATCCTCATGCTTATGTTGTTTTATCTATTATATCAATGTCCTATATTATATCATGTCTCATTTATTGTTATTATCAACTGTTTTTCCCCATTCCAAAGGAAGGTGAATAGTGTTGACTCTTAAAGTCATAGCCCCATCTTAACCTAAGTAACCTCTTAGGAAGAAAACTTGTTTCTTGGCCTCATCAGAGCCATAGAAACCATAACTAGCTTTAGGAAGAGTTCTTCAACTCTTAGTGATATTCATCATAATGAATCCATCACTTTCCCCTACTGACTAAAACATAACATAGGTCCATTTCAACTAAACTTAGAGAGTTCTTAAACTCTACAATGAGCTTGTACTCATTTCCCCTCTGAATATTGACCACAGTCAATCGTTCAGTAGAAGTAGAACTACGCATACTCTGATTCTATTCCCGAGGATACGTAGGCGCAAAGTATGATGCTTTGTCGAGTATACTTAGATACTAACCCCTAGGGTTTCAAGCCTTTAGCATAGAACCTTTAGCAAACATAAGATAACATTTAACAAGAGGTTCCCGTAGAGTACTACGAACGTTTAGGGTGCTAATACCTTCCCTAGGCGTAACCATCCCCCGAACCTTAGATCTTTCCCTTTAGGTTTTTCTAACAATCTTGAACCTTTCCTTTGGATAAATCAAAGTCGGTTGTAAAAGAAACTGATGCAAATTAATTAATAATTTGTTATCCGATTTTCACCGCAACATATGTCTATTAAGAAGAAAACTTCATCCTACCACACTTATTCTTATGGTCCAAGTACTTTTACCCTTTGGGATGTTTCTATCATTAAGTACTTCAATCACTCTAATAGTGTACTTTCATCATTGAACTCAAGACTTAACATTAATCAAGTGTGAGTTGAGTTTCCACTATTGATGATTAATTAGATACGAGCTTGTTCCACATCCCTAATGATGTCTTCATTGTATTCAATTATATCCAAAGACATCATATCTTTGTCAATTCTTTCGTCAAAAAATTGCAACATTTTCAAACTTTAATAAATTATGAATATTCAATTTTTCAACTAATCATGCATATGATTACTTTATGTACTCTTGATAATATTTGCCATCTATCATCAAATCATAACACTTTTAGCACATTAGTACAGTTATCATATACAAAGTATATTTATATTCTTGATAGTTTTGACAAATTATCACCATGACACTTTAGTCATTTATTTTGTCATATACACAACTTTTATGTCATTCTTCATTTACCAACCTTTTATTCTTCTTACTTTTTAATTTATTATTCTTTTGAAGTGTAGGGCATTCATTTTTAACATGTCCTATTTCTCCACATTCAAAGCTCCATTCCTTTCTCAAAAAATTTTGAATTTCTTGATTAGAGCATCATCTCTAAAAATACAATTTGTGAAAGCCACAATTTTTTATTTGTGTTTTAACAATCCGTGGAAAATTAATCTTCCTCATGAGGTTCTTCATTTGTGGAAATCTAGAATTTCTTATTCTCCGTGATAAGGATCTCAAAATTTCACATCTCAAAATTCAATAGTATTACATTAGACTCCAAATTTAGATATCTATCTATATATATATATATATATATATATATATATATATATATATATATATATATATATATATATATATATATATATATATATATATATCATCATTCATCTTTAAATGATCTTTATATGTCCTATAATAATAAATCTCATTGAACACAAACATGTTATTCTCATAGAATTCAAATCAAAATTCAATTGCATAATTTGAATTCATGAACTCTCCATATGAAATGAAACCAAATGAGACAACCGTTGAAGACAAACATGCATAATAACAATACCAAAGTAACAACAGTTATTATATAATCAAAATTGAAATCTTTGTCTACGGTACAACATTCACATATAAATTTCATTTATGAATTATGTTATCAAGCCATACGTGAAGTGGTACAGTACTTATAAACAGGGTATGTATTCAATTATATATAGTCATGATTTAGTACAGAAACGGATACCACTTATTAATTTTGCTATCCATATAATCATAATTCTAACTGAAATATTAATTCCATTTCCTACTAACAAATTATGAACTCTTTTTGTAACGGTACTGTTACTATATGCATATCTAGCATTTACGAACCTTTCTTTTTTTAAACGATATTGTACTATATGCATAACTTTCCCATCAACTAGGGCTGGACACCAGTCGGTTTGGGTTGGATCCGGGCCCAATATGTTAAACCGGCCGAAACCATGGGTGAATTTGATAGGCCCAATTTCGACTGAATTTTTGATCGGTTTGATCGGATTCGGTTTAATCGGTTAATCGGTTAAAATGGATCGGTTTATTCGGTTAACCGGTCTCTAATTTTGTCATACAAAATTTCAACTATATTATCATTTTTTTGAAATAAAACATTAAATAAAATCTTTGGACCTTCAAATATAACAAATGACCCAATTCAACACTTTTACATCCAATAAATATATACAAATTAAAAGCTTCAAATATTTAACAATAAACTTATTACATGAATTATGAACAACCCACTTGACTCTGTTCATATTTGTAATTCAAACTTCAAACTACTTTTCCTACACACTCTTCAAATCCATTAATGTTGATTAGCACAACCCGTTTGATGTTGCACCCTCTTTGATGCTGCAATGATATCACATTAATGCTCATTAGCACATTTTAAATCACAAACAAAAGAACATGATTTCAATGATATCACATTAATGCTGCAATGATATCATATTAATGCCCAATAAGAATTATGAACGTATAATTTTCTCAACTTCAAGATTCTTAAGAAACAATGTTAAAATAAGTAGAATATCAGTGTTTCTAATATGCAATGATATCATAATTTCTAAGCTGCAATGCAATAAGAATTTTTAAGCTATATCAAAATTTCTAAGTTGTGAATAAGTTCTAATTATAATTTCAAACTAAATTTTCTAGCTTGTAGATCAGGCCACAAAACTAACTAGTTTGTAACACTTCAAATAGCCTCGACACATTGAAGAACTCACAGTGAGATGAATTAGCAGCAGGTGTATCCCCAAAAAAAATCTGGTTTCAGCAAGTCATAAACAAACTCAGAAAGATTTCAAACAGAATTTCTAAGCTGTGAATAAGTTCTAAACAAAGTTTCACAGAATCACTAGCCTGTAAACCTGACATCAGTTAACTTGTGTTATAATCGTCGATCATATTCAATCTAGCTTACATTTGGTGACAGTGAATAGAACTGCCATTAGAACCTGATGAAAAAATATATATTAGAATCTACCTTGCCAACAAAGAATAAACATCATAATCCAAGCAAAGCACAGGAGAGTAAACCTTGTGCCAGGATGAGGTTTTATCTTCGAAAACATAAAATCAATATAATTTGGATCATGCACTTAATCTCATTCCTTGTAGGAGTTTCCTGAAATGATTAAAAAAATGAATTTGTAATTTTTTGTTTTTTTTTTTTTTTTGTTTTTGTAGAAAAGTGAATTACAAAATCAATGGCATCAATGCATTACAATAATAGAAATAAGTAATAGAAAAAAATGCACAGTAATAGAAAACAATTTACTCATACTATTAACAGCTAAATTGATTGATATATGAGACTGATTGTTTATCATATTGTGCATTTTTAATAAAAAATACTTTTTCTGCTAAGGAAAACTAAACATAAAAAATATATATATATATATTAAGATCCTGCTATAATTTTTTACTCTAGCTTGTGAAGACATGTCTATACCACATGTTACTTTTAGACTCTACCAACAGGAGAAACTGGTGGATTAGAAACATAACTTGCAGGAATATCCTCTAATTTACCACAAAGCTCATAAAGCTCACAAGGCTACAGAACTCATACCATTTTCTAACGGGGTTAAGTTGAATGTTGGGCGTGGATCTTGTTCGTTCCCTTGTGGTTAGTAAGAAAAGAGATCAATGCATCAAAACTTCTTTACATCCTAGTCCATTCAACAAGATTTGTTGTTCTACCTCAACCGTCAAGTATAAAGATTCTAGAATGTTAAAAAACAAGATTTGGCCATTTGAGTTTTATAAAAATGGAAGCTTTGAGTTGCCCGAGAGAGAAGGAGAAACAAACAGAAAATAGGGATGAGAGATCGAAACTTACATGATCAACAGTGGCGTAGTTGTGCGTGTAGGCGGTATGAGCTCGAGGATGAATATTGAACAGACGATGAAGAGAGAACTGAGCGTGTTATGAGGGGAAGAGAGGAGAGAATTCAACAAATGAAAACCCTAGAAAATTGGGCCAAACCAAGTAACCCAGTCCAGTCACTATAAACTAGAAACTCAGATTAAATAAGGAATTGGGCCGGTCGGTTTAGGTTTTCGATGGGCTCAATTCAGCCATCCGAAACCGACCACTTAAACCCATGTAAATCCAACAATGGCAAATCCGCTAACCCGAAAACCGGCCCAACCCAAACCGTACCTGTGCGGGCCTCATGGATCGGCCGGTTTGGACCGGTTAAAAAAAATTTGTCCAGCCCTACCATCAACTATGAAATCTATATATTCATATCAATTATATATTTATTTTAACATAGAGTTACATAAACGTTAATGAAATGTTTTCATTATTTAACGTATAATGTGTTTGAATAATTCAATTCAGAAAAATTTCAATGCTAAACGAAATTATTGCAATCAAATCAGCTTTCACAAAAATTATTCCGTTAATGTTCAAATTATTTTAATATTAATTAAACATTAAGGAAAATCATGATATTTTAATCATGCTCTAATATAATTTTTACTTTAATTCTATTTAAAATTTTGATATTATGATTTTCTCAGTACTTTAATATCTATAAGAAACAATAAAACGTACCGAAATTCTTGAGATAAATTATTCTTTAAAGTTGTATACTTTAACATTAATTATAAATAAAATATGGATCAAAATTGAAGATTGAACCTAAAGATTGTTAGATCTTATGTTGAGTGACTGCTGCAAAATATGAACAAGAAGAAGATGATGAAGACGGTACGATGAAAGTTGCAATAATTCTAAAGCGTGTGTTTACACTAAGCTTTAGGTTCGATTCGCCCCTACCAATTTATGCAAATTGGATGTAAAAGGGTTAACCGGCGAATCCCCTTCAGGATACTTTGGAGATCTTAACATGAACCACACATTCACATTAAGCATATCGATCAACGATATTTTACATAATAAAGCTCTTTCATTTATTCTCGTGCACTAGAAAAATAAAAAATGACTTAGATATAATTTTTGGCACTTAAAATAAATAACTTTTTGTGTTTATTTTATGGCTGACAAGTATATCTATTTATAAGAAAACTTGTACTGATTGGTATGGAGAAACGATGTTTCATTTGATTCCAACATGACTATTCACGAACCATTGTAATAAATAACAATAAACATTTTTATGAAAAGTGGTGTTAATCTGGTGGTTGTACCTTTTGATTACGCACCTAATCATTATAGGATCTCTAATTCTATTCTAAACAGTTATATTTTGTGACAATTTATTTTGTTAATATATCTATTAATATTTATCAATTTAATATTTTAAAAATTTCTCCGACATAAACTGTTTGCACTAAAAGGACAATGAACTGGTCAGTTTTAATTGGACGGTTGAAATATATCTGCATGTTAAATGAACTCTGTATAAACATGGCTTAAGCTGCTGTTACTTTCAATGTGAACACATATTTTAAATTCTTTAAAATAATCTATAAAAACAACATATAACATATATAAAATAATTTAGTTTAATTTTTTTAATTTTAAACTAACTTATAAAAACAAAATCTAACATATATGAAATAATTTAATTTAATTTTTTACTTATAGAAATAAAAAAAAATTGTAAAAATTGCAGATAAGCTATTTATCTAAACATGATTACATAAATCATCATTAAGTGCTTTGAACTGCTCTAACATAGACGAAATCACGATCAAGCTGGTCGTATAACCAAATTAAAAATGATATCAATTTTTGATTTTATGAGTTGAATTATTTGGTTCTATTTGATTTTAAAAATATTTGTAGAAATTCCGTACACGTTCCGTACATAAAATCATGTGCACTAAAATGCTTGTCATCAAAATCTATATGCTACTACTATTATTTTGGATAGAGATAATGATTATGCAATGACACTTGTCAAAGAATATGCTACTACCATGTATTCAATTGTTTAAATTTTATTTGAATTAGATAATATATATATATATATATGGAAATGCTAACACACACCTAAAATTGGTGGGTCCACACAAAAATACACTATATCTATTTTTTTTCTATTTTTTTTTTCATTTTTATAATGTGGGTCCCACCCAAAATTGATGGACCCCATACAAAAATACACTAAAGTGTATGTTGCTAATGCACACCTACATAGATGTGTATTAGCATGACCCATATATATATATATATAACTATACAAAAAGGTCTTTTCTAATTGGTGAATCTATAGAACGACATATAGCCTGATCTTTATAAAATCTTTTCTAATTGGCATAGGTATCGAGTCAAATAATTGAAGAAAATCGGAAGTGAGATCTATATTAGCAAAAAATCTACGCACGAATTTTCACCTCTATAAATGTGTGTGAGAATAAAGTGCAGGTTAGAAATATATGTTAAACACCTATTTCAAATGTTCCTAAGTTCCTTAGTTACCAAGGAACTAAAGAAATTTTTTAGAGGGCTTGAACCACAAGTAACGACTCAGTTTCTATCCACATATTGAGTCACAACTTCTCATATGCAATGACAATGGCTCTAACTACCACCTTAAATTCAACATGAATAGAGGAAGAATAGTTGAGATTCTCAGAGAAGGCAAAGACAAAGTTGGCATTGTTATTTCTGAAAAATGTCGCCATATCCGTATTTGTTAGAGTCATGATCATGCGTGCCATCACAATTACACTTGCGCCAACTATTAGGAGATGGTTTCCAAATCACTTTCTTGATGGAGGGGTTTTAGGGTAGTTGATGTTGATGTTAATTTTTTTTAGCAAAGTGAAGTATCGGAAAGATCCCAAATCCCACATTGATTGGAGATAAAGCATTAAAATAGTTTATAAAAAGTGACACCCCTCACTTTACAAGACAGTTTTGAAAGGATGACTTAGACCAGACTCTAATATGGTATCAAAGTCTATTGGTCGAACCATGGACCGCCCATCATTTACCTCCACGCACCAAGCCAAAAAGAGTGTTGGGTGTAAAGGGTGTATTGGGAAGACTCCAAGTCTCACAATGATTGGAGATAGAGCATTGAAAAAGTTTATATAGAGTTACACCCTCACCTTATGTAACGCCCCAGTTTTGCCAGTTTTAGTATTTTTATTTAGGTGAGTAGTTTTTGATTATTTTATTATTATATTATTTTATTTTCGAATTTTATCTGAAATTATGTTATTTTTCAATGTTGTGATATTTTATCGCGTTTTGGGAACATTTGCGAGATATTTGAGTGTAGGGGTATTTTGGGCATTTTGATTTATTTTGTAAGTTAAGAATAAATAGAAATAGAAAGAGAAGAAGAAAGGAAAGAGAAGAAGAAAGAAAAGAGAAGAGAAAGAGGAGAAGAAAAAGAGGGAAAAAAAACTTGTGATTTAGGAACCGATTCAACCGACTTTTCAAACGCGAATTTATCGGGTAAGGGTGCGAAACTCGATTATACTATTTTTGCGTATGATTATGTATGTTTGTGTGGAAGTTTTGTTGGTTTTTCAAATATAGGTCGAAATGAGATAAACGAGTAGAAATCGAGGTTTTCACGGTCGGAAATCGATATAAACTGTGTTGTATGATCACAATGTGTGTATGAATAATCGTTGATGTTTGTTTTGATGTTAGAATTGAATTTGGGTGAAAAATGGGATTTTTGGGGTGGATTTGCGAAGAGGAATTTTTATGAAAATCGCAGAGCCCGCTCAGCGCGCAGGTGCCCGCTCAGCGCGCTTTTGAAAAAATGTAACCTCACCAGGCAGTAGCGAGCCCGCTCAGCGCGCTCGAGAGGCCGCTCAGCGCGGTCTGGGACTTCAAAATTTTATCTGTTTTCTAAATTCCGTAGCTTTTGATCCGTAACTCGGATCGGGACGTTCTTTATACCGTTGGGAAGCTTATGAAATGTTCTTTCTTATAAAAATGGGTTTTTGAGATTGTTGGCCGATTTAATTATGTCGGAAAAGGTGAATAGTGCCGATTGTCGACTTTTGTCGTTATAAGTGTGCATAATTGATGTGTATTATGTAATGTGCTTTGAAAATGGATATCGTATGGCTTGTGTGCTATTATATGATGTGAATACATGTAATGAGATGTTGTGATAATGTTGTTGTTGTGGTTTGTGAAATGCATTGCTTATGTGAAATGATGTGAATCATACAATAGTGCATTGGTGTGAATGTATATAGATTGTATGTGATTGTATGAGATAAATGCATGAATACATTGTAAATATGTATGCATTTCAAGAATGTCTTGAGTCATTTTGTATGTGAAGCATAATGATGCGCATTCTTGTGTTGAGGGATTCTAATGAGAATCCGCTACAACGTCGTGAGCCTCTCTCGGTGGAGGTGTGAGCGATGGTTGTAGACGATCGTGAGCCTCTCTTGGTGGAGGTGTGAGCGATCGGGTCGTGAGCCTTTCTTGGTGGAGGTGTGAGCGATCCATAAACATCGTGAGCCTCTCTTGGTGGAGGTGTGAGCGGTGGGTGAACATCGTAGGCCCGACGGGGAGTAACAGTGATGTAACGAGCGATGGTTCCAGCAGAGTTCCTGAGTGAACTAGTGATGGGATATGAAATCCTGGAGTCGGTACCGCATTTGCATTTGCATAGAGAGTCGTTGTGTCGGTCTCCTTGCATCTGCATGAATTGTGATTGCATTGGTTATATGTGGAAAATCATGATTTGGTGATTATGTGTGAGACATTGTGTGTTTGAGCTTGTGATAGCAATTGTGAATTGTTGTGCATTTGTGTTAAATGCATTGAATTATGAATGATATGTTTTGTATATAAACATATGCATGATATGTGATGTGGGATTATGTGAATATAATCTGTATATGCTTTATGTGTAGGCATGTGATCATTGTGGTGAGGAAATTTGATATGTGTATTTTTATGTTGATATATATAATTATATGCATTTATATTATGGTTGTTTTTCTCACCCTTCTGCTCGTTTTATAATGCTCTATGAGGCATTGCAGTTTAGAGTTGCTGGAGGTCTTTGGTGAAGCTTTGTGTCTTCACCCTTTTTGTCGGCCGGCTCTGATATGTGACACCGGGTAGTTAGGGTGGCCGTTTGTGTTTATTGTGTACTATGTATATTTTGTTTTGTACATGTACAACTTGGTGTATGACAAACTTTTTACATGATACATGTATATATGTTAATCAGATTTTAGATTTTCCGCTTTAATTCTAATTTCTGAAAATGTGGGTGTAAGGAACGAAGTTTCCTCTGTTGATTGCTACCCCACTGTTGCATATCTGTATGGGCAGGTGTTGTATGAATTGTTTGGTTTCAATTTGATGTGATTCTCCCGTCTATGCCATGTTTTTAAATATACTCTGATCAAATTTTGGAATTTTCTTTTATTGCTTTAAATGCATGTTTATTGGGGGTGTAGATTGGGGGCGTCACATTAAGTGGTATCAGAGCCAGTCCGTGTCAGTTTGTGTCAGTCCTTGTTGGTCTTTGTGGTTCGGTGAGCTGTCTGTTTAACCATAGTTGCTGTTATTGGAAATGAACAGAATATGGCTCGGGCTGTGCAGGGTGTACCGAATGTTGCGGGTAATAATGAGTTAGGGATGAGTGAACCGCTTATCTTCAAGGGAAGATATGATCCTGATGGTGCACAATTTTGGTTTGAGGAGGTTGAAAGAATCTTCCATGTGACGGATTGTGCTGAAGAGGATAAGGTGAGACTGGGTACTCACATGCTGGAAGAAGAAGCGGCTGATTGGTGGGTTAGTTTGCGCCAAGTGTTGGAAGTGGATGAGGAAGAGGTTACTTGGGATTTATTTGGCCGAGAGTTTCGGAGGAGGTATTATCCGGAGGGTGTGAAGGAAAAGAAAGAGATTGAGTTTTTGGAACTAAAACAAGGCAATATGTCTGTGGTTGACTACACTGCAAGGTTTGTGGAACTTGTGCAGTTCTATCCTCATTATCCGGAAGCGACTGCTGAATTTTCTAAGTGTGTGAAGTATGAGAACGGATTACGTCCGGAGATTAAACGGGCAATCGGTTATCAGAGGATTAGAAGGTTTTCTGATTTGGTGGACAGTTGTAGGAGTTACGAAGAGAATCGTAAGGTGCGTGCTACTCCCTATGAGAATGTGAATGACAGGAAAGGAAAACAACAGTCTCGTAGTGGGGGAGGAATGTCTAGTCCTCCGAGGTGTTACAGTAAGTGTTACAAGTGTGGGGACGTAGGACATCGTCAGATGGATTGTAGGAGGAATAAACTGAAATGTTCCAAGTGTGGAGGTTCGGGACATGTCGCAGTTGATTGTAGGAGAATTGGGGTGAAGTGTTTCAACTGCGGTGAAACAGGTCATATCAGTACGGGGTGTACGAAACCTAAGAGAGCTCAGACTGGTAGGAAGGTTGTTGCATTGACAGGAGATGAGACTACTAGTGCGGATCGTTTGACTCAAGGTACTTGTTTATTAATAGTATGCCTTTAATTGCTATTATTGATATTGGGACGACTCATTCGTTTATTTCGTGTGAGTGCGTGAAGTGTTTGAATTTGTTGTTGTTTTCTTGGGGTAGTAAGATGGTTATCGATGTTTCTGCACAGGGGTCTGTAATTACTTCTCTGGTTTGTTTAAATTGTTCTTTGAGCATTTGTGGTAAAGGCTTGGGATGGAATTAGTGTGTTTACAGTTGGAAGGATTAGAATGAGATAAGTGGGAGAGAAGCTGGTACTTCTCCATGTTGTGTCAGGTGTAGGGCGCTGGCTCAATGTGTTATGTATTGCAAGGTTATAAGTGTGGTTTCTAGTTCAAGAAGGGATGCAGAGGTAAGGATTATGTCAACTAAGGAATTGTGCCTTAGGTAGTTTTGTGTATAGGATGTAAGAAATGCTATTATAGTTGGTGGAGACGGTTTATGCCTCATCATGGTTGTCGGCTGTCTATTGACAAATTGAGGAACTGATCACCCTTAATCTCTTGTTGATAGCAGACGGGAATTATGTTGGATGGGATGGACGTGTCTTTCCGGCTTTGATAGTGGTGCGGAATGGATTACTTGAAATTTAAGGAAATAATTGCGGGTTATTTTGTCAAGTTGAGGAAGGTTTTATATTTGACGGTGATGCGGAATCAAGATTTTTGTTTGATGGTTACAGATGGCGTTGTTGAGTCGATGAGAATTCTTATATTAAAAGATGAGACGGATTAGAGGTTTGTGTATGTGGATTAAGTTGGAATGTCTTTAAGGGATAATGATTGGGTATTACTAAGGGTTGTTCTCAGAGAGTAGAGTGTGAACTTAGTTGGACAACAGTGAACGGTCGAGGCTATAGTTTCTAAGTGAGTAGTATGGGAACTTGCGGTTATGTTTTGCATAGCTTAAGTTTTGAATTGTGACGAATTGCAAACGATTTGAAATTCTTGGATAGTTCCTTTTTGGTTGGTTGTTGCAATAGGATGGAATTTGGATTGTCAGGAGCAGGAATTGTGTGTGGAGTACGGACAGTGGTATAGAGTGACGATTGAGAATAAGTGTTTACTTTCAGGATTAAGTAAAAGGTATGGTATTGGTTGAGTTTGATTAGAATTACAATTGTTGGAATGTTTGATAAGCGTAGTGATGGTTTGAGTAGAGGCTTCGAAGTTAGTTAAAGGTAATTAGAAATTTGTTGGATTTTGTTGGTTATTATCGAAGGGTATGGAAGGCTTTTCCAAGATTAGTGTTTTCGTTACTTCAGTTGACTTGCAAAGGTGAAGTCGATTGTTCGGGATGCATCTTGATGAGTGTAGTTGGTGGTATTATGTTGGATTATATTGGAAGTATTATCTTTATGATTCTAGATTTGAAGTGTTTGGTAATTACAAGAATATCGAATACTGGTTTGGTCTGAAGGGATAGAGACAACGAGAATGGTTGGAATTGTGATGAGTTATGAATTTGACTTGGATTATCATTTGTGAAGAGTTATTGTTGTATCAGAGGAGTTAAGTCGGAAATTTCTATGTATATCTATTTTAATGGTCAGAGAATTTGAGTTATTTGAGCAGTCCAGAGGCTTGTGTCTGGTGTGTGAGATAACACAGAAGAGTGTGAGAATGGAAATATTAAAAATGAACAGGGGTTTGGTGAGTATGCGAAAGAGTTAGACTTTGGACGTGAGATTGGTAGTTTGGATGGTTACGGGTCATCAGAGTGCGCAACGGAAGTGTGATGTGGCACATTTCGTATATGCGTGTCTGACTTGTAAGAGTTCTTAGGTTGAACATTGGAAATCTGTAGGAATGATGAGATCAATGGACGTTTCGGAATGGAAGTGTTAGGTGAAAAGGTTTGAATGGTATTCAGGGGATACTAAGTAGGTGGATGGTTTGGTTGTATGTACGATTGGTGAATCCTAGCCTTGATATAATAAGGTTGTGCAACAAGGGTGTTGGTATTCTGGTTTTGTTGATGTTGTTGAGACCTTGTGGCGTCGTGGAACTTCAGGTTCTTGTTGGTGTTGTTGCCTCGTTTCCATCGTGTTGGTTCGAGTGCGAGTGGCTAATTCCTTTGTGGGGAATTAAGGGAGTGTTACCTATGGTAGGGTAACGATCTTGTTGTGTTTAGGTTCTAGAGTGAACCTGTGTGTTGGTATCGTGGTTTTCCTTGAATTGTGAGTTGGTCGTCAAGTGCATTGTATGGGCTTTGCATCTTGTCGTTGTTGTTGTCGTCGTTGTCGTGCCGTTGTTGTATCTGCTGTTAGCGAGGTGGTTTGTCAGTTGTGTTGATTGTGGTGTGCTTTTGGTTGGTCTAATGTTTGATTGGTCGGATGCGAGGGCCGTGTCTGGAGTCGTTGGGATCGGTTATATTTTCGAGGACGAAAATTTCTAAGTGGGGGAGAGTTGTAACGCCCCAGTTTTGCCAGTTTTAGTATTTTTATTTAGGTGAGTCGTTTTTGATTATTTTATTATTATATTATTTTGTTTTCGACTTTTATCTGAAATTATGTTATTTTTCAATGTTGTGATATTTTATCGCGTTTTGGGAATATTTGCGAGATATTTGAGTGTAGGGGTATTTTGGGCATTTTGATTTATTTTGTAAGTTAAGAATAAATAGAAATAGAAAGAGAAGAAGAAAGGAAAGAGAAGAAGAAAGAAAAGAGAAGAGAAAGAGGAGAAGAAAAAGAGGAAAAAAAACTTGTGATTTAGGAACCGATTCAACCGACTTTTCAAACGCGAATTTATCGGGTAAGGGTGCGAAACTCGATTATACTATTTTTGCGTATGATTATGTATGTTTGTGTGGAAGTTTTGTTGGTTTTTCAAATATAGGTCGAAATGAGATAAACGAGTAGAAATCGAGGTTTTCACGGTCGGAAATCGATATAAACTGTGTTGTATGATCACAATGTGTGTATGAATAATCGTTGATGTTTTTTTTGCTGTTAGAATTGAATTTGGGTGAAAAATGGGATTTTTGGGGTGGATTTGCGAAGAGGAATTTTTCTGAAAATCGCAGAGCCCGCTCAGCGCGCAGGTGCCCGCTCAGCGCGCTTTTGAAAAAATGTAACCTCACCAGGCAGTAGCGAGCCCGCTCAGCGCGCTCGAGAGGCCGCTCAGCGCGGTCTGGGACTTCAAAATTTTATCTGTTTTCTAAATTCTGTAGCTTTTGATCCGTAACTCGGATCGAGACGTTCTTTATACCGTTGGGAAGCTTATGAAATGTTCTTTCTTATAAAAATGGGTTTTTGAGATTGTTGGCCGATTTAATTATGTCGGAAAAGGTGAATAGTGTCAATTGTCGACTTTTGTCGTTATAAGTGTGCATAATTGATGTGTATTATGTAATGTGCTTTGAAAATGGATATCGTATGGCTTGTGTGCTGTTATATGATGTGAATACATGTAATGAGATGTTGTGATAATGTTGTTGTTGTGGTTTGTGAAATGCATTGCTTATGTGAAATGATGTGAATCATACAATAGTGCATTGGTGTGAATGTATATAGATTGTATGTGATTGTATGAGATAAATGCATGAATACATTGTGAATATGTATGCATTTCAAGAATGTCTTGAGTCATTTTGTATGTGAAGCATAATGATGTGCATTCTTGTGTTGAGGGATTCTAATGAGAATCCGCTACAACGTCGTGAGCCTCTCTCGGTGGAGGTGTGAGCGATGGTTGTAGACGATCGTGAGCCTCTCTTGGTTGAGGTGTGAGCGATCGGGTCGTGAGCCTCTCTTGGTGGAGGTGTGAGCGATCCATAAACATCGTGAGCCTCTCTTGGTGGAGGTGTGAGCGGTGGGTGAACATCGTAGGCCCGACGGGGAGTTACAGTGATGTAACGAGCGATGGTTCCAGCAGAGTTCCTGAGTGAACTAGTGATGGGATATGAAATCCTGGAGTCGGTACCGCATTTGCATTTGCATAGAGAGTCGTTGTGTCGGTCTCCTTGCATCTGCATGAATTGTGATTGCATTGGTTATATGAGGAAAATCATGATTTGGTGATTATGTGTGAGACATTGTGTGTTTGAGCTTGTGATAGCAATTGTGAATTGTTGTGCATTTGTGTTAAATGCATTGAATTATGAATGATATGTTTTGTATATAAACATATGCATGATGTGTGATGTGGGATTATGTGAATATAATCTGTATATGCTTTATGTGTAGGCATGTGATCATTGTGGTGAGGAAATTTGATATGTGTATTTTTATGTTGATATATATAATTATATGCATTTATATTATGGTTGTTTTTCTCACCCTTCTGCTCGTTTTATAATGCTCTATGAGGCATTGCAGTTTAGAGTTGCTGGAGGTCTTTGGTGAAGCTTTGTGTCTTCACCCTTTTTGTCGGTCGGCTCTGATATGTGACACCGGGTAGTTAGGGTGGCCGTTTGTGTTTATTGTGTACTATGTATATTTTGTTTTGTACATGTACAACTTGGTGTATGACAAACTTTTTACATGATACATGTATATATGTTAATCAGATTTTAGATTTTCCGCTTTAATTCTAATTTCTGAAAATGTGGGTGTAAGGAACGAAGTTTCCTCTGTTGATTGCTACCCCACTGTTGCATATCTGTATGGGCAGGTGTTGTATGAATTGTTTGGTTTCCATTTGATGTGATTCTCCCGTCTATGCCATGTTTTTAAATATACTCTGATCAAATTTTGGAATTTTCTTTTATTGCTTTAAATGCATGTTTATTGGGGGTGTAGATTGGGGGCGTCACACCTTACAAGATGGTTTTGTAAGGATGAGTTATGCCAAACTCTATTATGAAGTCTTTCATGGAAGAGTAAGCCATAACAGTAGTGTTATTACCAGAAACAAAAACATGGGCTTTGATGTTTGCAATCATAATGTTTGTAGTGATGAAGGTAGAAGTATATCTAGCTTTGTTTCTTGCAAATCAAATGCCATGTTGCTGGCTGATGACAGTTTCTCTGAGAACAAGAGAGGTTTGGCCAGATTCTTGAGATCCAGTGTGCCAAAGATCCTCCGAATTTGAGGGCTTGAATTGGGCACCGGTGAAGCTAAAGAACCAGTTCCACAAATCTTGAGCATGGTTATGGGATAAGAACAAATTTTGGAGGGATTCAAACTTGATTTTGCAAAGAGAGCAGTGAAAGACCATGCGTAATCTCCTTAACCTCAGTGACTCATCAATGGGACTTTGTTGATACATTAATCTCCAAACCAAAATAGACATACAAGAAGGAATGTCCTTACTCCATATGCTTCTTGTCCAAGGAGTTAAAAATGGGGGTTTGAACTTGTGTAAGTAGGCTTATTTAAAATTCGTTGTGCCAGAAGCAGAATGAGGTCAAATTCTTTAATCATCGAATTCTCTGTCATCAATCAGAGAGCTAGATATATTCTGGATTGCAGAAAGAGAAAAGATTATTCCAATTCTCAAGGAAAGAACAATGGCCATCAAAATGAACGGCATAGACTTTTGATGCTACACGAATACCTTGCTTAATGTAGTGGTTGACCACACCAAGAATCCATCCAAAAGTTGATATCATTACCATTTCCTAGAAGCCAAGAAGCTTGATTGATGATAGGAGAAATTTCATATTAGATGCCATGCCAAATTGATGAAAAATATGTGATGCTTAATCAGGCCAAAAGATCTCAATGTTTTAGCTCTCATCAAGATTGTGCAAGGTTCCTTGCAAGTAAGCATTTCCTAAGCTAGTTTTGGATTGAAGCCTGATTCAGAATTTTAAGGGACCTGAGCCCTAGACCTCCATTTGTGATGGGAGAGCAGACCTTTTTCCAAGCCACCATGAAAATCTTCCTCTCATTCTTTCTCAATTTTCTTTAGCAGGGATATAGGCCAGGAGTAGATTGTAATTGAATGAGTAATCATATTATGGATAACAGTTTTTGTTAACAAGACCATGCTTGCTAGAGAGAGAATTGTTCTCTTACAAGCTGAGAGTTTAGATATTATTGTGTGTGCAATTGGGTTCATATGATTTGATTTTGTTCTTCTTTGAACAAGGGAGTGCCTAAGTATGTACAAGGAAGGGAACCTTTGGTAAAACATGTGAGTAAAGTAAGGGGATCCATTCTAGCTGAGGATATAGAACTTGAGTAAATAATAGATTTAGATCTACTAAAAATCTTGCATGAGCAAAGAGAATAAGAGGTAAAGAGGTTAGAAAGAGCATTTATGTTGCTGGTGGCTCCTATGAAAAAAATGAATATATCATCAGCAAAGAGCACATGAGAAGGGAACATGGTTTTCCTTGAGCACTTGATCAACTTGATCTTTCCATCCAGAACAAGTTTAGTTATGTTTTTACTAAGGGCCACTTCAGCTAAACAGAAAAGAAGAGGAGACAAAGTGTCTCCTTGTCTCACTCCCCTTGAGCATTTAAAGTAGGCATGAAGGGTGCTATTTATGGCCACAGACATATGAGAAGATGAAAGAATGGTACTAATCCAATTGCATAATTTATCATTGAAACCAAATTTCCTTAGGACTTGGAGTAGGAAATTCCAACTTAAGGTGTCAAAAGCTTTAGTGATGTCTACCTTCATTGCTAAGCTGCCTTGGTGAGTTTTCTTGTGAAGGTGGTTAATTGTCTCAGAGGCCACACAAATAAAATACCTAATATTTTGACCCTTAATAAATCCACCTTGCTATTTTGAAACCAAAGCAGGCATGATAGTAGCAAGTCTCTCAGCTAGAATTTTTGTGATGATCTTGAACTTAAAATTTGCAAGGGCCATTGGTCTATATTTCTCTATTATGTCAGCATCTTTATCTTTAGGGGTGAGAATAATGGTGTTGGAATTGTAATTAGGAATTATCCAGCCTTCCTCAAAGAATTAGAAAATGGCCCTACAAACATCTTCTTCAATGATTTCCCAATATGTTTGGAAAAAGACCCTACCAAAGTCATTAGAGCCAGGTGCATTATTCTTATTTAAGTTAAAAACTTCCTTCCTAATTTCCTCTTAAAAGGTAGCATGGTGAGAATGTTGTTGGTTCTATTGTCCACTGTTGTGAATAACGATGTCTTTAAGCAAAGTATAAATGGTTTCTTGATGATCAAGAACCAAAACAAGGGTTAGGGTTTAACGGAAAAGAAAACAAGAAGAAGAAGAAGATAACAACAAGTATTGGGCAAATATAAATTTTGTTTACTATTCACTTTCTCATTAAAGTCACAAATGATTACAAGTGAATATCACAATTTGCCACACTCAACAAACTGAGTGTACTAGCCTATTTATAGACTAACTAGGTAACTTGCAGCCCAAGAAACCTAAACAATTGGATCCTTAACACAAGGCCCAATTCGACAGAATATATATATATATAGATATCGATAATACAAACTAGAATAGACTTCGACTACAGTTTGTAACAATCAGGCATCAGCATGTGAACAAGCTTCGACTGTATGCTTGCCTCCTGTCGAAAACATGAAAGCTTCTCCTTCGACACAACATGAGTTCGAACCAATCTCACAAATCTCCACCTTGGATCTAACTCAGTAACAAGAGAATCAACTAGCTTTCATCATGCAACTTTATCAACTGCATACAGTGGAAGAACTTGCAACTTGGCAATGTTTTGGTGATCATATCAGCAGCATTGTCTTCAGTTAAAACCTTCAGCACCTGGACTTCACCATGCTCGATTATCTCTCTGACGAAATGCAGCCTCACATCAATGTGCTTAGTTCGCTCATGATAGACTGAATTCTTCGACAAGTGTATTGCACTTTGACTATCACATTTAACAGTGATACTTCGACCTTGAAGTTTCAGCTTCTTTGCAAAACCTTCAAGCCACAATGCTTCTTTCACAGCTTCAGTAAGGGCAATATATTCAGCTTCAGTGGTTGATAAGGTAACAACCTTCTGAAGCGTTACTTTCCAACTGATTGTTGTGCCAAACATTGTGAAAACATATCCAGAAATAGACTTTCTGGAATCCATACAACCTGCATAATCAGAGTCAATAAATCCTTCGATTTCGACTATGCTATCACCACCACAGGCTCCACCATAAATCAAGACTCTTTTCAGAGACCCATTTATGTACCTGAGAATCCACTTTACAGCTTGCCAGTGTGCCTTTCCAGGATTTGCCATATACCTGCTCACAAGGCTCACTCCATATGCTATGTCTGTCCTTGTACAGACCATAACATACATCAAAGAACCCACTATACTAGCATATGGGATGCTATTCATATAGATTCTTTCAGTTTCAGTACTCGGACTTTGAGTAGTACTAAGCTTAAACTGAGGATTTGTAGGTGTCACAACAGGCTTTGAATTCGACATACCAAACTTGTCGAGAAGCTTCTGTAGGTATGTCTCCTGAGATAAGCACAATTTTGACTGCTTTTTATCTCTCCGGATGTCAATCCCAAGAATCCTGGCTGCAGCTCCCAGATCCTTTATTTCAAACTCCTTACTGAGTTCAGCCTTCACCTTCATTACATCCTCAACATTGTTGCTAGCTATGAGGATATCATCCACATACAGCAGCAACATAACAAGTGAGTTTCCATGTCGAAATCTGAAGTAAACACAGTGATCGAACTGACTTCTAGTGAAACCAATGTGTGCCATGAACTTGTCGAATCTCCTGTTCCACTGTCGAGGAGATTGTTTCAGGCCATACAAAGACCTATTCAGCTTGCACACATAAACCTCTTTACCCTTTTCTGCATACCCTTCAGGTTGACGCATCAGGATCGTTTCATCTAGATCACCATACAGAAATGTTGTCTTCACATCCATTTGTTCAAGTTCCAAGTCGAACTTTGCTACCATGGCCAACAACATTCGAATGGATCTATGCTTTACAACATGTGAGAACACATCATTGAAGTCGACTCCTTCTTTCTGAGTGAACCCCCTAGCAATCAGCCTCGCCTTAAAGCGCTTCGACATCACTCCTTCGATTCCTTCCTTGACCTTGAAAATCCATTTACAAGTGACTAACCTTGCTCCTGCAGGTTTCTCAATCAACTCCCAAGTGTCATTATCATGAAGAGATTTCATCTCGTCATCCATGGCTTTTCGCCATTCAGTCTTGTTTCGACTCCTTATAGCTTCCTTGTAATCTCTAGGTTCTTCGTCAAGTACCTCACTTGCAGAGATTAAGGCAAAAGCTATAAGATCTGCATAACCAAGTCTCTGAGGTGGCTTGATGACTCTTCTCGACCTATCTCTTGCCAGTAGGTAATCATCGACAGTTTCCTCAACCTCTTCAGCATCTTGCTCTTCTTCTTCGACTTCATCTGGGCCATGCACTTCAGCATCATTATGCTCCACCTCAACAGGCATCTCTACCTGTTCCAGCTCCTCTTCAGAGATTTCTGCATTTCGACCAACATCACCAGTTTTCTTGAAAGCCATTTTGACCTCATTGAAAACTACATCACGACTTATGATACATCTTCTGTGACCTGGTTCTAGGCACCACAGCTTATAACCCTTGACTCCCTCAGGATATCCAAGGAACATGCATCTCAGAGCTTTAGGTTCGACCTTGTTTTTCCTAATGTGAGCATAGGCTAAAAATCCAAATACTCTCAGTTTGTCGAGATCTGGTGGATGACCTGACCAAACTTCTTCAGGTGTCTTCATTCCCAGCACAGTCGAGGGACATCTGTTTATCAGATAAGCTGATGTCGAAACAGCTTCTGCCCAAAACACCTTCTTCAATCCAGCACTAACCAACATGCATCTAACCCTTTCAAGGATTGTTCAATTGAATCTCTCAGCTAAACCATTTTATTGAGGAGTACCTGCTACAGTCTTATGCCTTGCAATCCCAGACTCAACACAATAAGTGTCGAACGCTTCGTTGCAGAATTCAAGGCCATTGTCAGTTCTCAACCTCTTAACCTTTCTGCCAGTTTGAGTTTCGACCAGAACCTTCCAACTTTTGAAATTCTCAAAAGTTTCATCCTTCGTCTTCTGAATGAATACCCATAATTTTCTGGAATAGTCATCAACGATGGATAGAAAATACCTTGCACCCGAGTGTGAAGGATTCCTTGCAGGCCCCCAAAGATCAGCATGAATGTAATCAAGGGATCCATGTGTTCTTTGATTGCCTTTATTAAACTTTTCCTACAGGATTTACCAAATACACAAGATTCACAAAACTCCAACTTTTCGACTTTGTCACCTCCTAGCAGGTTCTGCTTCCCCAATTCGACCAGGTCTCTTTCGCTGACATGGCCCAATCTCATGTGCCATAACTCTGTCTTCGACACAGGTTTCATGGATACAACATTTGTCGAACCACTTACAACCTTAGCCTCAAGGGTATACAAGCCTTGTTTCTTCATGCCTCTCAAGACTTCCTTCGACCCCTTCATGACTTTCAGGATACCTTGCTCTCCTTTGAAGACATATCCTTTCTTGTCGAATTCACCAAGAGAAATTAAATTCCTCTTAAGATCAGGTACATACCTAACCCCAGTCAATAGCTTTATTGACTCATCATGGAGCTTGAATCTAACAGATCCAATACCTGCAATCTTGCAAGCTTTATTGTTCCCCAACAACACTGATCCACCATCTTGATCGCATAATTCTTCAAACACATTCTTGTTTGGAGTCATATGCCAAGTACATCCAGAATCCATAATCCACTCTTCACAAGAGTTGCTGCTCGAAACTACAAGGACATCAGATGATTCATAACCATATTGCACAATAGCTGCATTGCCATTGTCCTTTCCTCCATGATTATTCACGCGCTCAGGGCGCACCTTTCTTGTGTGACCCTCCTTCTTACAATGATAACATTTTATACTAGACATATCACCATTATAAGACTTCTGCTGAGCCTTTCCTTTCTTCTTGTCAAACCTACCATCTTTCTTCAACGATCTTCCTTTCACGGACAACCCTTCGCCAACTGATGAAGGTTTCTTCTCCTTTCTTTCGTTCAAATCCTTCGAATACAAGGCTGCTTGAACTTCTTCAAAGGTCAGGGACTCTCTTCCATACAAGAGAGTTTCTTTGAAGTGGGCATGCGATCTGGGCAAAGCACATAATAGCAACAATGCTTGATCTTCGTCATCGATCTTCACATCAATGTTTTCAAGATCAAGAATCAGCTTGTTGAACATATCCAACTGCTCAGTCAAAGCTTTGTCTTCACTCATATTGAATGAATACAGAGCTTGCTTTAAGTACAAACGATTTACCAACGATTTTGTCATGTACAAGCTTTCAAGCTTTACCCATAATCCCGACGCCGTCGTCTCCTTTGATGCCTGCCGGAGAACCTTATCACTAAGGCTCAACAATATTGCGCTGTGGGCTTTCTCGATCATTGCTGTTTTTTCTCTTTCCGTCAACGCAGCATCCATAGCTGCCAATCCCTTCAACGCTTCCAAACAACCCTGCTGTACCAGTAGGGCTTTCATCTTCAAGCGCCACAGACCGAAGTCGTTCACTCCGGTGAACTTTTCAATCTCATACTTTGTTGAAGACATCTTGTCCACGCTCACCGCACCAATTTGTTGTGAATAATGATGTCTTTAAGCAAAGTATAAATGGTTTCTTGATGATCAAGAACCAAAACAAGGGTTAGGGTTTAACGGAAAAGAAAACAAGAAGAAGAAGAAGAAGAGAACAACAAGGATTGGGAAAATATAAATTCTGTTTACTATTCACTTTCTCATTAAAGTCACAAATGATTACAAGTGAATATCACAATTTGCCACACTCAACAAACTGAATGTACTAGCCTATTTATAGACTAACTAGGTAACTTGCAGCCCAAGAAACCTAAACAATTGGATCCTTAACACAAGGCCAAATTCGACAGAATATATATATATATATATATATATATATATATATATATATATCGACAATACAAACTAGAACAGACTTCGACTACAGTTTGTAACAATCAGGCATCAGCATGTGAACAAGCTTCGACTGCATGCTTGCCTCCTGTCGAAAACATGAAAGCTTCTCCTTTGACACAGCATGAGTTCGACCCAATCTCACATCCACAATATCAGGAATGACATTTATGAGATCACATACATTGAACATCCCATTATCTGTGTGTTCCAAGTGTTTTTAATGAAATCAATACAAGTGTTGTGAAGGGTCCGCATAGTAAGGAATTTGAATTGGTACACGAATTTTTGTTGAGTGAAGATGGTCTCATAAAGGATATGGTAGTGGTCAAATATGAGCTTGGTTACGGTGGTGGCACTAGAAGTGATACAAGTAGAGAGCCAGAATTGAGTGAATAGGACCCTATCAAGTTTTCTCTCAATAGAGCCAGGACACGTTACTCCATTATACCAAGTGTAGAAGGATCCACTAGTAGGGGTGTCTACAAGGTTGTTATGAGAGTGCCATTTTTGAAACTCTATGAAGTGTGTCATGTTGGGTGAGTATCTTCCTCTATGATCATGAACCCCCAAGATTGAGTTGAAGTCCCCAATGAAGCTCCAAGGGACATTGTTATAGTTATGGATGTTGTTTATGTGTGACTAGAGGTTTTTCCTAAGGGTATGGATATTAGAGGCATAAATGGAAGCTATGCTCACCTTGGTGGAGTTTTGGTCAGTAAGAAAGGCTATATATATATATATATATATATATATATATATATATATATATATATATATGATCCGATGTACACAAACTGGTCCACGCGGGCTGGTCGTTATGGAGGTGCCCGGATGGGTACTGGTCGTACTCGCTGTCCGGTAAGTAATTGGGGGGAGGTGGTGGTGTACCTGCAAGGCACTCTGACGCCCAAGTAAGAAAGGGTCGGAGAAAAGGGGCAAGTACAAAGTATTAGTTCGTAGGGAGAATATTTGATACCTGACCCTCTCAAGTGAGAGGGTTTATATAGGGCTCTAAGCGCGTGGCTAACGGTCCTATTTTCGGGGCGAAATAACCGTTTTCCCTAAAGAATCGGTCGCTGCCCAAACTAGTCGTTACGACGGGCAGGGTGTCCAAAACTAGCCGTTATGTCGGGCATATGCTTAGTTTCGGGCATCTGCCCATGGCTGCTCAGGGAGCACTGAAGCTGCGCGTGTTGGGCAGAATATCCGGGGGGAACGTTATGTTCCTTGCCCGGTAGGAGGGGCAAAAAGGTAACTTTCACCCTTCTGTGGGTTGGACTTAGGCGATTTGGGCCACTCTGTAGCAGAGGCTTATTGGGCCAATTCTATCCATTGGTCCAGTCCAGAACAGGAGCCCCCCAAGTCGTTGCTCCCGAGCATGGGAGTGATGACTTAAGGACTCCTCGTTGTCCCGGGGAACTATCACGAAGCCGTCGTTGGATACGAGGACGACTGCCTCGAGGTGCTCGTGATTCTCCGTGTCCGCGATATTCGTGGTCGATTCCATCTTGCCCGGTAATCGGGGAGGTGACGCGTCAGATGGAATAGGAAACGTTGGGTCGCCACGTGTGCATCGAGACCTGTGTAGCAGTTACCTAGGCAATTATGGCTAGTGGGTCGTCATTATTGCCTACGGGTGCGTGTGTGTACGTGCCCCTTGGTATAAAATGGGGGAAACCGTCCCATTTTCCACTTTTCCTTCTTCTGATTCTTCCTCGTCACCAGTGCGTTTGCCCGTCACCTTCTTCAAGCAGCCGACCGTCGTGCCGACCACCGTGACAAGTTTCGAGCAACCGTTTTCTTCCACTTTCTTCTAGTAAAATCAAGTAAGTATCCTGATTTTTTTTGCTTGTTTTGCTTCCTTTTGTTGTAAGTGGTAGATTTCATGTGGCTAGGGTTAGTTCTAGATGGCAAAATAAGTAGATTTTCGGCGAGTGTTGGTAGTGGGCGGAGGTTCTGCCTTTTTTTCTGTACCAAATGTCTCTCCGGATTAGGTAGCACGTTTGGTGGTCGTGGTGGCCCGCGTGGTGGTTGCGAGTCGTGACCATCGCGTCCTATCATCCGTTGATGGATTTGGTGAGTTTCCCGCTAGGACGTTTCCAGATTCCGGTAGAGTTTCGACGGAATCTGGGTACCGGCGCGGGGATATTTTGTCCTTCTTTGTTTGATGTTAGGGCTTAGGCCGGGGACGTAGTTCCTAGCCTTTCGCGCGCCCTTTCACTTGTCTTAGCGGTGGAAGGGAGGATTTGATTTCTTGTCGAATTCACTACCTTTCTCTGCTTTTTCAGGTGATCATAGTGGCGATGGAGCCCGAGAGGGAGGTTATACCCGTTACGTCCGAAGAAACTGTCTCCGATGAGAGCAGCAGCGCAACGGCCTTGAGTTCTGCGTCCTCGAGTTCGTCGGCTTCGAACTCCTCGAGCGACGTCGAGGGGGAAGCGAGTGATGCCGAGGAGGGAGATGACCTGGGGGTCGTGGAGGAAGATGTAATGGAAGAGGACGTAGACGCGTTCTGCCAGGAAGAGTGGGAGGTGGCCGAGCCTTCCGAACACACTTCCACGTTTGCGAGGTTTGCGGCAGACGCTTTTACTGAGGTGGGGCCCTCAGGTGAATGGAGGGTGCTTCTGCCTAGCGTGGGCGAGCGGATATGCTCGAGCTTCGGGGACTGCTTCGGGATGTACGAATACGTCTTCAAAGAACTGGGGCTGAGGTTGCCCTTCACTGACTTCCAGCGTTCGGTGTTCCATCATCTGAAGCTGGCGCCTTCCCAACTCCACCCCAATTCGCTGGCCTTTATACGGGCTTTTGAGTTGGTGTGCGAGCACCTTGCTTTGGGGCTCACCATCCCTCTGTTCTTTGCTATTTTCCACCTACAGCGGAAGCTGACGGGGAAGAGGTACAGATGGGTCTCTTTGAAGCAGCCCAAAAAACTGTTCAAGCCGTTCTCGGAGTCCATCCGAAACTTCAAGAGGCGGTACTACATCGTCGAGCCTCTGTCCGAAGCTGCTCAGGACAGCGTGTATGCCTGGGAGTTAGAGTGTGATGAGAACGGAGAGGAGCTTCTCACCGAGGAGGGGAAGTACGTCGGGGAGAGGGTGTATAAGTTTCCAATCCGCTGGACACCCGACCACTTCTCAAAGAAGCCCAGTGCCTATGTTTTTGAGCCGAGTGCTTTACGCGGGCAGGATGTCGCGTCTTACGAGACCCTGGTGAAGTGGGCCAACTCCTTTCAGCTCGCGACCTGTTGGACGAGCAAGGGTAATCCTATCTTCGAGGAGGATGGGAGTCAAAGGGTCGAGCGCCGGTTTATCCCCGTCAAGGCACTGCTAGAGTGCAAGACTTATGCGGATGTCACGGCGCTGCTCGGTAGATTTAGTTACTTAGACTTTATTTGTTATTCTTTCTTCCCCGTTTCTGACGCGCTTGTTTTCTTTGTGCAGGTGAGATGCCTCAAGCCCGTGACCGTGTGGTGAGGAACACCATGGCGAGGGGTAAGGCTGGAGCAACCCCCTCCAAGACCCGGACTGCTGCTGGTGCTCGTGCGCCTCCCCCTGTTCAAACTGCTTCGGGGACCTCCTGTTCTCCCACTCCCTGTCCGCGGGATTCTCCGCTACCTTTGGTCGGGCGACAAAAGCGCCTCCGGACAACAGATACGGTGGATCTGAGGGGGGCAGTTGAGAAGGGGAAGTTCGAACTTCCTCCGTGCATCAACGATATGAGGTTCTTTGAGGGTAATACCTTGGTTGTTCCTCGGGCTGAATCTCTCAGCCTAGGGAACATGGATCGCGCGGGCAAAAGGGCGATGGTGGCCAGGGATGCTTCTGCCCTCGTGAGGATGCTCGAGATGGCAGCTGTGTACGCTGAGGGGGACCACGTGCTCGAGGCTGAGCTTACTGCTGCTCGGGCCTCCGAAGCGACGCTGAAGGAGGAGGTCCGGAATGCCCGTGAGGCGAAGAAGAAAGCCGAGGAAGAGGCGACAACGCTGAGGGAGGAAGTTACCAAGCTAAAGTCGGAGAAGAAGGCGTCCGAGGAGTTGAACGCGGAGTTGATGGCGGCCAATGCCCCAGGTGATGACGAACCAGAGGAGATAAGAGTGTTGAAGACTCGGGCAGAGCTGGTCGCTGGCATTCTGCAGGCCGAGGATGATGGTATTGCTGTGGCCGCGGAGTCATTTGATAGTGCGGTGGCCCAGTTGCGAGTGGTGAACCCTGGGCTCGAGATTTCGACCGGGGGTACTCACTACCTAGCTCGTGTGGAGGGTGGCCGCATTGTCCTGCCCGAGGGTCTTGTTCTCGATACTCCCGAGGAACATATCGAGGAGCAGCCCGTGGAGGAACCGAGGCCTGAAGCTGCGTCAACCGAGCGTGTGGAAGACTGAAGAGTTTTTGTTGCTTAGCTGTATCTTGTCCGGCCTGCGTGCCGTTGAACTCGTTGTAATCTTATTTTTGTTCTGGGGCGTGGCCCCCTTTTTAATGTAATAAGCACAATCTTTGGCCCTTGCGGCCTTTTAATTTAATGCCCGGTTAATTTATACAACTTCTGTTTATACTGTTGTACTTTGTTTTAGTTGTGCATGTGTGACTGCCCGTTGGAGGGTGTGTTTGTCAACAAGGCTTATTTTTGACAGATTGCTTGTTGCGTTATGAATTCGCCAGTGCGGGGAACTGGTCGAACAGCCGGGGAAGATCCTGGTGAGGTTGCGGATCTCAGGTCGCGATTGAGGCCTGAGGTCGCGGCGTGAACGTCCCATCGCGAGCTGGGGTTCTGCCAATCATGGTACTTGGGCGAAGGCGGTGCTCGATCGAGGACCGCCGACGAGCGGAGCTCCGGCTCATTTATTTGAGCGGGATTCCACTTTGTACGTATGCGTCGTTTGTACCTGAACGAGCATGATGGCCGTTAGACGGCCTTGTGACGCGAGGAAGCTTCTTGTGCCTTTTAGCTGTAGTATTGCTTAAGTTTTTCAGCGTTCCATGGTCGAGGGAGAGTTTCCCCGTCGAGGTCTTCGAGGAAGTATGCGTCGTTCCCCGTTTTGGCGCGGACTCGGTATGGTCCTTCCCAATTGGCCGCCAGTTTACCTTCGCGGGAGTCCTTGTGGTTTCTTCGCAGGACAAGGTTGCCTACGTCGAACTCCCGTCGGAAGACTTTGGCGTTGTGCCTGATCGCTATTTTTTGCTTAAGAGACGCCTCGCGGAGGGCTGCTCCCGTTCGGATTTCCTCGACGAGGTCGAGCTCCTCTCTTATCGCTTCGTCGTTCATTTCCTCGTCCAGGGGTGATTCCGTCCTCCTGGACGGTACGTGGATTTCAATGGGTATGACTGCCTCGGTGCCATATGCCAAACGGAAAGGTGTCTCCCCGGTGGTGGACTGGGGAGTGGTGCGGTATGCCCACAGGACACTGTGAAGCTCCTCGACCCAGGCTTTCTTTGTTTCGTCCAGTCTTCGCTTGAGGTCGCGCAGTATGACACGATTGGCCGCCTCTGCCTGCCCGTTGGTTTGGGGATGCTCTACGGAAGCGAAGTGTTGCCTCGTTCCGAGGTGTGCGACAAAGTCTTGGAATTTTTTGTCTGTGAATTGTGTTCCATTGTCCGTGACAATTGCTTGGGGGATCCCAAACCGGGCAAGTATATTCCGCTTGTAGAAGCGCAGAATGTTGAGCGCTGTTATCTTGGCTAAAGCTTCTGCTTCTATCCACTTTGTGAAGTAATCTACGCCCACTATCAGGTATTTGTTTTGACTGGACCCCGTCACGAAGGGTCCTAGGATGTCCAGGCCCCACCAGGCGAATGGCCACGGGGAGGTCATGCTTTTTAGTTCGTTTGGAGGAGCTAGGTGCATATCCCCGTGCCGTTGGCATTTGTCGCATTTCTTCACATTCTCCTTGGCATCTTGTTGCATGGTCGGCCAATAGTACCCTGCCCGGAGGGCCTTACGGGCAAGGGACTTTCCTCCAAGGTGTTGGGCGTTGATGCCCTCATGGATTTCTCGCAATACGTGGGGGACGACCTCCTCTTCTATGCATTTAAGAAGTGGGATGGAGAAGCCTCGTCGGTAGAGTTTGTTTTCGAGGATAACGTACGAGCAGGCCCTTCGTTTGATGGTGCTGGCCTCCTTGGGATCCTCTGGAAGTTCGTCCCTGGTGAGGTAGTTGTATACGGGGGTCATCCAGCAATCGCTATCCCCGATCGCGTGTACGTGTAGGGTCGAAGATCCCTTAGTGATGCTGGACCGGGGAAGTATCTCTTGGATGACTGACCTGTTTCCGCCTTTCCTCTTGGTGCTTGCCAGTTTTGACAATACGTCTGCTCGTACGTTGTGTTCGCGTGGAACGTGTCTTACTTCCACTGTTCTGAATTTCGACATCTTTTCTCTGACGAGGGTGAGGTATTCGGAGAGACTGTCGTTTTTGGCTTGATATTCCCCGGATACCTGGTTGGCTACGAGCTGCGAATCCATGCAGATGATGACTTCCTCGGCCCCCAGGTCTTCGGCTAGGCGTAGTCCGGCGAGGAAGGCTTCGTACTCGGCCTGGTTGTTCGACGTGGAAAAAGACAATGTGAGGGAAGCCTCGACTATGGTTCCTTCGTCGTTTTCCAGAATTACGCCTGCCCCGCTGCCACTAGAGCTGGATGCTCCGTCCACATAGATGGTCCATTTGTTCACTAGGTGGGGCGGGGAATTTGAGAAAGTTACCTCTGCTACGAAATCGGCCAGGGCCTGAGCCTTAAGATCTTTCCTGCTTTCGTATTGGATGTCGAATTCGGACAGTTCTAGCGACCATCTGAGCATTCGCCCGGCCATGTCTGGCCGTCCCAGTAGCGGCTTGATGGGCTGATCTGTCCTCACCACGATCGTGTGGGCCAAGAAATAGTGTCTTAGTCGTCTGGCAGCGTTGACGAGGGCCAATGCTACCTTCTCTATCTGTTGATATCTCAATTCTGTGTCCTGCAGTGCCTTGCTCGTGAAATATACCGGCTTTTGCCCGCTAGGATTTTCGCGGATGAGAACGGCGCTAACGGCCTCGGCGGAGACGGCGAGGTACAGGAACAAGACCTCCCCGGTATCTGGTCGTGACAACACGGGCGGTTCCGATATAGCTTGCTTCAAGTGGAGGAGGGACGCCTCGCATTCTTCGGTCCATTCAAACGCTGCTTCTTTCCGCAAGAGCTTGAAGAAAGGAAGGGCGTGCTGGACGGACTTTGCGACGAAGCGGGATAGCGAGGTCAGCACTCCGTTGAGGGATTGGATGTTCTTTTTAGACGTGGGCGTTGGGAACTCGGAGAATGTCCGACATTTGTTGGGGTTAGCCTCTATTCCTCGTTCCGTTAGGTAGAAACCGAGGAACTTACCTGCTCGTACCCCGAACGTGCACTTCACCGGGTTGAAACGCATTTGGTATTTCCTTGCCTGCTCAAAAATTTTGCGGAGGTGGGCAACATGGTCTAGTTCCTCGTGGGACTTGACGATCATGTCGTCCATGTATACCTCGAGCATGTCGCCTATCTGTTCGTGGAAGACTTTGTTCATCATTCGTTGGTATGTAGCGCCGGCGTTCTTCAGTCCGAAGGGCATTACGTTGTAGTAATAGTTTCCCGATTCGGTCATGAAGGCTGTGTAAGTTTTATCGTTCGCGGCCATTGGTATTTGGTTGTAGCCCGAGTAGGCGTCGAGGAACGATAACAGTTTAAAACCGGCCGAATTATCTACGAGTTTGTCTATATTGGGGAGGGGGTAGGCGTCCTTCGGACAGGCCTTATTAACATCAGTATAATCAACGAACATCCTCCATTTGCCATTATTTTTTCGTACAAGTACAACATTAGAGAGCCATGTAGTATATTTGGCCTCGGAAATAAACCTAGCTTCTAGAAGGTCTTTGACAGCTTTCTCCGCGGCTTCTGTTTTCTCCGGGGATTGCTTCCTTCTGCGCTGGGCAACGGCTTTGATGGTCGGGTCGATCGTGAGCTGGTGGCAGGCGACGGAGGGGTCCAATCCGGGCATCTCAGCAGCGCTCCATGCGAACAGGTCTGCGTTTTCGCGGAGGCACGCTTTCAGTTGTCTTCTGGCCAGGTCGGGCAGATCTGCTCCGATCTTCACTCCCCATTGGGGGTCTTCTCCGAACGGAACGATCTCGAAGTTGCCATCTGGGACAGGTCGTAGGAGATGGCCGCTGTTGTCGGACTTACTTCCCGACGGCGTTGGAACCTTGGCGTGATCTTCTTCGTTGAACCGGCTGTCTAGATCGATTGATTCGACCTGGGGAAGTGGTCTTGGCTGCTCGGAGCTGCTGGGCAGGGGGGACGACCAGATGCTCTTGGCTTCGCCGAGATGGTGTTAAGTCCCTTTGACGCTGCTTCAAAGCAGCGGCGGGCAGCCTCGATGTCGCCGTGGAGGGTGGCGACCATCCCTTCAGAAGTGTAGTACTTCATTTTGAGATGTACGGTGGAAGGTACTGCAATCAACTCTGCCAGGGTTGGCCTTCCGAAGATGCACTGGTATAATGACGGGAAATCGATTACCAGAAACTGTGCCTTGATTGCTCGGGTTGTCTTTCTTGAACCGAAGGTTACGATGAGCTCTACGTAACCTCGGGGCTTTGTCACCGCTCCGTTGAACCCTTACAGGTCGGATCCGACGTATGGAGTGAGGTGAGAGTCGTTCAGCTGCAATGTCTCGAACAGGTGGTTGTACATTATGTCAACCGAACTGCCTTGGTCCACGAGTATCCTTCGGACATCGAAATTCGCCATCCTGGCCCGGATAAGCAGTGGGATGTTCGAATTCGGTGCCCCGCCGAGGAGTTCTTCCTTGTAGAAGGAAATGGGAGCGGACCCTTTGTGCGTGGTGTCCAGCGTGGTGACCTCGTTGGAGCTTTTGCTGATCAGTTAGTCGAATCTCCTTTTGACCAAGCCAACTGTGACTTTGTTGAATCCGCCCCCGGAGATCACCATGGCCGACGGGAAGGCCTCCCATGGGCTGCTGGCAGTGAGGTATGTGGAGGCGAGCAGATTGTCCGGGAAGCGAAAGTCTTCTGGTCGGGTCACGGACATAGCGACCTGGATGTTGGCGTCGTCGGAGGGCGGAATTTCCTCTACGACCTTTTTGCTTTCCTGGGCCTCTTGCCGGGGAGCGTCCTTCTTTTTTGCGAACTGCTTCAGATGGCCGTCGCGAATGAGGATCTCTATGGCATCTCTGAGGTGGATGCACTCTTCCGTTGTATGGTCGTGACTCTTGTGGAAACGGCAGTACTTGGACTTGTCCATCCCTGGTCTGACCGGCAGCTGCTTGGGGAAGCGGACTCCCGCCTGTTTGAACTCCGAGTTGGCGCACTCGGACAGTATTTTCTCTCTCGAAGCAGTGAGGGGGGTATAATCGTGGAATCGCCCGGAGGGTGCTCTCTGCTCGCGTGTATCGCGAGGTCGATCGTCGCGTCTCTTGTCTCCTCGACGGGACGTCGAGGGCTCTTTAACTCTGGACGTCCGGGCACCTTCTTGGTTGCGAGATGTCCGGACCGAGTGGGCAGCGACTTTCTCCTCGTACTGTATATGTGACTGGGCCTGGTGGAGAAGTGCATTGAGATTCCTCGGTGGGTCGAGGCCGATGGCTTTCGCAAAATCGGAACCAGGACGTAACCCTTGCTCGAGCAAGAATTTCTTCATGGCGTCGGTCGTTGGTACTTGGACAGCCTCCTTGTTGAAGCGCTCGATATAAGCCCGGAGAGGCTCATCTTTGCCTTGTACGAAAGCTCCCAGGGACGCCTCGGTCTTGGGGTGGCGTCGTGAACCAGTGAAGTGACAGGAGAAGATCCTTCCCAGCTGTCTCCATGATGTGATGGATTCCTCGGGCAGCTGCTTGTACCACGTCATTGCTCCTTTACGGAGCGTGGTCGGGAACAGGCGGCACTTGATGGCTCCCCGTACCCCTCTGTAATCCAAGAGAGCGTCGATGTTCTCTATATGCTCGTCCGGGTCGGCGGTCCCATCGTACGTCCCCAGCGACGGAGGCTTCTCCAGCCCCTTAGGAAGGCGGGTTGCTAGGATCTCCCGGGACAGCGGGCCGCGAGGTTCGTCGTCGCTATCTGAACTTGGCTCTGATGGTGACCGTCGTCTGCGCTCGCGGCGACGGTTTCTGCGAGGTGAGGGCGAACGGGTCCGGTCACGAGGTCTGCCCGGCGGGGATGGCCTATCTTGCCTCGTTCTTTTGCGTCTTGACGGGGATCGATCCCGCGGGGAATCTGGTCGCGCTTGCGAGTGGGTCGTATCTCAGGCTCGTGCCTAACCGCACGGTCTTATCCGCACCTAGGTGGCGGGCTTTTGGATCTTCGGGCTTTATTCCGGGGAGGAGAGGATCTTGGGAAAGATGCCTCCTCAAGAGCTCCTATCCTTTCTCCTTGTTGTAGGATGAGGAGGTTGGTGCGGTTAACAGCTTCTAGAAGGGCTGCCACGGCCAAGTCGGCGCTGGGCGGACCGGGAACTGGCCGGTCTTCCGATGGGATCTGCACGTCTCCTTGTCCGGTAGGAGAAGGAGTTGGAGATGCAGTAGCCCTGTCCCGACGGAAACGGGGGTTAGAGAGTAACGAAGAATGGGCCGTCAACGTCCATCTTGTTGACGGGGACGAGAACAGTGGTGTCCGCACCTATCGCGGAATTTTAGGCAGCCATACGTGGGCGGATCAAAGAGAATATGTTTTGATCTTTCGGTTTCCGAGGAGGAATGAAAGAAGGGGAGAACAAGGAGTTCCCACAGACGGCGCCACTGATCCGATGTACACGAACTGGTCCACGCGGGCTGGTCGTTATGGAGGTGCCCGGATGGGTGCTGGTCGTACTCGCTGTCCGGTAAGTGATTGGGGGGAGGTGGTGGTGTACCTGCAAGGCACTCCGACGCCCAAGTAAGAAAGGGTCGGAGAAAAGGGGCAAGTACAAAGTATTAGTTCGTAGGGAGAATATTTGATACCTGACCCTCTCAAGTGAGAGGGTTTATATAGGGCTCTAAGCGCGTGGTTAACGGTCCTATTTTCGGGGCAAAATAACCGTTTTCCCTAAAGAATCGGTCGCTGCCCAAACTAGCCGTTACGACGGGCAGGGTGTCCAAAACTAGCCGTTATGTCGGGCATATGCTTAGTTTCGGGCATCTGCCCATGGCTGCTCGGGGAGCACTGAAGCTGCGCGTGTTGGGCAGAATGTCCGGGGGGAACGTTATGTTCCTTGCCCGGTAGGAGGGGAAGAAAGGTAACTTTCACCCTTCTGTGGGTTGGACTTAGGCGATTTGGGCCGCTCTGTAGCAGAGGCTTATTGGGCCAATTCTATCCATTGGTCCAGTCCAGAACAATATATATATATATATATATATTCGTCTGATATGGAGGTTACTTTAGGATCAAGGATGTTATAAAGTCTGGAGTTAACAGCAAAAAGTTTCAAGCATAGATCATAAAAATACTTAGGAGGGAGATTGTCAAAGTCCATCCAATGTTTAGCCAGTATACAAAAGTCTGGTTTGTGAATTTGTAGAAGATTCTTTAAAGCCAATATTGTAAGGGAGTTTGCTAAACCCTTAAGGTTCTAAAAGAGGCACTTCATGGATAAGTCCTTAAGTTACTAGATTTGGATCTGGTTGAGTATGAACTTCTTAATTTTTTATGTCCTGCTTTTTTCTTTTGGGATTTTGTCATTGCCAATTAGAAGTCCAGAAAATCTGCTTCAGGGTCCACCTCTGCACTAGATAGGTTTTCCTCATCTAAGTCAGACATGTTTTCCCTTGATTTGCTTAAGAATCTTTCATTTTTCTTTTGTGAATCTTGTATAGCTCCTTCTAATTCATTATTTTATATAGCATCCACAAACTTAGAATCATCTGAGTTAGAATCTTCCAATATTTATATTTTGTTTTCAATCCTGGCTAGTTGGTTTTGTGTTTCCACATGGTCTCTATCTGCAGTTTGAGTTGGGACCTCAACTTCCCCATTCTGATCCAGTGGAACTTCCTTTGATATTCCACTTGTATCTCCTACCTTATTTCTTACCATGTGACAATCCAGGTTCTCCAAATTAGGGCCCACGGGGGTATGCTCTTTGGAGGCCACAAGAACATAGGTTTTGTTGGGTGTGAATATGGAAGTAGAAAAACGGTCTACAAAGGGGTGAATAGATCTAAATTAAAATTCAACCGCCGTTTTCCAAAATCAAAGTGTTTTCAAAAAGAATTGCGAGCGGAGTGTTTGATGCGAAAAAGTAAATTATATAGTTTAAATATTGATCATGTCAACACGGATCATTTCACAAATATCAAAGATTAATATGATTAAAACGCTTGGTATGAATTAATTTTATTGCATAATGCATGAGAAGTGATTACACAATGATTTAATTCATAGAGTTCTAAATTCAATTCGCTTCATATTATTAATCACAAGACTAGCTTAACCAGTTATCCAACCCCAATAAAACCTAATGCTTGCATAATAAATCGATATCAAGAACAAACAATATAATAATGTTTTAAAAACCAGACCGGAGATAGAACCGGTAAAACTTACGGTTTAAGGTTCAATTGGTTAAACCGGTTAAACCTACGGTCGAACCGTTTATTAAATAAACTAATAATATGAAACTAAATTTCATAGATATGTCACACATTATTATATGTTCTCAACTTAATAAAATAAATATTTCAAAAATCCATTACAAATTTAATACAACAATATCAATAATATATAACATTAACATAGTTCTACACTTCATTTCAACCATCATTTAAGAATATTTTGACCAAACTAAAGAATTACAACAAAATAAATTAAATAAATTCAAAGCAAGATTAAAATAATAGAATATAATAACTAAATTAAAGTTCAAATAATTAAGAATACCTAAATTAAATAAGATAGAATATCAAAATATAAATAATACAATATACTTCATTAAACAACAAAAAATCGAATTTGAGTTGAACTACGACAAACAAGTCTTAATAGACAGTAACAAATAATATTGACTTGAACGACAATCAATAGAGTTGGACATCGTGACTATGTTTGAAAGAGGCGGCATAATGATGATGGAGTGTGCTATAATAGAGTGACAAAACTTAAAAGTTTGTATGGTTGTAAAAAAACAAACGAAATTCGTTTTTGTGATTAGGGAATGTATGTTAAGTTTTGATATTAACATACTAAAATTAAAAAAAAAATTAAAAAAATGGTCAATTTGATGAATTTTTTTGAACCGGTCGATTTTACAAAACCGGCTCCGGTTCTTTGGTTCGAATGGTTTTGGACGGTTCAATCCGGTTTTTCCGGTTTAACCACGGTTTTGACCCACTAGCGGTTTTGAAAGGTTGACCCAACCAGATTCATCTTCGGCCTCGGCCTAACCGGTTGAACCGGCCGGTTCGGTCCAGTTTTTAAAACACGAAGGAATTGAAAGACTTAAGCATGCGATCACTAAGGAAAATTAAATGCAAGGGTGAGAGAGAGAGAGAGGGAGAGAGAGAAAGAGAGAGAGAGAGAGAGAGAGAGAGAGAGAGAGAGAGAGAGAATACCAAGACTTATAGTGCTTCAGCGTTCGTCCTCACTTTGCATATATGCATTATTCATTGGTTTCCCATTGGAACCTGCAGACTTCCTTGTTATTTGACAAATATTTCCAAGAGTTCATACAATTACCAAGCCACAATACAGTTGAGAAGATAAATCTCCTGATTTGGATCTTGACTTGCATACAACACACTTGCAAAATTCTTCCTGTAATCTTTACTCAAATACGTTTCTTGAATCTTCCAATAATACCAATTCTGCTTCAAGCCTTCATGTGTAGCAATCACATCCTCATATAAGCTTTCCTCTTTATCTTTCTTAATGTCCTTATCCTTTATTGTTGGATTAGGATCCTCTTTAGAACTTTCGTTTTCGATCAATCTTTCTGTTATCACACCTGAAACATCAGAACAAATACCCTTCCCTTACTTTTGGGGTGAGGACTCATCAAAAGCAACATGAATTGACTCTTCTACAAAAGCAGTTCTATGATTGTAAATCCCATAAGCTTTACTCGTAGATGAGTACCCTAATAATATACCTTCATCAGATTTTGCATCGAATTTACCAAGGTTGTCTTTTCCACTATTTAAAATAAAGCATCTGCAACCGAAAACTCAAAAATATTAAATATTAAGTTTTCTACCCTTAATTATCTCACATGGTGTCTTCTTTAGGATGGATCGTACGATCGCCAGGTTTAAGACATGACATGCACTGTTAATTGCATCCGCTCAAAAATAAGTAGGTATGCTCGTCTCATTTATCATAGTTCGGGCTAGTTCTTCCAAAACACGGTTTTTATGCTTTACAACACCATTTTGTTGTGGAGTTCTCTGACATGAAAATTTGTAAGCAATACCATTTTTGGTGTAAAAGTTTTGAAAATGATGGTTAACGAACTCCCTATCATGATCACTACGGAGAGTGGTGATTTTAAAACCAAAAACATTTTGAACAACCTTAGCAAAGTCAACAAAATCTTTAAAAGTATCATCCTTATGGGCTAAAAATAGCGTCCACGTAAATCTAGATTAGTCATCAACAATCACAAATCTATAATAGTTGCCTCCTAGACTTCTTGTCCGCAAAGGGCCAAACAAGTCTAAGTGGAGAAGCTCATGAGGTTTTTATTTCAAAATAACCTTCTTCAGTTTAAACGACACTCTTATTTGCTTTCCCATTTGGCAAGTATCACATAATTTGTCTTTTGAAAACTCTATTTTAGGAAGACCAACTACTAAATTTTAGGATGTTATTTTATTTAGCAAGTCAAAATGCACATAGCTTAAGTGTTTATGCCACAACCAAGAATCATCATTCTTATCTACTAAACACTTAGTCTCATGCATTGACACGTCATCTAGATCAAGCATATGCTCAATTACACAACTAAGAGTATAAAAAACAACTGAATACCCTTTGTCACATAATTGGCTAATACTTAGTAAGTTGTGTTTAAGCCTTTTCATTAACAACACATTTTCAATGGTAATTGTGGAGGGATTTCCCATAATACTTTCACCAGGAATTTTACCTTTTGTATTATCTCCATACACGATGTGACCAATTTACTTCTCATCGAACCTGATGAACATGAAAGCATTTCCTGTCATGTGTCTTGAACATCCGTTATCAAGAAACCACAATCTTTTTGTGGAGGAAAGACTTTCTTGTCACAAATCAAATAGGTAATTTAGGTCCCCATGTAATGATCCCTTCAGGTTTAGTTGAGTTACATCTAGGAATCCATGTCATTTTACCCCTTAGAAATTGAATGTTCCTAACATGACAAAGAGGCCTAATGTGACCCTTATCTTTAATATAATGGCAAATAGTTTTAGATGAAACACTTCTTCTATTTCTCCTAGTGATATGAAGGGGTTTCTTAAAAATCTTTCCTCTTTCACTTGAAGAGCTATAACAAGTATTAGATAGTGAGGCAGTATGTGTTAATTGTCCGTTAAGAGTTTCAATTTCAAGTTTTAAATTTGGACACTCAACACATTCCACACCTTTTATCTTTTCAGCTAAAGTATTTGAAACAACAAAACACTCATCCATAAGATATGTATGAGCTTATTTGAGATAATTTAAAGCACGATTAAGAGTATTTATCTCCTGTTCAAGTGTTATAATAATTTCTTTTTGGAGAGAAACTTTCTTAAACTCTTTAATGGAACCATCATATATGTCATTGAAAGCATTAGAAATTCACTGTAAGTATACTCATTTTCAGAATCACAATTACATACCTTTGAAGTTCCACCTTTCTTACGTGACATCAAGCAAATGTTGGCACACTCATCATCTAAAATTGAGTAGGAATCGGAGAAGGAGCTCCCAACCTCTTCTTCCCATGTGATGTAGGCTCTATGACCTTTGGAAGATTTTCCCTTCGTCTTGTAGAGAGCGTTGTCTTTACTTTTATGATATTTGGTGAGATTTGGACAGGTAGTTCTATAGTGTCCCAGTTTACCACATTCATAACATGTGATCTCATCATCTTCTTTCTTGTGATCCTTCTTTGGTGGATGAGTATTTTTGAAATTCACTAAACCATTGTTGGTATACTTGAGCTTGTTTTGCTTAAGATATCTATTGTAGCGTCTGTCGAATAAACTCATTTCTTATTTTTGGGAAAATTCTTCGTCCGAGTTGTCACTTTCTTCCTTTGACTTCTTCCCTCTAGAAGATGAAACTTTCAAAGAAAACTCTTGTTTCTCTTATTTTCCGTTCTCTTTCTTTTTTGACTTTACTTCACTATCGGAGCCGTTTAAGCTCATTCTCATGCCCGGCTAACTTCCCAAACAGTTTTGTAATGTCCAAAGTATTATGATCATTTGCTTATTTTATAGTAGTGACTTTTGGTTGCCACTCCCTGCACATGGATTTCAATATTTTGTTAGTAGAATCTTTGTTGGAAAAGGTTTTACCTAAGTCTTGCAGTTTATTGATTAAATGGAGGAATCTAGTTTGCATGGAATCCATTGAATCTCTGGGTTCCATACGGAATAGTTCAAATTCCTCTGTAAACATATTGATTTTAGAATCCTTGACGTCCTTCGTTCCCTCATAGATAGTTTGGAGAGCATCCCACATACCTTTAGCACTTGTAGGATGTGAAATCGAATAGAAAACTTTAGGACTAAGTGCTAAAATAAGTATGTTCCTTGCTTTCAAATAATATAAAGCCTTTTTGGTTTCAACAACATCCCAATCTTTTAGATATTTAACAACGTCGTCATTATCCTTGGGAATAAATGGTCCCTCGGTGATGGCACACCACATATTTTTGTCAACCGATAACAAGTGTACATACATGATCGATTTACAATAAGTATAATTTTTGCCTTTGAAAATTGGTGTTCTATTATACGCTCCTTTAGGATCGTCATCCTCCAACATATTCACAAACTTTTGGATGTCGATTAGACACAATCAAAAGACCAGTTCTTGATGCCAATTGTTGGATGTGAATATTGAAGTACAAAAATGGTCTAGAGGGGATGAATAGACCCAAATTAAAATTCACTAGCCATTTTCTAAAATCAGAGTGTTTTCAAAAAGAGTTGCGAGCAGAAGGTTTGATGCGAAAAAGAAAATTATACAATTTGAATATTGATCAAGTCAACACAGATTGTTTCACAAATATCAAAGATTAATATGATTGAAACACTTGGTACAAATTAATTCAATTTCATAATGCACAAGAAGTGTTTACACAATGAATTAATTGATGGAGTTCTAAATTCAATACGCTTTAGATTACTAATCACAAGATTAGCTGAACCAGTCATCCAATTCCGACAAAACCTAATGCTTAGGTAATAAATTGCTATCAAGAACAAACGATAAAATACAAAGGAATTGAAAGACCTAAACATGCAATCACTACGAAAAATTAAATGCAAGAGAGAGAGAGAGAGAGAGATAACGCCGAGATTTATAGTGCTTCATAGTTTGTTCTCGTTTTACCTATGTGCACTCTTCTATGGTTTCCCATTGGAACCTGCATAGTTCCTTGTTATTTGAAAAATATTTTCAAGAGTTCATACAATCACCAATCCATAATACATCTGAGAAAATAAATCTCCTAATTTGGATCTTAACTTGTATACAACACACTTGCCAAACTCTTCCACATAATCTTTACTTGAATATGTTTCTTGAATCTTCCAAGAACACCAATTCTGCTCCAAGCCTTTGTGTGTAGCAATCAAACCCTTGATCCTACTGATTCCTTGAGCGGTGAAATTGTGTGAAGATCAGAGATGAACTCCACCTTTTCCATAGCCTTCCACACTGTCACTACTAAGGCAATTCTGGAGAGAAGAACCTAGTTCCTTTCAATGGAATTTGTCACAACCATTGACAATCCCTCATTCTTGCTAACAACCTCAAAAACTCAATTAAATCACCAAGAACAATTAGTTTCAAATACACGTCTCCTTCAATTAATTACATGACTTTTTTTATCAAGATCTGAACTCAATTGAAGTTGAAGATACAAGAATTTTGTAACAAGACTTTGAACACTCAAAACATAGGAAATTGATTTTTCACTAAATCACACTTAAAATTATTATCAGAATGATTGATTCATGATTAGAAAAGATGGAAATAAACTTTTTTATGTGCTTGAGATTAAGCACACAAAATGGTTGAAAGAAGTCAGTTAGAATCAAATCAAGTGCAATCAATGATTTGAATCAAATGAGCAAGTGTGGTGGAATAAAAAGAAAAACAGATTTTTGAAAGACTGCTAATTGATTCGAATCAGGAAAAGGGTGATTCGAATCAAATGCCACATGATTTGAATCATGTGTAAATGTTTACTTGAATCAAATGCCACATATATGACAATGAATTTTTTGAAAAAGAGACCGGTTCGAATCATGTACGAAGTTTGATTTGAGTCAAATCAATCAGAATGTATCACCAGAAAAATGATTTGGATCAAGTGCAAAATTTGATTCTTATCAAATGACTAGGTTCCACTTCTGTCCAATTTGACCAGGATAAAAAATTCAGTGTAAAACTTGAAGGTTCCATGGTTTATGGATTGACAACAATTTTTCTAAAACATGGTTCACTACAAGATGCCGTGTATGATGTTGTAACATGCTGCTCAGCTCATCTTGAGAGCAAATGTCCTAATAGATATTGGAACATGTTCTACCAAAACATGTATTCTTAATGTTTTAAAATCTTGACAAATTTGTTTTGTTTTAATTCTGTTATATTTCTGTTGGATATATATCAGTAATTTACGCAGGTCAAGATGATGCTATCATGAACAAGGTTCTAT
Source organism: Lathyrus tuberosus (assembly GCA_022829125.1). NCBI lineage: Eukaryota > Viridiplantae > Streptophyta > Magnoliopsida > Fabales > Fabaceae > Lathyrus > Lathyrus tuberosus. Next base: position 2,522,699 of record JALAZF010000656.1, on the reverse strand, counting down.
ATCTCCAACTGTAAACAAAACGCTAAAATTAAAGGACAAGACATTTTAGGAAACTTTGAAGATTTATTCCTGCAATTTTGGAGAAGATTCTGCAGGAGGTTTAAAATTGACAAAATGGGAAAAGTCCAAGCCCATTCTGCACAAGGCTATAAAAGGAGACTTACTAAACCTAATTCATGTGGAATAAGTGTTGAAGAAACCGTGTGTGCAAATAAGGGTTTAGGGTTTAAGTTTATTTTAGGGTACTATTGTTGTATAGTGTCACTCATGTGTCTTTTGATACATTGAGGTAGACAATTTGTGAGCCATTCATTCATCACCTAGATGCTTGAACTGGACTGATGTTATTGAGTTATAAGTGTCCACTCAAAGCTTTTAATCAAGAGTAAATTATATTTGATTTAAGCTTTTAAGCAAGATTAAGTATTGTCTTTGAAGTGTGTCTTCTTCTGATGTATTGTTATGTTTATATATGCTATTGGTGACTGGTAGGAAGTGAAAGGGGTTTTTCATACCTAGGAGTTTCTTAGGTAGAAATTGCACTAGGTAGGTGTTAATTGAAAAGTTTTGAACTGGGTTGTTTAGTTTCGAATTGATACTGATAATAGTGGATTTCCTTCCTGGCATGGTAGCCCCCAGACGTAGGTGTCGTTATGCACCGAACTTGGTTAACAACTCTTTGTGTTTTGTTTATTTTTTGTACTTTTAACCTTGTGTACCTTGGTCCTTGTGTATTAAATAGATATCATCATCTCGACATCTCTTAGGACATCTGATATCTGCATACCAGAATTTCAATTGGTATCAGAGCAGGCATCCTTCTCTGTATCTAGGTGAGATCGAGGAAAGATACTTTCTGGTGTAATGGACAAGGAAGGAGGTTTTGTGAACAGACCACCCATCCTTGATGGAACCAATTATTATTATTTGAAGGCACAAATTGTGTCCTTCTGAAGTCTATGGACAACAAGGCTTAGAAGTCTGTGGTCAAGGGATGGGATCCTCCAATGGTTAGAGATAGGGATGGTAATATTACTGATGTGCTAAAGGCTGACGAAGACTGGGATGATGAAGATGACAAGCTAGCTTAGGGAAACTCCAAAGCACTGAATGCCCTATTTAATGAAGTGGACAAGAATATCTTCAAGATGATAAATAATTTTACTGTTGTTAAAGATGCTTGGGAGATTTTAAAGACTTCCTATGAAGGAACTTCTAAGGTAAAGATGTCAAGACTTCAACTTCTTACCACCAAGTTTGAGAACTTGAAAATGAAGGAGGATGAGAGCATTCATGATTTTCACATGGATATTATTGAGATAGCCAATGCCTCAAGTGCCATGGGGGAGAAGATTTCAGAACCTAAGTTCGTCAGAAAGATGCTCAGATCTCTTCCAAAGAGATTTGACATGAAGGTGACTGCCATTGAAGAAGCCCAAGACATAAACAACATGAAAGTTGATGAGCTTATGGGATCTCTCCCAACTTTCTAATTAGGTATAAGTGACAAGGTTGAAAAGAAAAAGATCATAGCTTTTGTGTCAAATGCTAAAGACTCGGAGGATAAATGTGACCTAGATACAGATGAAGATATATCTAATACTATTGTGCTTCTTGGGAGGCAATTTAACACGGTTCTAAAAAGGGTGGACAGAAGAGGAAGATCAAGTGTTAAGAACATCTCATCCGACATCAGAAACAACAATGACTCTCAAAAGAATGCCAGGTATAAAGAGAAGTCAAATCAAGGCAAAGGAATACAATGCTATGAGTGTGAGTGTTTTGGTCACATCAAGTTAGAATGTCCCACTTTTCTCAAGAAACAGAAGAAAGGGTTGTCTGTATCATGGTCAGATGATGATGAGTTCGAAGATGAATCTAATTCTGAGACTGGAAACATTGTAACTGCTCTCTCTAGTAGATGGGCTGATGAGGAAGAATCATGTGCAAAAAATTTCCTTTATGAAGATCTGGATATGTCTTACACGGAAACTTGTGGAAAGTGTGAAGAACATATTAAGGCAGAGGAGAATCAGAGGAAGATCATAGTTGTACAAGAGAATGAGAAGAAATAACTTCTATGTAATGTTCATCATCTTCAGGATGAGGTAACCTTCCTAAAATCCAAGCTCAATAACATGACAGGCTCATTAAGAAGAATGAGTGATGAATATGATGTGGTGAAAGAGTATAGAAGTGTAGGAGGTGATTATCCTTCTGATGGTCAACAAAATAATAAGTCTGTAAAAGAGTTCCCACTTTTTGAAAAGAATAAAATGGTCACGATGTCCAACCACATGTTACAACATCCTGGCAGACATGGTGTGTCTTCAACAAACTCTAAAGCCTCAACTTGGAGGTGTCATTACTATGGGGAGTATAGTCATATTAAGCCCTTCTATTATAAGCTGTATGGAGTGAAACAAGCTTTAGCTCGGGCCAAAGTCAATCAGTTAAGTAAGAAAAGAAGGTTCATCAACAAGGATGTGAATCTTATGGCTCACACCTCCTTGAGGGCTTCAACTAGAGAAGACTGGTACTTTGACTGTGGATTCTCTAGACGCATGACGGGGATTCAGAGGCTGTTATTGGATATTAGGTCTCAGCCCTCAGGGTCTGTCAGATTTGGTGATTGATTTAAAGGAGAAATCAAAAGAGTGGGAAGATTGATACGTGCAGGATCACCTAATTTAAAAGAAGTTCTGCTGGTGAAATGATTAACTGCTAACCTATTAGCATTAGTCAGCTTTGTGATCAAGGTTTGTTGGTCAATTTTTCAAAATCAGAATGCATAGTCAAAAATGAGAAAGGTGTTGTTCTAATGAGAGGTATAAGGTCCAAAGATAACTGTTATCTGTGGGATCCTCAAATAACTGCTTATTCCTCCACATGGTCTATAACCAATGAGGATGAATTGAAGTCATGTCATCCGATTCTTGGACATATTCATCCTAAAAAATGAAGGAAATAATGGCTGTATGAGCCATTAGAGGAATTCCAGACCTTAAGATTAAAGAAAGGAAAATCTGTGGAGAAAGTGAGATTAGAAAGCAGGGTATGATGCCTCACACAATGTTGCGACATCAGACTACATCCAGAGTCCTAGAACTGCTTCATATATATTTGATGGGACCAATGAAGATAGAAAGCTTGGATGGAGAGAGGTATATTTATGTGATTATAGATGATTGTTCTGGGTTCACGTGGATGAAGTTTATTAGAGAAAGATCAGACTTGTTTGCAGTCTTTAGAGATTTGTGTAAAAGTATCCAGAGGGAAAAGAACAGTGTGATTATAAAGATTTAAAGTGTTCACGGCAAGGAATTTGAGAGTGCGGAATTCTCAGAGTTTTGTGACTCTGAAAATATTAGTCATGAGTTCTCTTCTCAGTTGGGTGGAATTGTTGAACAGAAGACCAGAGGGATACAAGAATCAGCTAGAGTGATACTTTATGCCAAATAATTGGCATTGGTATTTTGGGCTGAAGCTATGAATATTGCATGCTACATTTATAACTACGTCACATTAAGAGGAGGTACTTCAACCACAATCTACGAGCTACGGAAAGGAAGGAAACCTACAGTCAAACACTTGCATACGTTTGGATGTAAATGCTTTGTATTGACTAACAAAGATTAAAATGGTAAGACAACTCCTATAAGTGATGTAGGGATATTTTTAGGGTATTCTTTAAACAGAAGAGCCTATAGAGTTTTTAACTCTAGAATTAAAATGATTGAGGAATCTACCAGTATAATAATTGATGATTCAATTACTAAGCAAATGATAGATGTTGAGAACGATGTTGGGACATTCTCTGTGCAGACTAGAAAAGAAGAAAGATGCAATCTTTCTAGCATTATGACAGATGATCCTCAACTCACTTCAGGTCTCTCTGTTAGAGTTCAGGCAGAGCTATCCAAGGAACTCATTCCAAGACACCCTTCTGAACTTTCAAAGAAAATGTCAGACTCTTGTCTTGGCTTTAAGCTGGAACCAAGGATGAGTTCTACCATTCAAGAAAAGAAGCTCTTGAATTACATCATTGAAATAAGTGTCTATAGTGTATTCTACTCTCACAACACTGAATTCTTGATGAAAGAATCCTATAATGTGGATGGATGTGTTTATGGGAACACTGTTGAAATTGACTATTCTAAGACAAGAAGGGGTTGCTTTCAACTTGTGTGGTTGAAGCAGATGATGGAGAAATATAATATCAAGCTGAATGTTATGACATTAGACTGTGAAGATCTTAAAGTTGTCAGTTATGTTATTCAACATGGCTGGATCAAGAGCCTTGACTGGAATCTTGATAAAGGAAAGATGGTTATTCTGTAGTGTGTGGAGTCTAAAGATCAGCTGACTGGTATGAGTACTAAAGCATTATGTGCAGGTCAGTTTAAGGACATAAGTTGTGGGATAAGTACTCGCCCTATTAAAGATTTATAGCAGTTACAAGTATGGAGAAAGGCAACAGACACTGTATCTTTCCTCTATTCTTAGAGGCATAGTAAGCCTAAGAAGAATGTTATTAAGAGATTGAAGAAGACAGGTTTTAAGTCTGTGACAAGTGAGTTTAGTGTCAACTCTACTAAGGCTTGTGACAACTACAAGATGTGCAGATGGATCTTTGACAGGGGCAAGAGGTAGCAGAACACTTGAAGTTGTCAAGAATGTGTGTTTCCACCAAGTAATGTGTGTTTCCATGTCTTTGTGTATGCTTGAATACACTATGTCCGGACTTTGTTTTTTTATTACACAATTCAGGGGGAGTTCGGCTAATGGACCTGGAATGTCTTGACAAGTTTTTGTTTGGTGTATGGAGTTGATGGATGTCTATTTTATTCCGCTGTGTTTGCTTCTGATAACTCTTTGTTGAGAAAGTCTTTCTCTGCAGTGGGAGTGTGAATGAGATGGTTGGTGATACTGTGTTATAAGATTTGGAATTGCTTGGTCTCCACCTTCAAGGGGAGAACTGATTATGTGTGACAAGGGGAAATGTGTATCTGTCTGCTATGTATGTGTTTTGGTACATCTTGTACAAAGCATTCATGATCTCATGAAACCTGGTTTTTTGTTTGGCTCTAGTGAAAGTATAATTTCAGACAAGATGTCATGAAATTTCTCAGTCAGGATGGTTATGTTACTTGGTTGTGATGTGTCTAACGTAATGTCGTGACATTGTGCTCATTTGTGTTGGGCTGATCACTAATGAATTTTCTAGGCAACGAATTTGGTGGGAAGCTTCATGTGTGAAACATGGTGTATGTTTTTATTAGGGTCATAAGAAAAAAAAGTCTATCAGAATGTCAGGACATTGTATGAAACTATTTCAGTTAAGACTGATAAGAGTCTATGTGTGGTCAGCATGCCAAGGACGGTGTGTCTAGTCAGCAGTGGTCTAACAATACCCCTGAAAAATGTGTTTTTTTTGTGTGCATGCGTAGCATGTTTCTATGCCATGGGAACTGTCTTAATTCAAGATTGGAAAACGAGACCTAGAGTTAATAGATTTGCTTCCCCCTTGTGGACGGTGGTCCATTTTCAAGGCTGACTTATTTGTTTTCAACATTTCTTTCCTTGACTTGTTTGGCGTTACAAACAAGGAATGTGTGCTATATAAAGACTGAAACATGTGTACTTTTTCATCCCCCCACGTTGTACTTTAAGCAAAAGCCAATCCTCCAAATTATCTGATAAGAAGAAGGAGCCTCTGAACAAAAGAAGGACCAGTCAAGTGTTGTGACATCTGCCGGGTTATCAACAGGAGCTATCCTAATAGGGAAAACTTATGTGACAAAGGTAACGGTTTTAAAGAAGACTCGTTCTAAGGATCTTGTTTCTGGTGGGATGGTGATGAAGACTGGGTTCAATTTGTCAACTCGGGAGGTTAGAGGGAATAACTAGTCTCTTGTTAGGTTTTTTTGGTGTTAAGGTCCTTGTTTTTCTTTGTTTTTTATTTATTTTGGGGTCTTAAGGTGATTTCTTTGGTGTGTGTGTGTATGTGCATTAGTATTGCTTTCCTTTCTAGGTGTGGTTTTGTTCATGGAGAGTCAGTTTTGTTTGCTTGTTATTTGTCAAATTTTAGCTCAAACAGGGGGAGATAAATAAAAATAAATAAAAGTAAAAATCTCTGAAGGTGGTATTGTTGGTTGGTTTTTGAGCTCTAGGATGTCCTATCAGATGTTTTGTCTTTCTGGACATGTTTTGGGATCTTTTGTGCTTGCTTCTGCCACGTGTGTTTCTAATGACTGTGGCTTCTGCCATATGTGTTTCTAACGACTTGAACTAGTTTAGTTCAAGCTTGTGTTCAAGTTGGTTTTCTTTTGCTTCGGAAAAATTCTTCTTCTGATTTGAGAAGGAGATTTATTCCTCCGTGACAAGGACCGGTTCTGGGGTCTAGGGGGAGTGTTGTGGATATTCCCGAAGATGCATGTTATCTTCTTCCTCATGTACACACACAGTTTCCTGGGTTTATTATGCAAAAGGTGTTTTAGCCAAAATTTGCTAAAGGGGGGATTGAATGTTCCATGGTTTATGGATTGACAAAAATTTTCCTAAAACATGGTTCACTATAGGATGTTGTGCGTGATGTTGTAACATGCTGCTCGACTCATCTTAAGAGTAGATGTCCTAACAGATGTTGGAACATGTTCTACCAAAACATGTATTCTGAATGTTTTAAAATCTTGACAAATTTGTTTTGTTTTAATTCCGTGATATTTCTTTTGGATATATCTCAGTAATTTACGCAGGTCAAGATGATGCTATCAGGAACAAGGTTTTGTATCTCCAGCTGTACACAAAATGCTAAAATTAAAGGATGCGACGTTTTAGGAAACTTTGAAGATTTGTTCCTGCTATTTTGGAGAAGATTCTGCAGGTGGTTTAAAATTGACAAAATGGGAAGAGTCCAAGCCCATTCTGCACAAGGCAATAAAAAGAGACTTACTAAACCTAATTCGCGTGGAATAAGTGTTGAAGAAACCGTGTGTGCAAATAGGGGTTTAAGTTTTGAGTTTCTTTTAGGGTACTACTGTTGTATTATGTCACTCATGTGTCTCTTGATACATTGAGGTAGACTATTTGTGAGTCATTCATTCATCACCTAGATGCTTGAACTGGACTGATGTTATTGAGTTGTAAGTGTCCGTCCTAAGCTTTTAAGTAAGAGTAAATTATACTTAATTAAAGCTTTTAAGCAAGATCAAGTATTGTCTTTGAAGTGTCTTTTTTTCTGATGTATTGTTATGTTAATCACCGCTATTGTGTGTATGTTCTGGGTTTGAAGGTTGATCAGCTACTGATGGTCAATCCTCTTGTGTCCCTTGCAAGAGATGTGTGTGGATTACTATGGTTGTTGTCTCCAAAGCCATAGTAGATGTTTAATGTGATTTACTATGGTTGCTGATGTCGGAACTGATGTTGAAACATCATTTCAGTTCTTTGCTCAGGGTGGAGTGAAAGGTCAAGACACTGACCTAACCTAGAATGTTTTTGTGGTATGAATGGTTGTCATGATGGTTTGTCATGAAGAAGATTCAGAAGATGCTGGAATCTGAAGAAGGGTTAAACCACAGGGATTTAAGATCAATTACTATTTGTGAAATTCATAAGTATTTAATTGATTATCCTTGAAAGACAAGATTAAGGATGTTCTGTCAATTGTTTTAACATCTTTTCATCAGAGGTTTGGAGAATCATGGGAGGGGTTCTACATTCGCTCACAAGTCGCCTAGGTGTTGACCTGGGATTATTGCTTAGCATCTGTTCCTAAAAAGTATTGTGGATGACTTGTCCAGATGGTGGTGCCATTGAAGATGAAGATGGAAGACTATGAAGACATCATAATCTTGATGGTTACAGCTTGGATCATTTTATTTCTGATCTAAGTGGTTTGGAGCATGGTGTTTGCTCTGGTTGTGAAGGTCGAGGATAAGTGGCAGTTATCTCTGGCTTTCTACTGACGGCTCTACTAAGGGAAGTGACATTCTTTAGTATTCCTATGGGGTAGTCTTGGACTACTTATTTTTTGAAGATTCAGATGTGGTAGGTTTGAAGTCTTTGGAGTTTCTAAGAAGTATGGAGGTTGTCTACTCAAACTTGATTGTTGAATCAAGTCTATGAGAGCATGGAAATCTGTTTCTGCAAAGGGAGGAGGTTCTTCTGAGTGGCAGAAAGAAGAGCTGAATTCAACAGTTGGATGTCATAATGTTCTGACATCTAGCTTAACATCAGAAGTCTCAGCTGGTGATGTGATACATCAGCTTATGATAGGGTAATCTATAGGAACGAACAATAGGATGTTTCAAAAAGATCGTTCTCATGGTAATTTGCGGGAGCTGCAGGAAGGAGAAGATGTTACATGACCATGGCTAGGGAGTCTAAGTGTGTTTGCTATTGAGTAATTGGAACATGTGACTTGAAGATCAAGTTTCCTTGGTGGATCAGGATATCTTTGTGAGAGTTCTAACAAAAGTGAAAAGGTGATCAAAATGTGGCATTTGGTTGTTTTCATATGAGGATTCATGAATGAGGTGATCAAACTGTGGCATTTGGTTGATCTCAGAAGTGGATTTGAAGAATCAAGATAATCAGAGTGTGGCAGCTGGTTATTATTGAGGATTGTCTTGGAACAAGTTACTCTTGGGCAGAAGGGTGATGAGTTGAAGACTCAAGGAGATTATTCTTCTTGAAGGTGGATGAGAGTTTATTTCTCTAGTTCTTTGGATTACTATGCTATAGTAAGTCCAGTTGGTGGAGCATATCAAGAATCATGGTGATGATGTCTTGGTGTGTGGCAGATGTTCTAACTTGTGTTGGGACATTATCTGGTTGGATATCCTTGGTGAAGGATGATTATGCTCTGGTTCAGAAGCGTGGTGCCTACATTATGCCTAAGGAGCGTCTACATAGTCATACGGGAGAATGATGAAGTAGAAGGTCTGCTTTGGATGGAGAATGTAGAAAAGACTGAAGTAGATCAGGTATTGTTTGTTTGGAAGTCTGAAGATGAAGATACTCATCAACTGATCAGGAGTATTCCAGATTGTCATACGGGAGAATGATAGGGAATAACTGCCTTTGGAGAGTTGGGGCCTTGCTAAGGTCAGTTGAAAAGCTTGGGGAGAGAGTACTGTTCTTGTGTTATTGTGATCTTCTGTGATGTGATGGGCTGTGATGTGTTTTTGAAGTTTTGTGGATTTGAAGTTTTTGTGGCTCTCTGGTTGTTTCTGGTCCCTTGGCTTGAGGGGGAGCTTTAGCTTGTTTGAAGGAGGATGGTGATCCTTATGTTCCTCACGTATAGCATGATGTAACTTCATGTGTGAGTGACTACTTTTTCTTGTCAGAAGGGATTGTGGTGCCAAAATGAATGTGCTTCAGCAGGTGGCTGGACTGGGAGTGAGCTCTTGAAGACATGAAGATGCGTCTTATGTTTTCCATTCAGGAGCACTAGTTATCCACGTCAGGGGGAGTAATACTACTGTTTTTTTCATGCTTCTGGTGGATTTCCCTTAAATGCATAGTTTCTTGGTTTGGCATATTATGGCTAAAAAGGGGGAGAAGTAAGTAGTAGTAGCCAGTGTCCTTGGTTGTTTCCTTGAGGAGGAGCTGGTTGTGTTATCCAAAGGGTGTATGGATATTGTTCTGGTGTGTTTTTCCTTTGTCCAATTGTGGCTAAAAAGGGGGAGAGCTTAGCTATTGTTGTTTCTGTTCCTTGGCTTTAGGGGGAGCTGGCTGGAGTCAGGGGGAGATGAGTGTGCTGCTGACATATGATGTTCTATATGATGTTCTAACTTCTCTAAGTTAGTGTGAGTGGCTGTGTGAGGTTGTGTATGTGTGCAGATGAAGATTGAGTACTGATCTGCTTGTGTAGGTGTTGCAGTGCTGATAATTGTTTTATCTGCTAGTGATGTCTGTGACTATCTTCTGCTGCTGATATATTTGATATGATATGATGGTTTTAGCCAAAATTTGCCAAAGGGGGAGTTTGTTAGTTCTGCAGCTATGCAGTATTTGTGTTGGCTAAAATTTGTTAAAACCTATTTGATAGCTTTATGTCACTTAAGTTGTTTTAACATGTTGTTTTGTGTATCTACCATAATAGTTTAGTTGCAGGTTGTGAAATGTCAAGGAGGATATCTTGACATGCTGTTCTGCACTAACTAGTTATGTTCAGTATCTGTCATATTAGATTAGTTGCAGGTTATGGAGATGTTAAGTGTGATGTCTTGACATGTTGTGCTGCACTAAGCTGATATGAGTGCATGGTTGTTTTAAGGTGTTGCTGTTTTGCTGTCATGTGATGGTTAATCAAGATGTCAAAGGAGATGTCATAACATCATTGTCTGATACAACAGTTGCTGCTATTGTATATCTCTTGACGGATTTGATTTGATTTGATTTGATGAGATCTTTTTGGATATACCTCATCATTATACGCAGGTCAAGGAGATTTATTAGGAACAAAGTGCATATTTAATTGGATTTCATAAAAAGGATCTTGGAGACTTTTTAGGAAACTACTTGGATATTTGTTCCTATTTATGTGGAGAAAATTCTGCAGTTGATTTAAAGCATGAAGATTTGATTGAAGACCTAATTTGTAGGAGAATCTTTTGCAGATTTGTAGCAGCTGATATGTTGTGATTTGAAGCCCAAATCCAGTTGGGTTTAGGTTATAAATAGAAGCATTGTAACCTAGAAAAATAAGCCAGCCATCATGTAAATTATAAGGGCTGTGTTGGTCGATGAACCACTCGGTTTGTGGGATGGTCATCGTGTTTATCTCGAAGCCTGTAGGTAAGAGATGTATTGTTCTTGGAGGAAGCTGTTAAGCAACTCTAAGTATTGTTCTTAGTCATGTGTGTCATGTCTAGGTATTGTCATGGAAGTATGTCTTCTACTTTTCTGTGACTGAAGAGTTGTTGGAAATCAAGTTGTTGATGCAGTGGCTGAGGTGTTGACTGCTAGACATCATTGCGGTGATTGGAAGTGAGATGGGGTCTCTTACCTAGGGAGGACTTAGGTAGAAGGGTCATTAGGTAGTTATTAAGTGAGTAGATCGTCAAAGGGTGTGTTGACTGTAGGGTCTACGAATTGATACTACTAATAGTGGACTTCCTTTCAGGCTTGGTATGCCCCCAGATGTAGGTTGTTAGACCGAATTGGGTGAACAAATTCTGTGTGTTGTTTATGCTTTTTAGTACTGTTATTGTTTATACCTTGCCATGTTATCTGTAACAGACCAGATGTCTCGACATCCTGTAGGACATCTGGGATCTGTCATACCAGAATTTCAGAAGCGTTTTAACACCTTTTCTATATAGCCTTCTTGATGTACAAATATTCCCTTGTCCAAATGTTCAATTTCCAAACCTAGACATAATTTTGTCTTTCCTAAGTCCTTCATCTCAAACTCTTTCTTTAAACAATTCATAGCTTTTGGAAGCTCTTCAAGAGTTCCAATAATATTTATGTCATCCACATAAATAGCTATTATTGCAAATTCCTTTCCTGATCTTCTTATAAAAATACAAGGACAAATGAAGTTATTTGTATATCCCTCTCTAAGCAAATATTCACAGAGACAATTATACCACATTCGTCCAGATTATTTCATCCCATAGAGGGAATTGTTCAATCTTATGGAGTAGCTTTCTCGAGATTCGGAGTGGTGTGCATCTGGTATATTGAACCCTTCAGGGAGTTTCATGTAAATTTCACTATCAAGTGAACCATGCAGATAAGTTGTTACAACATCCATCTTGTGCAAATTAAGCCCTTCATGTGCTACAAACTTAATTAAATATCAAGAATTGAATTGCATCCACTGCAGGTGGATAAGTTTCATCAAAATAAATCTTAGGTCTTTGTGAAGATTATTGAATAACAACCCAAGCTTTATATCTCACAATTTCACCATTTATTTTACTTTTTTCACAAACAAAGTCATTTATATCCAATTGGTTTTACACCTTCAGGTGTTCGAACTACAAGTCCAAAATCGAGTCACTTGTAAAGTGAGTTTAATTCGTCTTCAATTGAATATATTCATTTTGGCCAATTCTTAATTTCTCTACAATCTTTGATAGACTTTGACTCATGATCCTCATTATTATTTATTACAATATAGCACTATACTGTATACAAAGACATTGTTAACATTGACTTTATTTTGGTTCCATCATATTCCATTCATGACATAACTTATCGAGATCTCCTAATTTTCATAAATTTCAGGTTCCTGGTTAGTTCTTCCGAAACTCAAAATTAAATTATGTCAAAGTGCTCTTAGAGTTTTCATATCCTCATTTGGGTCATTTTTAACTTTAGTTTCTTTTCTTGGTAGAAGACTTTTAACATCGGAACCGACTTTTCTATCACGCTTCAGGCGCAACTATAACCCATTTGCAATATTATATTGTCCAATATTAGAATCCACCTTGAGTGGAATATTAGCAGCTAATAATTTGTTTCATAAACTTTGCAAATGAATTATGTTTTGAATTTCGAGGATCAAAATTATATAATAATATTTTATTTCAAATTGTTCATTTGAACTTCTGGTTCACACTTTGAGCTGCTTATTCTCTCCCCCTAATGTTGGGAAAATTAATTTATCAATTGATAATCAGCCTACTGAGCTTCAAGCACATATCCAATTATTGGACCAAGATAAATCTCAAATATGATATTCATGTAAAATGAATTTTCTCAACATTCTTTCAAAACTCATCTTAGCATACTATATTGGAGCAATTGAATAATTACAACACATCCAAAAGTTTACTTAGATGAGAAGTATTAGATTATGAACCTAAAATAATTTGTAAGTTAAGGGGAGAATTATCATGTACTAACTTGTTGGCTTAATGCGAATAAATATCTTAATACCATACTTTGTGTGTTTCAAATATCTAATTTAGAATTGATGATCACACAAGTATCAACTATATAACTAACTTTAGACGTCTAAAGAATGGATCTTCAAGTCCATTTTTTATGAGCAAGTTCTTCAAGATGTTCAATATTAATTTTAGTAATATATGTGATACTTATCAAGGAATTTCTGAAAAATCCAGAAAACAAGATCTTAGTCTAATTAGTTGAGAAAATAATTTCACAAACTTCTGGCTGTGAATAGACATATGCACGATCTTTTAGTCGATGCAACAATTAATGTCATAAAAACTCAATTTCTCAAATTTTCCTTTAGGAACACACAAATTTTATTAGCCTTGAAGAAACTTCTGGTTCTTCAAAACTAGTTCTCACATCATAATACATCTGAGATGACCCAACCAATTTTGCCAACAACGCACTTAAGTGTGATTTGTAAACATCTGGTTTACCATAATACATATGATTCTATTCTTCTAATTTGTTTCAATCTCTAGTAAATATAAAATAATTTGTATATAATATATATTTTTCAATCTTAATAAATTTACATTTATTAATATTATTCATGCAATCCTTTTGTGATTGTCAATTTTTCTAAGATCCATGAAAATCGTCACTGATACTTTTCTGATCAATGGTGACAGAATAATTATTTTCTTATCAATCATCAAGGGATAACCGTTCTTTGATGAATGAATAAAAGTAATTTATTCTTTGAAGAATCCTCTAGGGATCCTTTATAAATATATAAATTTTTTTTCTAGAGGTAGATCATAGATCTTCAAACAATGATAAAGATAAATAGTTTTCGTGCAATCCTCTGGGGATGCATTATAAGTTCTTCAAGAACTATATACATTGTTATTTTTCAATCATTCATGGATCTTGATTAGTTCTTCAGAAACTATATAATAAATTATTATTTTCCTATCCTTCAAGGATGCTTGATAAGTTCTTCAGGAATTATATAATAAATTATTATGTTGCTCTCCTTCAGGGATGCTTAATAAGTTCTTCAAGAACTATATAATAAATTATTATTTTTCTATCCTTCAAGGATATTTGTTAAGTTCTTCAGGAACTATATAACAAACATATTATTTTATAGTATTTCAGAGATATTTTAACATTATTTATCAAATCCTTCTGGGATGCATGAGAATCATCGTTGATTTTTTTCTTCTAATCAATATATCAATACATAATAGGCAGAATTAGAAATATATATTACGAAACAAAAAAAATAATAATGTTACCTTCTAAATCTTGGAGCTTAATGTAACACCCCCAATCTATACCCCCGGGCAAATAAAGCGATAACAAATAATCAGAGTATAACGAAAACATTCACGGCATAGACGGGAATGTCACATCAAAAATACGAAATGAAAATACAATAACCTGCTCATTTAGATATGCAACAATCAGATAGCACATAACAGAGGGACTCAGTTCCTAACACCCACAATTCAGATACAGAATAAAAGCGGAAAATCTGCAACTGAAATCTCATATATATAATGTAAAAGGTTTGTCTGTCATATACAGAAACATACACGTACAATCCAAAAAGAACATATACATATACACAAAATCACAAACGATCTCCCCGACTACCCGGAGCTACATATCAGAGCCGACCGACAAAAGAATGAAGACATAATCTTCACAAAAAGACCTCCAGCATCTAATCTGCAATGCCTCATAGAGCATTCAAAACAGCAGAAGGGTGAGAAACACAATCATAATATAATTGCATACAATTATATAATACCACAAGAATACACATATAAAATATTATCACCACAACTTACACCAGAATTCAAAAATAAAACAACACAATGCATATCTCATACATCCATCACAAAGACATATCAATCATGCTCAATGCATTTATCACCAACATATATATAGATATCAACTCATCAATTCCATTCACAATTCTCACACATAATCAATCCATTCATGATTTATGCAAATGCACAGAGACCGACACAACGACTCTATGCAATGCAATGCGGTACAGTTCCATCCATCATCTCATCATTAGTTCACTCAGGAACTATTGGAATCATCGCTTGTTACTTAGTGTAACTCCCCGTCGGGCACACGATGTTCCCCGTCGCTTTAGGTCCTCTTGGTATAAGGCTCACGATGTTTATGGATCGCTTTAGGTCCTCTTGGTATAAGGCTCACGATGTTTATGGATCGCTTTAGGTCCTCTTGGTATAAGGCTCACGATCTGATCGCTTTAGGTCCTCTTTGTATAAGGCTCACGATCGTCTATAACGTCGCTTTAGGTCCTCTCGGTATAAGGCTCACGACTGTTATAGCAGATTCCCTCTAGAATCGTTTCGTCGCTCACACCCACTAGGGCACACGACATCACAAGAATGCATATCATGATGCTTGGCATACAATGACTCATGACATTCAAATGCACACATATATGCAACCATAATCATGAATATACAATCAAACACAACACAATGCATTTACTTGCCCTTAGGCCACAAACCATCATCACAACATTTCATCACATGCATTCACATCATATAACAGCACACAAGTCATATGATATATATCCAATAGCATATTGCATGATAACACATTAATTACACATAATTACGACGATAAAAGTCGACAAAACGACACATTTCCAAATTCCCGACATAATTAAATCGGCCACAAATCTCAAAACCATTTTAATAAGAAAGAACATTTCATTAACTTTCCATCGGTACCAAGAACGTCCCGATCCGACTTACGGATCAAAAGTTATGCATTTTCAAAGAAAACAAATTCATTGGAATTCCCCAGGAGCGCCTGGCGGTACATATTTTTTCCCGGTGGTGCTCCCTTCTCCTCTGCGTCGCCCGGCGATGCAGCGGCGTAAAACTCCCCACCAAAGCCTAAAAGAGTCAGCAGCGTGACAAACTGCGCCTCTTGGGTATCGCCCGGCGGAGCAGCGGCGCAACTCATGCGTCGCCCGACGCCCAAACTACCGCCCGACGGCCTACACCAGAAACAGAAAAATTTTGCTGCGTTTTACACGGTTCCAAGACCCCAAAATCCCCATTTTTCATCCCAATTCAATTCCAACAGCAAAACAAATATCAGCAATTATTCATAAACACGGTGTGATCATACAACATGATTCATATCGATTTTCGACCGCGAAAACATTGATTTCGATTCATTTTTCTCATTTCGACCTATAATGGAAAAACTAGTAAAACTTTCAACACACACACACACACATAATCATACACAATGATAAGATAATCGAGTTTCACACCCTTACCCGATTAATCGTGTTTTCAAAAGTCGGTTGATCGATTTCTTAAATCCCAAGTTTTCCTCTTCTCTCCTTTTCTTTCTCTTTTCCTTCTTCTCTTTTTCTTTCTCTCTATTTTTCTCTCTAATTTTCTATTTAAAATAAAATCAATAATATCTACCCAACAAAAGACCAAAATACCCATACTCTCAAATATCTCGCAAACGCTCCCAAAACACGATAAAACATAACAACAATGAAAAATAATATATTGCCAAATAAAATTCAAGAATAAAATAATATAAAAACAAAAATAATTAAATCGACTCGATTAAATAAATCTAACAAAAACCGGGGCGTTACAACTCTCCCCCACTTAGAAATTTTCGTCCTCGAAAATATTACCTGAGACGAACAACTCCGGATACGACTCCCGCATCCGACTCTCCAACTCCCAAGTCAAATTGCCCTCAGCAGCGCCTCCCCACGCTACTTTCACAAGCGCAATATCCTTGCCTCTCAACTGCTTCAACTCGCGATCCAAAATTCTCACCGGTAATGCCTCAACCGTAAGGTTCTCCCTTACCTCAACCTCATCCATCGGAATCACATGCGACAGATCCGGAACATACTTCCGAAGCTGTGAAACATGGAACACATCATACAAATTCGAAAGACTTGGTGGCAACGCCACCCGATAAGCCACAACACCTACTCTCACGGATATCTGATAAGGACTAATAAACCGAGAAGTAAGCTTCTTCGACTTCAATGTACGCCCAACACCCGTCACCGGTGTAACTCTCAAAAATACATGATCGCCTTCTTGAAACTCAAGATCTTTCCTTCTTCGATCATGATAACTCTTCTGCCTACTCTGAGAAGCCTTCATTTTCTCACGAATAAGTTTCACCTTTTCCGTAGTTTGTTGAATTAACTCTGGTCCAACCACCGAACTCTCACCAGATTCATGCCAACACAACGGTGTTCGACATCTTCTTTCATACAACGCTTCAAAAGGTGCCATTCCAATACTTGAATGGAAACTGTTGTTATACGTGAATTCAACCAACGAAAGATAACTATCCCAAGCACCACCTTGCTCAAGAACACAAGCTCTCAGCAAATCTTCCAACGACTGAATAGTTCTCTCGGTTTGACCATCCGTCTGAGGATGATAAGCAGAACTCAACCTTAACTTGGAACCTAACGCCTTTTGCAAACTTTCCCAAAATCTGGAAGTAAACCTCGGATCTCGATCTGAAACAATACACAACGGAACACCATGTAACTTCACAATCACGCGGATATAAATCTCAGCCAACCGCTCCAAAGGAAAATTGATGTCAATCGAAATAAAATGCGCCGATTTAGTCAGCCTATCCACAACCACCCAAATGGCATTATGTCCCCTCGGAGTATTCGGCAACCCTGTCACAAAATCCATAGAAATGATGTCCCATTTCCACTCGGGAATATCCAACGGTTGCAACAATCCACTAGGCTTCTGATGTTCTATGTTCGACTTCTGACACGTCAAACATGCAATAAACAAACTGAGCCACATCCCTCTTCAATCCGGACCACCAAAAGATCTTCTTCAAATCTTGATACATCTTGTTAGCTCCCGGATGTATACTCAAATTACTCCGGTGTCCTTCCTCTAAAATTATCTTTTTCAATTCCGAGTCATCAGGAATACAAATTCTACCACGGAATCTCAAAACACCCTTATCATCCACTTTAAAGTCACCATTCACACCTTTAACTCCAACTGTCATCAAATCCACAAATTTCACATCTAGCTTCTGTTTCTCGCTAACGGTTAACAGAAAATCGTTAGTAACCTTTAACATACCAAGCCCCACACTGTCAGATGTCAATTCACACACCAAACTCAAATCTCTAAACGCTTCCAAAAGTTCCCACTCTTTAACCATCAAAGCAGACATATGCAAAGATTTCCGGCTTAACGCATCGGCTACCACATTAGCTTTACCAGGATGGTAATTCAAGCCAAAATCGTAGTCCTTCAAAAATTCCAACCATCTCCGTTGCCTCATATTCAACTCTTTCTGATCAAACAAGTATTTCAAACTCTTATGATCACTAAAGACTTCGAATCTTGCACCGTAGGGAATTCAAGCTCTTATAAACATCGCAGTGATAGGGAATTCAAGGAAGGAGATTGGGTTTTCCTAAAGTTACATCCCTATGGACAATCGTCTGCTCAATATCGTGCTTCCGAAAAGCTTTCTCCTCAGTTTTATGGACCTTATCAGGTGCTGCATAGGGTGGGAAAGGTTACATGCACCTTGATTCTCCCATCTACTTCACGGATTCATCCTACGTTCCATGTGTCTCTTTTGAAACCGTGTCCTGATGAGAACATTCTCGTGGTTGCACTTCTTGAAGAGTGGGGAAGTTTAGATGACCCTAAGGAGCCATTTAAGATTTTGAAGAGGCGCTCCATTCAGAGGCACAATCGGGCAGTTACTGAGATTTTGGTCCAGTGGAAAGGGGAGGCTATGGAAGAGGTTACTTGGGAGTTGCTATACAAACTCAAGCTCCAGTTTCCTTATTTTGATGTTGCAGCTGTTCCTTGAGGACAAGGAAGATTTTAAGGGGAGAGATATGATACATATATTAGTGATATCCTGCTGTAATATGCATATATTAGTGATATCCAGCTGTAATAGTTGATTTGGATTTTTCTATCTACTTAGACAGATATATATAGTTAGAAACTAACCATTCAATGTATGTTTTTGCTAAATAAAGAAAATACTCCTTTCCTATCTCTATTCTCTCTCTATATTCTATCTCTATTCCCTATTCCCTCTCTCTCTCTCTCTATATATTTTTCCTCTTCTTCCTCTCATGTATCTTAGATTTTCTCCAACTCATAAGGGTCGCAAGTGTCTCAATGCAGATGGAAGGATTTACATCTCCATGGATGTAAAGTTCAACGAGTCTGAGTTCTGATTCAACAATATGTTCAAATCTCTTTCAGCTGAGTAGGCCACAGGTAATTCACATGATCATACTCACGTTCCCTTTTTTTTTTACCAAGTTCAACTTACACTTTACAGACAAGTGTAACTAATGGACAAAATCCAGTCATACTTAACCCTATTCAAACAACTCATCCAACTGAACCTCTAAATGCATCTACTAGTCATAATCATGAACTTAATTCTCCTACCTCACTTTCACCAAATGGTCAGTCAACTACACCATTTCATGTTGAGTCCTTACCTACAAAACACAATCCTGACATATCCCATGTATCTAACACAAACTAGTCAGGATCTTACAAGTCTCTAGATGTGAACCCCACTTCTCTCGAGCCTGAGTAACCTCAATCTATCAATAACTTCCAGCTCAAACAACCTTTATCACAAGACATAACTATATCATGGTCTCAACATCTTGCAAGGTAGTCCACCAATAATTTGTCTCCATCCTTTCATACTTAAAACCAAGTACCAAGTGTCTTAGTAAAAAATGATCCTATGATGACTAGAGCCAAAACTGGCAAGTCTATGCCAAAGATCTCCCTAGTGCATACTGAACCGAATAACACAAAGCAAGCTCTTTCTAATCCTGAATGGTTGGCAGCTATGAAGTCTGAATATGAGTTACTTCTCAAGAATGACACCTCGACCCTAACCACACTTCCACCTAATATGGAACCTATAATGCAAGGCAGCTATGAAGTCTGAGTATGAGTTACTTCTCAAGAATGACACCTCGACCCTAACCACACTTCCACCTAATATGGAACCTATAATGCAAGTGGGTGTTTAAAGTAAAAGAAAGCCCTGATTATAGTGTCAAAAACTACAAGGCAAGAATTGTAGCAAAGGGGTTTTGCCAACAAGTGTTTGATTTTCATGAAACATTCTCCCCTATAGTCAAACCAACAATTATTTGAATTATTTTGTCCTTAGCCATCACTTACAAATGGGAAGTTCAACAGGTGGACATTAACAATGCATTCCTCAATGAAGATCTCCAAAAAGAGGTTTACATGCAATAACCCTTGGGTTTGTTGATTCAAACACTTAGCCAAATTGAATAGGAGCTGGATGCAGTTTTTTTATACTAGGCTCGTAGTGCCTGTTTCAAACCATATATTACTTTCTTCAATTTGTAAACTACAGGCACTACGAGCCTAGTATAAAAATACTGCATCAAGCTCATATTCAATTTGGCTTTGTATCAAGAAAACGTGATCACTCACTCTTCGTTTACAACCATCAAGGAGTCACATTATATGTTCTTGTGCATGTTGATGATATTCTGCTTACACACACAACTTCCTAGCTTCTTCATGATTTCATCAACAAGATGCATGAAAAATTTGCACCGAAGAAACTTGAAATTCCACAATATTTCCTGGGGACTTAAGTTCAATATCAATCAAATGGCTCAATGTTACTCAAGTAATTCAAATACATCAATGACCTTCTACAAAAGATAGATCAACATGGCAGGTGCAAATGGCAGGTGCAAATGGAGTCACTACTCCAATGTTCAGTCATTGCAAATTGACCAAACAAGGGACAAATGTGCTATCAGATCCAACCTTGTACAAATCAATTGTAGGCGCAGTGCAATATGTGACTCTTACTCGACCCGAATTTTGTTTGAGTGAATAAAGTGTGTCAATTCGATTCAACATCAATTCATGTCAGCACCTTTAGAATCTCATTGGTGCTTGATGAAACGCTTACTTCAATATCTCAGTGGTACGATTACACATGGCATATTATTGTCGCCTGCTTCTCATCCATCTCAATCTCAGTTATCCTTATGAGCTTATAAGGATTATGGCTGAGCCAATGATCCAAATGATAGAAGATTCTTGCATATACTTTGGTCCAAATCTTGTGACTTGGAGTTCAAAGAAACACTCACTTGTAGCCCGCTCATGTACGGAAGCTGAATACCGCGCATTAGCACATACAATATCAGAACTTTTGTGGGTTGACTTGCAGAGCTTCACATTAACTAGTGCAGATTTACTTTCACACAACCCTATGTTACACTCGCGAGCGAATTGTTGCAGGCAAACTAAACATACAGCATGTGTCAGGTCATGCTCAGATTGCGGATATGCTAGCTAAACCTTTGTTCACTGCTTTGTTTCAAGAGTTTTGCACCAAACTCAAGGTCATGATCTCTGACTCTCCAAGAGTTTGAGAGGGAATATTGGAGATAATTAAGATAGTGGTAGTTTAGTTAGTTAAAGGTGATTGTTAGTTATGGAAGCTAGTTATAGAAAGCTGCTAGTTAGGATTAACAACTAACTATTACTATAAATGCAACCTCTTTCCAGTGTACATGCATGATGAGAATGATCAATACAATTGCATGAATATCATGCTCTTTATCTCATCACTCTTTTCTCTCTTTCTCATGAGCTTCATCTCTATTATCATCACCATGCATAAATTCTCCTCTAATACACACAATCCTGATCAGTTAGTAGTTTTGGTAGAAATAAATGAGTTGTACACGTCAATTCACAGCTTTCTTTTATTTATATACTATCAATCATGCATGTATGTTATATTTACCCAAATTACAATTATGGATTGTTAATGAGAAATTGACGTATGAAATTCAATGACAGGCTATATATGGATGACTTAATTACATGGGACAGAGAGGATATGTGATCAGGAAAATAAGGGTCACTTGTCCTTGGTAGAGGTTGCCTCTGGAAGTTTGACTGAGGGGGACTTACTAACACCTTTTCTTGAATATTCCCTCCATTTTCTAGCAGCAGCTGCAGCTCTTTTTGCTCTTTCTTTCGCTTCCTCCTCTGCAAAACCATCATCATTTCAAGTCAAATAAACAAAATTTGAATTGCCACAACCAAATACTGAATCATATACTTACAACATGAAGTCCGAATTTGTTAATTAGCTACATAAAAAAAATATCTCGGTTGATTAATATTAAGATTTCACACCTGAACTTTCGTAGTCTCTTGGTTTTCCACGAAGATTGTCCCAGTATGAATTTGTTTTGTCATAACCTTTCTGCTTCATCATTCTCATTCTCGCTTGTGCCTGCAAGACACTCATCAATGTTTGTTGTTTGAACAATCAAGGAGTTTTCTACCAAAGAAAGAGACAGTGGCCAAAACTATGGTGAAATTTTAGTCATACACAGATTCATATGTTTGAAGATATCCCTCATTTATGTAAAATTAGTAATCAATATGTTTGTGTTTAAGCAGTTTGGTCCAAATCTAAGAACCGAGAACTTTCAAAGAGTTTGGAACTGTTAAGCAAATGTTGAATAATCTTAAAGTAGAGCCTCCAAATATTGCTTTCTTATCAAAAATGTGAATGTTAATGAGTTCATACCAAGAAGTTTAACTGCCTTTTCTCCCATCGGGTATTCGCCTGTCATATTATTATAGTACAGTTAGATCAATGTTAAGAGGAAACAACACATAAATAAAAAATATAAATGACTCGGTAATCTCTATGTTATTACCATTCTGAAAACATCACTTATAGCTGATCCCATTCCTGAAAGCATCAGAGCAACCTGCTCGAATTCAAGAAGCTCTGTAGTTATATTAATGGTGTATAAAAAAGCTTAGCTAGATCCACTTGGTGATATGGTCATGATTTATACCAAGTGGACAAATTTATGCAATCGATTATCTAAAGTATCATTTAAGAAATATATTTATAACTATGAGAAGTCAAATGACTAAAAAGTTCAGGTAGAAAAACATCAAATTTGTACTAAAGATCATTGGAAACACCAACAAAAAAAATTGTAGTATGAAAAATTAACAAAACAAAAGATGTTTGTTCAAAATTTTGTCATATATCGGTAGTAGAAAGGGAAAGAATAAGATGTGCTGAAATTATCTTAGGAATAGAGATCTTAGGAAGAAAAAAAACGGAACAGACTTGGCCTTACATTGACTCTTTCTATGCGGCGCATTTCGTCTTCAAGTAATGATAGTTGTGCAGCTGATGTCCAATGAATGCAGTCAACAGGGCTAAAATACAAAAAGGAATGTCAAATTAATATCAGAAATCTCCATTATCTTAGTTGCTTCATAAACTATATTGTTTTTGTGCCGAATCAGGAATACATAATTGTGGTTAATGTAAAATTGAAACCTATTTGGAAAAGTAAAACAACAAATGAACTATTACTCATAGAATAAAGAAATACCAACTATCAATAGCCTGTTGAATTAAATCCGGGTTCCCGCACTGATTGTATACTCTGGCTCTTCCAAAGTCTTCCTCAATTGCAAATACATCGCAGGCAACATTGGCACAGTTTTTGCAGCCTGCTCAAGGATTTGAGTTGTATGATTACATAAATAGATCACATCAGCAGCTAACAAAGTTAACAATGCATTATCTAAGTGTAGCAATGAATAAAGTATATCATTTAAGAACATAAGAACATAAGTAGTAGTGTCGCGTTATTATCTCTTTGGCATTATTTCACTGATTAGTGATTCCTTGTCGATTCATAAATGCTTTTCAATAAAGGAAGTGTTGTCAGATTGTTAGGGTAACTTACCAAATGAATTAAACTAAGTATATGCCAAATATTAAGCAATAATAGTTACACCGACATAGATAGAACCATTTGTTCTAGTCTTAAAACACACGCCTAGGCCATTATCGCCATTCAAGGTGACTGACACCCGTAATTGTTGAATAACCTAGTATTTTCGGAATTGTTTAAAGTTTATGTTTCTTTCTTTGCCCTTTAGACTTTTATAGGCATCCATTTTCTAGAGGTTTGGTGAGCCTTCTCCTTTCATCAGGCCAACCTAATTTGGGTACATGGTCGTACCAGATATTCCCCGTGATTAGTTGAGGCAAGGAGGGTAGACGTGTGTGATAGGCATAAGCCACCCATCACCAAGGTTTACACCCGCAAACAGCGAGCAAGGGGAGGAACAACCTTGGACTACCAGTGGCAGGATTGTCTTTTTACAATTAAAGCCTTATTTGGCTTGACCAAATGGCTTATCTACGAGCATCCCCGCAAAATTACAGATGGTCACTCTTATTTGGCTAATCCTGTCCAATCTAGTAGTTATGGGGGATGGCCGGTTCCCCGGTTATATAATACAATCTTACTCAGTCGTCCTAAACTAGATGTTTTTAGTGACAAACTTATCTCCCCTTACAGAATTGAGCGTCCAAATATTTTGTATCAAACGCCATTAACATACAAAGCAACATTGCACGAGTAATTTGAAAGTACCTATGCAGCTGAACTCATCGACAAAAACATGATCCTTCGGACTAGAATCATCCGCGAAAGGATTAATCGATGTCAAAGAATACCCGTGAATATCATCGTAAACCCTGCGCTGAACTGGATCACTGAGCACCTGAACTACAATAGTTAGAAAACTTGAAACCACAAATTTCTCAAGCATTAAATTGAAAATACCCAAAAACAAACCCACCTCATAGACTTCATTGATGAAGGTGCAGAAATTCGTAGTCTCAGGATCATTCCCACTCAAATCTGGATGGCAAGTTTTCATACAATTATAGTACGCCTTCTTGATCTGCTCTGGTGTTGCATCTGGAAGCTGGTAAAAAAAATTCATACACTTAAGTGATCTGCAATTTTGGTGAATACCTTAGAAGTTCTATAAAACAAAACACATGCATGTTCATTCATTTCATAAAATTGTTGAATATTTTGAGTTTGAAGTAATAAAGGGAAGAAAATTAAGAGTTATGTGAATAATTACCAGACCCAAAACTGCATAATAGTCTTCAGCTCCAACAGTGTCACTGGTGGAAAATGAATCCTGATCAGTAGCAACTTTCACCCTACCAAAGCCTCTTCGTTTGGAACTTCGTGTTGCGAAACTCCAAGGACTAGTTGGAGATTTCTGCAGCATCTGCCATGAGGTTCTGTGACACAAATTCAGCGATGAATTATGGATTTTGAGAGCTTCTGTGTATACTGGAGACAATAACTGAGCCATTTAAGTCACCAAGTTTTGAACATAGGAATTAAATATGCAACTTAATGAAAATGGGAATATAAAAATGGGTTGATATTTTGATGATTTTTATTTATGTTTAGAATATTTGAGGTGGAGGAAATTTTGGTGGCGTGAAAGTGTGAAGGGTAATGGTGATGTGGCAGTGTGAGAAGGAAAGACATCCACAGAATTTGAAGGAAGCGTGGGATGAATCTAGAGAGCGAATAAAACGAGACGAATTGGGGTTTACGTACGAGTAGCACGTGTCATCACGTGCATACATGTTGCATTGATTGCTACTCCCTATGTCCTCACTGATTGACACGATAAGATCCAGACTATCAAGATGGAAGCACAATCAGTTGTCCATAGGAGGAAGGGTGATCATCATTAAATTAGTTTTGTATGCTGTTCCGGTTTACTTCCTTTCCTTTTTCAAGGCTCCGACAGGTATCATCTCGAAAATCGAATCTCTATTTAAACAATTTTTATGGGGGGAGTGAGGAAGAGAGAAAAATTTGCTGGATTAATTGGGATAAAGTTTGTCGTCCACTTGAAGAGGGAGGTCTGGGTGTGAAAAACTTGAGAGCTTTTAACATAGCACTTTTAGGGAAATGGAAGTGGAAAATTAGATCTATCAAAGAAGGTCTCTGGTACAAAGCTTTAGTCAGTAGATACGGTACTAACATAGGGTCATCTAGCGATAGAGGATCAGGAAATTCACTTTGATGGAGAGATTTAAATGGAATAGATTCAGGAGAACAAAACACAACCGACGAATATTCAGTAAAAGAAACTTATAACAACATAGTGGGGTCTAGCCATAACCCAACGAATCCTGTGTGGTCGAAGATTTGGAATAAATCCGTCCCGTTAAAGGTCTCATGTCTTATTTGGAGAACCCTCCAAAACAAAATAGCAACCAAAGACAACCTAATTAAGAGAGGGAGTATCAATCAAGACTCTGTTTTTTGCTGCAGCGGATGCGGGACTGAGGAATCGGTCTCCCATCTGTTTTTTCAATGTCCAATCTTTGCAGGTATTTGGCACGACATATTCAAATGGCTAGGAATCTCAACGGTCATGCACAAGGAAGGATTCAACCATCTATCCCAATTCGAAGGTCTTATCGATGGCGGCAGAGTTCTTGCGGATAAAGTCAGGGTCATTTGGTTCGCGTGTATCTGGTGCATATGGAGAGCTAGAAACGAGAAGCTGTTCAAAAACAAGGTGATCAATGTTTCGAGCATAGCAGAATCTGTAAAACGATGGTCTTGGAATTGGGTGAAACTAAAATCCAATAACATAGATTACATATTCTCCCTTTGGTGTCTGAATCCTAGAGTCACACTTGGATCTATAGAACCAGATTGAATCGTGGATGCTCATACAGCTAGGAATCCGTCTCTAGCCTACGAACTGGAGACATCATCAGTCGCGAAAAACGGTATCCACATGAGGGTCACACCAGTCCTGCATCTCCCCAATTGCAGCCTATCTGTAGCTTCTAAAAAGTATTTCATTGCCGGCAGCCTCTAGCACCTCACAAAACCTACTCTGCTCAACCGTTCGAAATCTCATGTACCGCTGACCACTGGGACCTGTCACGTCGCTATGTAATTGGGTTCGCGAATTTCTTTAGAGGATCGAATATATCACCACATCTGCTAGGAACAAACTGTTCTGTTTTGAGGACTTTGTGCTCCTGTGATGTGTATTGCATTGGTTCACCAGCAGGGCTCAATCCATCTTATAGTGTCTTTGCTTTGAGGACTCTATGTGCAATTATGCCTGAACTTCCACTAGTAGGGCTCTTGCTCATTGACCTACACAGTGCCACCGTTTTTGGAGTTAATCATCTGATGAGGCTAATGACACAGTTTTGAACTAGATCTGGGAAGGATTGAAGGGTAATGTTGATATAGACTGTTGCATCAATTCTAATTTTCACTGTTTCTGCTCTAATGGTCATTTGGTTAACTTTATTGCTTCTGCATTAGCAAGATTTGCCCAAATCGGAGTTTTTAGTCACGTAACAAGTCCGGTGGTTTCACTGGGACCATGATGTCGTTCGGTGTAGAGAATTTTTAGGCTCTGTTCGATCTCTGCTACAGCGACAGGCTTCTCATCTCGGGTGTTCCTTGGCTAGAGCATTTGGTGCTGCTTTTGGTTTTTTCGTGACAGTTAGAAGTGGTTGTGCATATTCGTGGTTTAGTTATCTCCGAGATTGAGAATCTGAATCTTTCGGGATTCAGGCAGCAGGTTTTGGGCGTGATTACATTTATTCAGGCGGTTACGACTTCAGGTGTTCGGTTAAGTAATTTGGATTGGTGTTTTCAATTAAAAGTGGCAGCTGGTTTCCTGTTGTGTCAAGGTCACTCGATTGAAAGTGACAGCTGCTTTTCTGACTTATCAAGGCTGGTTTTTCAGATCGTGATAGCGGGTTTCTCGGAAGGCAAATAGACTGGTCTTTGTTCAGAGCAATCTCGGCTCAATTATGCTGCAACCTTTATGTGGGCAATCCTAGTCTTGATGTGAAGTTGCTTCTGTCATTGGATAGTAGCAAATGATCTATTCATGTAAAATGCGTTCTTAGATAGATAGATATTGGGGTCTTGGGGGTGTTGTGTTGGTTCAGTGTTAGTGGCGTTTCTCCTCAAGAGACTTTTTATCACTGGTAGTGTATTGCTGTGATCACGGGCTATCTCTGGTGTTGGAGTTTGTTGGTCTTTGTAGTGTCCTTTGCTTTGTTCCTTATTATAACATTTTGCACTGCTTGTGCTTTCTTTTATTTAATGCAATTTGGCCTTTTCAAAAAAAAAACTAGAACATGGATCCTTAAATTAAAACTCCGCAGGGGTTAATGTTGTTTGGTTTAAAATGAAATAATATAAATATATTAAAAAGATATAATAATAAAGATTGAAAAGGTAGAAATTAAATTATTAATGAGATTAGTTATTGTAAAATAAATAAAATAATGGAAAAGGAATAAAAACTAATAATGTTATGTTAGGATAAAATGACAAGTTGTAAAAGAAATAAAAATTAAAAAATAAGAAATGGGGCCATGTGAAGAATTGTTTGGGTATAAGTTGGGGAGAAAGAAACTAAAAAGGGTTCAAACTAGATTTGTATTTATTTTGTTAGGGTTAAATTCAGAGTTGAAAACAAAAGTATCCTCCAAGTCGTCGAAGAAAGCAAGGGTTCTAGTTTGGAAGCGTAGGAATGGCAAAGCAGGCATCGGGTTCGTCATTGATAAGGTAAGAATGTTATAGCTTTTGTGTAAGTTGTGGGTTGTCTTCCTAAGTTGTTTGTTTACATATTTTGGAACCTCATAGGTTGGAGGGTAAATTTTAATCCTGAGATTTGTTGTGGTACGTTGTGGTTTGTGATTTGTACTAGGATATTGTTATTGCATGTCGTGGAATACCGAATTGAGTGAATGTAGGATTTTCAACGTTCTTGATATTTCATGTATTGTTATTGTGATTTAAAGAGAAGTTAGAAATTGCATGTTCTGAATGAAAGTCATTTGATTTATGTTACGTCGTTTAGGGAAGAAAAGCGGAGATTCTATGAGTTACAGTTAGCGTATATGAAGTACGAAGATAACTGTGAGTGGTGGAAGGGAAAGAAGGAAATAATGTCATTTGACGAATTCAAAATTCTAAAAGAGAATTACGAGACACCAAAATCAGAAATAAGGTAATTTTGTGTTTTATAAATTTACTTGGTGTTTGTTATGTATATTTTATATTATATACAGAAGTGTAATATATTATGTTATGTAAATGTTACGAAGAGGAAATGAAAGGTTGGTGGTAGAGAAATCTTGCAGAAGAAAGTTTATGGAGAATGCATGTGTTGAAGGAGAACAAGCTGGTGATGAAGTCAAGTCAATGAAGCAAAAAGCTCAAAATTTGAGCAACGGTGTGACAAATATGGATTTCGATTTTATGACAGAAGTAAACGTTCTTGAGAAAGATTTGAAGGGTAACACGACTGCAATTGAATACAACGTGGGAAAGAAGAGAAAGAGGCTTGAGTGTGGGGAGAGGAGTTGAAAGAGGCGAACACATGAAATCCCGATTCCTAAGAAGAGAAAAGAATCTGCATCTGAAGTTCCTGAAGGAGAAAAGGGGAAGAAGCCTGCAAATGATGATGGTATTCCTCCGCATATAGCTATATCCTCTGATAGCGAAAGGTATTTATCAGATTGGTAAAGTTAAAATTATGCTAAAGATGTTTTGCTGACCGTGTGATTTTTATAGAAATAAAGATTTTTTTCCTCATGTTTTGTTATGATGTTTAGTTTTGATGAAGATGAATGTCATAAAGTAATGGGAAGTCGCCTGATGTACTATGTGTGGTTTAGGAAGATTTGGTCTGGGCAGACTGCTAGGAATAATGTTTTGATAAATGTTATGCTTCCCTTATTTGTATATAAGTGAATTATTATAATGGAGACATATATCTAAGGAGATGAGTTGGTTTTTTTTACAGCAACTACCTCAGCGAGTTATTAAAGAATGTTTGAAACCAGGTGAAAGGCAAATGAAGTTGTGTGATGGAAACTGGAGAGAAACCTATGAATGTGAGTTGCATAGTTCGGAAAGGAAGTATTGCACCAAAGTCTTTATTGGTCGTGGCTGGTATGAGTTCGTGAAGAATAGAAGACTTAGAGCTGGTGATAGGCTTGCATTCATTATTCGCAATCCCCCAGCACAATTTTTTTTTGTGAAAATCTTAAACCGTTGAATGCGACTCATGGTTTTGAAGTAGGATGATATTGTTTGATTGATGGGGTGGTGCAACTTAAAAGTTTTTTTGCTGGCTGATTCTGTGAAATGTAATGTATGGAAGTTCCACTTTGCCATTGCCACAACATAATGTGTACTTGGGATTTAGTGTATGCTTATGTTTATCAATCCTCTATTGGTACCACATCAAGGCTTTGCAATGTTGACACTCAATCATGGCATCACCCAAATCAGAATACTCTGGAAAAATAGAGATATTGAATAATTGAATTCCTACAAATAATTAACAGTGGCACATATATTATAGGAATGAATAATATATGGTATACCTTGGTTGTTAAGGTCATGTTTGTTTGCATTTGAAAATGGTGGGTCAATTTCTTCATTTTCAAAGCTCGAGTCGTCATCTGAGTTTTGACCTGATCAAAATGAAAGGTGCATATAGAAAATTTGTAATTAATATTCTGAGTATTTGTTAAAAATTGAAAATTCTAAACCAACCATCAAAACAAAATAGAAATAAACCATACTTAAGAAAGGGTCATAGTCAGAGTCATGTTCACTTTCACCATCAAAATCCATGTTTATAATAGGATTAAAAACAGGTGTAGTGGCATGTTGTGTGGATGTCGGTGTACTTGATTCAATGTTAACCGCCAGCTCAACAACATTGGCAGCAATCCTGAAAAAGAAAAGGTTCAAGACATCACCGTTTTTGTTATAATATTTCGAAATATAATATGCATGTAATATGTATATACTTACACAGGAAGAGTATTCAGAGTGTAATGGAAGGATGGTTTTGGTAGGTTTACTTGCATATGATTCCGTAGTATAGGATTTTTTGGGCGGCCTCTACCGCGTTTAATTTGAACTGGGACAGTTTCTGTGGTATTATTAGCATCATAGTTGCGAATAACAATGTCTTCTGTTGGAATTTTGGTTATCCCGGATGTGGTGGGGTGTCTGAGATAATAGCAAAAGTTTACTATAATGTATAATAATTACATATCCGGTAAGCTAAGCTAAATAGTCATACTTTGTGAGGCATCAGGTGTAGGATTTCCATTAATAAATCTGAGGCATAAAACAAAGTATAATTATATGGGAATATATACAATAAAAGCTGACTTAAGGTATATACGTTTTTATGAATTCAGCAACTTGAGGATGGTCATGGTTAAGAAGTAGTTTTGATCCATGCCATGCATTAGACAAGTTCAGCTTTCCAGATGCTGCATCGGAGTCAAAGAATTATATATAATTATAATTATTTAAAAATTTAGGTACCGTAAAAATCCAATAACAACAATACAAATTACATGAACTCTGGCGACACCATGCGTGAGTGAGAATGAGGACCAGTTGACCACTTTCTTTATTGTAAGACATAAATTGAGTGGCATATGACTCCCACAGCGTAAGATCAATTTCAGCTCCACTGTAAATAAACAATAAGAACAACTAATTCATTATGTAATGTGAAATGAAAACATGCAGGAAAAACGTTAAGGTATAAGTTAAGAATGAAACCTTTGATCAGCCACAGACAGGTTAACGCAAGCCTTTTTCCCAGCACCTGGATGTTGAGTCCTAACCACTTGCATGACAACACCAATGCCATCTATTTAATAATGAATTGTTAGTTAGTATGGTTTAAAAAAAATACACGGCAATAATACCTAAACATGAAAACACTCAACATACCATATAAACGATCAACTACAAAATCCCCATTCAAGAAATCTTGCAATGGTTTAAATTTGAATGTGTGTTGTGGGATGTCTGGGATATCTGTGGCTGTGACAGTGGTAGCAAGATTTCAAAAGAGTTTGTAGTCATTGTCACAAACTTTAAATGGTAGGTCATTCATAATGGGTTCTCCATTGTAAACTATGTATGTATTGTATTCCTGTAATAGCTTGCTCCAGACATCAAATTCTCGGGACCGCCTAATAGCGTATATCTGATCACCCTGTTTAACATAAAAGTTTGTAAGGCACCACACAATATATAAAATCCACCAAGGCATTATAAAACAAAATAGTGACAAAACCAACACCTTCGCATCTTGTATAACAGCTTCAAGATGTTGCTGTCCATTGTGCTCCTTAATGTACCATAGATCTACAACACGAACAGCCAGTTTCCATACATTGTTCTCAGACTTCAAGTCACGGATCAAAATTGGTGGTCTTGACATGTTTCTTCCAAAAAATGAAAAGGAAACAACAAATACAAAGTTAAAACCATTTTATTCTAAGAAAATGTACGTACAAACTTAAGACATAGTATATCATAAGACCATTTAAGTCAACAGACAATGGATTTTAGTAAAAAACAATTTGTGACAAGCAAGATATTAAAAATATCATGTTTGTTCTCACATACATACAAGAGTTAGAAACACCAAAAAAAAACACCAACGCATGCAAAACCCTAAAAATTTGTAAACATCAACATACTCAACCACAACAATATAACAAAAGTTAACCCATTAAACATTTTTAACAAAAGTTATTTTCAACTTAAACTTGGGTTTTCATGATGTTAAAGTTTTTTTCAGCTTAAACTTGGGTTTTCATGAAAAAATCACTAAAATGAAAACGACAACAACAATAACATGCATGTTAAACGAAGAAGAAGCCATTAAACATTTTTAACAAAAGTTATTTTCATCTTAAACTTGGGTTTTCATGAAGTTAAAGTTTTTTTCAGCAACTTGGGTTTTCATGAAAAAATCACTAAAATGAAAGCGGCAACAACAATACCATACATGTTAAACGAAGAAGAAGATTTGACGAGGAAACTCACCGCTCTAGAGTTGTGAACCGTCGATTCCGGAAAAGCTCAACCACCTGTGTGGCGTTTGATGGGAGAGTATTTTGTGAGGAAGATAGTTAGAAAGGAATGAGAAGAAAAGAGAGATAGGAAATGGTGTTATTTTGTATTACATTTGGATACCCGTGCACATAATGTAAGCTTTAAACACTGGGTAATGATGTGTCTTCGAGCTGGTTGTGTGGAAATGAAAATAACAGGCCACGTGTACACAAGGGAAAATGTGATAGGTCAAAGAATTATGAATTAGTAATTTACCATTATGGGCATGAAATGGTCATAAAGTAAAAACAAGCGAAGGGTATAATTGGGTGTGCATAAGCATCTTCCAACCTTTGGTAGGAAGTTGAAAAGCCCTTTAATTTAAGAGAGTATAATAAAAAATTTAACACTTATTTTTTGTGCACATCTAATGAAATAATGACCACTCATAAAATTAAGATTAAAATTAATAATAAAGGATTGTTTTCAAAGACACATGCGATTATTTTTTAAAATAATGGGTCAATTTGTTTTAACTTTAAAAAATAATTTTTTTATTATATTTTTAAAAATGGATTGACAAAAAGGTTTTTTAAGAATATTACAAATTTTTTTAAACTTATTTTTTATAAATTAAAAGATTAATTTTAACATATTATAACATTATCATACATTATTAAGATCAAAACATAGTTAAAAGAGTTTAATTGGTATGCACTGACAGTGTAAAATAATTTTACACTGTCATCCAATAGGAATATATTAAACTGCCATGTCATACAATTAACTTAAATTTTACAGTCTGATGTGGCGGGATACATGAGGGTGATTGGTTGACAGTGTAAAATAATTTTACATTGTCAGTGTATATCCATTAAATTCTAGTTAAAATCACAGTTTTTTTAAAAAGTTGTATTTCAAAATTGATTTTTATGAAAAACTATTTGAAATAGTTTTAAAATTAAGTGATTTTTCGAAATTTTGATATTTAAAAACAGTTTCGATAAAATAATGAAATACCTAAAATAACATTTTAAGAATAACTATTCAAACCAAATTTTCATTTGAAATTTAAAAAAAAAAATCTTTGTAAAATTTTTTACACTGAAATATGTTACATTATAAAAATTATTTTAAAAAAAAGTCAAAACAAACGGGCCCAATACATATTTTGTCTTGCTCATTCTTCCAAACCCTTGGTTTCTTTGTTCCAAATCAATTGATTGTCGCCGTTTTTCGTTTTTTATAGAAAATAATTTAAAAAATTCTTCTACCATTTTGACTAAAAGTATATCATACATATTGTTGTCATACCTTAAATTTTACCCTGAGTTTTTTCATATGCATCAACATGGCATGATTATTTCATTTGATCATACATTTCATCAGCTATAAACATTCATTAGGGTTTGGGTAAAGAGTCGGGAGTTCTGACTTTTTATTTGATCTTAAGGATATTCATCTTATTTGTGGATTAAGGAATCAAGGGTATTTTTTTTAAACTTAGAACATCATTCATTACATTGTCTTATTCATAGGTCCAAATGAATGAAAAGTCAAGAGTACTTAATTTCATTTGTGTCTTTCAAAAGTATAACTGCCATTTATGATTGAGAATTATAGGTGAATAGTCCAAGAGTTGACTTTTTGTAGTTAGTTCTCTATTCATTAATTCATCTACACCATTGTCATTCATCAGCATATTTTGAAATAAAAGTCAAAAGTCAAAGTTCGATTCTTCAGATTTTTATTGTTAGTTCATTTGCATTTGTTTGCATTTGGCATTTATTTTCCTTGCCATTTTATCTCAAAAGTTAATTGAACTTACATTTTTTACATTTGAATTTGTATTTCAAATATTAGATTTGCATTGTTTTAATTAGTTTTTAATATAAGAAAATAAAATAAAACAAATTACATTTTATTAATTAATTCAAATCATTGTTTTTTACATACACCATATACATCACATGGTACTTACACTACTACATGCACATACCATATATATATATATATATATATATATATATATATATATATATATATATATATATATATATATATATATATATATATATATATATATATATATATATATAATATTGCGTCAATACACCATCAATACAAAAAACAGAAAAAGACAAAAGAAGAGAAAATAAGTTTCAAATGCAAGCCAAGTCTTCAAACTTCAATCTTGACATCCTTGCACTATCCATCATGCTTCAAATTCCATTTGTCTTCATGGCCAAGTTATCTCTAATTCTTCATGCCTCTTATTGCTTGTCCCAAAACCTTTCATTCATGAAAATTAGTTGCCATGTCTGCAAAAAACATAAGTGTGTCAGTTTGCAATCCATTTCAATTCACCACCATTTTTCAATTCAAAAACAATTCAAATTCAGTCTCATAGATTCCAAGAAAATCATGACTAATATTCAAGCCATGGCCACTAAGAAACTCAGAGATTTGAGCCAACCTATTGATGTGTCTTTACTCGATGCAACCATTACTGCCTTCTATGGCACCAGACCTAAGCAAGAGAGAAATGTTACTGATTCAATTTTGCGGGATTTACAAGAAAATCCTGATATGTTGCTTCAAGTTATGCATATCCTTCAGAATGCTCAAAATCTCAATACCAAGTTCTTTGTATTGTAGGTTCTTGAAGGAGTCATTAAATATAGATGGAATGCATTACCAGTTAAGCAGCGAGACGGGATGAAGAATTTCATCTCTGATATCATTGTACAACTTTCCATCAATGAGGCTTAATTTCGACAAACTCAATATTATATGTCAACAAACTCAATATTATATTAGTTTAGATTTTGAAGCATGAGTGGTCAGCGAGATAGCAAACATTTATTCCCGACATTGTTTCAGCAGTTAAAACTAGTGAAACCATCTGTGAGAATTATATGGTTATATTAAAGTTTTTGAGTGAAGAGGTTTTGATTTTTCAAGAGGAGATATGACTCAACAGAAAATTAGAGAGCTTAAACAATCGTTGAATGGTGAATTTCAGCTCATACATGAGTTATGCTTATATGTGTTGTCAGTTTCCCAACGAACTGAACTCATACGTGCAACAATGTCTACATTGCATGATTTCATATCCTTATTCCCTTGGGATATATATTGGAATCATCTTTGCTCGAGAAATTATTAAAGTTTTTCACAATGCTAGTATATTGAAACCTGACATTGCAATGTTTAACTGAAGTGGCATCCCTTCAGTTTGGGAATTTCTATGATGCATAATATGTTAAGATGTATAACATCTTCATGGTTCAGTTGCAAACCATACTCCCTCCTACTACAAATATGCCTGAGGCATATGTACACGGCTCATGAAATGTTGTAACAGTGGATATGCTACGATAAATATTTTCTCCACGTGGGTATGTGGAAAAGGTTGTAACATTTCGGAAGTCAGATGGCTTCCAAGCTCTCATACAGTATGAAACTCGCCAAAGGGCCAGAACTGCACTTCAGAGACACACTATTTATGACGGTTGCTATCAGCTCTCAAACCTTGATGAACTACAAATGAACTACACTAATGATCGTTCAAAGGACTTTACAAACCTAAATTTTCCCACAAAGTAGAAAGGACAAACTTCATCAGATGAATATAACGAAAGGTCGTTCCTATCATGTTCAGACAAAAACACCAGAATATTGTTGCGCAATCTCGACAGGAGCAGTAACATCAATCTTCATTTTAGAATCAACATCAAGATTTTGTCTGTAACACCCTAATTTTCCCCGCGTGATTTAGAATTAAAAATCAGAGTAATTTAAAACAATCAAAAATTAGGATGCTACTTTCAACCTTAACTAGCTCATCCAATTGGATATGTAACATATATTGAATTTAAAAATAATGAGAATTATTAAACAAGTTTGAACTTCAATATTATTTTAGTAGCGGAAACATCAAACAACCGATTATTTCAACTTTTCCAAAACATAATCATAACATAATGTAAATATAAATAATTTTCAAATATCAGAGATTTACAAAATAAACTCCCAAACATGAAATAAAGAAACAAACGTTCCATATCTCAGTGTTACATATCAGAGTAGACGTCGACTCAACAAAATCAATAAGGAAGGTAATCCCTTCCACTCACTTTCACACCTCTACTGCGGATTATCTCTAGTATGCCCATGTAAAGGCAACATTCAAATAAAAGGGGTGAAAATTCACAATCATATAATGAAATTGCAATAATAATATGTAAGCACACCATCATCACATACATAATCACTCATTCCAACACTCATAATTTACACAATCCAATTATCATAATACGAGAAGTATGCAATGCAATGAGACTCAACACCATGACTCAATGCATGTGGTACCAAATGTGAACTCTCAGGTTCACTCACTCCCGATACCCACCATGGGATCAGAGCCCACCAAAAATCATTACCATCACCATAGGTAACGCTTCACCGATTCCCACATGGAACCGGCTACTTGCACCCAATCCCTAACATAGGATTGAGGCCCATCAATAATGGACCACCGTCCAAACACCATGATGCATAATTCATAATTCACATGCAACACCAACAACACGTATAATGATATTCACCTTACTCGATGTACTACACCAAACCTGGTCACCAAACATCAAACATATACTACAAGCATTTAACAATAGCATTATAGTAACATAGTAGGTAACATCATACCATTTGCATACAATAGCACACCACAACATACACACCGCATACCATCCAATACCACTAGGCACCATTTAAACTCATTTCCAGGTACTAAAACTATTATTAAAATAAAGTTCATTGCGTTAACTTTTCAACGCTTTGAACAACACCTCAAACGGATACCTGAAACTCGAGTTATGAATTCTTAAAGTTGACAGAGCAGGTGTAACCTATTACACCAAAACAAGTAACTGATTACCAGTTGCTCAAAAACAGTGGCTAAACGTCCCCAGTGTAACCGGTTACACCAAAGCCAGTAACCGGTCATACCCTTCAAAACTACCCAGAATGTGCCTTTTTTAGACAGTGTAACCGGTTACACCAAAACCTGTAACCGGTTACACCTTTGAAAAAAATCAGTTTTTATAAAAGTTGTCTCAGGTGTAACCGGTTACACCAAAAGTGGTAACTGGTTACCACTGCGACAGAAGCACTTTTCTGTTGCATTTTGATACGAAAATCTGTTTCGAACCCTTCCCAAAACCCCAAATTTTCACAAAAGAAACATATACTCAAGTTTCACATTCTGATTCCTAACCACCCACAACAACACAACATTTCATCCATCTCCCAATTCGTCAAACATACATCAAAACAGCATGATCATACAATTACATAGTTCATAGCACAAAGAGAAATTTCAATCGAAGAGAACTAAGTCACCCACCCACATACTATCATGCAAAGCCCTTATACGAAAGGAAATCTCACCCTTACCTTAATCTTTCTCTTCCTTTTTCCTCAGTTTTTCACGTATTGACTGTTCTCCCTCTATTTCCTTTCTTTTCTTATTTTATTATTTCATTATTTCTAATTCCATCTAATTCCAACAAATTAAAAGTAAATATTTATTTCATCATATTATAATAATAATAAGGGTTAAATATACAAACCCCCTGCAATGTTAGCGAGTTCTCATTTTAGCCCCTGACAAAGTTTTTTTTAAAAAAACCCCCTCATCTTAATTAGATTCCCTCAATTAGGCCCCTAACTGCCACATTGCAGCAAAGATTCCTTTCTATTGCTTG
This sequence comes from Lathyrus tuberosus, assembly GCA_022829125.1. NCBI lineage: Eukaryota > Viridiplantae > Streptophyta > Magnoliopsida > Fabales > Fabaceae > Lathyrus > Lathyrus tuberosus. Next base: position 2,484,143 of record JALAZF010000656.1, on the reverse strand, counting down.
CGTGGCAGTCCACGTGGCATTTTTAATATTATTTTATTATTATTTTTTATTATTTTATTATTATTATTTTTTTTTATTATTTTATTATTTTTATTTTTTTAAATATTTTTTAATATATATATATTTTTTTTAAGTTATTTTTTGTTTTATTTTTTTATAATTTTTTTCCTTTTTTTTAATTTTTTTTCGTTTTTTATTTATATATATATTTTTATTTTTTTTATAATTTTTTTTAAAGTTTTTTATAATTTTTATAATTTTTTTATTTTTTATACGTTTTTTTTTGTTTTATTTTTTATAATTTTTTTTCTTTTTTTTTTTAAATTTTTTTTCGTTTTTATTTATATATTTTTTATTTTTGGGTTAAATATACAAAACCCCCCTGCAATGTTAGCGAATTCTCACTTTAGCCCCTGTAAAATTTTTTTTTTTAAACACCCCCTCGTAATATTCAGATTCCCTCATTTAGGCCCCTGGCTGCCACATTGCAGCAAAGATTCCTTTCTCTTGCTTGCGTGGCATGCCAGGTGGCATTTTTAATATTATTTTTTTATTTTTTTATTTTTTTATTTTTTTTATTTTTTTTTAATTTTTTTAATTTTTTTAATTTTTAATTTTTTATTATTTTTTTTATTTTTGTTTTATTGTTTTTATTTTTTTTATTTTTTATTTATTTATTTTTTTTCATTTTTTTTTTTTTATTTTTTTAATTTTTTTTTTATTTTTTTTTATTTTTTATTTTTATTTTTTATTTTTTTTTTATTTTTTTTAATTTTTTTTATTTGTTTTTATTATAATTTATATAATTTTTTTTCTTTTTTTTTTTATTTCTTTTTCGCCTTGCAACCGATGTAAAAACATACATTTTAAGAAAGATAGCATACATTTTACATCGGGCCAGAAAGGAAACCGATGTAAAAAAAAACATTTTACATCGGGCCAGAAAGGCAACCGATGTAAAAACATACATTTTACATCGGGCCAGGAAGGCAACCGATGTAAAATGTGCATTTATTTCTATAAAAAAAAGTTAAACTCATATTTCACATCAGACTTAATAGTCAACCGATGTAGTAGATGTATTTTTCACATCGGACTATGGCCCGATGTAAAATGTCTTTGATTTACTACATCGCTTAGCATTACATCGGACCCAGAACCGATGTAAAATGTGCTTTTCGCCCGATGTAAAAAGTCTTTTCTGCGCTAGTGTAATTTTTAAAATAACAATTTGTTTAAAATAGAATTAAAAATAAAAATTAGGTCCAAAAAGGAAAAATAAAATAAAAAATAAATAAAAAATATATAAATAAAAATGAAAAAGAAATAAATAAAAAAATTATAAAAATTATAATAAAAACAAATAAAACAAATAAAACAAAAAAGTAAAAAAAAATTAAAAAAATTTAAAAAAAAAAAATAAAAAAAAAAAAATAAAAAAAAATAAAATAAAATAATATTAAAATAATAAAATAATATTATAAATGGCACGTGGCATGCCACGCAAGCAATAGAAAGGAATCTTTGCTGCAATGTGGCAGCCAGGGGCCTAAGTGAGGGAATCTGAATATTACGAGGGAGTTTTTAAAAAAAAAACTTTACCAGGGGCTAAAATGAGAAATCGCTAACATTGCAGGGGGGTTTTGTATATTTAACCCTTTATTTTTTTACTTTTTTTTTTATTTTTCGTTTTTGGACCTAATAAAGCATGTGCTAAAAATCAAAACCTGCAACTTAGATGATAAAAATCAAAACCTTCTATAAAATATTAATGGAGGTGGTCGTGTGGAACTGTGTGGATTGAGTTCGAGAAAGGAAAGATACAAGATGGGGGTGGTGGTTGTTGCAGCAAGGTTGAGTTGTTATGTTGTTGCAGCAAGGTTGAGTTGTTATGTTGCAGCAATGGTTAATAAGAAAAAGATTTTTTTGAAAGTGGTGGATTGTAATGAAGTTGATAACTTTTTATATTGTATGAACATAATTTATGGTGTGAACATGGCAGTAGCAAGTTAGCATTTTCATGAGGATGTGGACGGTTGTGTTATGGTTATAGTATAGATATGATGTTACAATATGATGATGAAGGTTTGGAGAGTGATGAGAGCTTGAGATTCTTGTTTATTAGGGTGTGTGGTATTGTTGTGTTGTGAGTATGCTTATATTGAGTTTTGGATGGTTGATGAGTATTGAAAACAATGGAGAAGAAATGAAACAATATTGTAGCGAAAAAAGAAGAAGAATAAAAACGAAAAAATATATAAATAAAAACGAAAAAAAATAAAAAAAACAATAAAATAATATAAAATAAAATAATAATAAAATAATAAAAAAAATAAAAAAATAAAATAATAATATTAAAAATGTCACGTGGACTGTCACGCAAGCAATAGAAAGGAATCTTTGCTGCAATGTGGCAGTCAGGGGCCTAATTGAGGGAATCTAATTAAGATGAAGTGGTTTTTTAAAAAAAAAACTTTGTCAGAGGCTAAAATGAGAACTCGCTAACATTGCAGGGGCTTTGTATATTTAACCCAAAATTATATGGACTACTCATTATTATTTAAACACTAACATACATATATATTTTTACAAACATTAATATATATATATATATATATATATATATATATATATATATATATATTAATAAAATATATATTAATTAAATACAAACTAACAAATAATAAAAATAACTAACACTAATACTAATTGGTATATCAAATTAAGTTATATACATTAAAAAAATGAATAATTTCTATATAAAACAAAATAAAATAATAAAATAATAAAAAAAATAAAAAAAATAAAAAAATAAAAAATAATAATAAAATAAAAAAATAATATTAAAAATGCCACATGGACTGCCACGCAAGCAATAGAAAGGAATCTTTGCTGCAATGTGGCAGTCAGGGGCCTAATTGAGGGAATCTAATTAAGATGAGGTGGTTTTTTAAAAAAAACTTTGTCAGGGGCTAAAATGAGAACTCGCTAACATTGCAGGGGAGTTTGTATATTTAACCCTAATAATAATAATACTTAAAAATAAATATTTAATTATTACTAATATTATTTATTATTTAAATAGTTCTAATTTAAATAATAATAGCAAATGGCACTCTCCCACCATCCCCAAGTCTCTACACTTTTACTCACACATCCTCAACACCTTAAGCTCTACTCTCTAAGGCTAATACCCTACACCAGATGGCCACCCTAACACATCAAATTTTAAAACAACACATACAATCACACAATTTAATTACGAAAAATAAATTAAATAAGGCGTTACAACTCTCCCCCACTTAGAATATTTTCGTCATCGAAAATTTATCTAATGCGGATAACTCCGAATATGACTCTCGCGTCCCATTCTCAAACTCCCACGTCATGTTCCCTCCGGAAGCTCCTCCCCAAAATACCTTCACGAGAGCAATCTCCTTGCCTCTCAACCTTTTCAACTCACTGTCATCGATCCTCACAGGTAAAGCTTCAATCATAAGATTATCCCTCACTTGCACATCATCCATCGGAATCACATGAGATAGATATGAAACTTACTTCAGAAGCTGTGAGACATGGAATACATCATGCAAATTCTAAATATTAGGTGCCAACACCACTCTATAAACAACCACTCAAATCCTCTTACAAATCTAATACTGACAGATAAACTGAGGAGTAAGCTTTCTCGACTTCAAAGCACGTCCGACACCGGTCACCGGAGTGACTCTCAAGAATACATGGTCTCCCTCTTAAAACTCAAGATCCTTCCTTCTCTTATCATGGTAACTCTTCTGCCTACTCTGCGAAGCTTTCATCTTTTCTCGAATTAACGTCACCTATTCAGCATTCTGCTGGACAATCTCTGGCCCAAACACCACATTCTTACCATAGTCATGCCAACACAAAGGTATCCTACACCTCTGACCATATAGTACCTCAAAGGGTGCCATTCTAATTCTAGAATTGAAACTATTATTATAAGTAAACTATCACTGAAAGATGACTATCCCAAGCACCTTCCTGCTCAAGAACACAAGCTCTCAACAAATCCTCCAAGGACTGAATAGTTTTCTCTGTCTGACCATCTGTTTGTGGATGATAGGCATACCTCAACCTCAACTTAGAACCCAAAGCCTCCTGCAAAATCTCCCAAAATCTGGATGTAAACCTCGGGTCTCTATCAGAAACAATACTCAACAGAACTCCATGCAGCTTCACAATCACACAGATGTAAATCTCTGCCAACTTCTGCAAAGGAAATCTGATGTTAATTGGAATAAAATGTACTGATTTCGTCAGTCTATCAACTGCTACCTAAATCACATCATGCCCACTAGGAGTATTCGGTAATCCTTCACAAAATCCATTCAAATGGTATCTCATTTTCACTCTGGGATGTCTAATGGTTGTATCAATCCTGCAGGTTTCTGGTGCTCAACCTTTGACTTCTGGCAAGTCAAACACGCATACACAAGTTGCACCACATCATGCTTCAGATCAGGCCAAAATATCTTTTCCAGATCCTAATACATCTTAGTAGCTCTTGGGTGGATACTCAAGCTACTTCTATGAGTTTCTTCTAAAATCATCTTCTTCAACTCAGGATTATCAGGTATACAAATCCTACCTTTGAATTTCAGTGCACCCTGCTCATCCACTTTAAAATTACTCTCTTTAGTCTGATTACTCCTAACCATCAATTCCACCAACTTCACATCCGACTTCTGACCCTCTTTAATATTATTAAGAAAATCATTATTTATCTTCTACATACCCAACATCACACTATGTGGTGTTAGCTCGCAGACTAAACTCAAGTCTCTGAACTGTTCAATAAGTTCTAACTCCCTAACCATCAAAGCAGACATATGCAAAGACTTCCGACTTAATGCATCAGCCACAACATTAGCCTTATCGGGGTGATAATTCAAGCCAAAGTCATAATCCTTCAGAAATTCTAACCATCTCTGTTGCCTCATGTTTAATTCCTTCTGATCAAACAAATATTTTAAACTCTTGTGATCACTGAGTACCTCGAATCTAGAACCATAAAGATAATGCCTCCAAATCTTCAATACAAACACCACTGCAACCAACTCTAAATCATGAGTATGATAGTTTCTCTCATGAAGCCTCAATTTCCGTGAAGCATAAGCCACTACCTTGTTGTCTTGCATTAGCACACTACATAAACCCATCATAGACACGTCACGATACACAATAAATAATTCATTAGGATCCGAAAAAATTAGAACTGGAGCTGTAGTCAATCTCTTCTTCAGCTCTATGAAACTTTTCTCACAATGGATGTCCCACACAAACGCTTTACATTTACAAGTCAGCTAGGTTAATGTAAGTGCTAACTTAGAAAAACCTTCAATAAACATGCAATAGTAACCAACCAAGCCCGAAAATATTTTAATCTCAGTAACCAACTTATGATCCTTCTATTGTAGTACTGCATCTATATTGGACGTATCAACAGCGACGAAACCACCTGAAATAACATGCCCAAGAAAACTAACCTCTTGCAACCAGAACTCACATTTCGACAACTTTGCATATAACTTCTTCTCTTTCAACACTTGCAACACAACTCGCAAGTGCTCGGCATGTTCTTCCTTCGACTTGGAATATATCAAAATATCATCAAGGAAAACCACCACGAACTGATCCAGATAAGTATGAAATATGTGATTCATATATTCCATAAACACTCCAGGTGTATTAGAAATGCCAAACGGCATCACCAAATATTCATAATGTCCATAACGAGTTCTAAAATTCGTCTTCTTAATATCCTCCGCTTTCACTTGAATCTGATGGTAACCCGACCTCAAGTCAATTTTGCTGAAAACATGCGCACCTACCAGTTAGTCCATCAAATAATTTATTCTCTGAAGTGGATACTTTTTCTTGATCGTTACTTTATTCAGCTGTATGTAATCCACGCACAACCTCATACTACCATCTTTCTTATTCATTAACAACACCAGAGCTCCCCAAGGTGATACACTTGGTCTCACAAATTTCTTTTTCAGCAAATCCTCTAATTTCTTCTTCAATTCCGCTAATTTCGACGCCGACATCCTGTATGGTGCCATAGAAACAGGTTTGGTACCAGGGACAAGATTGATAGAGAACTCCACCTCTCTCTCTCTTTGGAAGCACATCCAAAATATCATCTGGAAACACATCTGAAAAATCACGCACTACCGGCAATTCATCAATTACAACTTTAATTTTAACAGATAAAGACACTAACAACACAAGCACCTGAGCTTCTTCTAGCAAAAGCTCAATCAATTGCCTAGCAGATAAGAAACCATCTTCCTCTTCATCATCAGGAGCAAGAAACTGTATTGATTTGTTCTAATAATTTATATGAACATGATTAAACTCCAACCAATTCATTTTCAAGATAACATCGAGATCCATCAGCAGCAAGAAAATAAGATCAACACCAAAATCTCTATTAAAAATCGACAAAGGACAGTTAAAACAAACTAAAGAAGTAGTCACTGATCTCTTAGCAGGAGTATCGATAACCATCTCTCTATTCATGGAGGACACTACAAGGCCCAACCTTTTCACACAATCAGCATCAATAAATAAGTGAGTAGCACCAATATCTATAATAACAATCAAAGGTGTATTATTAATGTAACATATACCTCTAATCAACCTCTTGTCACTGGAAGTCTGAGTCTGTGATAGAGCAAACACCTTTCCACTGGATTGAGCTTGTTTTTGCTTCTGGAAATGCGTACTAATGTGTCCTGGTTCACCATATTTGTAACAAGTCACCACATTATCTTTGTAATCAACAATCAAATGTCCTGTCTTCCCACACTGGAAACACTTCTTCACATCACCCATGCACTCATTGGTGCGATGACGAAATTCACCACACCTAAAACATTTGAGAGGAGCAGGAACACCTCCCCCTCTTGGCCTCTTACCATTAGAAACCTTCTGTTTACCCGTCTTAGAAGAAGCACTATAAGGCTTTCCACGACTCAAATGTTGCTTCCCCCTCTTCTCGCTCAGACTCTTATAGTGAGCTGACCAAGCCTTACTATCATCCTCGTAGATCCTAATTTATTCACCAACTCTATAAACCTTTGTATCTATTAATACCCAATCGTTTGTTTGATCTCAGGATGCAAACTATTCTTAAACTTAACACACTTTGAGAACTCAGTAATTGCCTCACTGTAATGAGGATAGAACTTCGCAAGTTCCACGAACTTGGTAGCATACTTAGTAATAGGCAAACTCCCTGTTTCAGCTCTAGGAATTCAATCTCCTTCTTCCCGCGAACGTCTTCGGGAAAATACTTCCTCAGAAACTCTTTGCGGAACTCAACCCAAGTGATAGCCTCACCTGCAGTTTCCAACACCTGACGGGTTTTAACCCACCAATCATCAGCTTCCTCAGCCAGCATATGCATACAAAACCATATCTTATGTGCTTCTAAATAATCTATCATACAAAAGATTCTCCCAATTTCTTTGAGCCAAGCGTGTGCTCAATCAGGATCATACCGACCCTTAAAAGTAGGCAGATTGTTCCTCTAAAACTTCCCCAGATGTTGGAACTCATCGTTCCCACCAGCATTAGGCCGATTCTGCACAGCCTGAGCCACAGCCTGCAAAGCAGCAGCAATTGCAGCATTATTTCTTCCAGCCATTTTCTGTTTCACCACAATAACAACAACAATGGTTAGAGGACTACCACGACAACATTTAACTGTAACACCACACTGACTCGACAACTTGGCCAGACAAACCGACCTGCTCTGATACCACTATGTAACACCCTAATTTTCACCGCGTAATTTACAATTACAAATCAAAGTAATTTAAAACAATCAACAATTAAGATGCTACTTTCAACCTTAGCAAGCTCATGCAATTGGATATGTAACACATATTGAATTTAAAAATAATGAGAATTATAAAACAAGTTTGAACTTCAATATTATTTTAGCAGCGAAAACATCAAACAACAGATTATTTCAACTTTTCTAAAACATACTCATATCATAATGTAAATATAAAGAATTTTCAAACATCAGAGATTCATAAAATAAACTCCCAAATTGAAATAAAGAAACAAGTGTTCCATTCCCCAGTGCTACATATCAAAGTAGACGCCGACCCAACAAAAACAATAAGGAAGGTAATCCATTTCACTCACATCCACGCCTTTACTGCCGATTATTTGCACGATGCCCATGTAAAGGCAATATTCAAACAGAAGGTGTGAGAATTCCCAATCATATAATGGAATTGCAATAATAATATGTAAGCACACCATTATCACATACATAATCACTCACTCCACAACTCATAATTTACACAATCCAATTATCATAATACGACAAGTATGCAATGCAATGAGACTCAACTCCATGACTAAATGCATGTGGTACCAAATGTGAACTCTCAGGTTCACTTACTCCCGATCCCCACCATGGGATCAGAGCCCACCAAAAATTGTTACCATCACTATGGGTAATGCTTCACCGATTCCCACCTGTAACCGGCTACTTGCACCCAATCTCCACCATAAGATTGAGGCCCACAAAAAACGGACCACCGTCCAAACACCATGATGCATGATTCATACTTGACATGCAATAACAGCAACAACAACAACAACATGTACAATGATATTTACCTTACTCAATGCACAACATCAAACTTGGTCACCAAACACCAAACATATACTACAAGCATTCAACAATAGCATTATAGTAACATAGTAGGTAATATCATACCATTCACACACAATACCACACCGTAACATACACACCGCAACATTCACACAAACTAAAAATGTTTCAAATGTAACAAATAAACATCATCTGATATGTCACAAAAGTTTAAGTTCACCGAGTACATTTGTCTTGGAGATCTGAAATATGAAGTCTATAGTCTCCTACCTTAAGGAAACAATCAAAAAATTGTCAAACTCGAGTACCGTTCACCGTCGATTGACAACGAAAGGAAGATTGAGTTCAATAACTTTGAACTCAAGACAAATGCAGATGTAAGGACTATATAAAATACATATTTCATATTTTCGTTTCGAAACAAAAATTTCAGCCTCTCCTTTCCCTCCATGCGGTAACAACCTAATACTAGGGGTGGACATATAACCGAGACCCATTTGAAACCGGTATACCTGAACCAAAAAATAGCATGATGGGCGGATAGAAGCGGGTTAACGGGTTATCAGTTGACTTTTTCGGTTTTATATGAGTTCATATGGGCGGGTCCGGTTAGTGAAATTGAAACCACAGTAATCCCAACCAACCCACTCTAATGAAACTAAACAAATTTAAAGAATAACTTGCTTGTGTGTTGTACAGAAGTTTAGTGATTTGACCATACTTTTTCAAATATCACGTTACTTTTCATTTCTAATAATGTGTATCAGTTTGATTATTAATTATAATGATGGTAAATTTTCAGAATAGTTAATGAACTTAAATAAATTTTAAATATATTAATAACTACATAGGATAGGATAGATCTACCGTCGATAACCTAACCTTTTATTATAATATTTTTATAATATTAATAAGTAATAAAAACTAGGGTTAAATATGTTTTTAGTCCCTATAAAGTTTGAAATTTCATTTTTAGTCCCTCCTGGGTTTTGGCAACGGTTTTAGCTGGTTTTGGCAACGATTTTTTTGTAAAAACCGTTGCCAAAAGGTAGGGAAGGACTAAAAATGAAATTTCAAACTTTATAGGGACTAAAAACATATTTAACCCTAAAAACTAATATGAAACAAATATACTATTATATTCGGACTATTTTGCACAAACAAAATCTCTCAAACTATCTCTATTTCTTCTCTACCCCATGTCTCTCTCTTGTCTCTGTTTAGTTTTTTCTTCTTTAAAACAACTATGAGTGTAACTATTAAAGCATAATCATCTACCACTTACATTCTTTTTTTCTTCTGAAATCTCATTTGATCCTCTGAGATAAATGATTTGATTCAACATTTTTTTGTTGGTTGATGATAAATATTGAGATCTAAATCTAAAGCTTGTGTTTTAAATTTAGTGTTGGATATTCTCTCTTATGGTATGAATTTGAAGAAAAAAAAGTTGATTATTTAAGTTTTCAACCGACTTAACCCAACGGCAAAAACCATAATTGCCGAACCCGTAACCCAAAATATCCGAAGTTGAAAATGGGCAAAAATGGGTCTATGTATGACACCCGTGGTTTGTGTCGGGTGTAGTTTTTCGACTCAAAACCGCCCGGCCCGGCCCGTTGTCCACCCCTACCTAATACCATCACATATAATGACATTTATTTTCATTCATAGAGATAAGTTTACTTTTGAATCATGTGGGATTAAAATTAACTTTCAAACTACCATCCCGTATACTTAATATTTGACATACTTGTAGTGTTAGTCTCCTATTTACCCTTTTCAAAATCCAACTTTTTTGTGTCCCTCACTCACGTTTCTGAACCCAAAAGTGGTGACGTGAAACCACTTTTGAATCACATACCAAAAAATGAATTTTAAATAGGGTGCCAATTTCACGAGCAAGGGGAAATTTGAGTCCAAAATTGAAATTAAAGCTTCATATTTTTTGCACTTAATACTTAATTGATCCTCTAAAAAAAGTTTTTTTTGGTACACGGAAACCTTCATTTCTTATTTAGATGTAGGTATGCTCAACGTTGGTTTATTCCCATAATCAATCTATATCCAATATAAAACCATTTATCTTAACCGGTTATTATAACCAATCCATTTAAATGGTTTTGTTTTTACAAAACCGGTTATTATAACCAATCCATTTCCATAACCAAATTTTATAATCGGTTATATATTTCATAACCGGTTTTCAACTTTGAACCGGATTTAGATATAAAAATCCAGTTTTTAAAACTGGATATTGATTTTCTTACAACTGGTTTTTACGCTAAAACCGGTTTTTGACTTAAAAATCCAGTTTTTATAAATGAATTTTACACAATTTTTTTTCATATTCTTAAAAAAAAAATCCAGTTTTTATAAATGAATTTTACACAATTTTTTTTTTCATATTCTTAAAAATAACACAAAAGTTTAAAGTATAGCAAAGGTGAATTAATTATACACAAAAACTCAAATATTTCCAACATGTTCATTAATAAGCCAAAAACATATAATTTCTCCAAAAATGTATTTACAATAAGTCAATGACAAAATAGCCCAAGGTAAGATTTTATACATACCAATTACATTGTTGTCACTAAAATCTTATGATATAAACTATGTATTTTTTTTTTCCTGAAAAAAATATTTTTTTAAAAAATTAATATTTAAAAAAAAATTAAATTTAAAAAATAAAAAATAAAATTTTATTTTTGAAAAAAAATTAAATTTGTTTTTTTGAAAAAAATTAAGTTTTAAAAAAAATTTTAATTTTTTTTGAAAAAAATATAATTTTTTTTTGAAAAAAAAAATTCAAAATAATTTTTTTTTAATAAGAAAATTGACTAATTTGGTTTTTATTTTGAATATGGATGTCCAAATTATGGATTTGGTTAAATCCATATTAATAAAATATCCAAAATATGGATTTGGTTAAAACCATATTGATAATTAACCGGTTTTTGATAACCGGATTTGGATATAGATATGGATAATTTTAATAACCGGTTTATTTGAGCATCCCTATTTAGATGTGTATGTGTATGTATGTAATGCAACTCTGAATTTTTGACATATATACACTTTGATCTTATAACATTTGTCGACTAAGTCTAATATTATCAGAGAATTTCTTATCACACCACCCATGTTTATTAGGCACCACGTGAATTTCCGTTTTTGCCCTCTGATTCCGGATGTGCACATCTGGATGCACCAATTTTTTAAAAAAACGTTGAGGTGTTCCGAAAGTGCACATCCGGAAACATTCCTGATCTGCAGATCCGGATAACATCAGAACTTTATTTTTTTTAAAAATCGATTTTGTTGGTTGGTCACATATGTTAATATATCGTCACAACTTAATATACATTCGACAACATCCATATTTAAAATAAAATGATATATATACATAATAAACCTCTGTCAAAATATAGTACATACATGTAATATAAATAAAATACATAAAAAAAACTACTGCGTATGGCGAATGATCTCTCCTGGCTCCCCTGCTCCTCTGCCCCGACCCGCCGTCCTGGCTAGATGTCTGCGGTACTGGAGTGCCCCCTGAGCAATCTCAATAATCCTATCCACGGCAAGTCTGGCACCAGAGCCCTTAGGGAGGTGACCGTCCGCAATGGCCTGCCGCGCTATCTGCTTTATCTCACGACAGCGAGGTAGGACATCCTGAGTATGGTCCAGCTGAGACTGTCGTTCCTCTAATATCTCCTGATGAGCAGGTCTGGGTGGCGATCCCTCAGCAGTGGGCACCATGCATGGGTGTGAGACGGTGTAGAACCACATGATGTACCTGGCAGCAACACTCCAGTCTCTCGGCGCTCTAATCGCCCGAGCCTCTTCTGGTACCAAGTGGGACTAGAAGTCAGCATATATCTCATCTATCTGCACGCGGATCAAGCCTAGAGGAGCAGACTCATGAGGCGTCTTGGGGATCGTCTACGTGTAACTGAACTGACGCAAGACGCGCTCCGGAAGGTATCGAGCAGTAATGGTCGAACTGCATGCCAACCATTCTGAGAACAGTGAAACCTCATCGAACGGGCGTGTCACACGGTGATCAGCATATGGGTGATACAAAATGTCCTCAGCAGCCATCCGATCAAGATACACTCTGTAGGGGTCGGGCACCTGGTTCCCTCTGAGCAGGAGAAATGCAGGAGCACGTGGCATATCCTCAGTGTACCCGTCGACACTCCCCCAACCAGTAATGTTGGGAAAGAGTTGTAAAATCCACGCCTGAAATGGAAAACATAACATGAGTGTCAAAAATTATAATGAATATAGAAAGAAAAGAAATGAAAAAATAACTTAGAATATTAGATTGTTACCACGTATAGCGTACAGCTGCCTGCCACAGTCTTGGCTGCCTAGAGGCAACCATCTGAGAGCCTACCATAGGTGTATGCCAGCGGAGCCGGCCCCTAGTTATACACATGGATCTCTGTGTGATCCAAAAGGTACCTGAGGTAGACGACATTAACATAATAGGCGCTGGTGTCCGTAAACACTTGTGTGCCGAGCAAAAACATGTAGTAGAACCTTAGGGCACGCTGCCTGTGGATCTCCACCTTAGCTGCATCCCCTGCTGCCTGTCGTGCCTCGTCAAGCTCCTCACCAAATCTGCGGGTCAGAAAGGAGAACCGGACATGTGGGCCTCTCAACTGGGTCACCTCTGCAAGTGCCTCCTCTGGGGTAGCCCCAAGCTCCACAATCAACATCTCCATTGCGTCCCCCGTCGACATCCTACCGTGACAGAGAAGGGTACCCGTGATCGGTAGATGTAAAAGGCACGAGATGTCGTCGAGTGTGATCGTGATCTCGCCGTACGGTAGATGTAATGAGGATGTCTCAGGGTGCCATCTCTGAACAATGGCCATCAACATACCGTACATGATCTGGGGATACCCAATCCTAGACAGGCCTCCAAGATCAGAGGTAGCAAGTGCAGACGTGAACCACTCATCCCCTGGCAGCACCTTAAGCATGTCCATATCCTTGCCCCCATGGTTATAGAACTTCTGTGAATCCTTCTCCTGAAAATTTCCAAATAAAACAATGTTAGAAATGAACATATTTTCAACATTAACAATTCTATAAATAAACCGAGAAAGGTTACCTGTCCTAGCCATACATATCTGGCAGTATGCTCAGAGTACCCCACGAGTAGGGACATACACTACTACGAAAAACCCATTTAACAACGGTTGGGAATGACATATAATGACGCGGGCGAGGGCGTTGTTATGTAGATTATCGTTGTATATATGATACTTACAACGACGGCCTTGTAGGCGTTGTAATAAACAGGAAAACGCGTTAACTATCACAACGACTTTACAATACACCGTTGTAATAAATATAATTATCCTCGGTTCGATTCCCAACAGCGCAGTTTTGATATTTATTTTTTCCTGGACAGCGCACCAGATATTATAACGGTTATGAAATATAATCGTCGTTAAAGTTTCTGCAAAATTAACAAATATGATCCTGCTTTTATAATTAATCCCATTTTTTTACCTGTATTATTGTTCTCCATATCACAGCACAACAGAAAAATACAATTCACATTTTGTGATAAAGTTTTCATAATAATATTAATCGTATCATATTCATAATATCACATATACCAGATTACAATTTATCAGAACAAACAACCTACATAAATAAAATATCACATATACCATGTTACAGTTTACACACATTACATAACTTCACATAATTGTAACTTTGTGTATTGGTATCTTATCTCTTGGTGTCTTATCTCCTGGCCTGGTGTCTGGACTCAAAATACCTATGATTTCAAATAATTATACTTGTTAGTAAAAATACTTCTAAACTATAACATACAATTAATATATTATGAATAAATAATAAATTACGTACTTGTTAATTTTCCCATATGCCTTCTTCATGATCGAGTCGTATAACATGCACGGCGTCTCCATCAACTTCATCATATGAGGTAGGAACTTGTGTTGTGTAAGAAGGTGTGGACGGAATATCAAGACTTTCATCAGTAAGAGGAATGTATTTTCCTTGGAGAACGATTGGCCATTTCCCCGATTTGTCCGATGGATCGGAAACATAGAAAACTTGTTTTGCTTGAGAAGCCATGATGAATGGTTCTATATTAAAAGATGCTTTGCCAAGGTCGACCCGGGTGAATCCTAAGTCATCAATGTCTACACCATTACTATTATTGGGAACTGAAAGCACCTGTTGTTTGACTAAATTTTGTTAAAACATTATGATGATAAACTTGAAGAATCTGCAGAAGAAAAAGATGTCGAAGGAAATGTATCGACATCCTGACTGACTTGGTAAGTTAGCAGGTTTTAATCTGCTGCAAGAATTAAGGAGCGGATCAAGGAATCACAGGAGAAAAATATTGAAGGCCCAAGACAACAGGAGACTATTTAAGTAGACGTAGACCTAGGGTTTAAGTAACTGTATGTGTGTATCACTTGTAACTTTGTAACCTAGTTCCTTTGTGTTGAATAAGGGTTTAGGGTTTGAGAGTCGTTGGCTCTCTTAGGAGTTGTAAGTCTCCACTCTGTATTATGGGATGCAGGGTGGAAGGCATAGGTACAGGGACACAACCAGAAACCTGTAGGTAAGGTTGTTGAATGTTCTTGGACAAAGCTTTGAAGCAAGTCCAAGATAGCTTGAAGGTCAAGAAATCACGACAGGTTCTGTAATGGCAGATGACAGAGATATCACAGGTAGTGATTAGGATGTGAGTGAGGTATCTCATATCAGGGTTGTAAATCATGGAGTTTAGCTTTGGTAAATATGTTCATTGGGTAGATTTTAGGTATAAAGTTCTAAACGGGGAAGTTTAACTTTGTAACAGTCTACACGATAGTGAAGTCTTCATCCTGGATTGGTATCCCCCAGATGTAGGTGAATTGCACCGAACTGGGTTAATAATTACTGTGTTTTTTACATTCTGCACTTTACAGTTTTGTTATATGTGTTCTTGACTGACATGTTGGATCAGATGTCGTGACATCTGTGAGGAAACAGTTCTGATATTCAAGGTATCAGTCTGCTGTTGCACCTCCTAGTTTAAAAGATTATGCAGCACAATGTCTTGACATATGTTAGGAAATCTGTTGTCTGCATAGGCCAGAATTTCAATTGGTATCAGAGCAGGTATCCTATCTGGTTCTGGATGAGATCCATGGAGATACTTTCTGGCATTTAAACAAGGAGGAGTTTTGGAGATCAGATCAATCAACTCAGACGTACTCAAGGGTATTAATGAATGAGATGGATGTTCTGGATCTATGGGAACAACCTGAAGGTTGTTCATGTTACTGAGGAGGTTCTACAACAACTACAGAAGAAGTGGCTAGTTCTTTTGTTGGTGTGTCTTATAAGATGTTCTGACATCTTATTAGGGCAAGCAGGATCTGTTCCTTGGTGGTTCCACTGCATGAGTTTCTGATGGAAGAGCTCTAGAATTATGGGATTCTGGAGTTGTTACTGAAGACAGTTGGTGGAAAGTCTCAATCGTCGGCCTCTATAATTTGAAGATATCTGCATTCTTTTATTCCAAAGTTGGGAGCGATGGAGTGAAGGAAGTTGTGGTCAGATATCTGGTATGATGACTTGGTACTTGGAAGCTTGGTTTTCTGGTGCTATTTGGAGTTAGTTGAAGATGAGAGGAGTTGAGCTAAAGTTTATCAAGTTCTTGCTCTAGGAGTTTGATAAATGTTTGGTCAGCTAGGTTGTCAAAGATACTTGAGAATTCTCTCAAGTCCACTCATAAAGACATCAATGTCGTGTATTTGGAGTCTTTTAGTTAATCTTCTGACTAGAAGGTGTTTCCTTGAGACACAATCTGAAGAACGTGGAGGTGATTTATTTTCACCATCCACAAAAATGTGCAAGGAAGAACTCAAAATTTTCAACCCTAAGGATGAGTTCACACAGTTGAGGTAATTAAGATTCGTTCAGAGAGAATCTTAAGAGCTTTTAGTCAAGGGGGCAGCCTTGATATCTTAACAACTTGAACAAACAGAAGAAGACAACATGAAGAGGAATATCTTGGTGATATTCAGAAGATGCTGGATTTGGATAAGGGTTATTATACAAGGATTTAAGTTCAATTGCTATTTGTGGAATCAACAAGTATTTAATTGATTATCCTTGAGATTCAAGATTTAGGATGTTCTGTCAGATCTTCTAACATCTTTTCATCAGAGGTTTGAAGAATCATGGGAGGGGTTCTACATTCGCTCAGAAGTCTCCTAGGTGTTGACATGGGATTATTGGCTTAGCGTCTGTTCCTGGAAAGTATTGTGAATGACTTGTCCAGATGGTGATGCTGTTGAAGATGGAAATGTAAGACTATGAAGACATCATAATCTTGATGACTACTTGGATTAGTTTATTTCTGATCCAGGTACTTTAGGGCATTCCAGAATGCTCATCATGGAGTTCAGATAAGTGGCAATATCAGCAACTTCGTGAAGACGGCTTTACTCAAGGAAATGTGGCATCCTTGGTACAACTATGGGGGTAGTTTCTAACTATTCCTTCTGAAGATTCAAACAGTGGCAGGTTTGAAGTCTTAGGAGAAGCACTGGCAGATATTCATTAAGGTGTGAGCTTGTATGAAGTAACTGCAAATCAACAGGATAAAGGTTGTCTACTCAAACTTGGTTAATAAATCAAGTCTATGAGAGCATGAAACTCTTGTTCTGTTAAGGGAGGAAGTTCTTTCAAGTGGCAGAAGAAGGAGCTGAATTCAACAACTAGATGTCTTATCAGAATGTTCTGACATCTAGTTCAACATCAGAATCTCAGTTGATGAAGTGGCACATCAACTTAAGATAGGGTGATCTATAGGAATGAACAATAGAATGCTTCAAAAAGGCTATCTCATACAATTTGCGGGAGCTGTGGATGGGAAGATATTACATGACCAAGAGGCTTGGTGGATCCAAGATGTCTTGCTATGGGGCAAGTAGTTCATGTGACTTGAAGATCAAGTTTCATTGGTAGATCAAGATATCTCTGTGAGAGTTCTGAAGATGAGTAAAGTCAATCAAAAGGTGGCATTTGATTGATTTTGCAATGTGCGTTCAAGCAGGATGCTTGAAACTGATTGCTCTTATGCTTAAGAGTAGTTAGTTGAATTTCTTTGAAGGTTCAGGTTCTCTAGGAGCTTGTGGAAGAAGTTATGGGTTGAGAATGGAAGCATACCTTCTTGGTGGTTGAGAGTTTATTTCTCTCTGGGTTTCTGGAGTTCTTATTCAAGCTGGAGGCGCAGTGTTGTCTGGAGTTCTTCAGTTTTGTGGATTACTATGCTGATAGTAAGTCCAGTGGTGGAGCATATCAAGAACCATGGTGTGTGGTGTTTGTGATGTGCATAAGATGTCCTAACTGATGTTAGAACATCCTTGGGTTAGTTATCCTTGGTGAAGGATCTCAGGTTCTATGATGAACTGGTTACTTGCATTGTGTCCAAGAAGTATCTACATGATCATCCGTGAGAATGATGGAGTAGAAGGGTTCCTTGGAAGGTGGATGTAAGTGTTTGTGAAGACTGAATTGGATCACGTGTTGATTGCTTGGAAGTTTGTTTCCTGAATGCGTTCAGAAGTGGAGATTCACCATAAATTAGAAGTATTCCAGATTATCATACGGGAGAATGATAGGAATGACTGTCTTGGATTGCGGGGTGTTTATCTCTATTGCTGGTCAGGTGGGTTAGTGGAAAATCTTGCATACGACATTTTGATCCCTTGGAGAAAGTCATGCTAGTAGTGGATCAGTTTAGCAGCTGTGAAGTTTTGGAGCATGCATACGATAACTGACATCGTGATAACAAACTAAGGGACCCTGCGCGTCTCTCTGAGGAATAGAAAGCATTCTAATTTAATTGGTTTGTGCCTCAAGCAACGGGATATCTATACATGAGAATTCAAGAGGAGTTCGTGTGGTGTATAAGATGGTTGTGGAATGAGGGGGATCAATGGGAGTTTGATCTCAAGCCAAGAGTTTGTTATGATTTGATTACACGTCTTCACGGGATGCATGACATTGATCATGTGTGAGTGATTATTGTTTCTTGTCAGAGGGAACAATAAAGAGTTAATGGTTGCGTTCAGTAGATGTGTTGAACAGAGGGTGCGCTCTTGAAGACATGAAGATGCGTCTTATGTTTTCCAGTCATTAGCTTGGGTGTTCAGTGGAGGAGCACCAGTTACCTTAGTCAGAGGGAGAGGCCCCTTGGTCTAAGATGAATTGGTGCGGGGATGCAGTGGAAATTCCAGTTTGCATTTGCGTGTCAAGCAAACTGAGATGTCAAGGAGGATGTCTTGACATTAGAGTATTGTTGCAAGTTGTGGGAAACTTGGCAATGCATACTTGAATGGTTCTTATTGGATGCTTAATAATCATTGATTGAGTCTTGGAGAATTTATTTTTCTCTTGCAGACTGGGATCATATATTTGTGAAGAATTCTCTATATGGTCAAATCAGAAGAAGAATCCTGGAAGAATAGACAATGCTTGACATGATGTCAGGACATTGTTATAAAACTTGTTGCATGTAAAGGGTTCTCTGGCCGGTGTTCTTAAAAGGAGAAACTGTCAAAGTAGTCTTGGTCAAAGCGCTATTAGTGGAGATATTATTTTTGATAAATGATCCTTGAATTGACTGGCATTTTATTTAAGGTTCGTTACTTCCTAAGGAAATAACTCGACTATAAATAGGATTACTTTGTTCTTCTTTGTCTCAATACTTCCTCAGGGTTGGTGAAAGATGGGGTTCTTCAAAATCTGGGTTTGTTGCATCTGGGTTTGGAGCTGTCTTGGTCATTTTTGCCAAGTTTTGGCTAAAAAGGGGGAGAATGGTTTTCTGACGTTGTCTGGGTTTGGGTACATTCCTGCAGTTGTTTTGGAAGAATGTTGGTTAAGATGTTCTGACATCTTAACAATCTTATTTCTTATGTCTTGTGATCTGAGTTATGAAGCAGGTTGTGTCTTGTGACTTGAGTTACACTATATATGTTCTCAGTGCTATGAAGCCTACAACTGTTGCTTCTTTTCTGGAGGAGTCTTCTGTTTTCTCAACCCTTTTCGACTCTCTGTCTGAATATGTTAAGGGGGAGATTCTCTCAGACCTTAGCTCCAATCAACTCTCAAGACAAAGAAGTCTTGATGAAGGAGCCTTGTTATGTGCAGAATGCAGAAGAAAATGTTTGTTTTAGCCAAAATTTGTCAAAAGGGGGAGATTGAAAGCACCTGTTGTTTGACTAAATTTTGCTAAAACATTCTGATGAATAGCTTGAAGAATATGTAGAAGAAAAATATGTCGAAGGAAATGTCTCGACATCCTGACTGACTTGGTAAGTTAGCAGGTTTTAATCTGCTGCAAGAATTAAGGAGCGGATCAAGGAATCACAGGAGAAAAAGATTGAAGGCCCAAGACAACAGAAGACTATTTAAGTAGACGTAGACCTAGGGTTTAAGTAACTGTATGTGTGTATCACTTGTAACTTTGTAACCTAGTTCCTTTGTGTTGAATAAGGGTTTAGGGTTTGAGAGTCGTTGGCTCTCTTAGGAGTTGTAAGTCTTCACTCTGTATTATGGGATGCAGGATGGAAGGCATAGGTAAAGGGACACAAACAGAAATCTGTAGGTAATGGTTGTTGAATGTTCTTGGACGAAGCTTTGAAGCAAATCCAAGATAACTTGAAGGTCAAGAAACCACGAAAGGTTCTGTAATGACAGATGACATAGATATCACAGGTAGTGATTAGGATGTGAGTGAGGTATCTCATATCAGGGTTGTAAATCATGGAGTTTAGCCTTGGTAAAGATGTTCATTGGGTAGATGTTAGGTATAAAGTTTTAAACGGGGGAGTTGAACTTTGTAACAGTCTACACGATAGTGAAGTCTTCATCCTGGATTGGTATCCCCTAAATGTAGGTGAATTGCACCGAACTGGGTTAACAATGACTGTGTTTTTTACATTCTGTACTATACAGTTTTGTTATATGTGTTCTTGACTGACATGTTGGATCAGATGTCGTGACATCTGTGAGGAAGCAGTTCTGATATTCAAGGTATCAGGCTACTATTGCGCCTCCTAGTTTAAAAGATTATGCAACACAATGTCTTGACATATGTTAGGACATCTGCTGTCTGCATAGGCCAGAATTTCAGGAACCCACTTGCATTTAAATAAAGCCACTTTGAAAATAACATAATCAATCTCCCAAATTTCATCAATGACACCATAAAACGTGGTAGTTGCCAATACCGGATTCTTATCTTTCGAACTAGAGAAATACATCGATTCGGTTTCACCCATAACCCCACTATTTTGCATTGTACTACGATCATCTTTTGATTTTGTATAAAAGGTATAATGACCAATGTCGTATGCACTCCAGGTAATGACACAAAATTTTGGCCCGTACGACAACCATCTAAGTATCTTGTATGCACTAGGATCATTAGATACACTTTTATTAAACCAATCCATGAATCTATTGTTATGCTCTATCAACAACAACTTGTCATTCATTCGGGGATATTTTTTCTTCATAAGTCTTTTGTGAGTATATATGAAAGGTTAAACCTCATCTATATTATTCAATATATAGAAATGTGATTGAATAACTACATCTCGAGCCATTGACCTAACATTTAGACCTTGAATACCTCTTCCGTCCGTGTCAGCATGACGAGACTTTGGAATTCCTATAGAATCTGCATCCGACAAATAGTTTGTACAAAATTCAACAACTTCTTCTGTGGTGTACCTTTCAACAATCGAAGCTTCCGGTCGGTGATGATTCTTCGTATATCCTTTAAAGATCTTCATATATCGCTCTATTAGATACATCCACCTTAAATAAACTAGACCACAAATTCTGATTTCTCTTACGAGATGAACAAGTAAGTGAACCATAATGTCTAAAGAATGATGGCGGAAAATACATCTCCAATTGACACAAGATTATGGCAGCCTCATCTTCTAATTCATCCAATTTTTTGAAATCAAGAACTTTATTACATATGGCATTGAAGAATAAACACAGTCTCGTTATAGTTACTCTCACATTTTTTGGAAGGATCCCACGGATAGCCACTGGTAGAAGTTGTTGCATCAATACATGACAATCATGAGATTTTAAACCAATTAACTTGAGATCTTTCATTGATACAAGTTTCTTGATGTTTGATGAGTAACCTTACGGAACTTTAATACCTTGCAAACACTCATAGAATATCTTCTTTTCCTTTTTAGATAGAGTGTGACATGCTGGAGGCAGATAAGTTCTTTTTCCTTTCTCTATTGGAGCCAACTGTTTTCATATACCCATCTTCTCCATATCAAGATGGGAAGTCTTACTATCTTTAGTCTTGCCCGGAATGTTTAGAAGTGTGCCAATCAAACTATCACACATTTTTCTCCACGTGCATCACATCAAGACACTGTCTAACATCAAGACTTGACCAATATGGAAGATCAAAGAAGATGGACCTCTTTTTCCATATATTTTTCGCAACTGCCCCTTTTTCTTTTCCTCTCTTCCCACCTTTTTCTTTTTCTCTCTTCCCACCTTTTTCTTTTTCTCCATTCCCAAGGACAACATTAATATATTCCTGCCGTTGATAAACTTCATCCCCGGTTAAAGGTTTAGGAGCCTTACCAAACTCTTGCTCTCTATTAAAAGCCTTTCGCAATCTACGATAAGGATGACCCAGTTTTAGAAATTTTCGATGCCCAAGGTAAACGGTATTTTTTCCAAACTCAAGTTGGTGATAACAAGTATCATCTTCACATATAGGACACGCTTTATGTCCTTTGACACTGTATCCCACCAAGTTACCGTAAGCCGGAAAGTCGTTAATTGTGCAAAATAACATTGCACGCATATTAAACTTTTCCCTAGAATATGCATCATCAACTTCAACGCCTTCATCCCACAAAAGTCGTAAATCATCAATTAATGGACTAAGATAAACATCTATGTCGTTACCAGGTTATCGTGGTCCAGAAATCATCATACTTAACAGTATATACTTGCACTTCATGCACAACCAAGGAGATAGGTTGTAAATAGTGAGAAGAATAGACCACGACGTATGATTAGTGCTCATATTACCAAAGGGGTTCATTCCATCGGTGGCAAGCCCAAGCCTAAGATTTCTTGGCTCGACTCCAAAATCCGGAAACAACGAATCAATTTTCTTCCATTGCAAAGAATAAGCTACATGGCGAATGTTTCCATCACGAATCCTTTCATCGGCATGCCATCTAAGATTCTTTGCGTCATTCGAATTAGCAAAAAGTCTCTTTAATCGTGAAAGTATTGGCAAGTACCATAAAACTTTAGCAGGAGGATGCTTCCTACTAACATTGTCATAGTGATCATTGTCATCACCATTGCTAGCCTTTAGCTTGTAACGCGACAAACCACATTTCGGACATTGAAACAAGTCTTCATACTCTTTCCGGTATAATATGCAATCATTAGGGCAAACATGTATCTTGATATACTCCAGACCCAGTGGACATAATATCTTCTTGGCCTCATAGCAACGATTCGGCAATTTGTTATCTTCCGGTAACATTTGTTGTAGCAATTCAAGTAATTCCGTGAAAGTTTTATCCGACCATCCATTTTTTGCCTTCAGATTAAACAACTTTAACACCGCCGACAATCGTGTGAACTCTGTGCATCCCTTATATAAAGGGGTGTCTTTATCACTACATAAATTATCATAAATATGATCATTCATAAAAGAAGATTCCCCAATATCACGGAACATATCCTCTAGGTGATCTTCCATATATTCTTCTTCCTCCACTCTTTGACTTTGTGACGCCCGACTTTCCTTATTATCCACCTCACCATGCCACGTCCATATTATATAATTTTGACATATACCATCACAACAAAGGTGATTGTGTATTTCTTTCTTTGTACCCTTTTTGATATTAGCGCAAACAACACAAGGACAATAAAAGATATCATCATTGCCGGGAAGATGTTTATCAACGTATTCAAGGAATTCACAAACTCCGTTCTCATAAACCGGATCTAATCTATTGGGTTTCATCCAACTACGATCCATTACAACTTCTGAAATTTATACATGTATAATAATGTGAATGACACACCAAAATCTAATCCAAAAACTCAAGCATATGCATATACAATATGAACAAAGAAAAAATCAATGAAGATGTAATCTCATACTAAACGTAAAGCATATGAAACATCTCATTCTGACTTGAGCATATACAATATGAACAAAGAAAAAAGGAATGAAGTTGTTGAAGAGAACCTTACTTCGAAGCTGAAGAAGCAAATGAATGATGAAGACGGTCAATATTTGAGCATAATCCAAGAAAAAAGGAATGAAGATGTTGAAGAGTACCTTACTTCGAAGCTGAAGAAGCAAATGAATGAAGACGGTCAATATTTGAGCATAAACCAAGAAAAAAGGAATGAAGATGTTGAAGAGTACCTTATTTAAGCAATATTTGAGCTCCAAATGAATGGATATAAAGAGAGTAAAGGTTAGGGCGTCTCTAGCTCACTTGTTCGATTAGGGCGTCTTATGAAATAAATACATAATAAGTTTTGTTTTAATTTATCAGTAAACCTTTTAATCTCGGTTGGAGAAACAAACCGTAGTGGAATCTTAAGTGACACACGCTAAATGTATCCTAAAAAAAGGAAAAAATGTGTTGCAGGGAATCGAAGCTTGTTACATTTCATTTATTACTACGGTTGTTCATCTTAACCGTTGTAAAATAATTTACAATTTATTTTTTAAATAATGGACTTAAGTGACACATGCTAAATGTACTCTAAAAAATAGAAAAAATGTAGTTGCAAGGAATCGAAGCTTGTTACATTTCATTTATTACTACGGTGGTTTCATTCAACCGTCATTAAATGACTCAGCTTTTACCTAGACGCGAGATTTTTAACCTATTACAACGGCTTAAAAGGATGCGTTGTAAGCCTGGCGTTGTTGTTTTAGCGTTTTGTAGTAGTGATATCAGACGGTCCCCCGGGGTAACCGTCCATCTCATCGAAATCGTCATCGGCGTCACCACCATCATGTGCTGGATGATCACCCTCAGGAACAGGAACATGAACAGGGGATGAAATAGGAGAACCTGATGGAGCTGGAGTCTCCCGACGACGTCTGCGTGCCGGATGGGACCCTGATGAACTACCAGTAGAAACCTGACGCCTCTGAGATGTAGAATCGGAGGTTGACGGGGGAGTGGCCTGAACCTGTGATGTGGAAGTGGTCTGAACCTGTGATGTGGATGGCTGTGGTGTAGGATTTCCCTCAGCTGTAGGGGCTACCCCAACTCCCTCTGCACCGGAAGCCTTGGCTGTAGACTGCATCCGCTCACGTCGGACAGATGCGTGCTGAGCTGTCAGTCCATGTATGATACGATCGTCTCTGCCAGCCATCTAATCTGCAAAGCATAATAAATAAATTATAATTTTTTAAAAATAATTATAAAAAAAACAAACTAAAAAAAAATCAAATGTCTTTCGGATTTGCACATTCAAAAATACGCAAAATATTTAACTTTGGGTGTTTCCGGATGTGCACATCCAGAAGCACACAGAATATTTAACGTTGGGTGTTACCGGATGTGCACATCCGGAAGCACTCAGAATATTTAACGTTAAAATCTTTCCGGATCTGCACATCCGGTACGCATTTTCAAGTTCAAAAATGGCAGCCATGGCTACTGTACCATGGAAAAGAGCATTTTAATGCCCTGATCGTCTGTTTGAAGCAACAAACAATACCTACATTGTCTCTAACCTATGTTATTCATACTACCTAACAATTTCTACACCTAAATGTCTACTCTAAATCGATTACTCGAAAATAACTCTGAAACTCTAAAATTCAAAAATTTACCGATTAAAATGAGATACAGAGGATTTGGAGTGTCTTGATCGTTGTAGAAGTTGCTCTGCGCCGAACTCGAGTGGAAAAGATCAAAATTTGTGAGATTGAAAATTTGAGAGTTTGAGAGAGTTTGGTGTTTGGAAAATGAAAAAGTGAAGAATGAGGGGGAGGAAGAAGGTCTGACACGAATTAATAAGAAATTCTTACGGATCTGCAGATCAAGAATGTTTCCGGATATACATATCTAGAACACATTAAAAAATTGGTGCGTCCGGATGTGCACATCTAGAATCAGGGACAAAAAAAAAATTTCACGTAGTGCCTAAAATTTTTGAATGGTGTATTAAGAAACTGTCTGTTATTATAGATTTAACTTCACATAATTTTTGGGTGTATAAAACTTATACACATACATCGAATCACATCATAAGTGTCAATACTTGTGTGAATGTTTTAGAAACTAATATACCAAATGAAATCATTATCTCATAAAATTGGACAAGTAAAAAGAAATACAAGAAAATAATATCTTTAATATTAAGTATGTTATAAGTCTGCTTTTTCGAGTATGTTGATAAGCCTTCTTTAATATTAAGTATGTGTTTCGGTATTTGCCTGAGTGAATGGGGTGGGCTATATTGAATATTATTTAATGAGAAAAAATCAACTAAGAAGCTTGGAAGAAGCGGACTTGAAGTTGCAAGAAAGTTATTAATATTATATAAACATTTGTTCACATCATAGCTCACTACTCCCTCATCTTTCCTTCCTTCCACTGCAGTAGCAGTAATCTATCTATCCTCTAACAATTTTGCTTATTCAGATGGCCAGCACCAGCAGTAATAATAGTATCATCAGAAGCGGCAGCAGCAGCTCTTTATCTTTGGTGACATCAACAAGGAGAAACTATTTTCATGTGTTTGTGAGCTTTAGAGGTAAAGATACTCGCTTCAATTTCACTGATCATCTCTTTGCAGCCCTCCAAAGAAAAGGTATTTATGCATTCAGGGATGACACTAAACTCAACAAAGGTGAATCCATAGCTCCCGAGCTTCTTCGAGCAATCCAAGACTCTCAGATTTTCATTGTGGTTTTCTCTAAGAACTATGCTTCCTCAACTTGGTGCTTGAGAGAATTGGAGCACATCCTTCTTCACTGCGGTCAACCACTAGAAAAACGTGTTCTTCCTGTTTTCTATGATGTTGATCCTTCTGAGGTGAGACATCAGAAAGGAACTTACGGGGAAGCCTTAGCTAAACATGAGCAAAGATTCCAACATGACTCTGAGAAGGTGATAAGATGGAGGGCAGCTCTAGCACAAGTTGCAGATCTGTCTGGCTGGGACCTACGTGACAAGTAAATTTTAAAGCTTTGACACACTAACGTAGTTAAAAATCAAAAGCTCCTGACAAACTTTCTTATTTAATCCAAAGAGTTTTTTTCTAAAACGGAAAAAAGAAAAAAAAGAAACTATTATTTGTTATGTATTTGTGCTTTTTGTTTTAGTTTTGGCAAGTGATAATTTGGCGTTGTTAGTTAACTGTTTTAAACTTGCAGGCCACAACATGCAGAGATTGAAAAGATTGTTGAAGAGATTATAAAGATATTAGGTTCCAAGTTTTCAAGTCTTCCAAAAGATTTAGTAGGGATACACTCTCCTATACAAGAATTAGAAAACCATTTACTTTTGGACTCGCTTGATGACGTCCATGTTGTAGGAATTTGTGGGATGGGTGGAATAGGGAAGACAACTCTTGCTAATGCTTTATACAACAAAATCTCTCCTCAATTTGATATGTGCTGCCTTATTGACGATTTAAGCAAATGTTATAGGCAAGATCTGATCAGTGCACAAAAGCAGATTCTACTTCAAACTCTAGGCGATCAACAACTTCAAACATTCAACTCTTGCGACGCAGCTAACCAAATAGGAAGTAGACTACGTCGTGTAAAGGCCCTTATAACTATTGACAATGTTGATCAAGTTGAGCAACTTGAGAAATTAGATCGTGAATGGTTTGGTCCGGGGAGTAGAATAATTATAATTTCTAGAGATGAGCATATATTGAAAGAGTATGGAGTGGATGTTGTTTACAAAGTTCCACTCTTGAATGAAAAAAACTCTCTTCAATTACTAAGTCGAAAAGCTTTCAAACTTGATCATATTGTGAGTAGTTATGATAAGTTGGCATTTGATATACTATATTATGCAAATGGCTTGCCACTTGCAATTAAAGTATTGGGATCATTTTTGTACGGTCGTTATATCTCTGAATGGGAAAGTGCATTGGCAAGATTGAGAGAAAGTCCAAACAAAGATATCATGGATGTGTTACGATTAAGTTTTGATGGCTTGGAGGAAACAGAACAGGAAATATTTCTTCATATTGCTTGTTTTTTCAACCCTGTAGGTTTGGAGTATGTTATGAATATTCTTAATTGTTGTGGATTTCATGCTGAAATTGGATTGAGAGTTCTATTTGATAAATCACTTGTAAGTCTTTCGAAAGAGAATCATATGGTAAGAATGCATGGTTTGTTGGTTGGGTTGGGCAAAAAAATTGTTCAAGAAAAATCAAGAAAGTGGAGCAGGGTGTGGTTTCCGGAACAGTTCTACAATGTTAAGTTGGAGAATATGGTAAATTAGTAGTTTGAAAATATATAAGTTATTTTCATTTTTTTATAAATTTTACTTCGAAAGTTTTAAAAGTTTTCTTTCTTTTTTGCAATGTATTAGGAAAAGAAGGTTGAAGCCATTTGTTATAATAGAGAAAAAGATTCAACGATCATGGCTGAAACATTGTCAAAAACGAGTCATCTAAGATTGCTCATAATGGAGGAAGTTAATATTTTAGGAAACCTCAGTTGCCTTTCTAACGAGTTAAGATACATGCAGTGGAATAGATATCCTTTCAAGTATTTGCCATCAAGTTTTCAGCCTAATCATCTTGTTGAATTGATCTTGAGATACAACAACATCAAACAACTATGGCAAGACAAGAAGGTAATGTATATCTTTTCCTGATAAGAATGTAAAATGAACAAATCAGAAAAAAATGCCTCCTCCCCCTCTTTATGTTAAATTTATGCGTAAAATAATTTTTTTTTCTTTCTATTTTTGTTGATCTGTAGCAGTATTTTCCCCATTTGAGAAATTTGGATCTGAGCTACTCAAAAAATCTAAAAAAGATGCCGGATTTTAGAGGTATCCCAAATCTTGAGGGATTAAGTTTTGAAGGATGTGTAAAGTTGGTGCAGATGGATCCTTATATTGGAATTCTAAAAAAGCTTGTTTTCTTGAATTTGAAAGATTGTGAAAATCTAGCAAGCATACCAAACAACATATTTGGTCTCAGCTCTCTTGAATGTGTAAATCTTTCTGGGTGTCCCAATATTTTTAAAAATGCATCACATTCTAAATCCACAATGTCCTCCATCTTGAAAAGGCCAATATTTCGTTATCATTCCTTGTACTCTAGCGCACACAAAGATTTAGGTAGTTGTTCTTTGCCTTTCTTTATTAGCTTCTCTAGCTTGGTTAAACTTGATATTAGTTTTTGTGGTCTAAGCCAACTCCCTGATGCAATTGGAAGTTTACATTGGCTAGAAGGACTGAATTTAGGGGGAAACAATTTTGTAATGTTGCCTAGTTTGAAGGAGCTTTACAGACTTGCATATTTAAACTTGGAGCATTGCAAGCTCTTGGAATCTTTGCCTCAACTTCCATTTTCTGCTGCTATCGATCAGGAACTTCGAAAGAACAAACATAGGATCGGAAAAGGATTGATCATTTTCAATTGTCCTAAATTGAATGAGAGGGAAGTTGGCAGTACTATCAATTTTTCATGGATGACACAGTTTATTCAGGCAAACCGCGTATTCACTTCATGGTTTAATCAGATGTATTTTGTAGTTCCAGGAAATGAAATACCAAGTTGGTGCAACAATCAGAGTGAGGGTGATTCAATGAGAATAGATCTATCTCCCGTTATGCCTGACAGTGACAATAATATTTGTGGCATTGCTTGTTGTGCAGTATTTTCTGTTGCACCTGTCGAACCATCTATGACAGCGTATGCACAAAGACCTGAAATAAAAGTATTAATTTGTAATAGTTTGTGTTTGATCATTCCAGTTATTCTTGAAAGAGATCTTATTGAGATTAAATCAGATCACATGTGCCTAATCTATTTCTCTATGGAATTAGTCTTTTATATTCAGAAGTTAAAAGACGAAACTTTCAGCCATCTTGATCAATTTAAGTTGGAATTTAGAATTGAGAATGACGAAGGTAGGAATTTGAATTGTATGGATTGGGAGATTCAGAAGTGCGGGTATCATTATGTATGTAAACAAGATCATGCGTCGCTGCCGAAACTCCTAAGCTAGGAAGTGCAAGTTTTTGGCAATGGAAGGTGAGACAACCACAATTGTGTATTTGGTTATATTAAAACTAATAGCATGTGTAATTTAATGAACAATCAATAAATAGTGAATGCATTATTCTAAAGCTATTAGTCATTCAACAAGGTGTTTGAGAGACCCAGATTTTGGAACTCATCCCATTTTCTAAAGCAGCAGTACCTTTCCCATTTTCTAATTTCAAAATTTTAGTCTGATTTTTAGTATTACCTGTGTACTGCTGCTTGCATTGTGTTTCTGTTTTGGTGTTTTGTCTGTACTGGTGTGTTGTACTAGTGGCATTTCTTATGCCTATTGTTTGCTTTTATATATATATATATATATATATATATAAATTGTTCTGGACCGGGCAAGGCTACTTGCCCTTAAGGGCCAGGCCCAATCGATCATATTTGGCGAACAGGCCCAATAGGCACAATATAGCCGTTGGGCACAATATAGCCGTTGGGCATGTCCCCTCCACGCGCAGGATGGTTTACGCGACCAACTGCCTCCCCGGATATAGCGAAAACAGTTAGAAAGACCACGCGCTTCACCCTCCATTTGGCAACACCTCATTGGTCGATCAGGCCCCTTTGCTCGCCAACAATCTCCCTATAAAAACCCCTCACTTGAGAGGGGCAAGTATCACAATTCATACACTTGACTTCTCTTACTTGCTTTCCCCTTTCTTTTGACCAAATACTTACTTTGGCATCGGAGTACCTTGCAGGTATTTCATCCCCTTTTCTCCTCTCCTACGAGCATCAGCACTTGTCCTACACGAAGGCCGCGACGATCTCCTTCTGGTCCTCTCCGATCAGTGGCGCCGTCTGTGGGAAACTTCGCTTCCCCGTCTTTGAATCAAGATCCCTCATCCTTTCACCCAAAAGACCAAAGCTTTCATCTCTCCAAAATCCCAGATCGTCATGGCTTTCATTAAGATTGACGCCCAAGAGCCTGTGGCCGCCGTTGCCAATGTCGACAAGGATGCTGTCGTCGGGAATACCCCATCCGAGAACATCCAGCGCAACCATGGACCGGCTTCCCCAAAGCCCGACGAACAAAGACCACGAGCACAAGTCGTGGAACTTTCCTTCGAACCCATTCCGGTTCCTCAAGGTGCTGATCCGACCACCGCGGCGCTCATCGCCTCTTTGAACAATTCCAACCGTTTCATCATCCAGCAGGGAGAAAAGATCAGCGCCCTCGAGCACGCCCTTCAAGAGCATCATACTTCGGAGACGCTGAATCTCTCCCCGCCTCCGCGAAGTCCCTCAAAGCGGAGACGTGATAGTCCTTCCCCGGTTAAGGAACGTTCGAGATCAGGGAGCCCAACACCCGACCGTGCTCGCCGACATCGTCGTTCTCCTAGGAAAACCAGGCACTCCCCTGATTCCAAAAGACATCGACGTTCGGACAAATACGCACATAGACGTACCCCCAGACACTCTCCTCGCCGCAGTCAAAGCCACGACCACAGTCTTTCTCCATCATTCTCTCACAGCTCTAGCAGTGACGGCGAAGCTCAAGGCCCATTCACAAGGAACATTGTGGACACCCGGATCCCCCGCGGGTTAGAGAAACCTCCCACACTAGCAACGTACGATGGCACGTCAGATCCTCACGAGCACCTGGAGAACATCGAAGTTATGCTCCTGTACCACGGCGTCTCCGGAGCCATTCGGTGCAAAATATTTCCCATCACCTTGAGGAAAGGTGCGATGACATGGGTCAAAAGACTCCCTCGAGGATCCATCTCCTCCTGGCGCGACCTCAAAGGCCAATTCACCCGCCATTTCACAGCCTCCCGACGACATCCAAAGACGGAGGCAACGTTAGAAGCCATCATACAGGGCAGGGAAGAACCTCTGCGAGAGTACATCGAGAGATTTAATAAGGAGGCAGTGGAAGTCAGAACTTCCGATCACATGAAGAAGTACCTCCTCGAGAAAGGACTCTGACCGAAGAGCGACTTCCGCAAAGCTGTCGGGATCGAAGCTCCTCGAACGCTGACAGAGCTTCTCCACATGGCCAAAGATTACATCCGCTACGAGGAGAAAGAGGCCGCGTATCGTGGCCGGGACGCAAGAGATCGGGAAGCACCCCGAGCATCCAAGAAGGAGGAGCCAGAGCCATCCCGTAAAGGTAAGGAGAAGCGACGGGAGGAGCGTCCCCGTGAAGGCAAAGGGCCAGCTGGCCGATTCAATGAATACATTGTGCTCACTACCTCACGTGAGCGTATTCTCTCCGACTGTATCAACATCGAATTCAAACAAGGAGGTGTCCGGTTCCCTAAACCGACCGCGTCCAAAGGAAACGTCGACAAAAGTAAATATTGTCGCTTCCACCGTAGCCACGGACACGTAACAGAAGATTGCGTGCACCTCAAGGACGCCATAGAGATCCTCATCAAAGAGGGTCATCTGAAGCAATACGTGAAGAAGGGAGAGTCCTCCCGATGAGACACGTCTGATCCCAAGAAAGAAGCAGAATCAACCCCCTCCAGTCCTCCCCCGCAGGTCGCAATGTCCATCAGCCGACCAGAGGACTTCCTCGTCCCTGATCACTTCGACCCGACCTCCCAGGCATCCATACACAGCACCTGGGAAGCCTTTCCTATGACCATGGTTATCTCATGCGGGGGGTACCATGAGCTCACGATAGGATCCATCAAACGAAAGTTTGAACAGCTAATCGACAGCAGCCCCGACCAGTTGTACACGGTCGGCAAGGGTAAAGGACGGTCACAGCCAATCACGTTCTACAGAGAAGAACTCCCCGGAGGATCGCTGAACTCCCACATTCCTATGCTGATCCGGGCCAAACTATCATCTACCGACGTGCAGAGAATCCTGGTCGACCAGGGCAGCTCCGTAGACATCATGTACTCCAGCCTGTTCTGCGCACTGAAGCTGAATAAATATAATCTCTCCCCATACGTAGGATCTGATCTCCAAGGATTCAACGGAGCAACGACCCGACCTTGGGGTTACGTGGAGATACCAGTCACGTTCGGCGAGGAAGAGGCATCACGGACAATCAAAACACAATTCTTAGTCATTGATTGCCCGTCGCTCTATCAGTGCATCCTCGGGAGACCAGCTCTTGCCGAACTCGTTGCTGTCCCCTCGAGAGTCCACCTCAAGCTCAAGTACTATACTGAGAAGGGACACGTCGCAACTCTGCACGGTGACATCGAGGTTGCTCGCAGATGCTTCGAGGCCGCGACAAAGGGGCAAAACCAGATCGCGACAGCAGCAAAATCGGCAAAGCGCACCAGAGAAGGCGAGGTTCCAGCCGAAGACGGCCAGCCGAAGAAAAAGCCCACGCTTCCCGTACACACCATCGACCTCGACAGTAGGATCACTGAAGATGGAAACGAAGATCGAGACAAGGACAAAAAATTAGGAGTAACAAGCTCCCAGTCTCCTACACTTCTGCGACCAGTTCCAGACGGGGAATTTGAGATCATCACCTTCAGCAACAACCCCAACAGGGGGGTGAAGATAGGCGCTGGTATGCCCGAAGAGGTAAAGAAGGAGCTGAAGACATGTCTCGACGACAACGTCGATCTCTTCGCATGGAGTGCAGCAGACATGCCCGACCTTGATCCAGAAACTGCGTACCACCACTTGACCATCAATCCAGCTGCCCGCGCCATTGCCCAACGACAAAGGAAACAATCCGAGGAAAAGGCACAGGCTGCCGAAAAACTTGTACAAGACCTCTTAGAGGCAAAATTTATTTCCGAGGCCAGGTATACGACCTGGCTCTCAAATATTGTACTTGTAAAGAAAAATAATGGAAAGTGGCGCATGTGCATTGACTACACTGATCTCAATCGGGCTTGCCCGAAAGACGCTTACCCACTACCGAGCATAGATAAACTCGTAGATAACTCCACAGGATTCAAGCTCTTGTCCTTCATGGACGCTTATTCGGGATACAACCAAATCCCAATGGCAGACGAGGACAAGAGATACACGGCATTCATGACCTCCTCGGGGAATTATTACTATAACGTAATGCCCTTTGGACTGAAGAATGTCGGGGCCACATACCAACGCATGATGAACAAAGTATTCCGATCAGAAATCGGCGATATGCTCAAAGTATATGTGGATGATATGATCGTGAAATCCCAAGAGGAATCCGACCATACCACCCACTTGCGCAAGGTGTTCGACCAAGCTCAAAAATGTAAAATGCGTTTTAATCCAGAAAAATGCACCTTCGGCGTGCGAGAAGGAAAATTCCTCAGATTTTATCTCACCGAAAGAGGAATAGAAGCAAACCCGGACAAATGCCGAGCACTCGTGGAGTTCCCTACGCCTCGGTCGAAGAAGGCGATACAATCCCTCAACGGGATGCTCGCGTCCCTTGCTCGCTTCGTAAGCAAGTCCGCCCAGCACGCTCTGCCCTTTTTCAAATTACTCAGGAAGGAGGCAAATTTCGAATGGACAGACGAGTGTGAGCAGGCCCTCACCCATTTCAAACAAGCTCTTTCCGAACCACCAGTATTGTCCCGACCAGACCGCGGGGAAACAATATACCTGTACCTCTCCGTGGCCAACGAAGCAGTAAGTGCAGCGCTTATTCGAGAGACTACTGATGGGCAGAAACCCATCTATTTCACTAGTAAAGCCCTACAAGGACCCGAAGTCAGGTATACGCAAATAGAACGAGTAGCCCTTACTCTCATAATTGCCGCGAGGAGACTCAGATATTACTTCCTGGCACACACTATCGTCGTCAAGACCGACCAGCCAATCAGGCAGCTGTTAAGCCGACCAGATATGGCGGGCAGGATGCTAAGGTGGTCCCTTGAACTGGCCGAATTCGACATTCACTACGAAGGGAGGAAAGCCCTCAAGGCACAGGTTCTGGCCGACTTCGTGGCAGAAATGACTCCGGATTCGTCCTCTCCAGGACAGACACAGAAATGGGTCATTTACGTGGATGACGCATCGAGCCCCTCGGGCAGCGGAGCAGGAATTATCCTCGAAAACGAGGAGGGGACCCTGATCGAAGTATCCCTGATCCTTTCTTTCAAAACATCCAACAATCAAGCCGAGTATGAAGCCTTCCTTGCAGGATTACGACTCGCCAAAGACGTCGGCGCGAAGAAAATAAAAATCTGCACTGATTCCCAACTCGTGGCATCTCAAGTACGAGGAGAATTCCAAGCAAAAAACGACCAACTCGCCGAATACTTGGCCGTGGTGAAAGACAAAATGACGAAGTTTGAAGCATGGGAAGTTCAGCACGTCCTG
The DNA here is from genome assembly GCA_022829125.1 of Lathyrus tuberosus. NCBI lineage: Eukaryota > Viridiplantae > Streptophyta > Magnoliopsida > Fabales > Fabaceae > Lathyrus > Lathyrus tuberosus. The sequence continues at coordinate 2,448,835 of JALAZF010000656.1, read as the reverse complement.
CGCGAACAGAATACCCGAGCAGACATCCTCTCTAAACTAGCCAGTACCAGAAAAAAAGGTGGAAACAAATCCATCATACAAGAGATACTGGCTAGCCCGAGCATTACAAAGCCCGACCTGCCAGATGTTAACGTCGTCGGAGAACCCCATTGTTGGATGACCCCAGTATACAATTATCTCGCCAAAGGGGAACTTCCCGAAGACAGTAAGGAAGCCAGTGTGACTAAGCAACGAGCCTGCTTGTACGCACTGGTCGAAGACAAGTTATATCGACGAGGTTTCTCCATTCCCCTGTTGAAATGTGTCGACGAGGCTCAGGTCCCCGAAATCTTACAAGAAATCCATGAGGGCATCAACGTACAACACCTAGGGGGAGATCCCTGGCTCGAAAAGCTTTGCGCGCAGGATATTACTGGCCGACCATGCAGCAGGACGCCAAAGAACATGTACAGAAATGTGACCGTTGCCAGTGCCACGGGGACATGCATTTGGCACCACCCAACGAGTTGAAGACCCTCTCCTCACCGTGGACCTTCGCCTGGTGGAGGATGGACATCCTAGGCCCCTTTACAATGGGATCTTATCAAAATAAATTCCTAATCGTGGCCGTCGACTACTTCACAAAATGGATTGAAGCCGAAGCGCTCGCCAAGATCACAACCTTTAACATACTGCGTTTCTACAAAAGAAACGTCCTCGCCAGATTCGGGGTACCCCAGGCCCTCGTGACCGACAACGGAACCCAATTCACAGATAGAAAATTCCAAGACTTCGTCGCCAAATTGGGAACGAAACAACACTTTACTTCGGTCGAGCATCCCCAAACCAACGGGCAAGCGGAGGCCGCGAATAGAGTGATCCTACGCGGATTGAAACGAAGGCTAGGCGAGGCCAAGAAAAGGTGGGTCGAGGAGCTCCACAGCGTCCTCTGGGCGTACAGGACAACACCTCACTCCACCACCGGGGAAACCCCTTTCCGACTAGCATACAGTACAGAGGCGGTAATACCGGTAGAGATAAGGGAGCCCTCCATATGGACAGAAGCTCCCCTCGACGAAGAGATGAACGATGAGGCTCTACGCGAGGAACTCGACCTGGTCGAAGAAATAAGATCAGGGGCTGCCCTCCGCGAGGCCGCATTGAAGCAACAAATAACGCTGCGACATGACGCCAGAGTCATAAAGCGCGACTTCCCCGTAGGCAGTCTGGTCCTGCGCAGAAACCAAAAGGATTCCCGCGAAGGGAAACTGGCGGTGAACTGGGAAGGACCCTATAGGGTCAAGTCCAAAACGGGCACGGGAGCATATTACTTGGAAACACTGGACGAAAAACAACTTGCTCGACCATGGAACGCTGAAAAACTCAAGCAGTACTATAGCTAAGTCCTTAACCACGAGGATAGACAAGTCGTCGACACAGTCACCCCAAAGCGGGGAGAGCTGCGCGACCATCGTATCGTGCCCCGGTGAAGCACGACACGCGTTACAACGCCGACCAGCTTTTGCTTTTTGTGCGAGCAGATCCTGCGCACAACGGGGATACCTCAACCGAGCTCCGCCGTTGCCGCACCATTCAGGCAGGACACCCAGCTCGCGATGGGAACAGTCCAAGCCTATGAGACTAGTACCTCAAACGAAGTCCTAGCCTCATCGTGGGCGGAACCACTTCGCCCTCCTCGGTAGGTTTTACGCCTAGCCAGGGACACACGCACACATATAAACAAAAAGAGCAAAGTCCAAAATAAAACGTCCACAAAAACCAAGTATATATTAAAGAACCGGCCACGACCGGACAATGTCAAATACAAAGAGGGGCAGCGCCCATACAAAACGATAAATACAAATTAATAAGGGCACGCAGGCCCACAAAACATGGTAAAAACAAGTCCTATCATACGACTTCACTTTCCTCCTCAGCAGGGACAACGTGGCCGTCCACCACTCTGTTGAACAAACCCATTCCATCCGTCTGGAGCTGCACGTCGGGGTTGAGGGCCACCATCTGCTCTTTAGCCGCATTAAAGCCAAACTCAGCCACTTTTAGGTTATCCTCGCCAAGGACTCTGATCCTCCCGATCAAGTTGGTACGCGACCTTAGAGACTTCTCATCATCGTTTTCATCCTGGGCAGCTGAAGTCAAGCCTTCCAACTCAGCAATCCTTGCCTGCAGCCTCTTCCTCTCCTCGTCAGCCTTGATCGCAGCTAACTTCAGCTGGGTCATCTCCGTCTGAAGTAACACTTTGGCCTCCTCGTGACCTTCAAACTGTTTTAAATCATTGAACAGCTTGCTATTTTCTGCCTCCAACTCGGCGATTCTGTTCTTAAAAGTCACAAGGTTTGCCAGTGTAGCCACTTCATCGTCGGAAAGGACAAGAGCAGCTTCGAGGACCCTAAACATGCCTGCCGCATCCTGGCATAGTTGTTTCCTCCTCGCCGTAGAGTTGGCATTCAGAATAGCCACGGCTTCTGAATCATGGACCTCTATCGAATCCCCTTCGGCGAACAAATCTCGGCGAGCATAGCAGGCGGGCAAGACAAAGTGGCCGGCACCCGAACCCCCCGGACCAGCGGCCACAGAGCTACCCGCAATATCTCTCTTCCTCTTAAGGGGACCCTCCGGTGTCAGCGGCGTTGAGGCTCTCTCCGGGACGGAGGTAGGCCCAGCAGCAAAACTCTCCACCACTATCTGCTTAGGGCCCCCGGTCTTGGCACCTGTGGTCGCTTTCTTGTGAACTTTGGCCGCCTGCGACCTCATCAGGCGCTCCCGCATGTCAGCCATCATACCTGCAAACAAAACTTCATCAAGTCAGAACCAAAGGAAATTAAACAAACTAAGCTAAAACAATGAAGCATACCGAGCAAAATCATAGCATCGTCATCGGTATCACACTCAAGGAGAGCTTTAACATTAATATATCTAGCTGCTCGGGTAGGTCCATCCGTCCCGACCAACTGATTCCCGTCCCTATCAACGACGTAGGCCGGAGAAAAGCTCTCCACATAAGCATGGAGGATCCTATACGACTCCTTATCCGCCGGGCAAAGCTGCTCATACTTCACCAGGAACTGATCTGTTCGGCGCTTAAAATGGGTATAGACCCATTCCAAAGGAAAGATGGAGACCACACCATCCCTTTCCCGACCATCCACCATCACCCTCTCAATAGTCGAGATACTCCTCTTCGCCTCTTCGGTTACAGGCTTCACGATTAGAAACCTGTCCTTAAAATTGCGTATCGAATCAGAATACGGCCAGAACAGCATATTCTGTTGCTTAAACGATACCCAACTCTGTTTCGACTCCGCCGTGCTCCGCTGAATTTGGAAGAGGCAGAAGAAGAGATCCGTGGACGCCCCGATGTTGAGGTAACGACATACCAACTCAAAAGCACGGATAAAGGCCAAGGCGTTCGGGTGAAGCTGGGACGGGCACAAGGCCAGGTGGGTGAACAGAGAGGATTGGAATTCAGTAAATGGGAGACGCATTTTGGCCTCCGTAAAAGCAAATTCGTACATAGGAAAGCGAAGTCCCGGGTACGAGGAACAGATTCTATCATGCTCCCCGGGACGAAAAGCTTTCCAGGCCCGTGGAGCACCCTCGTCGCGCCTCTCCAACAGGTCGAAGTCCCGTATCTCCTCCTCGGAGAAGGTTAATCGAAAAGACAGGGGCTCATGTCCAAGCCAGTCAAGGTCCCCTCCCGCGACCTTGATATTCGAGTAATCGGCGGACACACTGGGTCCCTCGCGTACTTCCTGTGCATCGGGCATAACTTCATCACGGGGTTCAGCCATTTTCACCTAAAAAGCAGAGGAAGAGAAGTGAATTTGACGTCCATGATCAAATCCACTCTTCCACCACTAATCAAGTGAAAGGGCGTTAACGAGTCCGAGGACAACCACGTGCTCGCATAAAATTACCTACCAATAGCTAAGAGGTCTCCGCGACCAGGACTCACAGAGGCACATACGAGGACGCATGTTCGTCCCAAAATCACGCCTAAACTCCGAACAAGGCCTAGTGCCCGACTACAAACTAAATTATACACCTAACCAGATTCTACAAGGATCTACGCTATCAATTTCTACAAAATTCTAGAAATTCATAAGGTTCATCATGTTCTTCATGAAATTTCCTAGAATTCATGTGTTCATCAAAGAACACATGAATTTCAACCAAAAAGTATGAACTTCAACTGGAAAGTATGAACTTCTACCGGAAAACATATAAAAATATGCAGAAAGGAAGAGAGAACTTACAAGTAAAAGAAGAAGTTGACGGTGGCGAAGAGAGGCTCCGGCGAAGACTAATTGCAGAGCAAACGAGAGCAAAGAGTGAGAAAACTTGTGAAATTATGAAAATGAGACCTTCCCCCACCTTTTTATAACCGTTTGATCATGGGGAATCGTGAAGGTCATCATAGTCTATACGCCCCTAGGACTGACAAGGGCCATAAATGCTCACCACGTGTCACAAAAACTCTTCGCCTGGTTCAACGCAGAAAATACAACGCTTGGCACATACGAGCAAGTCTCCTCGTCAAAACGAACACGTCCGGGCAGATATGCTCGCCAAAAGCTTCCATTCCACCGAGGACACTGCAATCCTGATCGACGTTTCGCGCTAATGTCTGACGACCACATCTAGTCGGGCGAAAGGACTATTCCAAGCGAGCATCCACCTTCCCGACAACATGGTCGATATCGCAGCTTCCTAAAAGTCATTACTCTCCAACAGAGCAACGACTTGGGGGGCTCCTGTTCTGGACCGGGCAAGGCTACTTGCCCTTAAGGGCCAGGCCCAATCGATCATATTTGGCGAACAGGCCCAATAGGCACAATATAGCCGTTGGGCATGTCCCCTCCACGCACAGGGTGGTTCACGCAACCAACTGCCTCCCCGAATATAGCGGAAACAGTTAGAAAGACCACGCGCTTCACCCTCTATTTGGCAACACCTCATTGGTCGATCAGGCCCCTTTGCTCGCCAACAATCTCCCTATAAAAACCCCTCACTTGAGAGGGGCAGGTATCACAATTCATACACTTGACTTCTCTTACTTGCTTTCCCCTTTCTTTTGACCAAATACTTACTTTCGCATCGGAGTACCTTGCAGGTACCTCCACCCCTTTTCTCCTCTCCTACGAGCATCAGCACTTGTCCTACACGAAGGCCGCGACGATCTCCTTCTGGTCCTCTCCGATCATATATATATATATATATATATATGTAAATGTGTTCTGGACTGGGCCGGGGCATGCTCATCAGTCGAGCAGGCCCAACCCACAAGGTCTGGGATGGCCCAATAAGGACTCCTTGCGAGACCACTGTCGAGCACATGCTCACCTCCACATGGTCGAGCATACAACTAACCTCGTATGCGTACGACACTCACAACATGGACCATCGGGCATAGGCACTAAGCCTCCCCGGGCTCGCCCCTCCTCGGCGCTCAGATACTCCTCCCCGCGAGGACCCATCTCCGTCCGCACAAGAGTCCTCCCCGCGAGGACACGTCTCTCCCCGACACGCAAGACTCCTCCCCGCGAGGACATGTTCTCACGTAACCACCCACTCTCGATGGAATCGGTCTGCCCTAATTCCGAAGATCTAGGAACGGTTACCCCAGGGCGAAGACCACGTGCTGGTCTTCACTACGCCATGTAAGCCCTGGCAGTTACTTGGATTGGGCTTGGCAATCTAGCCCAATGCAAATAACCGTTGGCCCCGCGCTGGGGGCTCTCTATAAATACCCTCTCACTTGAGAGGGTTAGGTTACACACACTTTCTTACTCTAACCTTGTACTTGCTATTATTCTCTGACCATTACCTTACTTGAGCGTCGGAGTACCTTGCAGGTACACCCCCTCCCCCCCCGGCTGCCGTCGTCTTTCAACCTCACCGGAGCTGAAGCCCAGACGACGTCGTTGGCCACCAGATACTGTCTGATCCAGGTACGATCAGTGGCGCCGTCTGTGGGAACCCCTTTGCTTCCCCGTTTTTCCTTCGTTAAACCAAAGCAATCCTCTCATTCAATACCAGCATGGCCAATCCGTCCGCTACCAAAGCTCTGGAGACCGTCCTCGCACAACTCGAGAACAGAAACCACCACGAGGACGCCGCTATCCTCAACGACGATGAAGGCGACGTAAGAGATGGGCATACCGCCTCCCCGGACTCCCAAGACGTGGCTTACAACGCCACCCACCAAGACGATCAGCAAGCCATCTTCCTTCCAGTTGCTCCTCCGCCCAATGCAGATTCGAGCACCGTAGCCTTATTTGCCCTCATCAATCAGACCAATCCGCTGATCACACACCAGAACACCAGAATTGAAGCACTGGAGCAAGGGCGGGCACTGCGATCTTCCCCGTGAAGACATCGTCGTCCACCGTCACCTCGCCGTTCTCCTTCCCCGCGAAGGACCCCTTCCGAAGAATCTCGAACCCCCTCGCCGGTGCGCGAGGGCCGTCGGCCATGCCTGGAGCACCCCCAGCCAGCGATCTCCCAGAAGCGCCATTGCTCCCCGCCTCAGAAGGAACCCAGGCCCTCCGCAGCTACCTAGAAGTCCAAACCCACTAAGGAGGGACCGAAGAACCGTTCGAGGAACTCCCCTCCACGACATCATCGATCCCCTTTCGGGGTCCCCGGCCGGAAGCGACGACGATGACCAGAGGACCCCTCTGTCGTGGGAGATCATGAACGCTCCAATTCCTGCGGGCATGGAGAAACCTCCACCGTTGGGGACCTACGACGGTCTGGCCGACCCCGACGATCACGTCGAAAGTTTTGAAGCAATGCTCGACTTCCGAAACATCAGAGGAGCCATCAGGTGCAGGCTTTTCCCCACCACCTTGCGGAAGGGCGCGATGACTTGGTACAAGGGTTTGGCACTTGGGTCGATCACATCCTGGAAGCAGCTAAGACAACGATTCACCAAACACTTTACTGTGTCTCGTCGACACACGAAGACGGAGGCTGCCCTAGAGAGCATCTTCCAAGGGAATAACGAATCTCTCCGGAACTACATCGAGAGATTCAACAGAGAAGCTGTCGAGGTCCATACGACCGACGACATGAAGAAGTACCTGATCATCCATGGACTGCATTTTGGATCTGATTTTGCCAAGTCTGTGGGCCTCCGTAGACCCCTCCGTCTCGAGGACCTCCTCCAACGTGCTCAGTCGTATATCGAGCTCGAGGAGTCCGAGGCAGCGCAGATCGCCCTTGAGTCGAGGAACAAAGAAGGCCCCCGCGGCCACAAAGATGAAGACTCTCCTCCCCGACGAGGAGGAGAAAGAAAGAAAGAAAATCGCCCCCATGATCCTCGTGAACCGCGTGGACCAGCTGGCCGGTTCACGGAGTACACCCTGCTAAACGCTCCCCGCGTGCGTATCCTCTACGAGTGCCAGAACGCAGAATTTGTGAAAGGAGGAGTCCGCTTTCCGAAGCCCACTGCCCCCAAACTAAACGTTGACAAGTCAAAATACTGTAGGTTCCACCGGAGCCACGGGTATGTCACCGAAGACTGCATCCATCTCAAAGATGCGATTGAAATTCTGATCAAGGAAGGGCACTTAAAGAAGTACGCCCAGAAGAACGATGCTCCTCGCCCCAGCTCCCGGGAAGCCCAGAACGTCGAGGAGGCGACACCCCCTCCTGACGAGAGTCATCTTCAGGTTGCCCTCAGCGTCACCCGACCCGAAGACTTCTTCGTCCCCGTAATCATTGAGGGCCAAGAAGCAATTCGCAACATGTGGGCGACCTTCCCCCACGAGGACCTCGTCTCTGCCCGTAGCACCTGGGAAGGCTTCCCCAAAACAATGGTCATCTCCGGGGGTGGTTACGAAAAGCTGTCTGTCGAATCTATCAAACGGAAATTTGACGAACTGGAGTCTGCGACATCGGCGAAGACCACTACTCTTGAGAAGGTGCAAGGGAGATCAAACCTTATCACTTTCTACCTCGAAGAGCTCCCCGGCGGAGCGTCCAACGCCACTATCCCCCTCCTAGTCAGGGCCCAGATGGCAAATTTTGATGTCCGAAGGATTCTCGTCGACCAGGGGGGTTCGGTCGACATCATGTATGCCCATCTGTTCGGGACCCTTCAGCTCGACGAGAGACATCTGACCCCATACGTTGGATCAGATCTGCAGGGATTCAACGGAACCACCACCAGACCATGGGGTTACGTTGAGCTGATGGTCACATTCGGGGCCGAAGACACTGCCTTGGTGGTCGAATGTCCATCCCTCTATAACTGCATCCTCGGGAGGACTACCCTGGCCGAACTCACCGCAGTGCCGTCAACGGTTTACCTCAAGATGAAGTACTACATGACCAGGGGACGTGTAGTTACGATGCACGGGAACATAGACGCGGCCAGGAGGTTCTTCGACGCTGCGATCAAAGGCATGAGCTCCATCGGCACCAAGCCCAAGACCGGAGCAAAGCCATCCATGGACGCCGTGCAGAGACCTCTCCCGCCCGTCAACGCGGTCGACCTCGACAGCAGGTTCATGGGCGAGCTCGAAGAGGACAAAGTTGAGGATCTCGACCCCCAGGCGGAAAACAACGGGCGGCCTCTCCACCCAACACGCCCCATCCCCGATGGAGACTTTGAGCTCGTTGCCCTCGGGGACGATCCAGATCGTAACGTGAAGATTGGCACCGGGATCCCCGACCTGGCGAAGGAGCAGCTGAAGGCATGTCTCCGGGAAAACGCTGATCTGTTCGCGTGGAGCGCCTCCGAGATGCCTGGCCTTGACCCCGACGTGGCTTGCCATCGGCTCGCAGTAGATCCGGCCGCTAGGGCCATAGCTCAACGTAGGCGTAAGCAGTCCCCCGAAAAAGCGGAGGCTGCTGAAAAAGCTGTAAAAGACCTCCTAGAGGCAAATTTTATTTCGGAGGCCAGGTACACAACCGGGCTGTCCAATGTTATACTTGTAAAAAAGAATAATGGAAAATGAAGGATGTGCATTGATTATACTGATCTCAACCGGGCTTGCCCGAAAGACTGCTACCCTTTGCCTAACATCGACCAACTGGTCGACAATTCTGCAGGTTACAAACTATTATCCTTCATGGACGCTTACTCGGGATATAACTAAATTCCAATGAACAAGGTCGACAAATGGCACACGGCTTTCATGACCGCGTAGGGCAACAACTATTACAATGTGATGCCCTTCGGTCTGAAGAACACCGGTGCGGCCTACCAACGGATGATGAATAAGGTTTTCCGGGCTGAAATCGGCGACATGCTCGAGGTCTACATGGACGACATGATCGTCAAATTGGCGGAAGAAGTCAACCATGCCGCGCATCTTAAAAAGGTGTTCGACATAACGAGGAGGTGCCGCATGAGGTTCAATCCCGACAAATGCACCTTCGGCGTTCGGGCAGGTAAGTTCCTCGGCTTTTACCTCACAGAGCGAGGAATCGAAGCCAACCCCGACAAGTGTAGGGCCTTCTCCGAGATCCCTACTCCGGACTCGAAGAAGTCAATACAATCGTTGAACGGGATGCTCACCGCTCTCTCCCGCTTCGTCGCCAAGTCTGCACAGTACGCACTCCCCTTTTTCAAACTTTTTCGACAAAAAGCGGAGTTCGAATGGAGCGAAGAATGCGAGCAGGCGCTCGTCCACTTAAAACAAGTCCTATCACAACCCCCCGTCCTCTCACGGCCTGAGAGCGGGGAGACACTTTTCTTGTATCTTGCAATCACGAGTGAAGCAGTCAGCGCCGTCCTTATTCGGGAAACCCCGGATGGGCAGAAGCCAATTTACTTCACGAGCAAAGCCCTCCAAGGCCCCAAGCTCAGATATTAGCAGATAGAGAAAGTCGCCCTGGCCCTCGTTACCGCGGCCAGGAGGCTACGCCACTACTTCCTCGCCCATACCGTCGTCGTAAGGACCGAACAACCTATAAGGCAGCTCCTTGGACGACCGGACATGGCCGGGAGGATGCTCAGGTGGTCGCTCGAACTCGCCGAGTTTGACATCCAATACGAAGGGAGGAAAGCCCTGAAGGCTCAGGTATTGGCCGACTTTGTAGCGGAGATGACCATCCCGGAACCTTCGACCAACGGATCCCAGAAATGGACGATCTATGTCGATGGAGCATCCAGCCCGCAGGGAAGCAGTGCGGGCATCATCCTCGAAAACGAGGAAGGCATCCTGATCGAGGTATCCCTCGAACTATCCTTCCCGACGTCGAACAACCAGGCGGAGTACGAGGCCTTCCTCGCAAGACTTCGGCTAGCCGAGGACCTCGGCGCCAAGGAGGTCAAACTCTTCACCGACTCCCAGCTCGTGGCCTCGCAAGTCCGAGGAGAGTACCAGGCCAAGAACGACAACCTCATAGAATACTTGGCCTTGGTGAAAGAAAAGATGAAAAAGTTCACCTCCGCGGAAGTAACTCACATCCCCCGCGAGCACAATGCCCGAGCAGATGTCTTGTCCAAATTGGCAAGCACAAAGAAGAAAGGCGGAAACAAATCTGTCATACAAGAAGTGATTTCCCGCCCGAGCATCGACAAACCCGCTGCAGTTTCGGACATAAACGCCATTGGTGACAGCAATTGCTGGATGACCCATGTATACGAGTACCTCATGACGGGTAAACTACCCGAAGATCCCAAAGAAGCAGGAATGGTCAAGAGACGGGCGTGCTCGTACACTATAGTCGAGGATAAGCTATACCGGTGAGGGTTTTCTATTCCCCTCCTCAGATGTGTCGAGGAGACCAAGGTCCCCGGCATACTCCAGGAGATCCATGAGGGAATCAATGTGCAGCACCTAGGTGGACGATCGTTAGCCCGCAAAGCACTTCGGGCAGGGTATTACTGGCCCACCATGCAACAGGACACCAAGGAACACGTCAAAAAGTGCGATATATGCCAACGACATGGGGACATGCACCTCGCTCCTCCTAACGAGCTCAGAACACTGTCCTCCCCATGGCCGTTTGCGTGGTGGGGAATGGATATCCTCGGACCTTTCGTCCAGGGGTCGTATCAAAACAAATACCTCATCGTCGGGGTGGATTACTTCACGAAGTGGATTGAGGCAGAAGCATTGGCCAAAATCACGGCCTTTAACATACTACATTTTTACAAAAGAAACATCCTCGCCCCTTTCGGCGTGCCTTAAGCTATTGTCACCGACAACGGAACGCAGTTCACCGACAGGAACTTCCAAGACTTCGTCACAAAACTAGGCACGAAGAAACACTTCACGTCAGTCGAGCACCCTCAAACGAATGGATAGGCTGAGGTGGCGAACAGAGTGATCCTCCGAGGATTAAGACGTCGACTAGGCGACGCTAAACAACGGTGGGTCGAGGAGCTACACAGCGTCCTCTGGGCCTACCGGACAACCCCACACTCCACAACCGGGGAGACCCCCTTTCGTCTGACCTATGTAATTGAAGCGGTGATCCCCGTGGAGATCAGGGAACCCTCGAGAAGGACAGAATCCCCCCTCAACGGGGGCGTGAAGGATGAAGCCTTGAGGGAAGAGCTCGATTTCGTCGAGGAGACACGTTCGGGGGCTTCTCTCCGAGAAGCTTCACTTAAACAGAAAATAACACTATGTTATAATGACAAAGTTATCAAACGTGATTTTCAGGTAGGCACCCTCGTCCTACGAAGGAACCAGAAAGACTCGCGAGAAGGCAAACTCGCCGCGAACTGGGAGGCCTCGTACTGCGTCCGCGCAAAAACGGGGACATGAGCCTACTTCCTCGAAAATCTGCACGGGGAAGAACTTGCTCGACCACGGAACGCTGAGAAGCTCAAACAATACTACAGTTAAGCACTGCCCGCGACTCACTAGCACCGCGGTTACGAAGACGCACTAAGGTATGAGCGCGCCACCCCTATACAGAACACGATGATCAGAGACCGCGTTGTGTGTGCACGAGGACCTTTGATCCGACGGGGATACCTCGATCGAGCTCCGCCGTTGTTGTACCGATTAGGCAGAACACCCAGCTCGCGATGAAAAGTTCATGCCACGAAGCTAAGACCTCGACCGAGCTCTTAGCCTCGTTGAAGGTCGGAATACGCCTCCGACCACCCGACCGGCTCTCCACGCAGTCGGGGACTATCAAGGTCGAGCAAATCCCAAAGTCTTTACTACTTGGACAAAAAAAACAAAGTATAGAAAATGCATCACACACAATTAAAATAATACAAACAGCACACGAGCAGATAAGCAAAAATACATTGAAGCGGGCAAAAGCCCATTGTACAGATATTACAAACAAATGTCAAAAAGCCCCTGGCACGCAGGCCGGGCAGAAATGTCACAATAAATAAAAATGGCTTGCAGGCCAAACAGAACGGGGAAGAAATGTCTACTCAGCGACGGTCCCATCGGACTGCTCGGGCTCATGAACCTCGTCGACTCGCATCGGCTGCACGATCTGGCCGTTGACCACCTCGTAGTCGGGGTCGATCCCCTCGGTCGAAAGGTCGAGGTTGAGGACCCGAAGCTGCTCCACGGCGTTCTTGAAACCTATGCCAGCTACCGCGAGATTTTCTTTCTCGGCTCCCCGGAGCTTCTCTATCAACGCTGCCCGCGAAGTCAGCAACCTGTCTCCCTCGGTTTCCTCGTCAGCTGGGCGGGCAGCCTCCTCCAACTCGGCGTTCCTCGCCAAAAGACGATCCCTCTCCTCTTCAACACCGACGAGACGTTTCCGCTCCTCCTCGGTGCTCTTCAACTTTTCCTCCAATCTCTGTTGCAGCTCGACCTGGGCCTGGTTTTGGCTTATTCAATCAGCCAGCTCTTTGTCCACCCTCTCCATTTCGGCCGAGATGGACTGGAAACTCTCTTGCAGCTTGTTCAGCTCGCCTTCGGGGTACGCCTCATCGTTCAGAACCAGTGCAGCCGCACAAACCCGCATCACGGCGGACACATCATCCACCAGCGACCTCCTCCAAGAGACCTTGTCGATGCCTAAGATGGCCTGGGCTTTGGGGGTACCCACGCACAAGGAGTTGTTTCCCGTGAAAAAGTTAGGCCTCGAGTGACAAGGCTGGAGCACAAATTTTATAGCAGGACTCTCGTTCTCAGTGAGATCGATGTCCACTGTATCCGAAACCCGCCGCCTCTTCGAGGACTCCTGAGAGCTGGGAGAATCACTGTCCTGGTGAGAGCCAGAGGAACCCCCGACAGTCTGAGGGAGAACGGGGATCTGTGCTCGAAGCTGCTCGACACGACTCTTGCCACCTTTCCTCGCAGCACGGGTAGCCTTCAGCTTTTTGAAGCGCTCCTCAGCACTCGACATCTTTCCTGCAAAAAGAAAATAAACATGTCAGTAATTCGGAGGTCAATATACAAAGAAAAAGTAAGTCGAAGAGGATGGCACCAACTAGCAGCTCGAGAGCATCCTCATCGGAGAACGTCTCGAGGAGGGCCCTCGTATTAATCAGACGACGTTTCGTCAGCACCTGCCCGTCGTCCCCCCGGACGAATTCCCCGTCCATCGTTACGAACGTGCCCCTATTAAAACTGTTGACGAACGCTACTATCTGCTCGTAGGCCAAGCGATCCCCCTCGTCGAGACGGCTAGGCCTGACTTTGTAGCTGTCTGTTGCGTACTTGAAGTGTTCTTCAGTCCAGAACAACGGAAACCTGGGCACGAGGGCCTCCTCTCGCCGCCCATCTACCTCCTCGATAACCCGACGGTACATTGTGGTTACGGCCTCATGTGTGACCGGCCTCACGAGGTAGTACCGGTACTTGAAGTCTCGCACGGAGTCCATGTAAGTGTGAAACAGGCTGTTCACCTGTTTGAAGGACACCCAACCGTGCCTACCGTCGACGGCCTGTCGTTGAAGGTAGAAAATGCGGAAAAACAAGGGCACGGTCGCCCCGATCTGTAGATATTTGCACACTAGCTCGAAGGCCCTAATGAAAGCAAGAGAGTTGGGGTGGAGCTGGGAAGGGGCCAAACGCAGCCAGGTAAATACGGCCTGCTGGAAATCCGTGAAAGGCAGACGCCACCCCGCCTCGTCGAACATAAACTCATAGACAGGAAACCACATCCCGCTGTACGTCGAGCAGATCTGATGATGTGCCTTCGGCCTGAACACGTTCCATGACTTCGACGAGCCCACCAGACGGTGCTCGACGGTACAGAAGATGTCGTCCTCGTCCCCATCGACGAACAGAGACATCATGTTTACGGCCTCCTCACAGGCCCATTCGTCGGGCGATCTCTCCTCGCCGCTGGTTGTCTCTGCCATGGGGGAATCGGGCCCGTCGTAAATATCCAATGATCCCTCGGCCACGGGCAACATGTCCATTTACCTGAAAAGCAGAAGGAAATGGTGAATTTGATGACCCGTATCAAATCTACCCCTCCACCGCTGATCAAGTGAAGGGGCGAGGAGGGAACGTTGGGGAACACGAACCCGCGACCATCCTCGATTCCGCGAGGAGCGATGTTGGGTGGGACCCCGAGATATTCAACCCATGTCCCCGAGACAAACTTCGGTTCCCCGGGGATCACGTCCTTATTCCCCGGGACATTCAACAAAAGAACTGGGAAACGTTCATCTCATGACCCCGGGATATTCTTCATGTCCTCGGGGATTTCATCATCCCTCTGTGCGAGATTCAACGATTAAACTATGAAATACCGCCGTTTTTGCCAGATATTTCAGGAATTGCATGGGAACTTCACCAGTTCACCACAAGATTCACCCTATAAATGCAAACGAAAGGGGGAAAAAGAGAAAAACTTACTTGTAAAACACTTCCGGTAGGGTTCCAGCACGGCGGTTGGTGGCGGCGCACGGTGGCGAAGCAGCGAAGGAATAGAGAGAGAGGAAATCTGAGCAAAAGTGCAAATGAAACGAGATGATCCCTATTTATAAGGGCCTCACAGGACTCAAGGATTGGCTAGGCAATCGATTACGCTAACCTAGTTAGCCGCCCTAGGGAATGATGAGTTGTGACGCGTGGCACACGTTTCCCCACGCACGTCTTTTCATTTCCCAATGCACGCCTACCCATTCGCCTCGCTTCAGACTTCTCATATCCCCGCGGCGTCGCGCATCCTCGGCCAACCCATCCCGAGGGATTGGTTTATCTCTCCCCGGTTGACCTACCGCTCCTCGTTAGCATCCCTTCCTCGATGAGTCCTCGACATGGCTAGCCCTTAAGTCATCACTCTGATGCTCAGAGCAACGACTTGGGGGGCTTCTGTTCGGGACTGGGCTGGGGCATGCTCATCAGTCGAGCAGGCCAAACCCACAAGGTCTGGGATGGCCCAATAAGGACTTCTAGCGAGACCACTGTCGAGCACATGCTCACCTCCACAGGGTCGGGCACACAACTAACCTCGGGTGCGTACGACACTCACAACATGGACCATCGGGCATAGGAACTAAGCCTCCCCGGACTCGCCCCTCCTCGGCGCTCAGATGCTCCTCCCCACGAGGAGCTATCTCCGTCCGTACAAGAGTCCTCCCCGCGAGGACACGTCTCTCCCCGACACGCAAGACTCCTCCCCGCGAGGACACATTCTCACGTAACCACCCACTCCCGATGGAATCGGTCTGCCCTAATTCCAGAGATCTAGGAATGGTTACCCCAGGGCGAAGACCACGTGCTGGTCTTCACTACGCCACGTAAACCCTGGCAGTTACTTGGATTGGCCCTGGCAATCCAGCTCAATGCAAATAACCGTTGGCCCCGCGCTAGGGGCTCTCTATAAATACCCTCTCACTTAAGAGGGTCAGGTTACACACACTTTCTTACTCTAACCTTGTACTTGCTATTATTCTCTGACCACTGACCATTACCTTACTTAAGCGTCGGAGTACCTTGCAGGTACACCCCCCGGCCGTCTTTCAACCTCACCGGAGCTGAAACCCAGACGACGTCGTTGGCCACCAGATACTGTCTGATCCAGGTATGATCAATATATATATATATATGATCGTACCTGGATTAGACAGTTTCTGTGGCCAACAACGTCGTCTGGGCTTCAGCTCCGGTGCGGTTGAAAGACGGCGGGGGGGGGGGGGGGGGGGTGTACCTGCAAGGTACTCCGACGCTCAAGTAAGGTGACTGTCAGAGAATAGCAAGTACAGAGAGGAGAGTGAAAGTGAACGTAACCTGGCCCTCTCAAGTGAGAGGGTATTTATAGAGAGCCCCCAGCGCGGGGCCAATGGTCACTAGCACTGGGCTGGATTGCCAGGCCCAATCCAAGCAACTGCCAGGGCTTACGTGGCGTAGTGAAGACCAGCACGTGGTCTTCGCCCTGGGGTAACTGCTCCTAGATCTCCGGAATTAGTGTAGACCGATTCCATCGGGAGTGGGCAGTTACATGAGAACGTGTCCTCGCAGGGAGAGATATGCCCTCGCGGGGAGGACTCATGTGCGGGCATGGATGAGAATCTTGGGGAGCACGTGGTCGCCGAGGGGAGGCGAGCTCAGAGAAGCTTAGTGCCTTTGCCCGGCATTCTATGCTGCCTGCGCCTGAGCACCGCCGAGTTGGTTGTGGTATGTTCCCGACATAGTTGGTTCGAGCCTGTGCTCGACGTTGGTTGTGATAAGAGGCCCCCTGTTGGGCCATCCCCAGACGAGTGGGTTGGGCCTGCTTGATTGATGGGCAGATCCCGGCCCAGTCCAGAACAGGAGCCCCCCAAGTCGTTGCTCCGAGGTGTCGGAGTAATGACTTAAGGGCCAGCTAGGTCGAGGACTTGCCTAGTCGGGGAAGGGACTCAAAACGGGGAACAGTTGGTAAACCGAGCAGAACGAATAGATCTGCTCGCGCTAGACCGGCCGCATGCGGGCGACGTCGCGGGGACACGAGGAGTCAGGACCGAGGTGAATGAAGAGACGTGTTGGGGAAATGAAAAGACGTGCCTGGGGAAACGTGTGCCACGCGTCACACCTCATCATTGCATAGGGCGGCTACCCTAGGGTAGCATAATCGATTGCCTAGGAAATCCTCGAGGCTCGTGAGGGGCCTATAAAGGGGGCGAGTTCGGGCCATTTGCACGTTCCCACCTTTTTTGCTTCGTATTTCTTCTATTCACCGTTGCCGCTCCGCCGCCGTACACCACCGTGCGCTGCCGTTTTCGCTGTTCCAGTACGCTCTCCGCCACCGCTCAAGTAAGCTCTTAATCCCTTCTGGTTCCTTTTTTCCTTTTTTAGTAGTTTCCCGGCGAGTTAAGGAAGTTCCCGGTACTCCGTTAGGGTTCCGGCCGGGAACGGTGGGGCGTTCCTGGGATTCCGGCAGGATTCAACGGAGGTTTGGGATGAATATCCTTAGGACTCGATGAATGTCCCGATGATTCCATGAACGTCCCGAGGACATGTGATGAATGTCACGGGGAAGTGAGATGGGAGGATTGGAGTCCGAAAAAAGAAAAGATGGGGTGATGGACTCAGGCAGTTTGCCGTGTCCCCGAATGTTTTCTTGCTCGCTGCCCTTTCACTTGATCGGCGGTGGAAGGGTGGATTTGGTCGCGGCCATGAATTCACCTATTTCCTCTGTTTTTCAGGTAAAAAATGGCCGCGAGGATTTCGGGAATTCTCCAAATAGACACCGATCGTACCTGGATCAGACAGTTTCTGTGGCCAACAACGTCGTCTGGGCTTCAGCTCCGGTGCGGTTGAAAGACGGCGGGGGGGTGTACCTGCAAGGTACTCCGACGCTCAAGTAAGGTGATTGTCAGAGAATATCAAGTATAGAGAGGAGAGTGAAAGTTGTAACACCCCCAATCTATACCCCCAATAAAACAAAACCATAAATAAAATTCAAAATTTCATCAAAGTATATTTAAAACATTCACGGCATAGACCGAGGGGTCACATCAATTTGAAACAAACATACAATAACCCTGCTCATACAGATATGCAATAATTCAGGTAGCACAACAAAGGAACTGAGTTCCTAACACCCACAATCCAATTACAGAATAAAATTGGAAAATCCGTAACTGAATCTTGTATATATATATATATATATATATATATATATATATATATATATCATAGAAGTGTATGTGCCATATACAACCATATATGTTCAGACATAATCAACGAGTATTCTACGCAGTTTATATCGAAATTCATCCGTGAAAACATCGATTTCTATCAATTGCTCCTAATTTGAATCGATAAGAAAAGTCGTGAAACAACCAAAACAATTACAACAAACAACACATATACATACACAAGCAAGACATAATTGAAACTTCTCACCCTTACTCGATTATTCGCGCTCGAAACGGAGTTCCCGCGATTTTCCTCTTTCTCCTCTTTTCTTTCCTCTTCCTTTCTATCTTCTCTTTTCTTTCTCTCTATTTTCTTTTCTCTCTTTTTCTTTCCACTTTCTATTTATATAAAATATTTAAACCCCTAAAAGACTATTTTACCCCTCAACTCAAATATCTCGCAAACGCTTTCAAAACGCGATAAAACATAAACAACGATGAAAAATAATATATTTTCACATAAAAGTCAGAAATAAAATAATATAATAATAAAATACTCAAAACGACCAAATTAATTAAAAAGACAAAACTGACAAAACTGACTGGGGCGTTACAACTACATCCTCGGGAAAATACTTCCTCGGAAACTCCCGGCTAAACAATTCCCAAGTAACTTCTTCATCCCCAGCTTCCAACACCTGACGAGTACTAACCCACCAATCATCAGCTTCTTCCTGCAACATGTGAGTACCCAGTCTCACCTTCTGATCCTCAGCACAATCCATAACTCGGAAAATCCTTTCAATCTCTTTCAGCCAAATCTGTGCACCATCAGGATCATGTTTCCCTTTGAAGACAAGCGGTTTGTTCTTCCTGAACTCATCATTACCAGCAGCATTAGGTGCACCCTGCACAACCCGAGTCATTGCTTGCATCGCAGCAACCAAAGCAACATCATTCCTACCAGCCATATTCTGTTCATTTCCAATAACTAAAACTATGGTTAAACAAACAACTCACTCCAAACGCCAACACCAACCAGGACTGACACAAACAGACACGACTGACACAGACTGGCTCTGATACCACTTAATGTAACACCCCCAATCTATACCCCCAATAAAACAAAATGATAAATAAAATTCAAAATTTCATCAGAGTATATTTAAAACATTCACGGCATAGACCGAGGGGCCACATCAATTTGAAACAAATATACAATAACCCTGCTCATACAGATATGCAACAATTCAGGTAGCACAACAAAGGAACTGAGTTCCTAACACCCAAAATCCAATTACAGAATAAAAGCGGAAAATCCGTAACTGAATCTCGTGCATATATATATATCCTAGAAGTGTATGTGCCATATACAACCATACATGTTCAGACATAATAAACGAGTATTCTACGCAGTTTATATCGAAATTCATCCGTGAAAACATCGATTTCTATCAATTGCTCCTAATTTGAATCGATAAGAAAAGTCGCGAAACAACCAAAACAATTACAACAAACAACACATATACATACACAAGCAAGACATAATTGAAACTTCTCACCCTTACCCGATTATTCGCGCTCGAAACGGAGTTCCCGCGATTTTCCTCTTTCTCCTCTTTTCTTTCCTCTTCCTTTCTATCTTCTCTTTTCTTTCTCTCTATTTTCTTTTCTCTCCTTTTCTTTCCACTTTCTATTTATATAAAATATCTAAACCCCTAAAAGACTATTTTACCCCTCAACTCAAATATCTCGCAAACGCTCTCAAAATGCGATAAAATATAAACAACGATGAAAAATAATATATTTTCACATAAAAGTCAGAAATAAAATAATATAATAATAAAATACTCAAAACGACCCAATTAATTAAAAAGACAAAACTGACAAAACTGACTGGGGCGTTACAAAAGTGAACGTAACCTGGTCCTCTCAACGGGGCCAACGGTCACTAGCACTGGGCTGGATTGCCAGGCCCAATCCAAGCAACTGCCAGGGCTTACGTGGCGTAGTGAAGACCAGCACGTGGTCTTCGCCCTGGGGTAACTGCTCCTAGATCTCCGCAATTAAGGCAGACCGATTCCATCGGGAGTGGGCAGTTACATGAGGACGTGTCCTCGCAGGGAGAGACGGGCCCTCGTGGGGAGGACTCATGTGCGGGCATGGATGAGAATCTTGGGGAGCACGTGGTCGTCGGGGGGAGGCGAGCTCGGAGAGGCTTAGTGCCTCTGCCCGGCGTTCTAGGCTGCCTGCGCCCGAGCACCGCCGAGTTGGTTGTGGTATGTGCCAGACATAGTAGGTTCGAGCCTGCGCTCGACGTTGGTTGTGATAAGAGGCCCCCTGTTGGGCCATCCCCAGACGAGTGGGTTGGGCCTGCTCGATTGATGGGCAGACCCCGCCCAGTCCAGAACAATATATATATATATATATATATATACATATATATATATATATATATATATATATATATATATATTAGGGGTTGCAAAATGGATGGATTGAATGTATATGGATTGGATTGTTATTGGATGGATCAAAACAATCCATTAATCCATTAACAATCCACTAAAGCTTCTTTAAAAAAATCAAATCCAATCCATCCATTAAATATAAAATCCATCCAATCCATCCATTAACCTCTTTTTAATGGATGGATATCCATCCATCCATAAAAAAATGTTGTATATTTTAAATTTAAAAAAAAAACTATTCTTTTAAAATAAATTTTTTCCAGTGATTTTTCTCTATTTATCTAGAAATCCATAACTATGGTCTATTAAATAATTGTTTTTATTAATTTCTCTTTCTATCAATTAAATTTCCCTTTCTATCAAATATAATAATTCACTTGTAATCAATAATTAATGTAAAGTTTGTAGAAATAAAATAACAGTAATATAAAGTAGTAATAAATAACAACAACTTAATTAATAACTAATATGCAATAATACTAATGAGCAATCAATAAATATGTATAAACTAATGATAAAATATGTTAACCGAAAATGATTGTTTCAGCACTTATTACCATGGAAATTAAATAAACATTACACGGTAAAATTATTAATTTGATATGAGTTATTATAATTAACTTTTTGATAGAAAAAATATTAATAAACTCTCATTGCTAAAGTTTGTATTATATTACTAAAAAATCATCTAAAACAAAATTTAAAAACAATAAAACTGAAGCATTAAAATACATATTTGAAATTATAATTTTTAAAATAAATTTTATTTTCAGAAAATAAAAGAGAAAAAATATTTTTAAATTATAATATTTTTTATCAGAAAATATAAGAGAAATAAAAATTGTGTTTTTTTAATTATTTTTTATGATATATATTTTTTGAAATAATAAAATAGTTTTTATTATCAGAATGATCCAATGGATTTGAAAAATTTAATGGATGAATTGGATCAATCCATGAATCTAATGGGATGGATTGAGTCCAATCCATTAACTAATTTTATGGGTAATGGATGGATTGGATCGATTTTTACTTAATGAATCCAATTACCACCCCTTATATATATATATATATATATATATATATATATATATATATATATATATATATATATATATATATATATATATATATATTTTATTTTGGCCTTTAAAAACATAAAAATAAAACTGAGAAACACGAGTAACGGATTGTTTTATACCTAGAGATCAACCAAAACACGATTATAGATAAAAAGTGGTGAGAATAGGTGAAATAAATAAATAAAAATAAAATCTATTTTGAGTAGAAATAATAAAGTTTTGAAATTATTATGCAGCAGCAAGTTTAACCTTTCAGATGTGAAATAGTATGTTTTTTTTGGTACGCTACCTATAATACCACAAATTTATTTATTGACAACCTTCTTCCACAATAAATAAAATTATAATTATCCAAAATATAAATGGAGGTGATAATTGTTTCTTTAACCTATTAAAAAAAATGAATGGATACTTAAAAAATAGAACGGGTAATTTTGATTAAATATATTAATTTATCAATATAAAAGACAGAGAAAAATATAATGAATATCTATTAACTTGTAATGAAAAAAATTATATTAAATTTAAATGTCATTTATATTATAATGAATAGTGAAAGATATATATAATCTTACCAAAAACTAATTGAAAACTAAATATTTGTTATTGGCTAGTTGGACAGTGAGTCAAAGACATTTTATTTCATAATGGATTTATTTAATTAAATTGTTAATATTTATCTATAAATTAATTATTTTTTGAAAAATTAAAAGATGAATATTAATATAAATTTATAGTATAAAATAAAATAAAATAGCATGATATATAAGTTTTATAATAATAATAATAATAATAATAATAATAATAATAATAATAATAAAGGATTTTTAAATGTCTATTTATAGTTAAGACAAAAAATATGAAAGTGCTTATAACAATATAATAGAGAATTTCTTATCACACCACCCATGTTTCTTAGGCACCACCTGAATTTCCGTTTTTGCCCCCAGTTTCCGGATGTGCACATTCGTACGCACCAATTTAAAAAAAAAACGTTGATGCGTTCTGTAGCGTGCGATTTTTGTCGGTGACGCGACCACCTTATCGTAGGGGTATTTCCTCACCTCAATGGAAGGAAACGTTGGGTGCTACTTTCTGATTTCCTATTTATCCTGTGAAGCTGAAAGGGAAAGGGAAGTTATCTCAAACTAACCTTGCTTTGCAAATGTTTATCCAAACAAATGCGGTAAAGAGATTGGGGAGTCTAGGGTCAGATTATACAATGGGGAGTTGTCAATTACCCATCCTATACATAGTTATCCATGGGCTGTTAGTTTTAGGTTCTGTTTTTGATACTTGATAGTATTTGTCTGAAAATGGGGAAAGTTTCTTCTTTGGTTTGAGAGATGTGGGAAAGATGTTTTTGTTGTTTTTGGTTTTTTGTTGTTTTTGGTAAGGTACGGGACCTAAGGTTTTTGTTAAGTGTGCTCGCGATCGCTAAGATTTCGCAATCTTATGCCTACGTATTCCCTTAAATGTGACAGGGAAATCAGAGCAATCGTAGTTCCCCCTATACTATGGGAGGAAAAGATTTGGTGTCTTGTTCAAAGCCCAAGATTGAAGCTAAAAGGATGTATTTGTGTCTTGTTCAAAGCCCAAGATTGAAGCTAAAAGGTTTGACTGAGAGAGAATTTGTCATCTCTAAAGGGAGAAATCTCTACTATCCATCACAGAGATTGGTTGGTTTACAAAGGGGTTTACTTTAACTGGAAAGCACTGAATCCAGCAATGCCATAATTTTCTTTGAAAGAGGGGGGCCATGAAGGAATAAACTTTAACTCAGTGTGAGCAATTCCATTTTTCCTTATGGACTTTTCATGCTAAGAGATGGACATTGGCTTGGATGTAAATAATCCAGAGGCTTGCCACTTACAGCAATTAGATGAGAGGTTTGCCAGGATAAAAGAAGGACTACAACTTGGATTTGATCAGTAAGTGTGCCTCTAACAGCAGTTATCTGGGGGTTTGTTTTGATGGTTTGTTTTGATTTGATTTGTGATGTATAGAGAGAATGTCTGCCCACAGAGAGAGTTCCTTGTCTCATATGAGGTTTTGTTGATTTTTGTGTGCCTTGATTGAAGCCCAAGGTTGAAGTTACTGTTTGACTCTGTTTTAGAGAATGTTTATCTGTCTTGTACAAAGCCCAAGATTGAGGCTAAAAGAGACTGACTCTGCAGGGAAGTATTTTTATTTGTCTTGTACAAAGCCCGAGATTGAGGCTAAAAGAGACTGACTCTAAAGGGGATAAATCATTATACAAAGCCTAAGAGGAGGCTAAAATTGACTGACTCCATTGGGGAATATTATATGTGTCTTGTACAAAGCCCAAGATTGAGGCTAAAAGGGAACTGACTCAACTAAAGAGGATTTTATCTATCTTGTACAAAGCCCAAGATTGAGGCTAAAAGGGGTTTACCAACTCAGCTGGGGAGTGGTATTAATGTCTTGTACAAAGCCCAAGATTGAGGCTGACTCTATTGAGGGTTATCATTATACAAAGCCTAAGAGGAGGCTAACTCTGCTGGAGAAAAATCATTGTATAAAGCCTAAGAGGAGGCTATCTTTGGCTAGGGGAATCTTTATACAAAGCCTAAGAGGAGGCTAACTTCTGCTGAACACTGTTTTAGTCTAGAGACAGGTCCAGTATGTTATGGGTAATCCAAAGAGAAAATCAATTCTTATGAGGGATTTCAGATACCATGAGGCTCTGATTGGATTGGAGATTTATTTAAAGAAGGAGCTGGTCCTAGTTTGATATTGTTGACATTGATCAGGGATTGATTAGGATCCCCTGGTGAATTTTGACTCAAGAGGTTAGACTCTTCTAGTAATGCTAGACATGACTAGATGATTATGTATCTGCTCCTATGCTTGTAGGAAGCCTGAAGGTCCTTGTATAAAGCCCAAGAGAAGGCTGAGAACTTTTAAGAAGCCTGTGGGTCCTTGTACAAAGCCCAAGAGGAGGCTGGGATGCTTTTAAGAAGCCCGTGGGACCCAAACCAAATGAAATTTCAAGAAATGCCATTCACTGAGAATAGATCATTTAGTGAACAGTTCAGTGATTTGAAGAAATTCAAAAGATGCTATTCACAGGGAATAGATCATCTCTGGGGAATAGAATTTCTTGTCTATCTACAGTGACAGTCTGTGAAAGGGTTCACCGGGAATGCTTCCTTTCACTTTGTTCCATATTGTATAAGCTCAAGAGAAGGCAAGACTGTATCTGGTAATCCTATGCGGATCTAAGTTTTGACTATATTGAACAGAGTAACCAACTGGCTTGTAATCTAAGTCCTAGACCTAATTTTCGGGGAAAACTCTAACAGATATACAAGTATATATACAGTTGATATATGAAAAGTATTTAAAAGGGTATGAAAGAAGGACTTACAGATGAGCAGCTTTCCCCAATACAATATATATATATATATATTGATCGTACCTGGATCAGACAGTATTTGGTGGCCAACAACGTCTTGCGGACTTCAGCTCCGGTGAGGTTGAAAGACGGCGGGGGGGGGGGGGGGGGGGTGTACCTGCAAGGTACTCCGACGCTCAAGTAAGGCAAGGGTCACAAGTAAAAGCAAGTACAAGGTTAGAGAGTAAGAGAGTGTGTAGCCTGACCCTCTCAAGTGAGAGGGTATTTATAGAGAGCCCCCAGCGCGGGGCCAACAGTCACTAGCACTGGGCTGGATTGCCAGGCCCAATCCAACTAACTGCCATGGCTTAATTGGCGTAGTGAAGACCAGCACGTGGTCTTCGCCCTGGGGTAACCACCCCTAGATCTCCAGAATTAGGGCAGACCGATTCCATCGGGAGTGGGCGGTTACATGAGAACGTGTCCTCCCGGGGAGGAGTCTTGCATTTCGGGGAGAGACGTGTCCTCGCTGGGAAGGACTTATGTGCAGGGGGAGAAGGCTCATCGGGGGAGGAAAACCTGAGTGTCGAGGCGGGGCGAGCTCGGGGAGACATAGCGCCTCTGCCCGACGCTCTATGCTGCGTGTGCCCGAACACCGCCGAGGTGTGGCATGTGCCCGACACTGTTGAAGTGGGCCTGTGCTCGACGTTGGTTGTGATAAGAGGCCTTTGTTGGGCCACTCCAGGACGTGTGGGTTGGGCCTGCTCGATTGAGGGGCAGACCCTGGCCCAATTGGTAGTGGGAATGCATTAAACGTGGTACTTATCCCCAGGTACACGGTTCGATTCCCACGGGAGGCAAAAACACTAGTATAGTTGAAAAAGGAGGCTAGTGATTAAGTCTGAGTTGGTAATAGTGCCAGGACTCGTGCGCGAGCGGCTGCGGGCTGTTACAGGAAGGAGTCTTGCGTGTCGGGGAGAGACGTGTCCTCGCGGGGAAAGACTTATGTGCAGGAGGAGAAAGCTCCTCGTGGGAGGAGAACTTGAGTGTCGAGGAGGGGCGAGCTCGGGGAGACTTAGCGCCTCTGCCCGACGCTCTATGCCGCGTGTGCCCGACACTATTGAAGTGGGCCTGTGCTCGACGTTGGTTGTGATAAGAGGCCTTTGTTGAGCCACTCCAGGACGTGTGGGTTGGTCCTGCTCGATTGAGGGGCAGACCCTGGCCCAGTCCAGAAGACACATATATATATATATATATATATATTAAAGCAGATAAATGAAAGCAGATAAAAACTTACAGGCGAGCAAGCTTCCATGCTGTAATGTTAGTTGTACAAGAAATTGAAGAAAGTTTTGATATAATTACAAGTTTTGAAAATGAAAAAGCCTTGGGTCTTATAACTCAGAGAGAGGTGCCCAGATGACTTATTTGGTAACATTGATCGCACTGCGATATAGACAGATGTTGTGGGACTTATACAGTAGAGGCCCAAGATTATTTATGTACAAAAAGGGAATGGGTCTTATAGCTTAAGGAGAGGCCCAAGATTATTTTCAAAATGGAGAGAGATGGGGCTTACAATACAAGAGAATGCCCAAATTATTTTAAAAAGGCGACGATCGCGTTAGGGTTTTGAAAACTGTACAGAGGGACTTATACAATATTGAGGCCCAAATTAGTTTTGTACAAGGGGTTTGGGTCTTACACTTTATTAGAGGCCCAAAGAGTTATTTTAAAAGAAAAGATGGGGCTTACAACTCAAGAAGATGCCCAAATGATATTTGTTTTGAAAACGGCGATCGCGCCGAGATTTTTAACGTATCGGGACTTATACAATACAGTGAGGCCCAAAAATGGTTTTAGTTAAAAAAGGGATTTGGTTTTACACTCTATTAGAGGCCCAAAAGTGTTTTGAAAAATATTTGTGAGGGTGAAAATAATCAAAACCCTAATTTTGTTGAAAAAATGTAATTAATTTTGAATAAAAATTAATAAAATGATCAAAATTATCAAACAGTTATAAAAAATGTATTGTGATCTTGGATCAATGTTTGAAAAATTATTTTTTTATCCCTAGAATGATTAAAAATCATTTGAATTGGAAAAAATCAAGAAGGAAAAATATTTTAAAATGTTTAAAACAATTAAAATATTAATTCTTTGTAAAAATACCAAATATATGAAATAAATAATATTTTTGGGAAATATTTGTAAAATAAAATATTTTAACATTTTTATGAATTATCAAAAAAAGAACCAATAAAAAATAATTTAATTTGAGAGAGAAATTGATTTTTGAATTAATTAACTAAAATCATAAAAAATATTAAAAATAGCAAAAATGACAAAATGGCAAAAAAGGTCTGCGTGGGTGTTGAACCCATGACCTCAAGGATAACGCGCGCACTCTCTACCACTAGGGTGGTGATACATCCGTGTATCAAAACCACCCCATGTGCATATATGGGTGGCGTTTAGGGGTGTTTAGGGATGTCTTGGACCCTTTCCCAAGGTTTGAGATCAAGTGTAGGTCAACAGTCAATGGTAGGTTGACTTTTTCTTCAGAAAACCCTAATTTGTGATAAGATGAATCTGAGTTCTTGTGGCTTATGAATCAAGCTCTTTGGGTCAATCAAATCTTGTAGATGGATTGATATGATGTATTTGAGATCCTTGAAGTTCATCTTGAGGCTTCAAGCCATGCCTTGCTTCATAAGTCAACTCAAGGGTTGAATTAGGTCAAAACCCTAATTCCTGATTTTTTGGTAAATGGACACTCAAGGTGATTTGGCCATTGTGGATGGACTCTTGAGGTTCCTTTGAGCTTGTTGGACCATTAATTGAGGTATTGGCTCATGCCCAGATGAAAATTTTCATCTGGAGGCCTTGGTCGACCAAAACCCTAATTTGGTGACACTGGCGATCTTGAGGCTTGATTAGCCTAAGATGTTGCACTCTTGTGCTTAATTCTTGATGTGGGATATCTCTTGATCCCCTGTGGATGTTTGAGAGACTAGATAAGTTGAAAATCATGTCACTTTTTGATTGATCCTTTGTCTGAGTTTTCAGAGAGGGCTCAAAACCCTAATCCTCGATTGTAGTGAATGCTTTGCTACTTTTGAGTGGATTGATGAAGTAGGATATGTGTATCCTTATTGTGATGATGATTTGCCCAATGATGGGAAAACTTGTGGTCAAAATTTGGGGTATGACAGATGCCCATATTTAATTTTCTTGTACCCGAGGGTGTGAATGACGAAAGCATTCGGGCATTCAGGGTACAAGAGAATTAAATATCAGAATACCCGAAATTTTGATGATGTCTATGAATGGTAATTTACACATTCATCTTCTTTTGCTAAGCGTTGATACTTAGAAAAGGTAAAACTTCCCCTCGATCCTGGTCTTCAGCCAAGGAACTGGTCTTAGTTTCTGAAACAAACTTCCCCTCGATCCTAGTTTTCAGCCACACAACTGGTCTTAGTTTCTTTTGTCAATAAACTTCCCCTCGATCCTGGTCTTCAGCCAAGGAATTGGTCTTAGTTTCTTTTGTCAATAAACTTCCCCTCGATCCTGGTTTCTTACCAAGGAACTGGTCTTAGTTTCTTTTGTCAATAAACTTCCCCTCGATCCTGGTTTCCTACTAAGGAACTGGTCTCAGTTTCTTCTTGTCGAGTCTTTCTCTTGACAAGGGACGCTATTTGTAGCGGTTTTCATCAAACTTCTCACCGAGGTTTACTGGAAAGATGCCATTTTATGGAAAAAGTGTTGATGTCAGACTTGCTGGGGAAACCCACTGGTCTGAGCTGTAGAAGGTGCGCAAACTTCTCTGTAGGAGACGCCATTTGTCGACCTATTGGGGAAAAGCAAGTCTCTTGAGAGATTGCTTCCTGTTTGGGGAATTTCTTGGGGTATGATAATGTCCATATGGCCAAGAGTCTTTTGTTTAGAGGCTTTCGTTGGGGATTTTCCTTAATCCGGGAAAGTTACTATCATCTTCAATGGCGAAGAGTGATGTTCAGAAGGTGTATAACCTGATGTCTTTTTGCTTTTCAGAGGTTCAAGTCATCAAAGTGGTCAGAGACCTGTTTAAATCCAGGAATTTGCTGGAGAGAAAAGATACTGAAGTAATTGTCTTCCACAAATATCAAACTCGGCGGGGATTTGGAGAGGGTACATCATTTCTGCCTAGGGTTGATGACTCTAACGGAGAGAGGACTTTTACCACAACCAGGAGTGACTGACGTGAATTATGCATTATGAATATGAAAATAGATTAAATATGCATGATGTATGTATGAATGAATGCATATGTTGACAAAACAGACACATCATACAGACAGGTGATGTGTACAACAGGATATCTGGCCACTCTGTGGGGGATGAGAGTATCACTAAAGCGTCGTACGTTTGCTGGGGAACTAAGATCCCTGTTGGCGTTGAAAGTATAAACCTGTTAGTGATTGGAAATCACTCATGCTTTTTCCGAAATAGACTCTTTTGGGGGGGGGGGACAAGACCCATCACTGGCTTCCAGAGTAAGAAATCTACCGAGGACATTTGATTCTGCACTTTGAAGTTTGACCGTTTTTTGGAGAAAACGTGGATATTCCTCTTGTGTTCAACGAAAAAGTAATTGCCGTCTTTGAAAAAGCAGAAATAAATTTAAAACAAGAGTAAATTCATTTTTAGTTTCAAGAATGTCAATCGAATAAACATGTCATTTTGCAAAGCAAAATAAATGAGAATTGTAAACAAAAGGCACAAAGGCTCGAGTTTTATTTATAGGATGGTAATCAGCCGAAAGCGTGATACCATGGAACAATACAAAGTTAGAAAATGGTAATTTAAAGGAAAAAAGGCTACATTGAAATATAACGACCGTTATCCTCCCATCAACTTTGAATTCCAGACATTCTGAGCTTCTGTCGAAGGTGACTCTTACTGGAGATTCTTTGACAGATGATATTACTGCTGAAGCGTTAATCTTAGTCAGATGTATTTACTTGCCATGAATCCCTAACTTTTGCCTGGATTGTAATTTCGGACTCCAATCCACCGAGATATTTTTTCCGCTTTATGTCTCTAATTTTTGCCTGGATCGCCCTTTCGGGTTTTCAATCCACCGAGACGTTTTTTTTTTGTTTATTTAGGCGATGTATTTCTTGACTACATCTATATTTGTGGGATAAGTGAATTCTTCTCCATCCATTGTCGCGAGTCTCAAGGCACCGCGTGAGAAAGCTTTCTTAACAACGTAAGGGCCATCGTAATTCGGGGTCCACTTGCCCCTGGGATCAGTGAGAAATAATGGTAGGTTCTTGAGCACAAGGTCTCCTTCTCTGAAAACACGGGGTCAGACCTTTTTGTCAAACGCCCTTTTCATTCTTTGTTGATACAACTGACCATGGCATAAAGCCGTCATTCTCTTTTCTTCGATGAGGTTTAGCTCATCATGCCTGCTCTGGCCCCATTCAACTTCTGTTAGCTTGGCTTCCATCAAGACTCTCATTGATGGGATTTCTACTTCTATGGGGAGCAATGCTTCCATGCCATATACTAGAGAGAAAGGGGTCGCCCCTGTTGAAGTGCGAACTGATGTGCGATAACCGTGAAGAGAAAAGGGTAACATCTCGTGTCAATCCTTGTAGGTTACAACCATCTTCTAAACAATCTTCTTAATATTCTTGTTAGCCGCTTCTACCACTCCATTCATCTTAGGCCGGTAGGGAGATGAGTTATGGTGTCCGATCTTGAACTCTACGCACAACTCCTTCATCATCTTGTTATTCAGGTTAGGTCCATTATCAGTAATGATCTGGCTCGGAACACCGTAACGGCAGATGAGATTGTTCTTGATAAAACAGACCACTACTTGTCTGGTCACATTTGTGTATGAAGCTGCTTCGATCCATTTGGTGAAGTAATCAATGGCTACTAGGATGAACAGATATCCGTTTGAAGCCTTGGGTTTAATCATGCCGATCAAGTCGATTCCCCATATAGAAAAAGGCCATGGGGAAGAGAGAACTTTGAGATGCGTTGGCGGTACATGGGTTTTGTCAGCATATATCTAACACTTATGACACTTTCTCATGTACTTGTAGCAATCAGATTCCATTGTCAGCCAATAATATCCCGCTCTCAGAATTTTTCTCGCCATTGTATGTCCATTGGCATGAGTGCCAAAGGATCCTTCGTGAATTTCTTTCATCAGCAGGTTTGCTTCGTGTCTATCCACGCATCTGAGCAGAACCGTGTCGAAGTTTCTCATGTAAAGCACATCGTTGTTCAGGAAGAAGTTGCCAGCCAGTCTTCGGAGGGTCTTCCTATCTTTTCTTAATGCCCCCAGTGGGTATTCTTGTCTTTGGCGGAAGCACTTGATATCATGATACCAAGGTTTTTCGTCGATGAAGACTTCTACAGCAAATATGTAGGCAGGCCTATCCAGGCGCATTATGTCAATCTTGGGCACGTTGTTCCATCGACTCACACTGATCATGAAGGATAGAGTAGCTAGTGCATCAGCCATATGATTCTCATCATGAGGAATATGATGAAACTCAACTCTGTTGAAGAAAGGTAGCAACCTTCTTGCGTAGTCTTTGTAAGGCATCAGTCCTGTCTGATGTGTGTGTTGATCTTACACAATACAATTTTTTGGAAACGTTTTTCCCACTATGTATCGTCCCACCTCAAAATCCAATTGATCGTATTATGTGAAGTGGGTGGGTTTCAAAATCACGGTATTTTGTTCAAGTTTACTTGAACCGGGGTGCCCTATACCACTTACATCACCAGAGTGGACGACTCATTTAACAACAAAAGCCGAGACTTGATTGGACCATTTTGTGGAAAGGATGCAAGAGTTCGAGAAATTGAGCAACATTGAAAGAGAATCAAATGCTCAAAAATCAAACGGGGTGCCACCCATAGATTTAGCCGGTGACAAATGTTTTGATTCGTTATAATTTCCTATTAACCCGGACAAATAAGTGTACGTAATTGTGTCTCAATATTAATGAAGTGTAGTATATTCAATTTCTTAATATTTTAACACATTTTTTTATCTTTCCAATAACATTTGTTCATTTGTCAAACAAAGTCTTCAAATAAGTTCTGTTTTCTAAGGTTATGTTTTCTGTCTGGTTTTGAATGGTTCACATTTGTCTACAGCTTCTATAAATTAAGGTGCTCTTGTTTTTTATTTCACACAAACTGAAAATGTCTCAAATGTAGCAAATAAACATCATCTGGTATGTGGCAAAAGTTTAAGCTCACCGAGTACACCTGTCTTGCAGATCTGGAATACGAAGTCCATAGTCTCATACCTTAAGGAAACAATCAAAATATTGTCAAACTGGAGTACCGTTCACCATCGATTGACAACGAAAGGAAGATTGAGTTCAATAACTTTGAACTCAAGACAAATGCAGATGTAAAGACTATGTGAAATACATATTTCATATTTCCGTTTCGAAACAAAAATTTCAGTCTTTCCTCCATGCGGTAACAACCTAATACCATCACTTATACTGACAAATTTATTTTCATTCATAGATATAAGTTTACTTTTGAATCATGTGGGATTAAAATTAACTTTCAAACTACCATCACATATATTTAATATTTGACATATATCTTGTCATGCGTGCTGTCATCAATAGTGTGCATGAGCGGGTATGTATTTTCTATGTTGATGGTGACGAAGATATCGATCATTTTTTCTTTGATTGTGTTAAATCGAATTCTGTTTGGTGTTTGGTGTATGGTTGGTTGAAAGTCGATAACTTTTGTGTATTTGATAGTAACAACCACTTGAGTTTGTGGATTGAGGAAGTTGGGGAGAAGATTTCATTATATAATGCAATTGGATTATGGTGTATTGTTTGTTGGTGTTTGTGGTTTTCTAGAAACCAAATCCTTTTCAACAACGAGATAGGAGATTCGAAATTGGTGATGCAAAAATTGTGCTTAATTTTTGGTGGTGGCTTTCTAAGAATACCTCGTGTAGTTATTACAATTCGTATAATTTCCCGTGGGAGTTCCTTTAATTTAGAACTGTTGTAATTTGTATATGCAGTATGAACGTTGTATTTGGCTTAGGATACCCCTAGTATCTTTATTCATTTAGTCATTATCTTTGCTTATAAAAAAATACTTAATATTTGACATACTTGTAGTGTTAGTGTCCTATTTACCCTTTTCAAAATCCAATTTTTGTGTCCCTCACTCACTTTTCTGAACCCAAAAGTGGTGACGTGAAACCACTTTTGAATCACATACCAAAAAATAAATTTTAAATAGGGTGCCAATTTCACGAGCAAGGGGAAATTTGAGTCCAAAATTGAAATTAAAGCTTCATATTTTTTACACTTAATAGTTAGTTGATCCTCTAAAAAAAGTTTTTTTTTGGTACATGAAAACCTTCATTTCTTATTCAGATGTATATGTGTATGTATGTAATGCAACACTGAATTTTCGACATATATACACTTTGATCTTATAAGGTTTGTCGACTAAATTTAATATTATTAGGGAATTTCTTAATACATCCAGTATGTTTCTAAGGCACCACACGAAATTTCTTTTTTGCCCCCCAGTTTTCGGATATGCACATCCGGACGCACCATTTTTTTAAAAAACGTTGATTAGTTCCGGATGTGCATATCAGGAATAATTCCTGATGTGCAAATCTGGAACAATTTCTTTGTTACTTCGTGCCAGACCCCTCGCCCCCCTCATTCTTTAACTTTTCACTTTCCAAACTTCTCCAAACTCTCTCAAACTCTCAATTTCTCATTCCCACAAATCCCGATTTTTTCCACCCGTGTTCGACGCAGAGCAACTTGTACAACGATCAAAACACTCCAAATCATCTGTATCTGAATTTAATCGGTAAGTTTTTGAATTTTAGAGTTTCGAAGTTATTTTCGAGTAATCGATTTAGAGTAGACATTTACGTGTAGAAATTGTTAGGTAGTATGAATAACATAGGATAGAGACAATGTAAGTATTGTTTGCTGCTTCAAATGGATGATCAGAGCATTAAAATGCCCTTTTCTATAGTACAGTAGCCATGGCTACGTTTTTTGAACCTGAAGATACGTTCCGGATGTGCAGATCCGGAAAAATTTTAACGTTTATTGTTTTTCTGATGTGCACATCGAAAAAACTCAACGTTAAAGATTCTGAGTACTTCCGAATGTGCAAATCCGGAAGAAACTTGTTTTTTTTGTTTATTGTTTTTTTTTAATTCTAATTGATTTATTATGCTTTGCAGATTACATGGCTGCCAGAGACGATCGTATGATACATGGACGGACATCTCAGCATGCATCTGTCCGACGTGAGCGGATGCAGTATATAGTCGAGGGTTCCGGCGCAAAGGTAATTTCAGCAGCCCCTACAGTTGAGGGACATCCTACACCACAGCCTTTTACATCACAGGTTCAGGCCACTCCCCCGTCTACATCTCGGAGGCGTCGGGTTCCTACTGCTGGTTCATCAGGGGCCCCGCCTCATGAGTCTGCTCCTCTAGGCTTGACCCGCACGCAGATAGCTGAGACATATGCTGACTTCCAGTCCCACTTGGTACCGGAAGAGGCTCGGGCGACCAGAGCACCGAGAGATTGGAGCGTTGCTGCCGGGTACATCATGTGGTTCTATATTGTAACACCCCAATTTTTAACAGCGAGAGTGTATTTTTAAAAGGTATTAATTTCATCAATAACTTAATTAAAGGTTTCCTTCGTATGAAAATAGTGTCTTTTTTTTTTAAAACGATACCGCAATAATTTAAAGTTATTAGTGTTTCGAGAGCTCAACATGTTTTATAAAAGAGACTAGCTTAACCATTTTTTTCGTAGATATACTATACAAACAGACGACCACGCGTCAAAGGATAGGAAGTGTAGATAAGTCATAATACAATCCAAAAGCAACAGAATAAAATTCCTCGGCAGACACTCACACAGGAGAGCTGCCCCAAGGAGAAAACTTTTAACCATGCAGTGAAAGTCATATGGCGCACGCCATCTAATACTAGAATACTCCTACCAGCCACAAACTCCATAAACTAAGCCTAACGACAACCGCAATAACCACCTGACCCAGCTCCTCACAAACCACTACACGCACTCATCAGGGTGTGATCCAAACCATCCTCGTCATCTCTGCTCTCAAAGTCGTGTTCGGAGGGGGTCCTTAGTATCGTCGTCCCCTACCTCACCTATGACTGGCTCCAGTGACGACACGCGTACTGGGTCAATGCGAGGGAGCTCCTCTACGGTGAAGATGTCACGAGTAAATGTCGTGTATGGTCCTATAGACATACCTAAATCTAAGGGAGGCGTGGGTATATCATGAATGAAGGGTTCCTCTCCCCTGGCTGAGGCATACGAGGGTATAGGTGGGGCTGAGAGGGAGGTTGACAAACAAAAACGATCTATTTCCCCTGAGAGGAAATTGGAAATTATCAGGGAGGCCGGAATCCGAAAGGTTAGGGCTCGTCGAGAGTACGTGGTCTTTATATCCCTGCCAGCTACAGTGGTGGTCTCCAATATGTTCCCAGTATATGAGACCTGTCCAAGGGCCGGGTTGAACCCCCAGGATGTCTCTGTCCAGTCTTCAGGGAAGGTGAAGTTCGTCGTCTTCGACGGTGGTATCTCCTCGTATCTGGGGTGCGTCGTAATCTATTGGCGTATTCGCCCACACATCCACTGAAAGGGTCATCAATCCGAAAATAACAAATATACAAGAGCAGAGCAACAAGCATAAACAGAAAATACATTATACATGGCTAGAGATCTCATTCTAACACATGTATATAGTCGTTTACAACAATAGTACATATAGCATAATCAAGACTCATTCTTAATGCAATGTCTATATGCCAATGTACATGATTCTGAAATATCAATCCCTCCGCAAAGGGTCGTGGTATCGCAACAGGATTCAGCACCACTAAGGTGATGGGTATCTACACCATCAATCAGACTCAATGATCCACAACGGGATAAGGTGGTTCCCTCTTGGACACGCACCCCGTGCCACCTCTCTAGTGTGCATCTCGTGACTCCTCCCCGGTAGCCATGTAACCATGAAATGCATGAGCATACAATTCCCCATTTCAACATATGGTCAACATCACCACACATCATATGTAATAATTTATCTCATGCATCAAATTTTTGCACAAATATATTTATATAACATTTACTCACCTCCACAATTAGTCACCTTCAAAATAAACACGTAAGAAGATACGGAGCAAATATATACAAAATATATATTTTTTATTATCGAGAAAATATCTAAAAATAGAGAGATGCCCTTACCGTCACGAGCTTTTCGGTTATAGTCTCTGTTCACAAATCGCGTACTATATTGAACCCTAAGTCACGTAATATTTTATCATTAAATATATTATAATATTTATATCTATTTATTATTTATTATAAGGAATTACATTTTTTTTTTCAAATAGCATGAATGGTTCATTAATTAAAATTTCATTTAAAAAAACGTATATAGTTTTAACGTAATAAAAATCTCCTATGCTATTATAATTGTAATTGTTTCTATAGTTAGAGCCTAGTACATATTAGATTAACATGTCATCTTCCAGAACTACACTTAGCGTCCTCAACCACTAGAATTATCAGGTTCATTAATTACCACATGATCCTATAAAATTTTTAACTCATGAAATATCTAATGTTTTTATATTACTTGTTTAATCAACACAACCACTCTAATATAATAATCACATGATATGAGTCTGTTAAAAAAACTAGTTACTAAAAAAAATTGATACATGAAAAATATTTAGCCATTTAGTACGCAGGTTTTTAGCAGAAAATCTATAGCACTTTTTTTTATAGAATATATTTTTAGATAGACCCCTCCTAAAAATACTCTAATAATTTTCAACAAAATTTAAATTTTATTATTATTATTATTATTATTATTATTATTATTATTATTATTATTATTATTATTATTAGTTTAAGAAATCTCATAATTTAATTCTTAAGTCCAAAAATCTCAAATATAATTAAGTCTCCTGGCTACACTCATCAATTGTTTCTAACAGTAAAATATTTTTTTTAAATAATAATATAAAATTCTGGATCACCAAATTTAAATTTTGTTATAATAGTTATTATAATTTTTAACATTTTAAAAAAAAAAGACTATATTTATGGAAGGTGTCAAGTAATAATACATATATATTTAAGTGAATATGAAAGAATTATATTGGAAAAACCTACCTTAATTAAATGTGTGAGTTGTGTGAGCTT
Source organism: Lathyrus tuberosus (assembly GCA_022829125.1). Classification (NCBI taxonomy): domain Eukaryota; kingdom Viridiplantae; phylum Streptophyta; class Magnoliopsida; order Fabales; family Fabaceae; genus Lathyrus; species Lathyrus tuberosus. Next base: position 2,411,660 of record JALAZF010000656.1, on the reverse strand, counting down.
TCAAGAGAGAAAATGGTATTGAGGAAGAAGGTAAGGTGTGAGGAAATTTAGTGATATTGTATTACTGAGAGAGGAAAGGTGTGTGCAGTATCTTGTTCTTTTTCTTTATGTGAGTAGCATATGTATATATAGCCTAGTAACTTTATACTAGTTTTTTCCCGATCACTAGTTAACTCATTTACATTAAACTTCAACTACTAGTTACTAGTAGTAATTATCACACGTCAAATCCCTCTGAGCATTTCATGATGAAGGTGGCATCCATACCTTCTTCGTATCATTGTATACCGCATTAGTGTAATTTCCGGTGTTATGTGACATTGATAAAAATGCCCGAAATAATTTTTGCTGATAATAAAACATTTTTCTCGATTATTCTATACTATAATAAAAAGAAAAATCGGTCGAGAAAATAAAATTTATTATTTTTTTATTATTTATTATTATTTTTTTTTACTCTATCGGAAATAATTTTGTGATTTCATTGATAAAATTTCGTTAAGAACCGAGACTATTTTAAAATTTTAAGCGGTTAAAATTATCGTTTATTGGAGAGACCGGAAATTAGTTCAAACAGAGAAAATATTTTTATTTTACAATTCCATCATAAATAATTTTATTATTCTATCCTTAAAAATTTCGTTTAAAAAAAATGGGTTGTTTCAAAAATTACGGCGGCTAATTTGCCGAATGCTAAAGAGACTGAAATCGATATTTTTAGAAAATTTCTATCGTGAACCACTAATGAAATAAAATTCCTAAAAACTCGAATTTACTTATATAAAAATTATTTAAATTTAAATTCGACCAAAATATTTTATCGATGTGCGAATATACTATAATCTTAAAATATTTATTTATTTATTTTAAAATTACGGGTCTTACAATACATCCCCCCTAAAAGAGTTTCGTCCTCGAAACTATGGGTCGGTAAATAAATCCGGGTATTTCTCTCGGATTGCACTCTCAAGTTCCCAAGTTGCATCACCAGTGGCTTGGTTCCAAATTATTTTAACCAACTGAATTTCCTTATTTCTCAATAGTTTCATCTTTCTATCCTCGATCCTAACGGGTATTACTTCAAATGACAAATTGTCTTTAAGTTGAATGGTGTCTGGTTTGATTACATGGGAAGGGTCCGAAATGTATTTTCGTAGTTGTGAGACATGAAAAACATCATGTATCTGAGATAGAAAGGTAGGTAATGCAATTTGGTAAGCCATAGGTCAAAATTTTGAAGTTATTTGATAGGGCCCAATAAACTTTGGAGTTAACTTCCGCGTCTTGATTGCTCTCCCCACCCTTGTGGTGGGTGTGACACGGAGGAACACATGGTCTCCTTCTTTGAAATCTAATGGCCTACGTCTTTTGTCAGCGTAGCTTTTCTGACGATCTTGCGAAACCTTAATCTTTTCCCTAATGATTTTAACCTTCTCTGTAGTCTGTTGAACCATTTCTGGATCGACGATCATACTTTCACCATCTTGATACCAACATACTGGCGTTTGACATTTTCGTCCATATAACACCTCAAATGGAGCCATTCCAATACTAACATGGAAACTGTTGTTGTAGGTGAATTCGATTAGTGGTAGTATATCGTCCCAACTCCCTCTATCATCCAGTACACATGCCCGAAGCAGATCCTCCAATGACTGATTCGTTCGTTCCGTCTGTCCATCTGTTTGTGGATGATATGCCGAACTTAGTCTCAGTTTTGTCCCAAGTGCTCCGTGTAACGAACCCCAAAAATGTGACGTGAACTTTGGGTCTCAGTCTGACACGATGCTAGAAGGTACCCCATGTAATCTAACAATCTCAGAAATATAGATTTCTGTTAACTTGGCCACATTATAGGTTGTTCTCACAGGTAAGAAATGAGAAGACTTGGTCAAACGATCGACAATTACCCAAATTGAGTCATGCATCCTTCTAGTTTTGGGTAACCTAGTGATAAAATCCATTGAAATACTATCCCACTTCCATTCGGGAATATCTAAGGTTTGCAACATTCCTGCTGTCCTTTGGTGTTCTATCTTTGCTTTTTGGCAAGTCAAACACGATGCTACGTAATCTGCCACCTCCTTCTTCATTCCTGGGCACCAATAGTTTTGCCTCAAATCCTTATACATTTTTGTTGCTCTAGGGTGAATGCTTAATTTGCTCTTGTGGGCCTCCTATAAAATTAGTTTCCTTATCTCTGCAACATCGGGTACACAAATTCGTTTGTTGCACCTTAAGATATTATCTGGTCCTACTTTAAAATCGGGTGCCTTTCCTTGTACCATCAATTCCCTTTTCTCTTCTAAGAGTGGATTGTCTTGACAGTCTCGAATATCTTCCAAAAGCCCATTAGAAATTCTGATCATTCTACATTGTAGAGTTCCGTGTCCCAGCTCTACATCTAGGTGCATGTCTCTAAATGCCTCCCATAGCTCTTGTTGTTTGGCCATCAATGTTGCTGTCACAAGAATACCCTTCCTACTTAACGCATCTGCCACGACGTTTGCTTTTCCTGGGTGATATTGTAATGTGAAATCGTAGTCCTTCAAGGTTTTCATCCATCTCCTTTGTCTCGTGTTCAATTCCTTCTGATCAAACAAGTACTTCAAACTCTTGTGGTCGCTAAATATCGTGAACATACATCCATAGAGATAATGACGCCAAATCTTTAGCGCAAAAACTACTGCTGCAAGTTCTAAGTCATGAGTGGGATAATTTCTTTCGTGAATCTTCAATTGTCTTGAAGCATATGCTACCGCCTTCCGGTGCTGCATCAACACATATCCTAATCCTTGATGGGATGCATCACAATAAACTTCGTATGGCTCCTCAGGTTGTGGCAGAATTAATATAGGCGACATCGTAAGTTTCCTTTTTAATAATTGAAAATTAGCTTCACATTTCTCAGTCCAAGCAAAAGGTTGATCCTTTCGAGTTAGTTGAATCAATGGAGCTATTATCTTTGCGAATCCCTCAATGAATCGTCGATAGTATCCGGCTAATCCTACAAAACTTCTTATGTCGGTGGCTGTCTGAGGCTGATTCCATGCGAGCACAGTCTCAATTTTTGCTGGATCGACAACAATGCCTTCCTTTGATATGACATGTCCCAAGAAATTTACTTTTCCTAGCCAGAATTCACATTTGGATGGATTAGCATACAACTTCTTTTCACGCAGAATTTGCAGCACTTGACGCAGATGTTCTTCGTCTTCCGTTTTACTTTGAGAGTAAACAAGAATATCATCAATGAATACAACGACGAATTTATCCAGAAATGGGTGGAAAATTCGATTCATGTAATCCATGAAAATAGCAGACGCATTAGTCACTCCAAACGGCATGACTAGGTACTCATAATGTCCGTAACGAGTCCTGAATGCAGTCTTTGGTATGTCTTCTTCTCTTACCCGAATCTGATGATAGCCGGACTTCAGATCAATCTTAGAAAACACAGATGCTCTTTTAAGTTGATCCATCAAGTCATCAATGCGAGGTAAGGGATATTGATTCTTCACAGTCGCCTTGTTAAGTTGCCTGTAGTCCACACATAGTCGAGAACGCTCGTCCTTCTTCTTTACCAAAAGTACTGGAGCTCCCCATGGTGAAACACTTTGCCTAATGAGTCCTTTCTCCAGTAATTCTTCCAATTGTTCCTTAATCTCTTGGAGTTCTTTTGGCGTCATCCGATATGGTGCAATGGAAATGGGTCCAGTTCTCGGATGTAAGTCAATGAAGAATTCAATGTCTCTTACAGGTGGTAAACCGGGAATCTCATTGGGAAACACATCCTGAAAGTCTTGAGTAACTAACATGTCTTCAATCTTGAATTCCCCATTTACCTCCGCGCTAGCAAGAATCGAAAGGTCAAAGGCTCCATTCTTTAGAGAACCTTTGAGTTGGTTAGCTGATAGGTATTTAACAACCCCAGGCTCAAGCAAAATAACCAACTTTCGAGCACAATCTAACATAACATAATGGAAGGACATCCAATCCATTCCGAGAATAATCTCGAGAGATTGTAGGGGTAAACATATTAGATTAACTAGAAATTCTCTCTCCTGAACAACTACCTTACATAATAGGCATGCAGTGTTCACAATTAGGACCTTGGCAGGGGTAGACACTACCAAGTCAAAAGGTAGTGGGGTTACTACCATTTTCAATCTATCAACACAATCCTTAGATATGAATGAATGCGTTGCTCCATAATCGAAAAGTGCGATTAAAATTGTACCTCCAATTTCACAGCTCCCCTGAATCAAGTTGTTTGATTGAGACCCTCCTTCTGCACTCATGCAATACACCCATCCTTTAGCTAATGGTCGGACGATTTTGGCAGTATTAACAGCTAACTTTGCCTTTGGAGCCCTGCAATCTTTTTCCATATGCCCCTTTTTGTTGTATTTGAAGCATGTAGGACCTTTATTAGGACATTCATTCGCATAATGCCCTCCTTCACCACATTGGTACCAACGTACCCCTGAGGCAGCTTGAGTTCCTCCTCCTCTGGTGTTATGGTTTTCTGTTCGTTGAGGTCCTCGATTATTATAGTGTGGTCGTTGGTATGGCCTTGCATGTTGTTTATTACGTCCATGATTCTGAAAATTTGAACGATTAGGTCCTCTAGAGTTCTGGACCACCCCACGATTTGCCCTTCTATTTTTCATGTCCTCCACCTCTCTGCATTTTTCCACTAATGGTTGAAAGCGCTGTATCCCTAAGGGTACCACCGAGTCTTGCAGTTCATACTTGAGTCCTTCTTGGAAACGGTGACACATGTAACCTTCATCTACTCCTTCCCTGAAGAATAAAAAATACCTGGATAAGGTTTCAAATTTGGCGGCGTACTCACCTCCAGTCATGGCCCCTTGTCGAAGTTTCAGAAAATCGTCTCCTAATTTGGTCCTCGCACTTATGGGAAAGTATTTGTCTAAGAACTTTGTTTTAAAAGCTTCCCAATTTACTTCTTCTTGTGCGCCCTCCATCATCAATCTAGTGCTTCTCCACCAATACTCTGCATCGCCTAAGAGGAGGTACGTGGCATATAACACCTTTGCGCCTGGAGGACAATTGACTACCTCAAAGATCTTCTCAATCTCTTGTAACCATAAATCAGCCTTCTCGGGAGTAACATCCCCGTGGAATTTAGGTGGATCGTGGCGACGGAAATCAATCAATCCTTTTGATTCCCCAACTCGTATTTCTCTGTCCCGCTTCTCCAAATCTCGAAGGTTTTTAGCGGCAGTTTAGGCGGTGACAGCAGCTTCCATATTAGCCATAGCTTGGGCCATTTGATCCACCTGATGGTTTGTATTGTCCCGTCTTAGAGGCATATCTTTCCTACAAAACCAACACCCAATTATAATCCTCATCACATGTTTCAAGATAATTTTCCAATATCTCACTTTCAAATCATGAGTAGAGGTCAGAACTTAACGATCTTAAAACGCGGTTATAAGCTCTATACTTTACTAAATCAGCTTAGAACACTAAACTCACAATCCCCTCCAGAAGATTACCCAAGGCTCTGATACCACAATGTAACACCCAAATTTTTAACAGCGAGAGTGTATTTTTAAAAGGTATTAATTTCATCAATAACTTAATTAAAGGTTTCCTTCGTATGAAAATAGTGTCTTTTTTTTAAAAATGATACCGCAATAATTTATAGTTATTAGTGTTTCGAGAGCTCAACATGTTTTATAAAAGAGACTAGCTTAACCATTTTTTTTCGTAGATATACTATACAAACAGACGACCATGCTTCAAAGGATAAGAAGTGTAGATAAGTCATAATACAATCCAAAAGCAACAGAATAAAAGTCCTCGGCAGACACTCACACAGGAGAGCTTCCCCAAGGAGAAAACTTTTAACCATGCAGTGAAAGTCATATGGCGCACACCATCTAATACTAGAATACTCCTACCAACCAAAAACTCCCTTAACTAAGCCTAACGACAACCGCAATAACCACCTGGCCCAGCTCCTCACAAACCACTACACGGACTCATCAGGGTGTGATCCGAACCATCCTCGTCATCTCCGCTCTCAAAGTCGTGTTCGGAGGGGTCCTCAGTGTCGTCGTCCCCTACCTCACCTATGACTGGATCCAGTAACGGCACGCGTACTGGGTCAATGAGAGGGAGCTCCTCTACGGTGAAGATGTCACGAGTAAATGTCGTGTATGGTCCTATAGACATACCTAAATCTAAGGGAGGCGTGGGTATATCATGAAAGAAGGGCTCCCCTCCCCTGGCTGAGGCATACGAGGGTATAGGTGGGGCTGAGAGGGAGGTTGACAAACCAAAACGATCTATTTCCCCTGAGAGGAAACTAGAAATGATCAGGGAGGCCGGAATCCGAAAGGTTAGGGCTCGTCGAGAGTACGTGGTCTTTATATCCCTGCCAGCTACAGTGGTGGTCTCCAATACGTTCCCAGTATATGAGACCTGTCCTAGGGCCGGGTTGAACCCCCAGGATGTCTCTGTCCAGTCTTCAGGGAAGGTGAAGTCCGTCGTCTTCGACGGTGGTATCTCCTCGTATCCGGGGTGCGTCATAATCTATTGGCGTATTCGCCCACACATCCACTGAAAGGGTCATCAATCCGAAAATAACAAATATACAAGAGCAGAGCAACAAGCATAAACAGAGAATACATTATACATGGCTAGAGATCTCATTCTAACACATGTATATAGTCGTTTACAACAATAGTACATATAGCATAATCAAGACTCATTCTTAATGCATTGTCTATATGTCAATGTACATGATTCCGGAATATCAATCCCTCCGCAAAGGGCCGTGGTATCGCAACAGGATTTAGCACCACTAAGGTGATGGGTATCTACACCATCAATCAGACTCAATGATCCACAACGGGATAAGGTCGTTCCCTCTTGGACACGCACCCCGTGCCACTTCTCAGGTGTGCACCTCGTGACTCCTCCTCGGTAGCCACGTAACCATGAAATGCATGAGCATACAATTCCCCATTTCAACATATGGTCAACATCACCACATCATATGTAATAATTTATCTCATGCATCAAATTTTTGCACAAATATATTTATATAACATTTACTCACCTCCACAATTAGTCACCTTCAAAATAAACATGTAAGAAGATACGGAGGAAATATATACAAAATATTTTTTTTTATTATCGAGAAAATATCTAAAAATAGAGAGATGCCCTTACCGTCACGAGCTTTTCGATTATAGCCTCTGTTCACAAATCGCGTACTATTGAACCCTAAATCACGTAATATTTTATCATTAAATATATTATAATATTTATATCTATTTATTATTTATTATAAGGAATTACATTTTTTTTTTCAAATAGCATGAATGGTTCATTAATTAAATTTCATTTAAAAAAACGTATATAGTTTTAACGTAATAAAAATCTCCTATGCTATTCTAATTGTAATTGTTTTTATAGTTAGAGCCTAGTACATAATAGATTAACATGTCATCTTTCAGAACTACACTTAGTGTCCTCAACCACTAGAATTATCAGGTTCATTAATTACCACATGATACTATAAAATTTTTAACTCATGAAATATCTAATGTTTTTATATTACTTGTTTAATCAACACAACCACTCTAATATAATAATCACATGATATGAGTCTGTTAAAAAAACTAGTTACTAACAAAAATTGATACATGAAAAATATTTAGCCATTTAGTACGCAGGTTTTTAGCAGAAAATCTATAGCACTTTTTTTTTATAGAATATATTTTTAGATAGACCCCTCCTAAAAATACTCTAATAATTCTCAACAAAATTTAAATTTTATTATTATTATTATTATTATTATTATTATTATTATTATTATTATTATTATTAGTTTAAGAAATCTCATAATTTAATTCTTAAGTCCAAAAATCTCAAATATAATTAAGTCTCCTGGCTTCACTCATCAATTGTTTCTAACCGTAAAATAATTTTTTTTTAATAATAATATAAAATTCTGGATCAACAAATTTAAATTTTGTTATAATAGTTATTATAATTTTTAACATTTAAAAAAAAATGACTATATTTATGGAAGGTGTCAAGTAATAATACATATATATTTAAGTGAATATGAAAGAATTATATTGGAAAAACCTACCTTAATTAAATGTGTGAGTTGTGTGAACTTTCAAGAGAGAAAATGGTATTGAGGAAGAAGGTAAGGTGTGAGGAAATTTAGTGATATTGTATTACCGAGAGAGGAAAGGTGTGTGCAGTATCTTGTTCTTTTTCTTTATGTGAGTAGCATATGTATATATAGCCTAGTAACTTTATACTAGTTTTTTCCCAATCACTAGTTAACTCATTTACATTAAACTTCAACTACTAGTTACTAGTAGTAATTATCACACGTCAAATCCCTCTGAGCATTTCATGATGAAGGTGACGTCCATATCTTCTTCGTATCATTGTATACCGCATTAGTGTAATTTCCGGTGTTATGTGACATTGATAAAAATGCCCGAAAGAATTTTTTTATTATTTATTATTATTATTTTTTTTACTCCATCGGAAATAATTTTGTGATTTCATTGATAAATTTCGTTAAGAACCGAGACTATTTTAAAATTTTAAGCGGTTAAAATTATCGTTTATTGGAGAGACCGGAAATTAGTTCAAACAAAGAAAATATTTTTATTTTACAATTCCATCATAAATAATTTTATTATTCTATCCTTAAATTTTCGTTTAAAAAAAATGGGTTGTTCCAAAAATTACGGCGGCTAATTTGCCGAACGCTAAAGAGACTGAAATCGATATTTTTAGAAAATTTCTATCGTGAACCACTAATGAAATAAAATTCCTAAATACTCGATTTTACTTATATAAAAATTATTTAAATTTAAATTCGACCAAAATATTTTATCGATGTGTGAATATACTATAATCTTAAAATCTTTATTTATTTATTTTAAAATTACGGGTCTTACATATATCGTCTCACACCCATGCATGGTGCCCACTGCTGAGGGATCGCCACCCAGACATGCTCATCAGGAGATATTAGAGGAGCAACAGTCTCACCTGCACCATACTCAGGATGTCCTACCTCGCTGTCATGAGATAGAGGAGATAGCGCGGGCGACCATTGCGGACGGTCACCTCTCTAAGGGCTCAGGTGGCAGACTTGCCATGGATATAATTATTGAGATTGCTCGGGGGGAACTTCAGTACCGCAGACATCGAGGCAGGACGCCGGGTAGGGGCAGAGGAGCAGGGGAGCTAGGAGAGATCCTTCAGCATACACAGTAGTTTTTTGTTTGATGTATTCTATTTTTATCACATTTATGTACTGTATTTTGACAGGAGTACTATTATGTATATATATCATTTTATTTTATATATCGATGTTTTCGAATGTATAATAAGTTGCGATGATATATTAACATCTGCGACCAACCAACAAAACTGATTGTTTTAAAAAAAACAATTCTGCTATTTTTCCTGATCTGCACATCCAGAATTATTCCGAATATGCACATCCGGAATAAATCAATGTTTTTTAAAAATATGGTGCGTCTGGATGTGCAAATCTGAAAACTATGGGCAAAAAAAACGAATTTTGCATGGTGTTTAAGAAATCTACGGAGTGTATTGAGAAATTCCCTATTATTATGGGTTTAACTTCACATAATTTTTGGGTGTATAAAACGCGTATACATCGAATCTCATCATCAGTGTCAATATTTGTGTGAATGTTATAGAAATTAATATACCAAATGAAATCATTATCTGATTAAATTGGACAAGTAAAAAGAATTACAATATTAGTACATAGAAATTAATCTCTTTAATATTAAGTATGTTATAAGTCTTCTTTTTCGAGTATGTTGATGAGCCTTCTTTTTTGACTTCCAATTTGTGTGTGTGGGACATGATAGTGTTTCGGGATTTGCCTGAGTGAATGGGGTGGGCTATATTGAATATTATTTAATGAGAAAAGTTTTGATATTAAATAAGAAGTTGTTCACATCACAGCTCATTACGCCCTCTTCTTTCCTTTTTTCTAAAACGGAAAAAAGAAAAAAAAGAAACTATTATTTGTTATGTATTTGTGCTTTTTGTTTTAGTTTTGGCAAGTGATAATTTGGCGTTGTTAGTTAACTGTTTTAAACTTGCAGGCCACAACATGCAGAGATTGAAAAGATTGTTGAAGAGATTATAAAGATATTAGGTTCCAAGTTTTCAAGTCTTCCAAAAGATTTAGGGATACACTCTCCTATACAAGAATTAGAAAAGCATTTACTTTTGGACGCGCTTGATGACGTCCATGTTGTAGGAATTTGTGGGATGGGTGGAATAGGGAAGACAACTCTTGCTAATGCTTTATACAACTAAATCTCTCCTCAATTTGATGTGTGCTGCCTTATTGACGATTTAAGCAAAAGTTATAGGCAAGATCCGATCAGTGCACAAAAGCAGATTCTACTTCAAACTCTAGGCGATCAACAACTTCAAACATTCAACTCTTGCGACGCAGCTAACCAAATAGGAAGTAGACTACGTCGTGTAAAGGCCCTTATAACTATTGACAATGTTGATCAAGTTGAGCAACTCGAGAAATTAGATCGTGAATGGTTTGGTCCGGGGAGTAGAATAATTATAATTTCTAGAGATGAACATATATTGAAAGAGTATGGAGTGGATGTTGTTTACAAAGTTCCACTCTTGAATGAAAAAAACTCTCTTCAATTACTAAGTCGAAAAGCTTTCAAACTTGATCATATTGTGAGTAGTTATGATAAGTTGGCATTTGATATACTATATTATGCAAATGGCTTGCCACTTGCAATTAAAGTATTGGGATCATTTTTGTACGGTCGTTATATCTCTGAATGGGAAAGTGCATTGGCAAGATTGAGAGAAAGTCCAAACAAAGATATCATGGATGTGTTGCGATTAAGTTTTGATGGCTTGGAGGAAACAGAACAGGAAATATTTCTTCATATTGCTTGTTTTTTCAACCCTGTAGGTTTGGAGTATGTTATGAATATTCTTAATTGTTGTGGATTTCATGCTGAAATTGGATTGAGAGTTCTATTTGATAAATCACTTGTAAGTCTTTCGAAAGAGAATCATATGGTAAGAATGCATGGTTTGTTGGTTGGGTTGGGCAAAAAAATTGTTCAAGAAAAATCAAGAAAGTGGAGCAGGGTGTGGTTTCCGGAACAGTTCTACAATGTTAAGTTGGAGAATATGGTAAATTAGTAGTTTGAAAATATATAAGTTATTTTCATTTTTTTATAAATTTTACTTCGAAAGTTTTAAAAGTTTTCTTTCTTTTTTGCAATGTATTAGGAAAAGAAGGTTGAAGCCATTTGTTATAATAGAGAAAAAGATTCAACGATCATGGCTGAAACATTGTCAAAAACGAGTCATCTAAGATTGCTCATAATGGAGGAAGTTAATATTTTAGGAAACCTCAGTTGCCTTTCTAACGAGTTAAGATACATGCAGTGGAATAGATATCCTTTCAAGTATTTGCCATCAAGTTTTCAGCCTAATCATCTTGTTGAATTGATCTTGAGATACAACAACATCAAACAACTATGGCAAGACAAGAAGGTAATGTATATCTTTTCCTGATAAGAATGTAAAATGAACAAATCAGAAAAAAATGCCTCCTCCCCCTCTTTATGTTAAATTTATGCGTAAAATAATTTTTTTTTCTTTCTATTTTTGTTGATCTGTAGCAGTATTTTCCCCATTTGAGAAATTTGGATCTGAGCTACTCAAAAAATCTAAAAAAGATGCCGGATTTTAGAGGTATCCCAAATCTTGAGGGATTAAGTTTTGAAGGATGTGTAAAGTTGGTGCAGATGGATCCTTATATTGGAATTCTAAAAAAGCTTGTTTTCTTGAATTTGAAAGATTGTGAAAATCTAGCAAGCATACCAAACAACATATTTGGTCTCAGCTCTCTTGAATGTGTAAATCTTTCTGGGTGTCCCAATATTTTTAAAAATGCATCACATTCTAAATCCACAATGTCCTCCATCTTGAAAAGGCCAATATTTCGTTATCATTCCTTGTACTCTAGCGCACACAAAGATTTACGTAGTTGTTCTTTGCCTTTCTTTATTAGCTTCTCTAGCTTGGTTAAACTTGATATTAGTTTTTGTGGTCTAAGCCAACTCCCTGATGCAATTGGAAGTTTACATTGGCTAGAAGGACTGAATTTAGGGGGAAACAATTTTGTAATGTTGCCTAGTTTGAAGGAGCTTTACAGACTTGCATATTTAAACTTGGAGCATTGCAAGCTCTTGGAATCTTTGCCTCAACTTCCATTTTCTGCTGCTATCGATCAGGAACTTCGAAAGAACAAACATAGGATCGGAAAAGGATTGATCATTTTCAATTGTCCTAAATTGAATGAGAGGGAAGTTGGCAGTACTATCAATTTTTCATGGATGACACAGTTTATTCAGGCAAACCGCGTATTCACTTCATGGTTTAATCAGATGTATTTTGTAGTTCCAGGAAATGAAATACCAAGTTGGTGCAACAATCAGAGTGAGGGTGATTCAATGAGAATAGATCTATCTCCCGTTATGCCTGACAGTGACAATAATATTTGTGGCATTGCTTGTTGTGCAGTATTTTCTGTTGCACCTGTCGAACCATCTATGACAGCGTATGCACAAAGACCTGAAATAAAAGTATTAATTTGTAATAGTTTGTGTTTGATCATTCCAGTTATTCTTGAAAGAGATCTTATTGAGATTAAATCAGATCACATGTGCCTAATCTATTTCTCTATGGAATTAGTCTTTTATATTCAGAAGTTAAAAGACGAAACTTTCAGCCATCTTGATCAATTTAAGTTGGAATTTAGAATTGAGAATGACGAAGGTAGGAATTTGAATTGTATGGATTGGGAGATTCAGAAGTGCGGGTATCATTATGTATGTAAACAAGATCATGCGTCGCTGCCGAAACTCCTAAGCTAGGAAGTGCAAGTTTTTGGCAATGGAAGGTGAGACAACCACAATTGTGTATTTGGTTATATTAAAACTAATAGCATGTGTAATTTAATGAACAATCAATAAATAGTGAATGCATTATTCTAAAGCTATTAGTCATTCAACAAGGTGTTTGAGAGACCCAGATTTTGGAACTCATCCCATTTTCTAAAGCAGCAGTACCTTTCCCATTTTCTAATTTCAAAATTTTAGTCTGATTTTTAGTATTACCTGTGTACTGCTGCTTGCATTGTGTTTCTGTTTTGGTGTTTTGTCTGTACTGGTGTGTTGTACTAGTGGCATTTCTTATGCCTATTGTTTGCTTTTATATATATATATATATATTGTTCTGGACCGGGCAAGGCTACTTGCCCTTAAGGGCCAGGCCCAATCGATCATATTTGGCGAACAGGCCCAATAGGCACAATATAGCCGTTGGGCACAATATAGCCGTTGGGCATGTCCCCTCCACGCGCAGGATGGTTTACGCGACCAACTGCCTCCCCGGATATAGCGAAAACAGTTAGAAAGACCACGCGCTTCACCCTCCATTTGGCAACACCTCATTGGTCGATCAGGCCCCTTTGCTCGCCAACAATCTCCCTATAAAAACCCCTCACTTGAGAGGGGCAGGTATCACAATTCATACACTTGACTTCTCTTACTTGCTTTCCCCTTTCTTTTGACCAAATACTTACTTTGGCATCGGAGTACCTTGCAGGTACCTCCACCCCTTTTCTCCTCTCCTACGAGCATTAGCACTTGTCCTACACGAAGGCCGCGACGATCTCCTTCTGATCCTCTCCGATCAGTGGCGCCGTCTGTGGGAAACTTCGCTTCCCCGTCTTTGAATCAAGATCCCTCATCCTTTCACCCAAAAGACCAAAGCTTTCATCTCTCCAAAATCCCAAATCGTCATGGCTTTCATTAAGATTGACGCCCAAGAGCCTGTGGCCGCCGTTGCCAATGTCGACAAGGATGCTGTCGTCGGGAATACCCCATCCGAGAACATCCAGCGCAACCATGGACCGGCTTCCCCAAAGCCCGACGAACAAAGACCACGAGCACAAGTCGTGGAACTTTCCTTCGAACCCATTCCGGTTCCTCAAGGCGCTGATCCGACCACCGCGGCGCTCATTGCCTCTTTGAACAATTCCAACCGTTTCATCATCCAGCAGGGAGAAAAGATCAGCGCCCTCGAGCACGCCCTTCAAGAGCATCATACTTCGGAGACGCTGAATCTCTCCCCGCCTCCGCGAAGTCACTCAAAGCGGAGACGTGATAGTCCTTCCCCGGTTAAGGAACGTTCGAGATCAGGGAGCCCAACACCCGACCGTGCTCGCCGACATCGTCGTTCTCCTAGGAAAACCAGGCACTCCCCTGATTCCAAAAGACATCGACGTTCGGACAAATACGCACATAGACGTACCCCCAGACACTCTCCTCGCCGCAGTCAAAGCCACGACCACAGTCTTTCTCCATCATTCTCTCACAGCTCTAGCAGTGACGGCGAAGCTCAAGGCCCATTCACAAGGAACATTGTGGACACCCGGATCCCCCGTGGGTTAGAGAAACCTCCCACACTAGCAACGTACGATGGCACGTCAGATCCTCACGAGCACCTGGAGAACATCGAAGTTATGCTCCAGTACCACGGCGTCTCCGGAGCCATTCGGTGCAAAATATTTCCCATCACCTTGAGGAAAGGTGCGATGACATGGTTCAAAAGACTCCCTCGAGGATCCATCTCCTCCTGGCGCGACCTCAAAGGCCAATTCACCCTCCATTTCACAGCCTCCCGACGACATCCAAAGACGGAGGCAACGTTAGAAGCCATCATACAGGGTAGGGAAGAACCTCTGCGAGAGTACATTGAGAGATTTAATAAGGAGGCAGTGGAAGTCAGAACTTCCGATCACATGAAGAAGTACCTCCTCGAGAAAGGACTCCGACCGAAGAGCGACTTCCGCAAAGCTGTCGGGATCGAAGCTCCTCGAACGCTGACAGAGCTTCTCCACATGGCCAAAGATTACATCTGCTACGAGGAGAAAGAGGCCGCGTATCGTGCCCGGGACGCAAGAGATCGGGAAGCACCCCGAGCATCCAAGAAGGAGGAGCCAGAGCCATCCCGTAAAGGTAAGGAGAAGCGACGGGAGGAGCGTCCCCGTGAAGGCTAAGGGCCAGCTGGCCGATTCAATGAATACATTGTGCTCACTACCTCACGTGAGCGTATTCTCTCCGACTGTATCAACACTGAATTCAAACAAGGAGGTGTCCGGTTTCCTAAACCGACCGCGTCCAAAGGAAACGTCGACAAAAGTAAATATTGTCGCTTCCACCGTAGCCACGGACACGTAACGGAAGATTGCGTGCACCTCAAGGACGCCATAGAGATCCTCATCAAAGAGGGTCATCTGAAGCAATACGTGAAGAAGGGAGAGTCCTCCCGACGAGACACGTCTGATCCCAAGAAAGAAGCAGAATCAACCCCCTCCAGTCCTCCCCCGCAGGTCGCAATGTCCATCAGCCGACCAGAGGACTTCCTCGTCCTTGATCACTTCGACCCGACCTCCCAGGCATCCATACACAGCACCTGGGAAGCCTTTCATACGACGATGGTTATCTCATGCGGGGGGTACCATGAGCTCACGATAGGATCCATCAAACGAAAGTTTGAACAGCTAATCGACAGCAGCCCCGACCAGTTGTACACGGTCGGCAAGGGTAAAGGACTGTCACAGCCAATCACGTTCTACAGAGAAGAACTCCCCGGAGGATCGCCGAATTCCCACATTCCTATGCTGATCCAGGCCAAACTATCATCTACCGACGTGCGGAGAATCCTGGTCGACCAGGGCAGCTCCGTAGACATCATGTACTCTAGCCTGTTCTGCGCGCTGAAGCTGAATAAATCTAATCTCTCCCCATACGTAGGATCTGATCTCCAAGGATTCAACGGAGCAACGGCCCGACCTTGGGGTTACGTGGAGATACCAGTCACGTTCGGCGAGGAAGAGGCATCACGGACAATCAAAACACAATTCTTAGTCATTGATTGCCCGTCGCTCTATCAGTGCATCCTCGGGAGACCAGTTCTTGCCGAACTCGTTGTTGTCCCCTCGACAGTCCACCTCAAGCTCAAGTACTATACTGAGAAGGGACACGTCGCAACTCTGCACGGTGACATCGAGGCTGCTCGCAGATGCTTCGAGGCCGCGACAAAGGGGCAAAACCAGATCGCGACAGCATCAAAATCGGCAAAGCGCACCAGAGAAGGCGAGGTTCCAGCCGAAGAAAAAGCCCACGCTTCCCGTACACACCATCGACCTCGACAGTAGGATCACTGAAGATGGAAACGAAGATCGGGACAAGGAAAAAAAATTAGGAGTAACAAGCTCCCAGTCTCCTACACCTCTGCGACCAGTTCCAGACGGAGAATTTGAGATCATCACCTTCAGCAACAACCCCAACAGGGGGTGAAGATAGGCGCTGGTATGCCCGAAGAGGTAAAGAAGGAGCTGAAGACATGTCTCGACGACAACGCCGATCTCTTCGCATGGAGTGCAGCAGACATGCCCGACCTTGATCTAGAAACTGCGTACCACCACTTGACCATCAATCCAGCTGCCCGTGCCATTGCCCAACGACGAAGGAAACAATCCGAGGAAAAGGCACAGGCTGCCGAAAAACTTGTACAAGACCTCTTAGAGGAAAAATTTATTTCCGAGGCCAGGTATACGACCTGGCTCTCAAATATTGTACTTGTAAAGAAAAATAATGGAAAGTGGCGCATGTGCATTGACTACACTGATCTCAATCAGGCTTGCCCGAAAGACGCTTACCCACTATCGAGCATAGATAAACTCGTAGATAACTCCACAGGATTCAAGCTCTTGTCCTTCATGGACGCTTATTCGGGATACAACCAAATCCCAATGGCAGACGAGGACAAGAGATACACGGCATTCATGACCTCCTCGGGGAATTATTACTATAACGTAATGCCCTTTGGACTGAAGAATGTCCGGGCCACATACCAACGCATAATGAACAAAGTATTCCGATCAGAAATCGGCGATATGCTCAAAGTATATATGGATGATATGATCGTGAAATCCCAAGAGGAATCCGACCATACCACCCACTTGCGCAAGGTGTTCGACCAAGCTCAAAAATGTAAAATGCGTTTTAATCCAGAAAAATGCACCTTCGGCGTGCGAGAAGGAAAATTCCTCAGATTTTATCTCACCGAAAGAGGAATAGAAGCAAACCCGGACAAATGCCGAGCACTCGTGGAGTTCCCTACGCCTCGGTCGAAGAAGGCGATACAATCCCTCAACGGGATGCTCGCGTCCCTTGCTCGCTTCGTAAGCAAGTCCGCCCAGCACGCTCTGCCCTTTTTCAAATTACTCAGGAAGGAGGCAAATTTCGAATGGACAGACGAGTGCGAGCAGGCCCTCGCCCATTTCAAACAAGCTCTTTCCGAACCACCAGTATTGTCCCGACCAGACCGCGGGGAAACAATATACCTGTACCTCTCCGTGGCCAACGAAGCAGTAAGTGCAGCGCTTATTCGAGAGACTACTGATGGGCAAAAACCCATCTATTTCACCAGTAAAGCCCTACAAGGACCCGAAGTCAGGTATACGCAAATAGAATGAGTAGCCCTTGCTCTCATAATTGCCGCGAGGAGACTCAGATATTACTTCCTGGCACACACTATCGTCGTCAGGACCGACCAGCCAATCAGGCAGCTGTTAAGCCGACCAGATATGGCGGGCAGGATGCTAAGGTGGTCCCTTGAACTGGCCGAATTCGACATTCACTACGAAGGGAGGAAAGCCCTCAAGGCACAGATTCTAGCCGACTTCGTGGCAGAAATGACTCCGGATTCGTCCTCTCCAGGACAGACACAGAAATGGGTCATTTACGTGGATGACGCATCGAGCCCCTCGGGCAGCGGAGCAGGAATTATCCTCGAAAACGAGGAGGGGACCCTGATCGAAGTATCCCTGGTCCTTTCTTTCAAAACATCCAACAATCAAGCCGAGTATGAAGTCTTCCTTGCAGGATTACGACTCGCCAAAGACGTCGGCGCGAAGAAAATAAAAATCTGCACTGATTCCTAACTCGTGGCATCTCAAGTACGAGGAGAATTCCAAGAAAAAAACGACCAACTCGCCGAATACTTGGCCGTGGTGAAAGACAAAATGACGAAGTTTGAAGCATGGGAAGTTCAGCACGTCCCGCGCGAACAGAATACCCGAGCAGACATCCTCTCTAAACTAGCCAGCACCAGAAAAAAAGGTGGAAACAAATCCATCATACAAGAGATACTGGGTAGCCCGAGCATTACAAAGCCCGACCTGCCAGATGTTAACGTCGTCGGAGAACCCCATTGTTGGATGACCCCAGTATACAATTATCTCGCCAAAGGGGAACTTCCCGAAGACAGTAAGGAAGCCAGTGTGACTAAGCGACGAGCCTGCTCGTACGCACTGGTCGAAGACAAGTTATATCGACGAGGTTTCTCCATTCCCCTGTTGAAATGTGTCGACGAGGCTCAGGTCCCCGAAATCTTACAAGAAATCCATGAGGGCATCAACGCACAACACCTAGGGGGGAGATCCCTGGCTCGAAAAGCTTTGCGCGCAGGATATTATTGGCCGACCATGCAGCAGGACGCCAAAGAACATGTACAGAAATGTGACCGTTGCCAGCGCCACGGGGACATGCATTTGGCACCACCCAACGAGTTGAAGACCCTCTCCTCGCCGTGGCCCTTCGCCTGGTGGAGGATGGACATCCTAGGCCCCTTTACAATGGGATCTTATCAAAATAAATTCCTAATCGTGGTCGTCGACTACTTCACAAAATGGATTAAAGCCGAAGCGCTCGCCAAGATCACAACCTTTAACATACTGCGTTTCTACAAAAGAAACGTCCTCGCCAGATTCGGGGTACCCCAGGCCCTCGTGACCGACAACGGAACCCAATTCACAGACAGAAAATTCCAAGACTTCGTCGCCAAATTGGGAACGAAACAACACTTTACTTCGGTCAAGCATCCCCAAACCAACGGGCAAGCGGAGGCCGCGAACAGAG
Source organism: Lathyrus tuberosus (assembly GCA_022829125.1). NCBI lineage: Eukaryota > Viridiplantae > Streptophyta > Magnoliopsida > Fabales > Fabaceae > Lathyrus > Lathyrus tuberosus. The sequence continues at coordinate 2,392,554 of JALAZF010000656.1, read as the reverse complement.
TGATCCTACGCGGATTGAAACGAAGGCTAGGCGAGGCCAAGAAAAGGTGGGCCGAGGAGCTCCACAACGTCCTCTGGGCGTACAGGACAACACCTCACTCCACCACCGGGGAAACCCCTTTCCGACTAGCATACAGGACAGAGGCGGTAATACCGATAGAGATAAGGGAGCCCTCCATAAGGACAGAAGCTCCCCTCGACGAAGAGATGAACGATGAGGCTCTACGCGAGGAACTCGACCTGGTCGAAGAAATAAGATCAGGGACTGCCCTCCGCGAGGCCACATTGAAGCAACAAATAATGCTGCGACATGACGCCAGAGTCATAAAGCGCGACTTCCCCGTAGGTAGTCTAGTCCTGCGCAGAAACCAAAAGGATTCCCGCGAAGGGAAACTGGCGGCGAACTGGGAAGGACCCTATAGGGTCAAGTCCAAAACGGGCACGGGAGCATATTACTTGGAAACCCTGGACGAAAAACAACTTGCTCGACCATGGAACGCTGAAAAACTCAAGCAGTACTATAGCTAAGTCCTTAACCACGAGGATAGACAAGTCGTCGACACAGTCACCCCAAAGCGGGGAGAGCTGCGCGACCATCGTATCGTGCCCCGGTGAAGCACGACACGCATTACAACGCCGGCCAACTTTTGCTTTTTGTGCGAGCAGATCCTGCGCACAACGGGGATACCTCAACCGAGCTCCGCCGTTGCCGCACCATTCAGGCAGGACACCCAGCTCGCGATGGGAACAGTCCAAGCCTATGAGACTAGTACCTCAAACGAAGTCCTAGCCTCATCGTGGGCGGAACCACTTCGCCCTCCTCGGTAGGTTTTACGCCTAGCCAGGGACACACGCACACATATAAACAAAAAGACCAAAGTCCAAAATAAAACGTCCACAAAAACCAAGTATATATTAAAGAACCGGCCACGACCGGACAATGTCAAATACAAAGAGGGGCAGCGCCCATACAAAACGATAAATTCAAATTAATAAGGGCACGCAGGCCCACAAAACATGGTAAAAACAAGTCCTATCATACGACTTCACTTTCCTCCTCAGCAGGGACAACGTGGCCATCCACCACTCTGTTGAACAAACCCATTCCATCCGTCTGGAGCTGCACGTCGGGGTTGAGGGCCACCATCTGCTCTTTAGCCGCATTAAAGCCAAACTCAGCCACTTTTAGGTTATCCTCGCCAAGGACTCTGATCCTCCCGATCAAGTCGGTACGCGACCTTAGAGATTTCTCATCATCGTTTTCATCCTGGGCAGCTGAAGTCAAGCCTTCCAACTCAGCAATCCTCGCCTGCAGCCTCTTCCTCTCCTCGTCAGCCTTGATCGCAGCTAACTTCAGCTGGGTCACCTCCGTCTAAAGTAACACTTTGGCCTCCTCGTGACCTTCAAACTGTTTTAAATCATTGAACAACTTGCTATTTTCTGCCTCCAACTCGGCGATTCTGTTCTTAAAAGTCACAAGGTTTGCCCGTGTAGCCACTTCATCGTTGGAAAGGACAAGAGCAGCTTCGAGGACCCTAAACATGCCTGCCGTATCCTGGCATAGTTGTTTCCTCCTCGCCGTAGAGTTAGCATTCAGAATAGCCACGGCTTCTGAATTATAGACCTCTATCGAATCCCCTTCGGCGAACAAATCTCGGCGAGCATAGCAGGCGGGCAAGACAAAGTGGCCGGCACCCGAACCCCCCGGACCAGCGGCCACAGAGCTACCCGCAATATCTCTCTTCCTCTTAAGGGGACCCTCCGGTGTCAGCGGCGTTGAGGCTCTCTCCGGGACAGGGGTAGGTCCAGCAGCAAAACTCTCCACCACTATCTGCTTAGGGCCCCCGGTCTTGGCACCTGTGGTCGCTTTCTTGTGAACTTTGGCCGCCTGCGACCTCATCAGGCGCTCCCGCATGTCAGCCATCATACTTGCAAACACAACTTCATCAAGTCAGAACCAAAGGAAATTAAACAAACTAAGCTAAAACAACGGAGCATACCGAGCAAAATCATAGCATCGTCATCGATATCACACTCAAGGAGAGCTTTAACATTAATATATCTAGCTGCTCGGGTAGGTCCATCCGTCCCGACCAACTGATTCCCGTCCCTATCAACGACGTAGGCCGGAGAAAAGCTCTCCACATAAGCATGGAGGATCCTATACGACTCCTTATCCGCCGGGCAAAGCTGCTCATACTTCACCAGGAACTGATCTGTTCGGCGCTTAAAATGGGTATAGACCCATTCCAAAGGAAAGATGGAGACCACACCATCCCTTTCCCGACCATCCACCATCACCCTCTCAATAGTCGAGATGCTCCTCTTCGCCTCTTCGGTTACAGGCTTCACGATCAGAAACCTGTCCTTAAAATTGCGTATCGAATCAGAATACGGCCAGAACAGCATATTCTGTTGCTTAAACGATACCCAACTCTGTTTCGACTCCGCCGTGCTCCGCTGAATTTGGAAGAGGCAGAAGAAGAGATCCGTAGACGCCCCGATGCTGAGGTAACGACATACCAACTCAAAAGCACGGATAAAGTCCAAGGCGTTCGGGTGAAGCTGGGACGGGCACAAGGCCAGGTGGGTGAACAGAGAGGATTGGAAGTCAGTAAATGGGAGATGCATTTTGGACTCCGTAAACGCAAATTCGTACATAGGAAAGCGAAGTCCCGGGTACGAGGAACAGATTCTATCATGCTCCCCGGGACGAAAAGCTTTCCAGGCCCGTGGAGCACCCTCGTCGCGCCTCTCCAACAGGTCGAAGTCCCGTATCTCCTCCTCGGAGAAGGTTAATCGAAAAGACAGGGGCTCATGTCCAAGCCAGTCAAGGTCCCCTCCCGCGACCTTGATATTCGAGTAATCGGCGGACACACTGGGTCCCTCGCGTACTTCCTGTGCATCGGGCATAACTTCATCACGGGGTTCAGCCATTTTCACCTGAAAAGCAGAGGAAGAGAAGTGAATTTGACGTCCATGATCAAATCCACCCTTCCACCACTAATCAAGTGAAAGGGCGTTAACGAGTCCGAGGACAACCACGTGCTCGCATAAAATTACCTACCAATAGCTAAGAGGTCTCCGCGACCAGGACTCACAGAGGCACATACGAGGACGCATGTTCGTCCCAAAATCACACCTAAACTCCGAACAAGGCCTAGTGCCCGACTACAAACTAAATTATACACCTAACCAGATTCTACAAGGATCTACGCTATCAATTTCTACAAAATTCTAGAAATTCATAAGGTTCATCATGTTCTTCATGAAATTTCCTAGAATTCATGTGTTCATCAAAGAACACATGAATTTCAACCGGAAAGTATGAACTTCAACCGGAAAGTATGAACTTCTACCGAAAAACCTATAAAAATATGCAGAAAGGAAGAGAGAACTTACAAGTAAAAGAAGAAGTTGACGGTGGCGAAGAGAGGCTCCGGCGAAGACTAATTGCAGAGCAAACAAGAGCAAGGAGTGAGAAAACTTGTGAAATTATGAAAATGAGACCTTCCCCCACCTTTTTATAACTGTTTAATCATGGGGAATCGTGAAGGTCATCATAGCCTATACTACCCTAGGACTGACAAGGGCCATAAATGCTCGCCACGTGTCACAAAAACTCTTCGCCTGGTTCAACGCAGAAAATACAACGCTTGGCACATACGAGCAAGTCTCCTCGTCAAAACGAACACGTCCGGGCAGATATGCTCTCCAAAAGCTTCCATTCCACCGAGGACACTGCAATCCTGATCGACGTTTCGCGCTAATGTCTGACGACCACATCTAGTCGGGCGAAATGACTATTCCAAGCGAGCATCCACCTTCCCGACAACATGGTCGATATCGCAGCTGCCTAAAAGTCATTACTCTCCAACAGAGCAACGACTTGGGGGGCTCCTGTTCTGGACCGGGCAAGGTTACTTGCCCTTAAGGGCCAGGATCATATTTGGCGAACAGGCCCAATAGGCACAATATAGCCGTTGGGCACAATATAGCCGTTGGGCACATATAGCCGTTGGGCATGTCCCCTCCACGCGCAGGGTGGTTCACGCAACCAACTGCCTCCCCGAATATAGCGGAAACAGTTAGAAAGACCACGCGCTTCACCCTCTATTTGGCAACACCTCATTGGTCGATCAGGCCCCTTTGCTCGCCAACAATCTCCCTATAAAAACCCCTCACTTGAGAGGGGCAGGTATCATAATTCATACACTTGACTTCTCTTACTTGCTTTCCCCTTTCTTTTGACCAAATACTTACTTTCGCATCGGAGTACCTTGCAGGTACCTCCACCCCTTTTCTCCTCTCCTACGAGCATCAGCACTTGTCCTACACGAAGGTCGCGACGATCTCCTTCTGGTCCTCTCCAATCATATATATATATATATATATATATATATATGTAAATGTGTTCTGGACTGGGCCGGGGCATGCTCATCAGTCGAGTAGGCCCAACCCACAAGGTCTGGGATGGCCCAATAAGGACTCCTTGCGAGACCACTGTCGAGCACATGCTCACCTCCACAGGGTCGAGCACACAACTAACCTCGTATGCGTATGACACTCACAACATGGACCATCGGGCATAGGCACTAAGCCTCCCCGGGCTCGCCCCTCCTCGGCGCTCAGATGCTCCTCCCCGTGAGGAGTCATCTCTGTCTGCACAAGAGTCCTCCCCGCGAGGACACGTCTCTCCCCGACACGCAAGACTCCTCCCCGCGAGGACATGTTCTCACGTAACCACCCACTCTCGATGGAATCGGTCTGCCCTAATTCTGAAGATCTAGGAACGGTTACCCCAGGGCGAAGACCACGTGCTGGTCTTCACTACGCCATGTAAGCCCTGGCAGTTACTTGGATTGGGCTTGGCAATCCAGCCCAATGCAAATAACCGTTGGCCCCGCGCTGGGGGCTCTCTATAAATACCCTCTCACTTGAGAGGGTTAGGTTACACACACTTTCTTACTCTAACCTTGTACTTGCTATTATTCTCTGACCATTACCTTACTTGAGCGTCGGAGTACCTTGCAGGTACACCCCCTCCCCCCCCCCCCGGCTGCCGTCGTCTTTCAACCTCACCGGAGCTGAAGCCCAGACGACGTCGTTGGCCACCAGATACTGTCTGATCCAGGTACGATCAGTGGCGCCGTCTGTGGGAACCTCTTTGCTTCCCCGTTTTTCCTTCGTTAAACCAAAGCAATCCTCTCATTCAATACCAGCATGGCCAATCCGTCCGCTACCAAAGCTCTGGAGACCGTCCTCGCACAACTCGAGAACGGAAACCACCACGAGGACGCCGCTATCCTCAACGACGATGAAGGCGACGTAAGAGACGGGCATACCGCCTCCCTGGACTCCCAAGACGTGGCTTACAACGCCACCCACCAAGACGATCAGCAAGCCATCTTTCTTCCAGTTGCTCCTCCGCCCAATGCAGATTCGAGCACCGTAGCCTTATTTTCCCTCATCAATCAGACCAATCCGCTGATCACACACCAGAACACCAGAATTGAAGCACTGGAGCAAGGGCGGGCACTGCTATCTTCCCCGCGAAGACATCGTCGTCCACCGTCACCTCGCCGTTCTACTTCCCCGCGAAGGACCCCTTCCGAAGAATCTCGAACCCCCTCGCCGGTGCGCGAGGGCCGTCGGCCATGCCTGGAGCGCTCCCAGCCAGCGATCTCCCAGAAGCGCCATTGCTCCCCGCCTCAGAAGGAACCCAGGCCCTCCGCAGCTACCTTGAAGTCCAAACCCACCGAGGAGGGACCGAAGAACCGTTCGAGGAACTCCCCTCCACGACATCATCGATCCCCTTCGGGGTCCCCGGCCGGAAGCGACGACGATGACCAGAGGACCCCTCTGTCGTGGGAGATCATGAACGCTCCAATTCCTGCGGGCATGGAGAAACCTCCACCACTGGGGACCTACGACGGTCTGGCCGACCCCGACGATCACGTCGAAAGTTTCGAAGCAATGCTCGACTTCCGAAACGTCAGAGGAGCCATCAGGTGCAGGCTTTTCCCCACCACCTTGCGGAAGGGCGCGATGACTTGGTACAAGGGTTTGGCACTTGGGTCGATCACATCCTGGAAGCAGCTAAGACAACGATTCACCAAACACTTTACTGTGTCTCGTCGACACACGAAGACGGAGGCTGCCCTAGAGAGCATCTTCCAAGGGAATAACGAATCTCTCCGGAACTACATCGAGAGATTCAACAGAGAAGCTGTCGAGGTCCATACGACCGACGACATGAAGAAGTACCTGATCATCCATGGACTGCGTTTTGGATCTGATTTCGCCAAGTCTGTGGGCCTCCGTAGACCCCTCCGTCTCGAGGACCTCCTCCAACGTGCTCAGTCATATATTGAGCTCGAGGAGTCTGAGGCAGCGCAGATCGCCCTTGAGTCGAGGAGCAAAGAAGGCCCCCGCGGCCACAAAGATGAAGACTCTCCTCCCCGACGAGGAGGAGAAAGAAAGAAAGAAAATCGCCCCCATGATCCTCGTGAACCGCGTGGACCAGCTGGCCGGTTCACGGAGTACACCCTGTTAAACGCTCCCCGCGTGCGTATCCTCTACGAGTGCCAGAATGCAGAATTTGTGAAAGGAGGAGTCCGCTTTCCGAGGCCCACTGCCCCCAAACCAAACGTTGACAAGTCAAAATACTGTAGGTTCCACCGGAGCCACGGGTATGTCACCGAAGACTGCATCCATCTCAAAGATGCGTTTGAAATTCTGATCAAGGAAGGGCACTTAAAGAAGTGCGCCCAGAAGAACGATGCTCCTCGCCCCAGCTCCCGGGAAGCCCAGAACGTCGAGGAGGCGACACCCCCTCCTGACGAGAGTTATCTTCAGGTCGCCCTCAGCGTCACCCGACCCGAAGACTTCTTCGTCCCCGTAATCATTGAGGGCCAAGAAGTAATTCACAACATGTGGGCGACCTTCCCCCACGAGGACCTCGTCTCTGCCCGTAGCACCTGGGAAGGCTTCCCCAAAACAATGGTCATCTCCGGGGGTGGTTACGAAAAGCTGTCTGTCGGATCTATCAAACGGAAATTTGACGAACTGGAGTCCGCGACATCGGCGAAGACCACTACTCTCGAGAAGGTGCAAGGGAGATCAAACCCTATCATTTTCTACCTCGAAGAGCTCCCCGGCGGAGCGCCCAACGCCACTATCCCCCTCCTAGTCAGGGCCCAGATGGAAAATTTTGATGTCCGAAGGATTCTCGTCGATCAGGGGGGTTCGGTCGACATCATGTATACCCATCTGTTCGAGACCCTTTAGCTCGACGAGAGACATCTGACCAGGGATTCAACGGAACCACCACCAGACCATGGGGTTACGTTGAGCTGATGGTCATATTCGGGGCCGAAGACACTGCCCTGGTGGTCGAATGTCCATCCCTCTACAACTGCATCCTCGGGAGGACTACCCTGGCCGAACTCACCGCAGTGCCGTCAACGGTTTACCTCAAGATGAAGTACTACATGACCAGGGGACGTGTAGTTATGATGCACGGGAACATAGACGCGGCCAGGAGGTTCTTCGACGCTGCGATCAAAGGCATGAGCTCCATCGGAACCAAGCCCAAGACCGGAGCAAAGCCATCCACGGACGCCGTGCAGAGACCTCTCCCGCCCGTCAACGCGGTCGACCTCGACAGCAGGTTCATGGGCGAGCTCGAAGAGGACAAAGCTGAGGACCTCGACCCCCAGGCGGAAAACAACGGGCGGCCTCTCCACCCAACGCGCCCCATCCCCGACGGAGACTTTGAGCTCGTTGCCCTCGGGGACGATCCAGATCGTAACGTGAAGATTGGCACCGGGATCCCCGACCTGGCGAAGGAGCAACTGAAGGCATGTCTCCGAGAAAACGCTGATCTGTTCGCGTGGAGCGCCACCGAGATGCCTGGCCTTGACCCCGACGTGGCTTGCCATCGGCTCGCAGTAGATCCGGCCGCTAGGGCCATAGCTCAACGTAGGCGTAAGCAGTCCCCCGAAAAAGCGGAGGCTGCTGAAAAAGCTGTAAAAGACCTCCTAGAGGCAAATTTTATTTCGGAGGCCAGGTACACAACCGGGCTGTCCAATGTTATACTTGTAAAAAAGAATAATGGAAAATGGAGGATGCGCATTGATTATACTGATCTCAACCGGGCTTGCCCGAAAGACTGCTACCCTTTGCCTAACATCGACCAACTGGTCGACAATTCTGCAGGTTACAAACTATTATCCTTCATGGACGCTTACTCGGGATATAACTAAATTCCAATGAACAAGGTCGACAAACGGCACACGGCTTTCATGACCGCGTAGGGCAACAACTATTACAACGTGATGCCCTTCGGTCTGAAGAACACCGGTGCGGCCTACCAACGGATGATGAATAAGGTTTTCCGGGCTGAAATCGGCGACATGCTCGAGGTCTACATGGACGACATGATCGTCAAATTGGCGGAAGAAGTCAACCATGCCACGCATCTCAAGAAGGTGTTCGACACAACGAGGAGGTGCCGCATGAGGTTCAATCCCGACAAATGCACCTTCGGCGTTCGGGCAGGTAAGTTCCTCGGCTTTTACCTCACAGAGCGAGGAATCGAAGCCAACCCCGACAAGTGTAGGGCCTTCTCCGAGATCCCTACTCCGGACTCGAAGAAGTCGATATAATCGTTGAACGGGATGATCACCGCTCTCTCCCGCTTCGTCGCCAAGTCTGCACAGTACGCACTCCCCTTTTTCAAACTTCTTCGACAAAAAGCGGAGTTCGAATGGAGCGAAGAATGCGAGCAGGCGCTCGTCCACTTAAAACAAGTCCTATCACAACCCCCGGTCCTCTCACGGCCTGAGAGCGGGGAGACACTTTTCTTGTATCTTGCAATCACGAGTGAAGCAGTCAGCGCCGTCCTCATTCGGGAAACCCCGGATGGGCAGAAGCCAATTTACTTCACGAGCAAAGCCCTCCAAGGCCCCGAGCTCAGATATTAGCAGATAGAGAAAGTCGCCCTGGCCCTCGTTACCGCGGCCAGGAGGCTACGCCACTACTTCCTCGCCCACACCGTCGTCGTAAGGACCGAACAACCTATAAGGCAGCTCCTTGGATGACCGGACATGGCCGGGAGGATGCTCAGGTGGTCGCTCGAACTCGCCGAGTTTGACATCCAATACGAAGGGAGGACTGGGCCGGGGCATGCTCATCAGTCGAGCAGGCCAAACCCACAAGGTCTGGGATGGCCCAATAAGGACTCCTAGCGAGACCACTGTCGAGCACATGCTCACCTCCACAGGGTCGGGCACACAACTAACCTCGGGTGCGTACGACACTCAAAACATGGACCATCGGGCATAGGAACTAAGCCTCCCCGGACTCGCCCCTCCTCGGCGCTCAGATGCTCCTCCCCACGAGGAGCCATCTCCGTCCGTACAAGAGTCCTCCCCGCGAGGACACGTCTCTCCCCGACACGCAAGACTCCTCCCCGCGAGGACACATTCTCACGTAACCACCCACTCCCGATGGAATCGGTCTGCCCTAATTTCGGAGATCTAGGAATGGTTACCCCAGGGCGAAGACCACGTGCTGGTCTTCACTACGCCACGTAAACCCTGGCAGTTACTTGGATTGGCCCTGGCAATCCATCTCAATGCAAATAACCGTTGGCCCCGCGCTAGGGGCTCTCTATAAATACCCTCTCACTTGAGAGGGTCAGGTTACACACACTTTCTTACTCTAACCTTGTACTTGCTATTATTCTCTGACCACTGACCATTACCTTACTTAAGCGTCGGAGTACCTTGCAGGTACACCCCCCCGGGCCGTCTTTCAACCTCACCGGAGCTGAAACCCAGACGACGTCGTTGGCCACCAGATACTGTCTGATCCAGGTACGATCAATATATATATATGATCGTACCTGGATTAGACAGTTTCTGTGGCCAACAACATCGTCTGGGCTTCAGCTCCGGTGCGGTTGAAAGACGGCGGGGGAGGGGGGTGTACCTGCAAGGTACTCCGACGCTCAAGTAAGGTGACTGTCAGAGAATAGCAAGTACAGAGAGGAGAGTGAAAGTGAACGTAACCTGGCCCTCTCAAGTGAGAGGGTATTTATAGAGAGCCCCCAGCGCGGGGCCAACGGTCACTAGCACTGGGCTGGATTGCCAGGCCCAATCCAAGCAACTGCCAGGGCTTACGTGGCGTAGTGAAGACCAGCACGTGGTCTTCGCCCTGGGGTAACTGCTCCTAGATCTCCGGAATTAGTGCAGACCGATTCCATCGGGAGTGGGAAGTTACATGAGAACGTGTCCTCACAGGGAGAGATGTGCCCTCGCGGGGAGGACTCATGTGCGGGCATGGATGAGAATCTTGGGGAGCACGTGGTCGCCGAGGGGAGGCGAGCTCGGAGAGGCTTAGTACCTTTGCCCGACATTCTATGCTGCATGCGCCTAAGCACCGCCGAGTTGGTTGTGGTATGTTCCCGACATAGTTGGTTCGAGCCTGTGCTCGACGTTGGTTGTGATAAGAGGCCCCCTGTTGGGCCATCCCCAGACGAGTGGGTTGGGCCTGCTCGATTGATGGGCAGATCCCGGCCCAGTCCAGAACAGGAGCCCCCAAGTCTTTGCTCCGAGGTGTCGGAGTAATGACTTAAGGGCCAGCTAGGTCGAGGACTTGCCTAGTCGGGGAAGGGACTCAAAACGAGGAACAGTTGGTAAACCGAGCAGAATGAATAGATCTGCTCGCGCTAGACCGGCCGCATGCGGGCGACGTCGCGGGGACACGAGGAGTCAGGACCGAGGTGAATGAAGAGACGTGTTGGGGAAATGAAAAGACGTGCCTGGGGAAGCGTGTGCCACGCGTCACACCTCATCATTGCATAGGGCGGCTACCCTAGGGTAGCATAATCGATTGCCTAGGAAATCCTCGAGGCTCGTGAGGGGCCTATAAAAGGGGCGAGTTCGGGCCATTTGCACGTTCCCACCTTTTTCGCTTCGTATTTCTTCTATTCACCGTTGCCGCTCCGCCGCCGTACATCGCCGTGCGCTGCCGTTTTCGCTGTTCCAGTACGCTCTCCGCCACCGCTCAAGTAAGCTCTTAATCCCTTCTGGTTTCTTTTTTCCTTTTTTAGTACTTTCCCGGCGAGTTGAGGAAGTTCCCGGTACTCCGTTAGGGTTCCGGCCGGGAACGGTGGGGCGTTCCTGGGGTTCCGGCAGGATTCAACGGAGGTTTGGGATGAATATCCTTAGGACTCGATGAATGTCCCGATGATTCCATGAACGTCCCGAGGACATGTGATGAATGTCACGGGGAAGTGAGATGGGAGGATTGGAGTCCGAAAAAAGAAAAGATGGGGTGACGGACTCGGGCAGTTTGCCGTGTCCCCGAATGTTTTCTTGCTCGCTGCCCTTTCACTTGATCGGCGGTGGAAGGGTGGATTTGGTCGCGGCCATGAATTCACCTATTTCCTCTGCTTTTCAGGTAAAAAATGGTCGCGAGGATTCCGGGAATTCTCCAAATAGACACTGATCGTACCTGGATCAGACAGTTTCTGTGGCCAACAACGTCGTCTGGGCTTCAGCTCCGGTGCGGTTGAAAGACGGCGGGGGGGTGTACCTGCAAGGTACTCCGACGCTCAAGTAAGGTGACTGTCAGAGAATATCAAGTATAGAGAGGAGAGTGAAAGTTGTAACACCCCCAATCTCTACCCCCAATAAAACAAAACCATAAATAAAATTCAAAATTTTATCAAAGTATATTTAAAACATTCACGGCATAGACCGAGGGGTCACATCAATTTGAAACAAACATACAATAACCCTGCTCATACAGATATGCAACACTTCAGGTAGCACAACAAAGGAACTGAGTTCCTAACACCCACAATCCAATTACAGAATAAAATTGGAAAATCCGTAACTGAATCTTGTATATATATATATATATATATATATATATATATATATATATATATATATATATATATATCATAGAAGTGTATGTGCCATATACAACCATACATGTTCAGACATAATCAACGAGTATTCTACGCAGTTTATATCGAAATTCATCCGTGAAAACATCGATTTCTATCAATTGCTCCTAATTTGAATCGATAAGAAAAGTCGTGAAACAACCAAAACAATTACAATAAACAACACATATACATACACAAGCAAGACATAATTGAAACTTCTCACCCTTACTCGATTATTCGCGCTCGAAACGGAGTTCCCGCGATTTTCCTCTTTCTCCTATTTTCTTTCCTCTTCCTTTCTATCTTCTCTTTTCTTTCTCTCTATTTTCTTTTCTCTCGTTTTCTTTCCACTTTCTATTTATATAAAATATCTAAACCCCTAAAAGACTATTTTACCCCTCAACTCAAATATCTCGCAAACGCTCTCAAAACGCGATAAAACATAAACAACGATGAAAAATAATATATTTTCACATAAAAGTCAGAAATAAAATAATATAATAATAAAATACTCAAAACGACCCAATTAATTAAAAAGACAAAACTGACAAAACTGACTGGGGCGTTACAACTACATCCTCGGGAAAATACTTCCTCAGAAACTCCCGGCTAAACAATTCCCAAGTAACTTCTTCATCCCCAGCTTCCAACACCTGACGAGTACTAACCCACCAATCATCAGCTTCTTCCTGCAACATGTGAGTACCCAGTCTCACCTTCTGATCCTCAGCACAATCCATAACTCGGAAAATCCTTTCAATCTCTTTCAGCCAAATCTGTGCACCATCAGGATCATGTTTCCCTTTGAAGACAAGCGGTTTGTTCTTCCTGAACTCATCATTAGCAGCAGCATTAGGTGCACCCTGCACAACCCGAGTCATTGCTTGCATCGCAGCAGCCAAAGCAACATCATTCCTACCAGCCATATTCTGTTCATTTCCAATAACTGAAACTATGGTTAAACAAACAGCTCACTCCAAACGCCAACACCAACCAGGACTGACACAAACAGACACGACTGACACAGACTGGCTCTGATACCACTTAATGTAACACCCCTAATCTATACCCCCAATAAAACAAAACGATAAATAAAATTCAAAATTTCATCAGAGTATATTTAAAACATTCACGGCATAGACCGAGGGGTCACATCAATTTGAAACAAACATACAATAACCCTGCTCATACAGATATGCAACAATTCAGGTAGCACAACAAAGGAACTGAGTTCCTAACACCCAGAATCCAATTACAGAATAAAAGCGGAAAATCCGTAACTGAATCTCGTATATATATATATATATATATATATATATATATATATATATATATATATATATATATATATATATATCCTAGAAGTGTATGTGCCATATACAACCATACATGTTCAGACATAATAAACGAGTATTCTACGCAGTTTATATCGAAATTCATCCGTGAAAACATCGATTTCTATCAATTGCTCCTAATTTGAATCGATAAGAAAAGTCGCGAAACAACCAAAACAATTACAACAAACAACACATATACATACACAAGCAAGACATAATTGAAACTTCTCACCCTTACCCGATTATTCGCGCTCGAAACGGAGTTCCCGCGATTTTCCTCTTTCTCCTCTTTTCTTTCCTCTTCCTTTCTATCTTCTCTTTTCTTTCTCTCTATTTTCTTTTCTCTCCTTTTCTTTCCACTTTCTATTTATATAAAATATCTAAACTCCTAAAAGACTATTTTACCCCTCAACTCAAATATCTCGCAAACGCTCTCAAAACGCGATAAAACATAAACAACGATGAAAAATAATATATTTTCACATAAAAATCAGAAATAAAATAATATAATAATAAAATACTCAAAACGACCCAATTAATTAAAAAGACAAAACTGAAAAAACTGACTGGGGCGTTACAAAAGTGAACGTAACCTGGTCCTCTCAACGGGGCCAACGGTCACTAGCACTGGGCTGGATTGCCAGGCCCAATCCAAGCAACTGCCAGGGCTTACGTGGCGTAGTGAAGACCAGCACGTGGTCTTCGCCCTGGGGTAACTGCTCCTAGATCTCCGCAATTAGGGCAGACCGATTCCATCGGGAGTGGGCAGTTACATGAGAACGTGTCCTCGCAGGGAGAGACGTGCCCTCGTGGGGAGGACTCATGTGCGGGCATGGATGAGAATCTTGGGGAGCACGTGGTCGCCGAGGGGAGGCGAGCTCGGAGAGGCTTAGTGCCTCTGCCCGGCGTTCTATGCTGCCTGCGCCCGAGCACCGCCGAGTTGGTTGTGGTATGTGCCCGACATAGTTGGTTCGAGCCTGCGCTCGACGTTGGTGTGATAAGAGGCCCCCTGTTGGGCCATCCCCAGACGAGTGGGTTGGGCCTGCTCGATTGATGGGCAGACCCCGCCCAGTCCAGAACAATATATATATATATATATTAGGGGTGGCAAAATGGATGGATTGGATGTATATGGATTGGATTGTTATTGGATGGATCAAAACAATCCATTAATCCATTAACAATCCACTAAAGCTTCTTTAAAAAAATCAAATCCAATCCATCCATTAAATATAAAATTCATCCAATCCACCCATTAACCTCTTTTTAATGGATGGATATCCATCCATCCATAAAAAAATGTTGTATATTTTAAATTTATAAAAAAAAACTATTCTTTTAAAATAAATTTTTTCGATTGATTTTTCTCTATTTATCTAGAAATCCATAACTATGGTCTATTAAATAATTGTTTTTATTAATTTCTCTTTCTATCAATTGAATTTCCCTTTCTATCAAATATAATAATTCACTTGTAATCAATAATTAATGTAAAGTTAGTAGAAATAAAATAACAGTAATATAAAGTAGTAATAAATAACAACAACTTAATTAATAACTAATATGCAATAATACTAATGAGCAATCAATAAATATGTATAAACTAATGATAAAATATGTTAACCGAAAATGATTGTTTCAGCACTTATTACCATGGAAATTAAATAAACATTACACGGTAAAATTATTAATTTGATATGAGTTATTATAATTAACTATTTGATAGAAAAAATATTAATAAACTCTCATTGCTAAAGTTTGTATTATATTACTAAAAAATCATCTAAAACAAAATTTAAAAACAATAAAACTGAAGCATTAAAATACATATTTGAAATTATAATTTTTAAAATAAATTTTATTTTCAGAAAATAAAAGAGAAAAATTATTTTTAAATTATAATATTTTTTATCAGAAAATATAAGAGAAATAAAAACTGTGTGTTTTTTATTATTTTTTATGATATATATTTTTTGAAATAATAAAATAGTTTTTATTATCAGAATGATCCAATGGATTTGAAAAATTTAATGGATGAATTGGATCAATCCATGAATCTAATGGGATGGATTGAGTCCAATCCATTAACTAATTTTATGGGTAATGGATGGATTGGATCGATTTTTACTTAATGAATCCAATTGCCACCCCTTATATATATATATATATATATATATATATATATATATATATATATATATATATATATATATATATATATATATATATATATATATATATATTTTATTTTGGCCTTTAAAAAAATAAAAATAAAACTGAGAAACACGAGTAACGGATTGTTTTATACCTTGAGATCAACCAAAACACGATTATAGATAAAAAGTGGTGAGAATAGGTGAAATAAATAAATAAAAATAAAATCTATTTTAGGTAGAAATAATAAAGTTTTGAAATTATTATGCAGCAGCAAGTTTAACCTTTCAGATGTGAAATAGTATGTTTTTTTTTGGTACGCTACCTATAATACCACAAATTTATTTATTGACAACCTTCTTCCACAATAAATAAAATTTTAATTATCCAAAATATAAATGGAGGTGATAATTGTTTCTTTAACCTATTAAAAAAAATGAATGGATACTTAAAAAAGAGAACGGGTAATTTTGATTAAATATATTAATTTATCAATATAAAAGACAGAGAAAAATATAATGAATATCTATTAACTTGTAATGAAAAAAATTATATTAAATTTAAATGTCATTTATATTATAATGAATAGTGAAAGATATATATAATCTTACCAAAAACTAATTGAAAACTAAATATTTGTTATTGGCTAGTTGGACAGTGAGTCAAAGACATTTTTTTCATAATGGATTTATTTAATTAAATTGTTAATATTTATCTATAAATTAATTATTTTTTGAAAAATTAAAAGATGAATATTAATATAAATTTATAGTATAAAATAAAATAAAATAGCATGATATATAAGTTTTATAATAATAATAATAATAATAATAATAATAATAATAATAATAATAATAATAATAATAATAATAATAATAATAATAATAATAATAATAATAATAATAATAATAATAATAATAATAATAATAAAGGATTTTTAAATGTCTATTTATAGTTAAGACAAAAAATATGAAAGTGCTTATAACAATATAATAGAGAATTTCTTATCACACCACCCATGTTTCTTAGGCACCACCTGAATTTCCGTTTTTGCCCCCAGTTTTCGGATGTGCACATTCGTACGCACCAATTAAAAAAAAAAAACGTTGATGCGTTCTGTAGCGTGCGATTTTTGTCGGTGACGCGACCACCTTATCGCAGGGGTATTTCCTCACCTCAATGGAAGGAAACGTTGGGTGCTACTTTCTGATTTCCTATTTATCCTGTGAAGCTGGAAGGGAAAGGGAAGTTATCTCAAACTAACCTTGCTTTGCAAATGTTTATCCAAACAAATGCGGTAAAGAGATTGGGGAGTCCAGGGTCAGATTATACAATGGGGAGTTGTCAATTATCCATCCTATACATAGTTATCCATGGGCTGTTAGTTTTAGGTTCTGTTTTTGATACTTGATAGTATTTGTCTGAAAATGGGGAAAGTTTCTTCTTTGGTTTGAGAGATGTGGAAAAGATGTTTTTGTTGTTTTTGGTTTTTTGTTGTTTTTGGTAAGGTACGGGACCTAAGGTTTTTGTTAAGTGTGCTCGCGATCGCTAAGATTTCGCTATCTTATGCCTACGTATTCCCTTAAATGTGACAGGGAAATCAGAGCAATCGTAGTTCCCCCTATACTATGGGAGGAAAAGATTTGGTGTCTTGTTCAAAGCCCAAGATTGAAGCTAAAAGGATGTATTTGTGTCTTGTTCAAAGCCCAAGATTGAAGCTAAAAGGTTTGACTGAGAGAGAATTTGTCATCTCTAAAGGGAGAAATCTTTACTATCCATCACAGAGATTGGTTGGTTTACAAAGGGGTTTACTTTAACTGGAAAACACTGAATCCAGCAATGCCATAATTTTCTTTGAAAGAGGGGGGCCATGAAGGAATAAACTTTAACTCAGTGTGAGCAATTCCATTTTTCCTTATGGACTTTTCATGCTAAGAGATGGACATTGGCTTGGATGTAAATAATCCAGAGGCTTGCCACTTACAGCAATTAGATGAGAGGTTTGCCAGGATAAAAGAAGGACTACAACTTGGATTTGATCAATAAGTGTGCCTCTAACAGCAGTTATCTGGGGGTTTGTTTTGATGGTTTGTTTTGATTTGATTTGTGATGTATAGAGAGAATGTCTGCCCACAGAGAGAGTTCCTTGTCTCATATGAGGTTTTGTTGATTTTTGTGTGCCTTGATTGAAGCCCAAGGTTGAAGCTACTGTTTGACTCTGTTTTAGAGAATGTTTATCTGTCTTGTACAAAGCCCAAGATTGAGGCTAAAAGAGACTGACTCTGCAGGGAAGTATTTTTATTTGTCTTGTACAAAGCCCGAGATTGAGGCTAAAAGAGACTGACTCTAAAGGGGATAAATCATTATACAAAGCCTAAGAGGAGGCTAAAATTGACTGACTCCACTGGGGAATATTATATGTGTCTTGTACAAAGCCCAAGATTGAGGCTGAAATGTGACTGATTGACTCTACTGGGGAAAGTCATTTTATCTGTCTTGTACAAAGCCCAAGATTGAGGCTAAAAGGGAACTGACTCAACTAAAGAGGATTTTATCTGTCTTGTACAAAACCCAAGATTGAGGCTAAAAGGGAAACTGGCTCAACTGAAGAGGATTTTATCTATCTTGTACAAAGCCCAAGATTGAGGCTAAAAGGGGTTTACCAACTCAGCTGGGGAGTGGTATTAATGTCTTGTACAAAGCCCAAGATTGAGGCTGACTCTATTGAGGGTTATCATTATACAAAGCCTAAGAGGAGGCTAACTCTGCTGGAGAAAAATCATTGTATAAAGCCTAAGAGGAGGCTATCTTTGGCTAGGGGAATCTTTATACAAAGCCTAAAAGGAGGCTAACTTCTGCTGAACACTGTTTTAGTCTAGAGACAGGTCCAGTATGTTATGGGTAATCCAAAGAAAAAATCAATTCTTATGAGGGATTTCAGATACCATGAGGCTCTGATTGGATTGGAGATTTATTTAAAGAAGGAGCTGGTCCTAGTTTGATATTGTTGACATTGATCATGGATTGATTGGGATCCCCTGGTGAATTTTGACTAAAGAGGTTAGACTCTTCTAGTAATGCTAGACATGACTAGATGATTATGTATCTGCTCCTATGCTTGTAGGAAGCCTGAAGGTCCTTGTATAAAGCCCAAGAGAAGGCTGAGAACTTTTAAGAAGCCTGTGGGTTCTTGTACAAAGCCCAAGAGGAGGCTGGGATGCTTTTAAGAAGCCCGTGGGACCCAAACCAAATGAAATTTCAAGAAATGCCATTCACTGAGAATAGATCATTTAGTGAACAGTTCAGTGATTTGAAGAAATTCAAAAGATGCCATTCACCGGGAATAGATCATCTATGGGGAATAGAATTTCTTGTCTATCTACAGTGACAGTCTGTGAAAGGGTTCACCGGGAATGCTTCCTTTCACTTTGTTCCATATTGTATAAGCTCAAGAGAAGGCAAGACTGTATCTGGTAATCCTATGCGGATCTAAGTTTTGACTATATTGAACAGAGCAACCAACTGGCTTGTAATCTAAGTCCTAGACCTAATTTCCGGGGAAAACTCTAACAGATATACAAGTATATATAGAGTTGATATATGAAAAGTATTTAAAAGGGTATGAAAGAAGGACTTACAGATGAGCAGCTTTCCCCAATACAATATATATATATATATATATATATATATATATATGTATATATATATATATATATCTATATTGATCGTACCTGGATCAGACAGTATTTGGTGGCCAACAACGTCTTGCGGACTTCAGCTCCGGTGAGGTTGAAAGACGGCGGGGGGGTGTACCTGCAAGGTACTCCGACGCTCAAGTAAGGCAAGGGTCACAAGTAAAAGCAAGTACAAGGTTAGAGAGTAAGAGAGTGTGTAGCCTGACCCTCTCAAGTGAGAGGGTATTTATAGAGAGCCCCCAACGCGGGGCCAACAGTCACTAGCACTGGGCTGGATTGCCAGGCCCAATCCAACTAACTGCCATGGCTTAATTGGCGTAGTGAAAACCAGCACGTGGTCTTCGCCCTGGGGTAACCACCCCTAGATCTCCAGAATTAGGGCAGACCGATTCCATCGGGATTGGGCGGTTACATGAGAACGTGTCCTCGCGGGGAGGAGTCTTGCGTTTCGGGGAGAGACGTGTCCTCGCTGGGAAGGACTTATGTGCAGGAGGAGAAGGCTCGTCGGGGGAGGAAAACCTGAGTGTTGAGGCGGGGCGAGCTCGGGGAGACTTAGCGCCTCTGCCCGACGCTCTATGCTGTGTGTGCCCGAACACCGCCGAGGTGTGGCATGTGCCCGACACTGTTGAAGTGGGCCTGTGCTCGACGTTGGTTGTGATAAGAGGCCTTTGTTGGGCCACTCCAGGACGTGTGGGTTGGGCCTGCTCGATTGAGGGGCAGACCCTGGCCCAGTCTAGAACAGAAGCCCCCCAAGTCGTTGCTCTGAGGTGTCGGGGTAATAACTTAAGGGCCGGCTACGTCGAGGACTTGTCTAGTCGGGGATGGGATTCTAGACGAGGAGCAGTTGGTCAAACGGGGAGAAATAAATCGATCTGGTCGGGCTGGATTGGCCACGGATGAGCAACGTCGCGGGGATATGAGAAGTCTGAAGCGGGGGGAATGAAAAGACGCGCGTGGGGAAGTGTGCGCCACGTGTCACACCTCATCATTCCCTAGGGCGGCTACGCTAGGGTAGCGTAATCGATTGCCTAGGAAATCCTCGAGTCCCATGAGGCCCTTATAAATAGGGGTCATCTCGTCTAATTTGCACTTTCGCTCCCCCTTCGCTCATATTCCCTCTCTCTATTCCTTCTCTACTTCGCCACCGTACGCCGCCACCAACCGCCGTGCCGGAACCCTACCGGAAGCGTTTTTCAAGTAAGTTTCTCTCTTTTTTCTCCTTTCGTTTGCATTTGTAGGGTGGTTCTATGGTGAACTGATGAAGTTCTTCATGGACATCACGAAATCTCCGGCTTAAACGGCGGGATTTCTTAGTTTCTTGTTGCATGTCGCGGGGAAATGGGATGAATAACTCGGGGACACGAAGAATGTCCCGAGGACACGAGATGAAACTCTCGGGGTCCTCGGCAATATTTCATTTGTGCGAGGGAATGCTCCCAACACGGCATGCCGGTGACCTGAGGATGGTCACGGGGAGGCTCGTCGGTCGCCTCGGGGGCGTGGACGAGCGCGACAGTCTCGAAACCCCGACGTTCCCTCTTCGCCCTTTCACTTGAACAGCGGTGGAGGGGTGAATTTGATATGGATCATCGAATTCACTGTTTCCTTATGCTTTTCAGGTATATGGAAGCTTTGTCTGTTTCCGTGGCCGTGGGAACGTTGGAAGTCGACGACCAGCCCGACTCTCCAATGGCGCCAATCACTAGTGTCGAGGAACGTCCCTTTGCGGAGTGGGTTAGCGAAGAACCGCTGAACATGGCTTCCCAGTTCGTCGACGAGGATGAGGATGATATTTTTTGTACTGTCGAGCATCGGCTGGTGGGTTCGCCGAAGTCGTGGAAGGTGTTCCGTCCCCAAGCACACCATCGCATATGCTCGACCTACCGAGGGATGAGGTTCCCTCTTTACGGGTTCATGTTCGACGAGGCGGGATTGCGTTTGCCTTTCACGGACTTCCAACAAGCAGTGTTCGTCTGGCTGCGCTTGGCGCCTTCACAGCTTCACCCTAACTCTCTCACTTTTATCCTAACCTTCGAGCTCGTCTGTAAATATCTCCGAATCGGGGCAACCGTGCCTCTCTTCTTCCGCATCTTCCACCTCCAGCGACAGGCCTCCGACGGCAGACATGGCTGGGTGTCTTTTAAACAAACGAGCAGTCTCTTCCACACCTACCTGGATTCTATTCGCGACTTTAAATACCGGTATTATACCGTGAGGCCGGTCACACTTGAAGCTGTGAATTCGGTGTATCGCCGAGTTTCCTGTGAGGTGGACGGGCAGACGGAGGAGGTCCTCGAGCCGAGATTCCCCTTGTTCTGGACGGAAGAACACTTCAAAAAGGGGACGGACAGTTACAAAGTCAGTCCTGGCCCTCTCGATGAGGGGGATCACCTGGCCTACGAGCGGATAGTCGCTTTTGTCAACGGTTTTAATAAAGCTAAGCTCGTGACGATGGACGGGGAATTCGTCCGGGGAGACGACGGGCAGGTGTTGACCAAATGTCGTTTGATTAATACGAGGGCCCTCCTCGAGACGTTCTCCGATGAGGATGCTCTCGAGCTGCTAGGTGGTGACATCCTCTTCGACTTACTTTTTTCCTCGCGTCCTGCTCTCCGGTTTACTGACATATTTATTTTCTTTTTGCAGGCAAGATGTCGACTGCTGAGGAGCGTTTCAAAAAGTTGAAGGCTAACTGCATTGCGAAGAAAGGAGGCAAAAGCCGCATCGAGCAGCTCCGAGCACAGGAATCCATTCCCACCCCGACAACCGGGGGTTCCTCTGGCTCTCACCAGGATAGTGATTCTCCCTGCCCTCAGAGCTCCCCGAAGAGGCAGCGGGTTGTAAGCACAGTGGAGATCGACCTTACTGAGAACGAGAGCCCCCTGCTGTGAAATTTGTGCTCCCGCCTTGTCACTCGAGGCCGAATTTCTTCATGGGGAATAATTCCCTATGCGTGGGAGCCCCCGAAGCTCGGGCCATCTTAGGCGTCGACAAGGTTTCTCGGAGAAAGGCGCTGGTGGAGGATGTGTCCGCGGTGATGCGAGTTTGCGCGGCTGCTCTGGTTCTGAACATGAGGCGTGCTCCGAAGATGAGCTGAACAAGCTGCGAGAGAGTTTTCAGTCCATCTCAGCCGAAATGGAGAAGGCGGGCAAGGAGCTGGATGATTGCAAAAGCCAGAACCTAGTCCAGGTCGAGCTTCAAGGGAAGTTAGAGGAGAAGTTGAAAAATGTTGAGGAGGAGCGGAAACGTCTCTTGACGAGGGACGTCGAGCTTAAAGAGGAGAGAGATCGTCTCTTGGCGAGGAACGCCGAGTTGGAGGAGGTTGTCCGCCCGGCTGATGAGGAAACCGAGGAAGACAGGTTGCTGACTTCGTGGGCAGCACTGATAGTGAAGCTAAGGGAAGCCGAGCAAAACAACCTCGTGGCGGCTGACATAGGTTTCAAGAACGCCATGCAGCAGCTTCAGGTTCTCAACCCCGGCCTCATAATCGAAGGGACTGACCCCGACTACGAGGTGGTCGACGGTCAGATCGTGCAGCCGATGCAAGAGGACGAGGTTGTCGAACACGAACAGCCCGAGGGGACCGTCGCCGAGTACGTTTTTCCTTTCTCATTCTGGTTGTCCTGCGAGCCATTTTCTTTTTCGATGCCTATGCCCGGCCTGCGTGCTAGGGTATTTTTGATACTTGTTTGTAATATCTGTACACTGGGCTTCTGCCCGCTTTAATGCATTTTTGTTTATCTGCTAGTGTGTTGTTTGTACGGTTTTAATTATGTGTGATGTTATTGTATTTGCTATACTTTGTTTATTTTTGTCTAAGTAATATACTTTGGGGATTTGCTCGACATTGATAGCCCTGACCGCGTGGAGAGCTGGTCGGGTGGTCGGAGATGTGTTCTGACCTTCAACGAGGCTAAGAGCTCGGTCGAGGTCTTAGCTTCGTGGCGTGAACTTCCCATCACGAGTGGGTGTTCTGCCTAATTGGTACAACGACAGCGGAGCTCGATCGAGGTATCCCCGTCAGATCAAAAGTCCTCGCGCACACACAACGCGGCCTTTGATCACCGTGTTCTGTATAGGGGTGTCGCGCTCGTACCTTAGTGCGACCCCGTAATCGCGGTGCTAGTGAGTCGCGGGCAGTGCTTAACTGTAGTACTGTTTGAGCTTCTCAGCGTTCCATGGTCGAGCAAGTTCTTCCCCGTGCAGATTTTCGAGGAAGTAGGCTCCTGTCCCCGTTTTCGCGCGGACACAGTACGGGCCCTCCCAGTTCGCGGCGAGTTTGCCTTCTTGCGAGTCTTTCTTTTTCCTTCGTAGGACGAGGGTGCCCACCTGAAAATCATGTTTGATAACACTGTCGTTAGAACGTAGTGTTATTTTCTGCTTAAGTGAAGCTTCTCGGAGAGAAGCACCCGAACGTATCTCCTCGACGAAATCGAGTTCTTCCCTCAGGGCTTCGTTATTCGCGTCCCCGTCGAGGGGGGCTTCTATCCTCCTTGAGGGTTCCCTGATTTCCACGGGGATCACCGCTTCCGTTCTGTAGGTCAGACTAAAGGGGGTCTCCCCGGTCGTGGAATGTGGGGTTGTTCGGTAGGCCCAGAGGACGATGTGTAGCTCCTCGACCCACCGTTGTTTGGCGTCGCCTAATCGACGTTTCAATCCTCGTAGGATTACTCTGTTTGCCGCCTCATCCTGTCCGTTCGTTTGAGGGTGCTCGACCGACGTGAAGTGCTGCTTCGTGCCTAGTTTGGAGACGAAGTCTTGGAAGTTCCTGTCGGTGAACTGTGTTTCATTGTCGGTGACAATAGCTTGAGGCACGCCGAATCGGGCGAGGATGTTCCTTTTGTAAAAACACAGTATGTTGAAGGCCGTGATTTTGGCCAATGCTTCCGCCTCAATCCACTTCGTGAAGTAGTCCACCCCGACGATGAGGTATTTGTTTTGATACGACCCCTGGACGAAAGGTCCGAGGATATCCATCCCCCACCATGCAAACGACCACGGGGAGGACAGTGTTTTGAGCTTGTTAGGAGGAGCGAGGTGCATGTCCCCGTGTCGTTGGCATCTATCGTAATTCTTGACGTGTTCCTTGGCGTCCTGTTGCATGGTGGGCCAGTAATACCCTGCTCGATGCGCATTACGGGCTAACAATCGCCCGCCGAGGTGTTGTGCATTGATTCCTTCGTGGATTTCCTGGAGGACGTCGGGGACCTTGGTCTCCTCGACGCACCTGAGGAGGGGGATAGATAACCCTCGCCGGTATAGCTTGTCCTCAACTATCGTGTATGAGCATGCCCGCCGCTTGACCATTCCGGCTTCCTTGGGATCTTCGGGAAGTTTGCCCGTCGTGAGGTACTCGTACACAGGGGTCATCCAGCAATTGCTGTCACCAATGGCGTTTACGTCCGCCACTGGAGCGGGTTTGTTGATGCTCGGTCGGGAAAGCACTTCTTGTATGATGGATTTGTTCCCGCCTTTCTTCTTTGTGCTTGCCAATTTGGACAAGACATCTGCTCGGGAATTGTCCTCGCGGGGGATGTGAGCTACTTCCGCGGAGGTGAACTTTTTCATCTTTTCTTTCACCAAGGTCCGAAGTAGGGATCTCGGAAAAAGCTCTGCACTTGTCAGGGTTGGCTTTGATTCCTCGCTCTGTGAGGTAGAAGCCGAGGAACTTACCTGCCCGAACGCCGAAGGTGCATTTGTCAGGATTGAACCTCATGCGGCACCTCCTCGCCGTGTCGAACACCTTCTTGAGGTGTGTGGCATGGTCGACTTCTTCCGCGGATTAGACGATCATGTCATCCATGTAGACCTCGAGCATGTCGCCGATTTTAGCCCAAAAAACCTTGTTCATCATCCGTTGGTAGGTCGCACCAGGGTTCTTCAGGCCGAAGGGCATTACGTTGTAGTAGTAATTGCCCGACTCAGCCATGAAAGCCGTGTGCTGTTTGTCGGCCTTATCCATGAGAATTTGGTTGTATCCTGAGTAGGCGTCCATGAAGGATAATAGTTTGTAACCTGCAGAATTGTCGACCAGCTGGTCGATGTTAGGCAAAGGATATCAGTCTTTCGGGTAAGCCCGGTTAAGATCAGTATAATCAACACACATCCTCCATTTTCCATTATTCTTTTTGATGAGTACAACATTGGACAGCCAGGTTGTGTACCTGACCTCCGAAATAAAATTTGCCTCTAGGAGGTCTTTTACAGCTTTTTCAGCAGCCTCCGCCTTTTCGGGGGACTGCTTACGCCTACGTTGAGCTATGGCCCTAGTGGCCGGATCTATTGCAAGCTGATGGCAAGCCACCTCGGGGTCAAGGCCAGGCATCTCGAAGGTGCTCCACGCGAACAGGTCAGCGTTCTCCTGGAGACATGGTTTCAGCCGCTCCTTCGCCAGGTCAGGGATCCCGGTGCCAATCTTCACGTTACGGTCTGGGTCGTCCCCGAGGACCACAAGCTCAAAGTCTCCGTCGGGGATGGGGCGCGTCGGGTGGAGAGGTCGCCCGTTGTTTTCCGCCTGGGGGTCGGGGTCCTCTGCTCCGTCCTCTTCGTGCTCGTCCATGAACCTGCTGTCGAGGTCGACCGTGTTGACGGGAGGGAGAGGTCTCTGTACGGTGTCCGTGGATGGCTTCGCTCCAGTCTTGGGCTTGGTACCGATGGAACTCATGCTTTTGATCGCAGCGTCGAAGCACCTCCTGGTTGCGTCTATGTCCCTGTGTCGTATAGTACTTCATCTTGAGGTGGACCGTTGATGGCACTGGTGTGAGTTCAGCCAAGGTGGTCCTCCTGAGGATGCAATTGTAGAGGGATGGACATTCGACCACCAGGAAGTGGGTCTTCACTTGCCGGGCAGTGTCTTCGGCCCCGAATGTGACCATCAGCTCAACATAGCCCTATGGTCTGGTGGTGGTACCGTTGAACCCCTGCAGATCTGAGCCGACGTACGGGGTCAGATGTCTCTCGTCGAGCTGAAGGGTCCCAAACAGATGGGCATACATGATGTCGACCGAACTTCCCTGGTCGATGAGGATCCTTCGAATGTCAAAATTCGCCATCTGGGCCCTGACCAGGAGGGGGATAGTGGCGTTGGGCGCTCCGCCGGGGAGTTCTTCGAGGTAGAAGGTGATAGGGTTTGATCTCCCTTGCACCTTCTCGAGGGTAGTTGTCTTCATCGACGTGGCGGGCGGCATCGTAAGCCGTGTCTTGGGAGTCCGGGGAGGCAGTCTGCCCGTCCTTGGCGTCACCTTCTTCGACGATGAGGGCGGCAACGTCCTCATGGTGGTTTCCGTTCTCGAGTTACGCGAGGACGGTGTCCAGAGCTTTGGTAGCAGATGGGTTGCCGGCCATGCTAGTGATGAATGAGAGGATTGCTTTGGTTTATCGGAGGAAAAACGGGGAAGCAAGGGTTCCCACAGACGGCGCCACTGATCGTACCTGGATCACACAGTACTTGGTGGCCAGCAACGTCTTGTGGACTTCAGCTCCGGTGAGGTTGAAAGACGGCGGGGGGGGGGGGGGGGGGGGTGTACCTGCAAGGTACTCCGACGCTCAAGCAAGGCAAGGGTCACAAGTAAAAGCAAGTACAAGGTTAGAGAGTGAGAGAGTGTGTAACCTGACCCTCTCAAGTGAGACGGTATTTATAGAGAGCCCCCAGCGCGGGGCCAACGGTCACTAGCACTGGGCTGGATTACCAGGCCCAATCCAAGTAACTGCCAGGGCTTACGTGGCGTAGTGAAGACCAGCACGTGGTATTTTCCCTGGGGTAGCCGCCCCTAGATCTCTAGAATTAGGGCAGACCGATTCCATCGGGAGTGGGCGGTTACATGAGAACGTGTCCTCGTGGGGAGTGTAACAGCCCGGGCCCCTCGCAAGGCGATCTCGGCACTGCCACCTCACGATCTTCTCTACCCCCTCACTAGTAGAGTTTTTGCCTTCCGTGGGAATCGAACCATGTACCCTGGGGTTCAAGTACATGTTCAATCCATTCCCACTACCAATTAAGCTCAATTGGTAGTGGGAATGCATTGAACGTGGTACTTATCCCCAGGTACACGGCTCGATTCCCACGGGAGGCAAAAACACTAGTATAGTTGAAAAAGGGGGCTAGTGATTAAGTCTGAGTTGGTAATAGTGCCGGGACTCGTGCGCGAGCGGCCACGGGCTGTTACAATAAAAAGGCGCCTTTTTATTGTAACAGCCCGCGGCCGCTCGCGCACGAGTCCCGGCACTATTACCAACTCAGACTTAATCACTAGCCCCCTTTTTCAACTATACTAGTGTTTTTGCCTCCAGTGGGAATCGAACCGCGTACCTGGGGATAAGTACCACGTTTAATGCATTCCCACTACCAATTGAGCTAGTAGCTCAATTGGTAGTGGGAATGCATTGAACGTGGTACTTATCCCCAGGTACGCGGTTCGATTCCCACTGGAGGCAAAAACACTAGTATAGTTGAAAAAGGGGGCTAGTGATTAAGTCTGAGTTGGAAATAGTGTCGGGACTCGTGCACGAGTGGCCGCGGGCTGTTACAGGGAGGAGTCTTGCGTGTCGGGGAGAGACGTGTCCTCGCGGGGAAGGACTTATGTGCAGGAGGAGAAAGCTCCTCGTGGGAGGAGAACTTGAGTGTCGAGGAGGGGCGAGCTCGGGGAGACTTAGCGCCTCTGCCCGACGCTCTATGTCGCGTGTGCCCGAACACCGCCGAGGTGTGGCATGTGCCCGACACTATTGAAGTGGGCCTGTGCTCGACGTTGGTTGTGATAAGAGGCCTTTGTTGAGCCACTCCAAGACGTGTGGGTTGGTCCTGCTCAATTGAGGGGCAGACCCTGGCCCACTCCAGAAGACACACACACACATATATATATATATATATATATATATATATATATATATATATATATATATATATATATATATATATATATATTAAAGCAGATAAATGAAAGCAGATAAAAACTTACAGGCGAGCAAGCTTCCATGCTGTAATGTTAGTTGTACAAGAAATTGAAGAAAGTTTTGATATAATTACAAGTTTTGAAAATGAAAAAGCCTTGGGTCTTATAGCTCAGAGAGAGGTGCCCAGATGACTTATTTGGTAACATTGATCGCACTGCGATATAGACAGATGTTGTGGGACTTATACAGTAGAGGCCCAAGATTATTTATGTACAAAAGGGGAATGGGCCTTATAGCTTAAGAAGAGGCCCAAGATTATTTTGAAAATGGAGAGAGATAGGGCTTACAATACAAGAGAATGCCCAAATTATTTTAAAAAGGCGAAGATCGCGTTAGGGTTTTGAAAACTGTACAGAGGGACTTATACAATATTGAGGCCCAAATTATTTTTGTACAAGGGGTTTGGGTCTTACACTTTATTAGAGGCCCAAAGAGTTATTTTAAAAGAAAAGATGGGGCTTACAACTCAAGAAGATGCCCAAATGAAATTTGTTTTGAAAACGGCGATCGCGCCGAGATTTTTAACGTATCGAGACTTATACAATACAGTGAGGCCCAAAAATGGTTTTAGTTAAAAAAGGGATTTGGTTTTACACTCTATTAGAGGCCCAAAAGTGTTTTGAAAAATATTTGTGAGGGTGAAAATAATCAAAACCCTAATTTTGTTGAAGAAATGTAATTAATTTTGAATAAAAATTAATAAAATGATCAAAATTATCAAACATGTATAAAAAATGTATTGTGATCTTGGATCAATGTTTGAAAAATTATTTTTTTATCCCTAGAATGATTAAAAATCATTTGAATTGGAAAAAATCAAGAAGGAAAAATATTTTAAAATGTTTAAAACAATTAAAATATTAATTCTTTGTAAAAATACCAAATATATGAAATAAATAATATTTTTGGGAAATATTTGTAAAATAAAATATTTTAACATTTTTATGAATTATCAAAAAAAGAACCAATAAAAAATAATTTAATTTGAGAGAGAAATTGATTTTTGAATTAATTAACAAAAATCATAAAAAATATTAAAAATAGCAAAAATGACAAAATGGCAAAAAAGGTCTGCGTGGGTGTTGAACCCATGACCTCAAGGATAACGCACGCACTCTCTACCACTAGGGTGGTGATACATCCGTGTATCAAAACCACCCCATGTGCATATATGGGTGGCCTCTAGGGGTGTTTAGGGATGTCTTGGACCCTTTCCCAAGGTTTGAGATCAAGTGTAGGTCAACAATCAATGGTAGGTTGACTTTTTCTTCAGAAAACCCTAATTTGTGATAAGATGAATCTGAGTTCTTGTGGCTTATGAATCAAGCTCTTTGGGTCAATCAAATCTTGTAGATGGATTGATATGATGTATTTGAGATCCTTGAAGTTCATCTTGAGGCTTCAGGCCATGCCTTGCTTCATAAGTCAACTCAAGGGTTGAATTAGGTCAAAACCCTAATTCCTGATTTTTTGGTAAATGGACACTCAAGGTGATTTGTCCATTGTGGATGGACTCTTGAGGTTCCTTTGAGCTTGTTGGACCATTAATTGAGGTATTGGCTCATGCCCAGATGAAAATTTTCATCTGGAGGCCTTGGTCGACCAAAACCCTAATTTGGTGACACTGGCGATCTTGAGGCTTGATTAGCCTAAGATGTTGCACTCTTGTGCTTAATTCTTGATGTGGGATATCTCTTGATCCCCTGTGGATGTTTGAGAGACTAGATAAGTTGAAAATCATGTCACTTTTTGATTGATCCTTTGTCTGAGTTTTCAGAGAGGGCTCAAAACCCTAATCCTCGATTGTAGTGAATGCTTTGCCACTTTTGAGTGGATTGATGAAGTAGGATATGTGTATCCTTATTGTGATGATGATTTGCCCAATGATGGGAAAACTTGTGGTCAAAATTTAGGGTATGACAGATGCCCATATTTAATTTTCTTGTACCTGAGGGTGTGAATGACGAAAGCATTCGGGCATTCAGGGTACAAGAGAATTAAATATCAGAATACCCGAAATTTTGATGATGTCTATGAATGGTAATTTACACATTCATCTTCTTTTGCTAAGCGTTGATACTTAGAAAAGGTAAAACTTCCCCTCGATCCTGGTCTTCAGCCAAGGAACTGGTCTTAGTTTCTGAAACAAACTTCCCCTCGATCCTAGTTTCCAGCCACACAACTGGTCTTAGTTTCTTTTGTCAATAAACTTCCCCTCGATCTTGGTCTTCAGCCAAGGAACTGGTCTTAGTTTCTTTTGTCAATAAACTTCCCCTCGATCCTGGTTTCTTACCAAGGAACTGGTCTTAGTTTCTTTTGTCAATAAACTTCCCCTCGATCCTGGTTTCCTACCAAGGAACTGGTCTCAGTTTCTTCTTGTCGCGTCTTTCTCTTGACAAGGGACGCTATTTGTAGCGGTTTTCATCAAACTTCTCACCGAGGTTTACTGGAAAGATGCCATTTTATGGAAAAAGTGTTGATGTCAGACTTGCTGGGGAAACCCACTGGTTTGAGCTGTAGAAGGTGCGCAAACTTCTCTGTAGGAGACGCCATTTGTCGACCTGTTGGGGAAAAGAAAATCTCTTGAGAGATTGCTTCCTGTTTGGGGAATTTCTTGGGGGATGATAATGTCCATATGGCCAAGAGTATTTTGTTTAGAGGCTTTCGTTGGGGATTTTCCTTAATCCGGGAAAGCTACTATCATCTTCAATGGGGAAGAGTGATGTTCAGAAGGTGTATAACCTGATGTCTTTTTGCTTTTCAGAGGTTCAAGTCATCAAAGTGGTCAGAGACCTGTTTAAATCCAGGAATTTGCTGGAGAGAAAAGATACTGAAGTAATTGTCTTCCACAAATATCAAACTCGGCGGGGATTTGGAGAGGGTACATCATTTCTGCCTAGGGTTGATGACTCTAATGGAGAGAGGACTTTTACCACAACCAGGAGTGACTGACATGAATTATGCATTATGAATATGAAAATAGATTAAATATGCATGATGTATGTATGAATGAATGCATATGTTGACAAAACAGACACATCATACAGACAGGTGATGTGTACAACAGGATATCTGGCCACTCTGTGGGGGATGAGAGTATCACTAAAGCGTCGTACGTTTGCTGGGGAACCAAGATCCCTGTTGGCGTTGAAAGTATAAACCTGTTAGTGATTGGAAATCACTCATGCTTTTTCCGAAATAGACTCTTTTGGGGGGGAACAAGACCCATCACTGGCTTCCAGAGTAAGAAATCTACCGAGGACATTTGATTCTGCACTTTGAAGTTCGACCGTTTTTTGGAGAAAACGTGGATATTCCTCTTGTGTTCAACGAAAAAGTAATTGCCGTCTTTGAAAAAGCAGAAATAAATTTAAAACAAGAGTAAATTCATTTTTAGTTTCAAGAATGTCAATCGAATAAACATGTCATTTTGCAAAGCAAAATAAATGAGAATTGTAAACAAAAGGCACAAAGGCTCGAGTTTTATTTATAGGATGGTAATCAGCCGAAAGCGTGATACCATGGAACAATACAAAGTTAGAAAATGGTAATTTAAAGGAAAAAGGCTACATTGAAATATAATGACCGTTATCCTCCCATCAACTTTGAATTCCAGACATTCTGAGCTTCTGTCGAAGGTGACTCTTACTGGAGATTCTTTGACAGATGATATTACTGCTGAAGCGTTAATCTTAGTCAGATGTATTTACTTGCCATGAATCCCTAACTTTTGCCTGGATTGTAATTTCGGACTCCAATCCACCGAGATATTTTTTCCGCTTTATGTCTCTAATTTTTGCCTGGATCGCCCTTTCGGGTTTTCAATCCACCCAGACGTTTTTTTTGTTTATTTAGGCGATGTATTTCTTGACTACATCTATATTTGTGGGATAAGTGAATTCTTCTCCATCCATTGTCGCGAGTCTCAAGGCACCGCCTGAGAAAGCTTTCTTAACAACGTAAGGGCCATCGTAATTCGGGGTCCACTTGCCCCTGGGATCAGTGAGAAATAATGGTAGGTTCTTGAGCACAAGGTCTCCTTCTCTGAAGACACGGGGTCAGACCTTTTTATCAAACGTCCTTTTCATTCTTTGTTGATACAACTGACCATGGCATAAAGCCGTCATTCTCTTTTCTTCGATGAGGTTTAGCTCATCATGCCTGCTCTGGCCCCATTCAACTTCTGTTAGCTTGGCTTCCATCAAGACTCTCATTGATGGGATCTCTACTTCTATGGGGAGCAATGCTTCCATGCCATATACTAGAGAGAAAGGGGTCGCCCCTGTTGAAGTGCGAACTGATGTGCGATAACCGTGAAGGGAAAAGGGTAACATCTCGTGTCAATCCTTGTAGGTTACAACCATCTTCTAAACAATCTTCTTAATATTCTTGTTAGCCGCTTCTACCACTCCATTCATCTTAGGCCGGTAGGGAGATGAGTTATGGTGTCCGATCTTGAACTCTACGCACAACTCCTTCATCATCTTGTTATTCAGGTTAGGTCCATTATCAGTAATGATCTGGCTCGGAACACCGTAACGGCAGATGAGATTGTTCTTGATAAAACAGACCACTGCTTGTCTGGTCACATTTGTGTATGAAGCTGCTTCGATCCATTTGGTGAAGTAATCAATGGCTACTAGGATGAACAGATGTCCGTTTGAAGCCTTGGGTTTAATCATGCCGATCAAGTCGATTCCCCATATAGAAAAAGGCCATGGGGAAGAGAGAACTTTGAGATGCGTTGGCGGGTACATGGATTTTGTCAGCATATATCTAACACTTTTGACACTTTCTCATGTACTTTTAGCAATCAGATTCCATTGTCAGCCAATAATATCCCGCTCTCAGAATTTTTCTCGCCATTGTATGTCCATTGGCATGAGTGCCAAAGGATCCTTCGTGAATTTCTTTCATCAGCAGGTTTGCTTCGTGTCTATCCACGCATCTGAGCAGAACCGTGTCGAAGTTTCTCATGTAAAGCACATCGTTGTTCAGGAAGAAGTTGCCAGCCAGTCTTCGGAGGGTCTTCCTATCTTTTCTTAATGCCCCCAGTGGGTATTCTTGTCTTTGGCGGAAACACTTGATATCGTGATACCAAGGTTTTTCGTCGATGAAGACTTCTACATCAAATATGTAGGCAGGCCTATCCAGGCGCATTATGTCAATCTTGGGCACGTTGTTCCATCGACTCACACTGATCATGAAGGATAGAGTAGCTAGTGCATCAGCCATATGATTCTCATCATGAGGAATATGATGAAACTCAACTCTGTTGAAGAAAGGTAGCAACCTTCTTGCGTAGTCTTTGTAAGGCATCAGTCCTGTCTGATGTGTGTGTTGATCTTACACAATACAATTTTTTGGAAACGTTTTTCCCACTATGTATCGTCCCACCTCAAAATCCAATTGATCGTATTATGTGAAGTGGGTGGGTTTCAAAATCACGGTATTTTGTTCAAGTTTACTTGAACCGGGGTGCCATATACCACTTACATCACCAGAGTGGACGACTAATTTAACAACAAAAGCCAAGACTTGATTGGACCATTTTGTGGAAAGGATGCAAGAGTTCGAGAAATTGAGCAACATTGAAAGAGAATCAAATGCTCAAAAATCAAACGGGGTGCCACCCATAGATTTAGCCGGTGACAAATGTTTTGATTCGTTATAATTTCCTATTAACCCGGACAAATAAGTGTACGTAATTGTGTCTCAATATTAATGAAGTGTAGTATATTCAATTTCTTAATATTTTAACACATTTTTTTATCTTTCCAATAACATTTGTTCATTTGTCAAACAAAGTCTTCAAATAAGTTCTGTTTTCTAAGGTTATGTTTTCTGTCTGGTTTTGAATGGTTCACATTTGTCTACAGCTTCTATAAATTTAGGTGCTCTTGTTTTTTATTTCACACAAACTGAAAATGTCTCAAATGTAGCAAATAAACATCATCTGGTATGTGGCAAAAGTTTAAGCTCACCGAGTACACCTGTCTTGCAGATCTGGAATACGAAGTCCATAGTCTCATACCTTAAGGAAACAATCAAAATATTGTCAAACTCGAGTACCGTTCACCATCGATTGACAACGAAAGGAAGATTGAGTTCAATAACTTTGAACTCAAGACAAATGCAGATGTAAAGACTATGTGAAATACATATTTCATATTTCCGTTTCGAAACAAAAATTTCAGTCTTTCCTCCATGCGGTAACAACCTAATACCATCACTTATACTGACAAATTTATTTTCATTCATAGATATAAGTTTACTTTTGAATCATGTGGGATTAAAATTAACTTTCAAACTACCATCACATATATTTAATATTTGACATATATCTTGTCATGCGTGCTGTCATCAATAGTGTGCATGAGCGGGTATGTATTTTCTATGTTGATGGTGACGAAGATATCGATCATTTTTTCTTTGATTGTGTTAAATCAAATTCTGTTTGGTGTTTGGTGTATGGTTGGTTGAAAGTCGATAACTTTTGTGTATTTGATAGTAACAACCACTTGAGTTTGTGGATTGAGGAAGTTAGGGAGAAGATTTCATTATATAATGCAATTGGATTATGGTGTATTGTTTGTTGGTGTTTGTGGTTTTCTAGAAACCAAATCCTTTTCAACAACGAGATAGGAGATTCGAAATTGGTGATGCAAAAATTGTGCTTAATTTTTGGTGGTGGCTTTCTAAGAATACCTCGTGTAGTTATTACAATTCGTATAATTTCCCGTGGGAGTTCCTTTAATTTAGAACTGTTGTAATTTGTATATGCAGTATGAACGTTGTATTTGGCTTAGGATACCCCTAGTATCTTTATTCATTTAGTCATTATCTTTGCTTATAAAAAAATACTTAATATTTGACATACTTGTAGTGTTAGTGTCCTATTTACCCTTTTCAAAATCCAATTTTTGTGTCCCTCACTCACGTTTCTGAACCCAAAAGTGGTGACGTGAAACCACTTTTGAATCACATACCAAAAAATAAATTTTAAATAGGGTGCCAATTTCACGAGCAAGGGGAAATTTGAGTCCAAAATTGAAATTAAAGCTTCATATTTTTTACACTTAATAGTTAGTTGATCCTCTAAAAAAAGTTTTTTTTTGGTACATGAAAACCTTCATTTCTTATTCAGATGTATATGTGTATGTATGTAATGCAACACTGAATTTTCGACATATATACACTTTGATCTTATAAGGTTTGTCGACTAAATTTAATATTATTAGGGAATTTCTTAATACATCCAGTATGTTTCTAAGGCACCACACGAAATTTCTTTTTTGCCCCCCAGTTTTCGGATATGCACATCCGGACGCACCATTTTTTTAAAAAACGTTGATTAGTTCCGGATGTGCATATCAGGAATAATTCCTGATGTGCAAATCTGGAACAATTTCTTTGTTACTTCGTGCCAGACCCCTCGCCCCCCTCATTCTTTAAGTTTTCACTTTCCAAACTTCTCCAAACTCTCTCAAACTCTCAATTTCTCATTCCCACAAATCCCGATTTTTTTCACTCGTGTTCGACGCAGAGCAACTTGTACAACGATCAAAACACTCCAAATCATCTGTATCTGAATTTAATCGGTAAGTTTTTGAATTTTAGAGTTTCGAAGTTATTTTCGAGTAATCGATTTAGAGTAGACATTTACGTGTAGAAATTGTTAGGTAGTATGAATAACATAGGATAGAGACAATGTAAGTATTGTTTGCTGCTTCAAATGGATGATCAGAGCATTAAAATGCCCTTTTCTATAGTACAGTAGCCATGGCTACGTTTTTTGAACCTGAAGATACGTTCCGGATGTGCAGATCCGGAAAAATTTTAACGTTTATTGTTTTTCTGATGTGCACATCGAAAAAACTCAACGTTAAAGATTCTGAGTACTTCCGAATGTGCAAATCCGGAAGAAACTTGTTTTTTTTTTATTGTTTTTTTTTAATTCTAATTGATTTATTATGCTTTGCAGATTACATGGCTGCCAGAGACGATCGTATGATACATGGACGGACATCTCAGCATGCATCTGTCCGACGTGAGCGGATGCAGTATATAGTCGAGGGTTCCGGTGCAGAGGTAATTTCAGCAGCCCCTACAGTTGAGGGACATCCTACACCACAGCCTTTTGCATCACAGGTTCAGGCCACTCCCCCGTCTACATCTCGGAGGCGTCGGGTTCCTACTGCTGGTTCATCAGGGGCCCCGCCTCATGAGTCTGCTCCTCTAGGCTTGACCCGCACGCAGATAGCTGAGACATATGCTGACTTCCAGTCCCACTTGGTACCGGAAGAGGCTCGGGCGACCAGAGCACCGAGAGATTGGAGCGTTGCTGCCGGGTACATCATGTGGTTCTATATTGTAACACCCCAATTTTTAACAGTGAGAGTGTATTTTTAAAAGGTATTAATTTCATCAATAACTTAATTAAAGGTTTCCTTCGTATGAAAATAATGTCTTTTTTTTTTAAAACGATACCGCAATAATTTAAAGTTATTAGTGTTTCGAGAGCTCAACATGTTTTATAAAAGAGACTAGCTTAACCATTTTTTTCGTAGATATACTATACAAACAGACGACCACGCGTCAAAGGATAGGAAGTGTAGATAAGTCATAATACAATCCAAAAGCAACAGAATAAAATTCCTCGGCAGACACTCACACAGGAGAGCTGCCCCAAGGAGAAAACTTTTAACCATGCAGTGAAAGTCATATGGCGCACGCCATCTAATACTAGAATACTCCTACCAGCCACAAACTCCATAAACTAAGCCTAACGACAACCGCAATAACCACCTGACCCAGCTCCTCACAAACCACTACACGCACTCATCAGGGTGTGATCCGAACCATCCTCGTCATCTCTGCTCTCAAATTCGTGTTCGGAGGGGTCCTTAGTATCGTCGTCCCCTACCTCACCTATGACTGGCTCCAGTGACGACACGCGTACTGGGTCAATGAGAGGGAGCTACTCTACGATGAAGATGTCACGAGTAAATGTCGTGTATGGTCCTATAGACATACCTAAATCTAAGGGAGGCGTGGGTATATCATGAAAGAAGGGCTCCCCTCCCCTGGCTGAGGCATACGAGGGTATAGGTGGGGCTGAGAGGGAGGTTGACAAACAAAAACGATCTATTTCCCCTGAGAGGAAATTGGAAATTATCAGGGAGGCCGGAATCCGAAAGGTTAGGGCTCGTCGAGAGTACGTGGTCTTTATATCCCTGCCAGCTACAGTGGTGGTCTCCAATATGTTCCCAGTATATGAGACCTGTCCAAGGGCCGGGTTGAACCCCCAGGATGTCTCTGTCCAGTCTTCAGGGAAGGTGAAGTTCGTCGTCTTCGACGGTGGTATCTCCTCGTATCCGGGGTGCGTCGTAATCTATTGGCGTATTCGCCCACACATCCACTGAAAGGGTCATCAATCCGAAAATAACAAATATACAAGAGCAGAGCAACAAGCATAAACAGAAAATACATTATACATGGCTAGAGATCTCATTCTAACACATGTATATAGTCGTTTACAACAATAGTACATATAGCATAATCAAGACTCATTCTTAATGCAATGTCTATATGCCAATGTACATGATTCTGAAATATCAATCCCTCCGCAAAGGGTCGTGGTATCGTAACAGGATTCAGCACCACTAAGGTGATGGGTATCTACACCATCAATCAGACTCAATGATCCACAACGGGATAAGGTGGTTCCCTCTTGGACACGCACCCCGTGCCACCTCTCTAGTGTGCATCTCGTGACTCCTCCCCGGTAGCCATGTAACCATGAAATGCATGAGCATACAATTCCCCATTTCAACATATGGTCAACATCACCACACATCATATGTAATAATTTATCTCATGCATCAAATTTTTGCACAAATATATTTATATAACATTTACTCACCTCCACAATTAGTCACCTTCAAAATAAACACGTAAGAAGATACGGAGCAAATATATACAAAATATATTTTTTTCATTATCGAGAAAATATCTAAAAATAGAGAGATGCCCTTACCGTCACGAGCTTTTCGGTTATAGCCTCTGTTCACAAATCGCGTACTATATTGAACCCTAAGTCACGTAATATTTTATCATTAAATATATTATAATATTTATATCTATTTATTATTTATTATAAGGAATTACATTTTTTTTTTCAAATAGCATGAATGGTTCATTAATTAAAATTTCATTTAAAAAAACGTATATAGTTTTAACGTAATAAAAATCTCCTATGCTATTATAATTGTAATTGTTTCTATAGTTAGAGCCTAGTACATATTAGATTAACATGTCATCTTCCAGAACTACACTTAGCGTCCTCAACCACTAGAATTATCAGGTTCATTAATTACCACATGATCCTATAAAATTTTTAACTCATGAAATATCTAATGTTTTTATATTACTTGTTTAATCAACACAACCACTCTAATATAATAATCACATGATATGAGTCTGTTAAAAAAACTAGTTACTAAAAAAAATTGATACATGAAAAATATTTAGCCATTTAGTACGCAGGTTTTTAGCAGAAAATCTATAGCACTTTTTTTTTATAGAATATATTTTTAGATAGACCCCTCCTAAAAATACTCTAATAATTTTCAACAAAATTTAAATTTTATTATTATTATTATTATTATTATTATTATTATTATTATTATTATTATTATTATTATTATTATTATTATTATTATTATTATTAGTTTAAGAAATCTCATAATTTAATTCTTAAGTCCAAAAATCTCAAATATAATTAAGTCTCCTGGCTACACTCATCAATTGTTTCTAACAGTAAAATATTTTTTTTAAATAATAATATAAAATTCTGGATCACCAAATTTAAATTTTGTTATAATAGTTATTATAATTTTTAACATTTAAAAAAAAAAAGACTATATTTATGGAAGGTGTCAAGTAATAATACATATATATTTAAGTGAATATGAAAGAATTATATTGGAAAAACCTACCTTAATTAAATGTGTGAGTTGTGTGAGCTTTCAAGAGAGAAAATGGTATTGAGGAAGAAGGTAAGGTGTGAGGAAATTTAGTGATATTGTATTACTGAGAGAGGAAAGGTGTGTGCAGTATCTTGTTCTTTTTCTTTATGTGAGTAGCATATGTATATATAGCCTAGTAACTTTATACTAGTTTTTTCCCGATCACTAGTTAACTCATTTACATTAAGCTTCAACTACTAGTTACTAGTAGTAATTATCACACGTCAAATCCCTCTGAGCATTTCATGATGAAGGTGGCGTCCATACCTTCTTCGTATCATTGTATACCGCATTAGTGTAATTTCCGGTGTTATGTGACATTGATAAAAATGCCCGAAATAATTTTTGCTGATAATAAAACATTTTTCTCGATTATTCTATACTATAATAAAAAGAAAAATCGGTCGAGAAAATAAAATTTATTATTTTTTTATTATTTATTATTATTTTTTTTACTCTATCGGAAATAATTTTGTGATTTCATTGATAAAATTTCGTTAAGAACCGAGACTATTTTAAAATTTTAAGCGGTTAAAATTATCGTTTATTGGAGAGACCGGAAATTAGTTCAAACAGAGAAAATATTTTTATTTTACAATTCCATCATAAATAATTTTATTATTCTATCCTTAAAAATTTCGTTTAAAAAAAATGGGTTGTTTCAAAAATTACGGCGGCTAATTTGCCGAACGCTAAAGAGACTGAAATCGATATTTTTAGAAAATTTCTATCGTGAACCACTAATGAAATAAAATTCCTAAAAACTCGAATTTACTTATATAAAAATTATTTAAATTTAAATTCGACCAAAATATTTTATCGATGTGCGAATATACTATAATCTTAAAATATTTATTTATTTATTTTAAAATTACGGGTCTTACAATACATCCCCCCTAAAAGAGTTTCGTCCTCGAAACTATGGGTCGGTAAATAAATCCGGGTATTTCTCTCGGATTGCACTCTCAAGTTCCCAAGTTGCATCACCAGTGGCTTGGTTCCAAATTATTTTAACCAACTGAATTTCCTTATTTCTCAATAGTTTCATCTTTCTATCCTCGATCCTAACGGGTATTACTTCAAATGACAAATTGTCTTTAAGTTGAATGGTGTCTGGTTTGATTACATGGGAAGGGTCCGGAATGTATTTTCGTAGTTGTGAGACATGAAAAACATCATGTATCTGAGATAGAAAGGTAGGTAATGCAATTCGGTAAGCCATAGGTCAAAATTTTGAAGTTATTTGATAGGGCCCAATAAACTTTGGAGTTAACTTCCGCGTCTTGATTGCTCTCCCCACCCTTGTGGTGGGTGTGACACGGAGGAACACATGGTCTCCTTCTTTGAAATCTAATGGCCTACGTCTTTTGTCAGCGTAGCTTTTCTGACGATCTTGCGAAACCTTAATCTTTTCCCTAATGATTTTAACCTTCTCTGTAGTCTGTTGAACCATTTCTGGATCGACGATCATACTTTCACCATCTTGATACCAACATACTGGCGTTTGACATTTTCGTCCATATAACGCCTCAAATGGAGCCATTCCAATACTAACATGGAAACTGTTGTTGTAGGTGAATTCGATTAGTGGTAGTATATCGTCCCAACTCCCTCTATCATCCAGTACACATGCCCGAAGCAGATCCTCCAATGACTGATTCATTCGTTCCGTCAGTCCATCTGTTTGTGGATGATATGCCGAACTTAGTCTCAGTTTTGTCCCAAGTGCTCCGTGTAACGAACCCCAAAAATGTGACGTGAACTTTGGGTCTCAGTCTGACACGATGCTAGAAGGTACCCCATGTAATCTAACAATCTCAGAAATATAGATTTCTGTTAACTTGGCCACATTATAGGTTGTTCTCACAGGTAAGAAATGAGAAGACTTGGTCAAACGATCGACAATTACCCAAATTGAGTCATGCATCCTTCTAGTTTTGGGTAACCTAGTGATAAAATCCATTGAAATACTATCCCACTTCCATTCGGGAATATCTAAGGTTTGCAACATTCCTGCTGTCCTTTGGTGTTCTATCTTTGCTTTTTGGCAAGTCAAACACGATGCTACGTAATCTGCCACCTCCTTCTTCATTCCTGGGCACCAATAGTTTTGCCTCAAATCCTTATACATTTTTGTTGCTCTAGGGTGAATGCTTAATTTGCTCTTGTGGGCCTCCTATAAAATTAGTTTCCTTATCTCTGCAACATCGGGTACACAAATTCGTTTGTTGCACCTTAAGATATTATCTGGTCCTACTTTAAAATCGGGTGCCTTTCCTTGTACCATCAATTCCCTTTTCTCTTCTAAGAGTGGATTGTCTTGACAGTCTCGAATATCTTCCAAAAGCCCATTAGAAATTCTGATCATTCTACACTGTAGAGTTCCGTGTCCCAGCTCTACATCTAGGTGCATGTCTCTAAATGCCTCCCATAGCTCTTGTTGTTTGGCCATCAATGTTGCTGTCACAAGAATACCCTTCCTACTTAACGCATCTGCCACGAAGTTTGCTTTTCCTGGGTGATATTGTAATGTGAAATCGTAGTCCTTCAAGGTTTTCATCCATCTCCTTTGTCTCGTGTTCAATTCCTTCTGATCAAACAAGTACTTCAAACTCT
Source organism: Lathyrus tuberosus (assembly GCA_022829125.1). Lineage (NCBI taxonomy): Eukaryota > Viridiplantae > Streptophyta > Magnoliopsida > Fabales > Fabaceae > Lathyrus > Lathyrus tuberosus. The sequence continues at coordinate 2,350,809 of JALAZF010000656.1, read as the reverse complement.
TGTGGTCGCTAAATATCGTGAACATACATCCATAGAGATAATGACGCCAAATCTTTAGCGCAAAAACTACTGCTGCAAGTTCTAAGTCATGAGTGGGATAATTTCTTTCGTGAATCTTCAATTGTCTTGAAGCATATGCTACCGCCTTCCGGTGCTGCATCAACACACATCCTAATCCTTGATGGGATGCATCACAATAAACTTCGTATGGCTCCTCAGGTTGTGGCAGAATTAATATAGGCGACATCGTAAGTTTCCTTTTTAATAATTGAAAATTAGCTTCACATTTCTCAGTCCAAGCAAAAGGTTGATCCTTTCGAGTTAGTTGAATCAATGGAGCTACTATCTTTGCGAATCCCTCAATGAATCGTCGATAGTATCCGGCTAATCCTACAAAACTTCTTATGTCGGTGGCTGTCTGAGGCTGATTCCATGCGAGCACAGTCTCAATTTTTGCTGGATCGACAACAATGCCTTCCTTTGATATGACATGTCCCAAGAAATTTACTTTTCCTAGCCAGAATTCACATTTGGATGGATTAGCATACAACTTCTTTTCACGCAGAATTTGCAGCACTTGACGCAGATGTTCTTCGTCTTCCGTTTTACTTTGAGAGTAAACAAGAATATCATCAATGAATACAACGACGAATTTATCCAGAAATGGGTGGAAAATTCGATTCATGTAATCCATGAAAATAGCAGACGCATTAGTCACTCCAAACGGCATGACTAGGTACTCATAATGTCCGTAACGAGTCCTGAATGCAGTCTTTGGTATGTCTTCTTCTCTTACCCGAATCTGATGATAGCCGGACTTCAGATCAATCTTAGAAAACACAGATGCTCTTTTAAGTTGATCCATCAAGTCATCAATGCGAGGTAAGGGATATTGATTCTTCACAGTCGCCTTGTTAAGTTGCCTGTAGTCCACACATAGTCGAGAACGCTCGTCCTTCTTCTTTACCAAAAGTACTGGAGCTCCCCATGGTGAAACACTTTGCCTAATGAGTCCTTTCTCCAGCAATTCTTCCAATTGTTCCTTAATCTCTTGGAGTTCTTTTGGCGTCATCCGATATGGTGCAATGGAAATGGGTCCAGTTCCCGGATGTAAGTCAATGAAGAATTCAATGTCTCTTACAGGTGGTAAACCGGGAATCTCATTGGGAAACACATCCAGAAAGTCTTGAGTAACTAACATGTCTTCAATCTTGAATTCCCCATTTACCTCCGCGCTAGCAAGAATCGAAAGGTCAAAGGCTCCATTCTTTAGAGAACCTTTGAGTTGGTTAGCTGATAGGTATTTAACAACCCCAGGCTCAGGCAAAATAACCAACTTTCGAGCACAATCTAACATAACATAATGGAAGGACATCCAATCCATTCCGAGAATAATATCGAGAGATTGTAGGGGTAAACATATTAGATTAACTAGAAATTCTCTCTCCTGAACAACTACCTTACATAATAGGCATGCAGTGTTCACAATTAGGACCTTGGCAGGGGTAGACACTACCAAGTCAAAAGGTAGTGGGGTTACTACCATTTTCAATCTATCAACACAATCCTTAGATATGAATGAATGCGTTGCTCCATAATCGAAAAGTGCGGTTAAAATTGTACCTCCAATTTCACAGCTCCCCTGAATCAAGTTGTTTGATTGAGACCCTCCTTCTGCACTCATGCAATACACCCGTCCTTTAGCTGATGGTCGAACGATTTTGGCAGTATTAACAGCTAACTTTTCCTTTGGAGCCCTGTAATCTTTTTCCATATGCCCCTTTTTGTTGTATTTGAAGCATGTAGGACCTTTATTAGGACATTCATTCGCATAATGCCCTCCTTCACCACATTGGTACCAACGTACCCCTGAGGCAGCTTGAGTTCCTCCTCCTCTGGTGTTATGGTTTTCTGTTCGTTGAGGTCCTCGATTATTATAGTGTGGTCGTTGGTATGGCCTTGCATGTTGTTTATTACGTCCATGATTCTGAAAATTTGAACGATTAGGTCCTCCAGAGTTCTGGACCGCCCCACGATTTGCCCTTCTATTTTTCATGTCCTCCACCTCTCTGCATTTTTCCACTAATGGTTGAAAGCGCTGTATCCCTAAGGGTACCACCGAGTCTTGCAGTTCATACTTGAGTCCTTCTTGGAAACGGTGACACATGTAACCTTCATCTACTCCTTCCCTGAAGAATAAAAAATACCTGGATAAGGTTTCAAATTTGGCGGCGTACTCACCTCCAGTCATGGCCCCTTGTCGAAGTTTCAGAAAATCGTCTCCTAATTTGGTCCTCGCACTTATGGGAAAGTATTTGTCTAAGAACTTTGTTTTAAAAGCTTCCCAATTTACTTCTTCTTGTGCGCCCTCCATCATCAATCTAGTGCTTCTCCACCAATACTCTGCATCGCCTAAGAGGAGGTACGTGGCATATAACACCTTTGCGCCTGGAGGACAATTGATTACCTCAAAGATCTTCTCAATCTCTTGTAACAATAAATCAGCCTTCTCGGGAGTAACATCCCCGTGGAATTTAGGTGGATCGTGGCGACGGAAATCAATCAATCCTTTTGATTCCCCAACTCGTATTTCTCTGTCCCGCTTCTCCAAATCTCGAAGGTTTTTAGCGGCAGTTTGGGCGGTGACAGCAGCTTCCATATTAGCCATAGCTTGGGCCATTTGATCCACCTGATGGTTTGTATTGTCCCGTCTTAGAGGCATATCTTTCCTACAAAACCAACACCCAATTACAATCCTCATCACATGTTTCAAGATAATTTTCCAATATCTCACTTTCAAATCATGAGTAGAGGTCAGAACTTAACGATCTTAAAACGCGGTTATAAGCTCTATACTTTACTAAATCAGCTTAGAACACTAAACTCACAATCCCCTCCAGAAGATTACCCAAGGCTCTGATACCATAATGTAACACCCCAATTTTTAACAGCGAGAGTGTATTTTTAAAAGGTATTAATTTCATCAATAACTTAATTAAAGGTTTCCTTCGTATGAAAATAGTGTCTTTTTTTTTAAAATGATACCGCAATAATTTATAGTTATTAGTGTTTCGAGAGCTCAACATGTTTTATAAAAGAGACTAGCTTAACCATTTTTTTTCGTAGATATACTATACAAACAGACGACCACGCTTCAAAGGATAAGAAGTGTAGATAAGTCATAATACAATCCAAAAGCAACAGAATAAAAGTCCTCGGCAGACACTCACACAGGAGAGCTTCCCCAGGGAGAAAACTTTTAACCATGCAGTGAAAGTCATATGGCGCACACCATCTAATACTAGAATACTCCTACCAGCCACAAACTCCCTAAACTAAGCCTAACGACAACCGCAATAACCACCTGGCCCAGCTCCTCACAAACCACTACACGGACTCATCAGGGTGTGGTCCGAACCATCCTCGTCATCTCCGCTCTCAAAGTCATGTTCGGAGGGGTCCTCAGTGTCGTCGTCCCCTACCTCACCTATGACTGGATCCAGTAACGGCACGCGTACTGGGTCAATGAGAGGGAGCTCCTCTACGGTGAAGATGTCACGAGTAAATGTCGTGTATGGTCCTATAGACATACCTAAATCTAAGGGAGGCGTGGGTATATCATGAAAGAAGGGCTCCCCTCCCCTGGCTGAGGCATACGAGGGTATAGGTGGGGCTGAGAGGGAGGGTGACAAACCAAAACGATCTATTTCCCCTGAGAGGAAACTAGAAATGATCAGGGAGGCCGGAATCCGGAAGGTTAGGGCTCGTCGAGAGTACGTGGTCTTTATATCCCTGCCAGCTACAGTGGTGGTCTCCAATACGTTCCCAGTATATGAGACCTGTCCTAGGGCCGGGTTGAACCCCCAGGATGTCTCTGTCCAGTCTTCAGGGAAGGTGAAGTCCGTCGTCTTCGACGGTGGTATCTCCTCGTATCCAGGGTGCGTCATAATCTATTGGCGTATTCGCCCACACATCCACTGAAAGGGTCATCAATCCGAAAATAACAAATATACAAGAGCAGAGCAACAAGCATAAACAGAGAATACATTATACATGGCTAGAGATCTCATTCTAACACATGTATATAGTCGTTTACAACAATAGTACATATAGCATAATCAGTTCTGCTATTTTTCCTGATCTACACATCCGGAATTAGAAAAACATTTACTTTTGGACGCGCTTGATGACGTCCATGTTGTAGGAATTTGTGGGATGGGTGGAATAGGGAAGACAACTCTTGCTAATGCTTTATACAACTAAATCTCTCCTCAATTTGATGTGTGCTGCCTTATTGACGATTTAAGCAAAAGTTATAGGCAAGATCCGATCAGTGCACAAAAGCAGATTCTACTTCAAACTCTAGGCGATCAACAACTTCAAACATTCAACTCTTGCGACGCAGCTAACCAAATAGGAAGTAGACTACGTCGTGTAAAGGCCCTTATAACTATTGACAATGTTGATCAAGTTGAGCAACTTGAGAAATTAGATCGTGAATGGTTTGGTCCGGGGAGTAGAATAATTATAATTTCTAGAGATGAGCATATATTGAAAGAGTATGGAGTGGATGTTGTTTACAAAGTTCCACTCTTGAATGAAAAAAACTCTCTTCAATTACTAAGTCGAAAAGCTTTCAAACTTGATCATATTGTGAGTAGTTATGATAAGTTGGCATTTGATATACTATATTATGCAAATGGCTTGCCACTTGCAATTAAAGTATTGGGATCATTTTTGTACGGTCGTTATATCTCTGAATGGGAAAGTGCATTGGCAAGATTGAGAGAAAGTCCAAACAAAGATATCATGGATGTGTTGCGATTAAGTTTTGATGGCTTGGAGGAAACAGAACAGGAAATATTTCTTCATATTGCTTGTTTTTTCAACCCTGTAGGTTTGGAGTATGTTATGAATATTCTTAATTGTTGTGGATTTCATGCTGAAATTGGATTGAGAGTTCTATTTGATAAATCACTTGTAAGTCTTTCGAAAGAGAATCATATGGTAAGAATGCATGGTTTGTTGGTTGGGTTGGGCAAAAAAATTGTTCAAGAAAAATCAAGAAAGTGGAGCAGGGTGTGGTTTCCGGAACAGTTCTACAATGTTAAGTTGGAGAATATGGTAAATTAGTAGTTTGAAAATATATAAGTTATTTTCATTTTTTTATAAATTTTACTTCGAAAGTTTTAAAAGTTTTCTTTCTTTTTTGCAATGTATTAGGAAAAGAAGGTTGAAGCCATTTGTCATAATAGAGAAAAAGATTCAACGATCATGGCTGAAACATTGTCAAAAATGAGTCATCTAAGATTGCTCATAATGGAGAAAGTTAATATTTTAGGAAACCTCAGTTGCCTTTCTAACGAGTTAAGATACATGCAGTGGAATAGATATCCTTTCAAGTATTTGCCATCAAGTTTTCAGCCTAATCATCTTGTTGAATTGATCTTGAGATACAACAACATCAAACAACTATGGCAAGACAAGAAGGTAATGTATATCTTTTCCTGATAAGAATGTAAAATGAACAAATCAGAAAAAAATGCCTCCTCCCCCTCTTTATGTTAAATTTATGCGTAAAATAATTTTTTTTTCTTTCTATTTTTGTTGATCTGTAGCAGTATTTTCCCCATTTGAGAAATTTGGATCTGAGCTACTCAAAAAATCTAAAAAAGATGCCGGATTTTAGAGGTATCCCAAATCTTGAGGGATTAAGTTTTGAAGGATGTGTAAAGTTGGTGCAGATGGATCCTTATATTGGAATTCTAAAAAAGCTTGTTTTCTTGAATTTGAAAGATTGTGAAAATCTAGCAAGCATACCAAACAACATATTTGGTCTCAGCTCTCTTGAATGTGTAAATCTTTCTGGGTGTCCCAATATTTTTAAAAATGCATCACATTCTAAATCCACAATGTCCTCCATCTTGAAAAGGCCAATATTTCGTTATCATTCCTTGTACTCTAGCGCACACAAAGATTTACGTAGTTGTTCTTTGCCTTTCTTTATTAGCTTCTCTAGCTTGGTTAAACTTGATATTAGTTTTTGTGGTCTAAGCCAACTCCCTGATGCAATTGGAAGTTTACATTGGCTAGAAGGACTGAATTTAGGGGGAAACAATTTTGTAATGTTGCCTAGTTTGAAGGAGCTTTACAGACTTGCATATTTAAACTTGGAGCATTGCAAGCTCTTGGAATCTTTGTCTCAACTTCCATTTTCTGCTGCTATCGATCGGGAACTTCGAAAGAACAAACATAGGATCGGAAAAGGATTGATCATTTTCAATTGTCCTAAATTGAATGAGAGGGAAGTTGGCAGTACTATCAATTTTTCATGGATGACACAGTTTATTCAGGCAAACCGCGTATTCACTTCATGGTTTAATCAGATGTATTTTGTAGTTCCAGGAAATGAAATACCAAGTTGGTGCAACAATCAGAGTGAGGGTGATTCAATGAGAATAGATCTATCTCCCGTTATGCCTGACAGTGACAATAATATTTGTGGCATTGCTTGTTGTGCAGTATTTTCTGTTGCACCTGTCGAACCATCTATGACAGCGTATGCACAAAGACCTGAAATAAAAGTATTAATTTGTAATAGTTTGTGTTTGATCATTCCAGTTATTCTTGAAAGAGATCTTATTGAGATTAAATCAGATCACATGTGCCTAATCTATTTCTCTATGGAATTAGTCTTTTATATTCAGAAGTTAAAAGACGAAACTTTCAGCCATCTTGATCAATTTAAGTTGGAATTTAGAATTGAGAATGACGAAGGTAGGAATTTGAATTGTATGGATTGGGAGATTCAGAAGTGCGGGTATCATTATGTATGTAAACAAGATCATGCGTCGCTGCCGAAACTCCTAAGCTAGAAAGTGCAAGTTTTTGGCAATGGAAGGTGAGACAACCACAATTGTGTATTTGGTTATATTAAAACTAATAGCATGTGTAATTTAATGAACAATCAATAAATAGTGAATGCATTATTCTAAAGCTATTAGTCATTCAACAGGGTGTTTGAGAGACCCAGATTTTGGAACTCATCCCATTTTCTAAAGCAGCAGTACCTTTCCCATTTTCTTATTTCAAAATTTTAGTCTGATTTTTAGTATTACCTGTGTACCGCTGCTTGCATTGTGTTTCTGTTTTGGTGTTTTGTCTGTACTGGTGTGTTGTACTAGTGGCATTTCTTATGCCTATATATATATATATATATATATATATATATGTTCTGGACTGGGCCGGGGCATGCTCGTCAGTCGAGCAGGCCCAACCCACAAGGTCTGTGATGGCCCAATAAGGACTCCTAGCGAGACCACTGTCGAGCACATGCTCACCTCCACAGGGTCGAGCACACAACTAACCTCGGATGCGTACGGTACTTACAATATGGACCATCGGGCATAGGCACTAAGCCTCCCCGGGCTCGCCCCTCCTCGGCGCTCAGATGCTCCTCCCCGCGAGGAGCCATCTCCGTCCGTACAAGAGTCCTCCCCGCGAGGACACGTCTCTCCCCGACACGCAAGACTCCTCCCCGCGAGGACACGTTCTCACGTAACCACCCACTCCCGATGGAATCGGTCTGCCCTAATTCCGGAGATCTAGGAACGGTTACCCCAGGGCGAAGACCACGTGCTGGTCTTCACTACGCCACGTAAGCCCTGGCAGTTACTTGGATTGGCCCTGGCAATCCAGCCCAATGCAAATAACCATTGGCCCCGCGCTGGGGGCTCTCTATAAATACCCTCTCACTTGAGAGGGTCAGGTTACACACACTTTCTTACTCTAACCTTGTACTTGCTATTATTCTCTGACCATTACCTTACTTGAGCGTCGGAGTACCTTGCAGGTACACCCCCCCGGCCGTCTTTCAACCTCAACGGAGCTGAAGCCCAGACGACGTCGTTGGCCACCAGATACTGTCTGATCCAGGTACGATCAGTGGCGCCGTCTGTGGGAACTCCTTTGCTTCCCCATTTTTCCTTCGTTAAACCAAAGCAATTCTCTCATTCATCACCAGCATGGCCAATTCGTCCGCTACCAAAGCTCTGGAGACCGTCCTGGCACAACTCGAGAACGGAAACCACCACGAGGACGCCGCTATCCTCAACAGCGATGAAGGCGACATAAGAGATGGGCAGACCGCCTCCCTGGACTCCCAAGACGTGGCTTACAACGCCACCCACCAAGACGACCAGCAAGCCATCTTCCAGCCAGTTGCTCCTCCGTCCAATGCAGATTCGAGCACCGTGGCCTTATTTGCCCTCATCAATCAGACCAATCAGCTGATCGCACACCAGAACACCAGAATTGAAGCACTGGAGCAAGGGAGGGCACGTCGATCTTCCCCACGAAGACATCGTCGTCCACCGTCACCTCGCCGTTCTCCTTCCCCGCGAAGGACCCCTTTCGAAGAATCTCGAACCCCCTCGCCGATGCGCGGGGGCCGTCGGCCATGCCTGGAGCGCCCTTAGCCAACGATCTCCCAGAAGCGCCATTGCTCCCTGCCTCGGAAGGAACCCAGGCCCTCCGCAGCTACCAAGAAGTCCAAACCCACCGAGGAGGGACCGAGGAACCGTTCGAGGAACTCCCCTCCACGACATCATTGATCCCCTTCGGGGTCCCCGGCAGGAAGCGACGACGACGACCAGAGGACCCCTCTGTCGTGGGAGATCATGAACACTCCAATTCCTGCGGGCATAGAGAAACCTCCACCGCTGGGGACCTACGACGGTCTGGCCGACCCCGACGATCACGTCGAAAGTTTCGAAGAAATGCTCGACTTCTGAAACGTCAGAGGAGCCATCAGGTGCAGGCTTTTCCCCACCACCTTGCGGAAGGGCGCGATGACTTGGTACAAGGGTTTGGCACCTGGGTCGATCACATCCTGGAAGCAGCTAAGACAACGATTCACCAAACACTTTACTGCATCTCATCGACACCCGAAGACGGAGGCTGCCCTAGAGAGCATCTTCCAAGGGAATAACGAATCTCTCCGGAACTACATCGAGAGATTCAACAGAGAAGCTGTCGAGGTCCATACGACCGACGACATGAAGAAGTACCTGATCGTCCATGGACTGCGTTTTGGATCTGATTTAGCCACGTCTGCGGGCCTCCGTAGACCCCGCCGTCTCGAGGATCTCCTCCAACGAGCTCAGTCGTATATCGAGCTCGAGGAGTCCGAGGTAGCGCAGATCGCCCTTGAGTCGAGGCGCAAAGAAGGCCCCCGAGGCCACAAAGATGAAGACTCTCCTCCCCGACGAGGAGGAGAAAGAAAGAAAGAAAATAGCCCCCGTGATCCTCGTGAACCGCGTGGACCAGCTGGCCGGTTCACAGAGTACACCCCGCTAAACGCTCCCCGCGTGCATATCCTCTACGAGTGCCAGAACGCAGAATTTGTGAAAAGAGAAGTCCGCTTTCTGAAGCCTACTGCCCCCAAACCAAACGTTGACAAGTCAAAATACTGTAGGTTCCACCGGAGCCACGGGCATGTCACCGAAGACTGCATCCATCTCAAAGATGCGATTGAAATTCTGATCAAGGAAGGGCACTTAAAGAAGTACGCCCAGAAGAACGATGCTCCTCGCCCCAGCTCCCGGGAAGCCCAGAACGTCGAGGAGGTGACACCCCCTCCCGACGAGAGTCAGCTTCAGGTCGCCCTCAGCGTCACCCGACCCGAAGACTTCTTCGTCCCCGTAATCATTGAGGGCGAATAAGCAATTCGCAACATGTGGGCGACCTTCCCCCACGAGGACCCCGTCTCTGCCCGTAGCACCTGGGAAGGCTTCCCCAAAACAATGGTCATCTCTGGGGGTGGTTACGAAAAGCTGTCTGTCAGATCGATCAAACGGAAATTTGACGAACTGGAGTCCGCGACATCGGCGAAGACCACTACTCTCGAGAAGGTGCAAGGGAGATCAAACCCTATCACTTTTTACCTCGAAGAGCTCCCCGGTGGAGCGCTCAACGCCACTATCCCCCTCCTGGTCAGGGCCCAGATGGCGAATTTTGATGTCCGAAGGATTCTCGTCGACCAGGGGGGTTCGGTCCACATCATGTATGCCCATCTGTTCGGGACCCTTCAGCTCGACGAGAGACATCTGACCCCATATGTTGGATCAGATCTGCAGGGATTCAACGGAACCACCACCAGACCATGGGGTTACGTTGAGCTGATGGTCACATTCGGGGCCAAAGACACTGCCCGACAGGTGAAGATCCGCTTCCTGGTGGTCGAATGTCCATCCCTCTACAACTGAATCCTCGGGAGGACCACCCTGGCCGAACTCACCGCAGTGCCGTCAACGGTTCACCTCAAGATGAAGTACTACATGACCAGGGGACGTGTAGTTACGATGCACGGGGACATAGACGCGGCCAGGAGGTGCTTCGACGCTGCGATCAAAGGCATGAGCTCCATCGACACCAAGCCCAAGACCGGAGCAAAGCCATCCACGGACGCCGTGCAGAGACCTTTCCCGCCCGTCAACGCGGTCGACCTCGACAACAGGTTCATGGGCGAGCTCGAAGAGGACAGAGCTTAGGACCTCGACCCCCAGGCGGAAAACAACGGGCGGCCTCTCCACCCAACGCGCCCCATCCCTAATGGAGACTTTGAGCTCGTTGCCCTCGGGGACGATCCAGACCATAACGTGAAGATTGGCACCGGGATCCCCGACCTGGCAAAGGAGCAGCCGAAGGCATGTCTCCAGGAGAACGCTGATCTGTTCGCGTGGAGCGCCTCCGAGATGCCTGGCCTTGACCCCGACGTGGCTTGCCATCAGCTCGCAGTAGATCCGGCCGCTAGGGCCATAGCTCAACGTAGGCGTAAGTAGTCCCCCGAAAAAGCGGAGGCTGCTGAAAAAGACCTCCTAGAGGCAAATTTTATTTCGGAGGCCAGGTACACAACCGGGCTGTCCAATGTTGTACTTGTAAAAAAGAATAATGGAAAATGGAGGATGTGTGTTGATTATACTGATCTCAACCGGGCTTGCCCGAAAGACTGCTACCCTTTGCCTAACATCGACCAACTGGTCGAAAATTCTGCAGGTTACAAACTATTATCCTTCATGGACGCTTACTCGGGATACAACCAAATTCCAATGAACAAGGTCGAAAAATGGCACACGACTTTCATGACCGCGTAGGGCAACTACTATTACAACGTGATGCCCTTCGGTCTGAAGAACGTCGGTGCGACCTACCAACGGATGATGAATAAGGTTTTCCGGGCTGAAATCGGCGACATGCATGAGGTCTACATGGACGACATGATCTTCAAATTGGCGGAAGAAGTCGACCATGTCACGCATCTCAAGAAGGTGTTCGACAAAACGAGGAGGTGCCGCATGAGGTTTAATCCCGACAAATGCATCTTCGGCGTTCGGGCAGGTAAGTTCCTCGGCTTTTACCTCACAGAGCGAGGAATCGAAGCCAACCCCGACAAGTGTAGGGCCTTCTCCGAGATCCCTACTCCGGACTCAAAGAAGTCGATACAATCATTAAACGGGATGCTCACCGCTCTCTCCCGCTTCGTCGCCAAGTCTGCACAGTACGCACTCCCCTTTTTCAAACTTCTTCGACAAAAAGCGGAGTTCGAATGGAGCGAAGAATGCGAGCAGGCGCTCGTCCACTTAAAACAAGTCCTATCACAACCCCCGGTCCTCTCACGACCTGAGAGTGGGGAGACACTTTTCTTGTATCTTGCAATCATGAGTGAAGCAGTCAGCGCCGTCCTCATTCGGGAAACCCCGGATGGGCAGAAGCCAATTTACTTCACGAGCAAAGCCCTCCAAGGCCCCGAGCTCAAATATTAGCAGATAGAGAAAGTTGCCATGGCCCTCGTTACCGCGGCCAGGAGGCTACGCCACTACTTCCTCGCCCACACCGTCGTCGTAAGGACCGAACAGCCTATAAGGCAGCTCCTTGGACGACCGGACATGGTCGGGAGGATGCTCAGGTGGTCGCTCGAACTCGCCGAGTTTGACATCCAATACGAAGGGAGGAAAGTCCTGAAGGCTCAGGTATTGGCCAACTTTGTAGCGGAGATGACCGTCCCGGAACCTTCGACCAACGGATCCCAAAAATGGATGATCTATGTCGACAGAGCATCCAGCCCGCAGAGAAGCAGGGCGGACATCATCCTCGAAAACGATGAAGGCATCCTAATCGAGGTATCCCTCGAACTATCCTTCCCGATGTCGAACAACCAAGCGGAGTACGAGGCCTTCCTCGCAGGACTTCGGCTAGCCGAGGACCTCGGCGCCAAGGAGGTCAAACTCTTCACCGACTCCCAGCTCGTGGCCTCGCAAGTCCAAGGAGAGTACCAGGCCAAGAACGACAACCTCATAGAATACTTGGCCTTGGTGAAAGAAAAGATGAAAAAGTTCACCTTCGCGAAAGTAACTCACATCCCCCGCGAGCACAATGCCCGAGCAGATGTCTTGTCCAAATTGGAAAGCACAAAGAAGAAAGGCGGAAACAAATCTGTCATACAAGAAGTACTTTCCCGCCCGAGCATCAACAAACCCGCTGCAGTTTCGGACATAAACGCCATTGGTGACAGCAATTGCTGGATGACCCCTGTATACGAGTACCTCATGACGGGCAAACTGCCCGAAGATCCCAAAGAAGCAGGAATGGTCAAGAGGCAGGCGTGCTCGTACACTATAGTCGAGGATAAGCTATACCGGCGAGGGTTTTCTATTCCCCTCCTCAGATGTGTCGAGGAGACCAAGGTCCCCGACATACTCCAGGAGATCCATGAGGGAATCAATGCGCAGCACCTAGGTGGACGATCGTTAGCTCGCAAAGCACTTCGGGCAGGGTATTACTGGCCCACCATGCAACAGGACACCAAGTAACACGTCAAGAAGTGCGATAGATGCCAACGACACGGGGACATGCACCTCGCTCCTCCTAACGAGGTCAGAACACTGTCCTCCCCATGGCCGTTTGCGTGGTGGGGAATGGATATCCTCGGACCTTTCGTCCAGGGGTCGTATCAAAACAAATACCTCATCGTCGGGGTGGATTACTTCACGAAGTGGATTGAGGCGGAAGCATTGGCCAAAATTACGGCCTTTAACATACTACGTTTTTACAAAAGAAACATCCTCGCCCGATTCGGCATGCCGCAAGCTATTGTCAGCGACAACGGAACGCAGTTCACCGACAGGAACTTCCAAGACTTCGTCACAAAACTAGGCACGAAGCAGCACTTCACGTCGGTCGAGCACCCTCAAACGAACGGACAGGCTGAGGCGGAGAACAGAGTGATCCTCCGAGGATTAAGACGTGGACTAGGCGACGCTAAACAACGGTGGGTCGAGGAGCTACACATCGTCCTCTGGGCCTACCGGACAACCCCACACTCCACAACCAGGGAGACCCCCTTCCGTCTGACCTATGGAACTGAAGCGGTGATCCCCGTGGAGATCAGGGAACCCTCGAGGAGGACAGAATCCCCCCTCGACGGGGGCGCGAACGACGAAGCCTTGAGGGAAGAGCTCGATTTCGTCGAGGAGACACGTTCGGGCGCTTCTCTCCGAGAAGCTTCACTTAAGCAGAAAATAACACTATGTTATAACGACAAAGTTATCAAACGTGATTTTCAGGTAGGCACCCTCGTCCTACGAAGGAACCAAAAAGACTCGCGAGAAGGCAAACTCGCCGCGAACTGGGAGGCCTTGTACCGCGTCCGTGCGAAAACGAGGACAGGAGCCTACTTCCTCGAAAATCTGCACGGGGAAGAACTTGCTCAACCATGGAACGCTGAGAAGCTCAAACAATACTACAGTTAAGCACTGCCCGCGACTCACTAGCACCGTGGTTACGGGGACGCACTAAGGTACGAGCGCGCCACCCCTATACAGAACACGATGATCAGAGACCGCGTTGTGTGTGCACGAGGACCTTTGATCCGACGAGGATACCTCGATCGAGCTCCGCCGTCGTTGTACCGATTAGGCATAACACCCAGCTCGCGATGGGAAGTTCACGCCACGAAGCTAAGACCTCGACCGAGCTCTTAGCCTCGTTGAAGGTCAGAATACGCCTCCGACCACCCGACCGGCTCTCCACGCGGTCGGGGACTATCAAGGTCGAGTAAATCCCAAAGTCTTTACTACTTAGACAAAAAAAAACAAAGTATAGCAAATGCATCACACACAATTAAAACCATACAAACAGTACACGAGCAGATAAGTAAAAATACTTTGAAGCGGGCAAAAGCCCATTGTACAGATATTACAAACAAATGTCAAAAAGCCCCTGGCACGCAGGCTAGGCAGAAATGTCACAATAAATAAAAATGGCTTGCAGGCCGAACAGAACGGGGAAGAAAAGTCTACTCAGCGACGGTCCCATCGGACTGCTCGGGCTCATGAACCTCGTCGACTCGCATCGGCTGCACGATCTGGCCGTCGACCACCTCGTAGTCGGGGTCGATCCCCTCGGTCGAAAGGTCGAGGTTGAGGACCCGAAGCTGCTCCACGGCGTTCTTGAAACCTATGTCAGCTACCGCGAGATTGTCTTCCTCGGCTCCCCGGAGCTTCGCTATCAACGCTGCCCGCGAAGTCAGCAACCTGTCTCCCTCGGTTTCCTCGTCACCTGGGCGGACAACCTCCTCCAACTCGGCATTCCTCGCCAAGAGACGACCCCTCTCCTCTTCAACACCGACGAGACGTTTCCGCTCCTCCTCGGCGCTCTTCAAATTTTCCTCCAATCTCTGTTGCAGCTCGACCTGGGCCTGGTTTTGGTTTTTACAGTCAGCCAGCTCTTTGTCCACCCTCTCCATTTCGACCGAGATGGACTGGAAACTCTCTCGCAGCTTGTTCAGCTTGCCTTCGGGGCACGCCTCATCGTTCAGAACCAGTGCAGCCGCATAAACCCGCATCACGGCGGACACATCATCCACCAGCGATCTCCTCCGAGAGACCTTGTCGATGCCTAAGATGGCCTGGGCTTCGGGGGTACCCACGCACAAGGAGTTGTTTCCCGTGAAAAAGTTAGGCCTCGAGTGACAAGGCGAGAGCACAAATTTTACAGCAGGACTCTCGTTCTCAGTGAGATCGATGTCCACTGTATCCGAAACCCGTCGCCTCTTCGAGGACTCCTGAGAGCTGGGAGAATCACTGTCCTGGTGAGAGCTAGAGGAACCCCCGACAGTATGAGGGAGAACGGGGATCTGTGCTCGAAGCTGCTCGACATGACTCTTGCCACCTTTCCTCGCAGCACGGGTAGCCTTCAGCTTTTTGAAGCGCTCCTCAGCACTCGACATCTTTCTTGCAAAAAGAAAATAAACATGTCAGTAATCCGGAGGTCAATATACGAAGAAAAAGTAAGTCGAAGAGGATGGCACCACCTAGCAGCTCGAGAGCATCCTCATCGGAGAACGTCTTGAGGAGGGCCCTCGTATTAATTAGACGACGTTTCGTCAGCACCTGCCCGTCGTCCCCCCGGACGAATTCCCCGTCCATCGTCACGAACGTGCCCCTATTAAAACTGTTGACGAACGCTACTATCTGCTCGTAGGCCAAGCGATCCCCCTCGTCGAGACGGCTAGGCCTGACTTTGTAGCTGTCTGTTGCGTACTTGAAGTGTTCTTCGGTCCAGAACAACGGAAACCTGGGCACGAGGGCCTCCTCTCGCCACCCATCTACCTCCTCGACAACTCGACGGTACATTGTGGTTACAGCCTCATGTGTGACCGGCCTCACGAGGTAGTACCGGTACTAGAAGTCTCGCACGGAGTCCATGTAAGTGTGAAACAGGCTGTTCACCTATTTGAAGGACACCCTACCGTTCCTACCATCGATGGCCTATTGCTGAAGGTGGAAAATGCGGAAAAACAAGGGCACGGTCGCCCCGATCTGCAGATATTTGCACACTAGCTCGAAGGCCCTAATGAAAGCAAGAGAGTTGGGGTGGAGCTGGGAAGGGGCCAAACGCAGCCAGGTAAATATGGCCTGCTGGAAATCCGTGAAAGACAGACGCCACCCCGCCTCGTCGAACATAAACTCATAGACGGGAAACCGCATCCCGCTGTACGTCGAGCAGATCCGATGATGTGCCTTCGGCCTAAACACGTTCCATGACTTCGACAAGCCCACCAGACGGTGCTCGACGGTGCAGAAGATGTCGTCCTCGTCCCCATCGACGAACAGAGACATCATGTTTATGGCCTCCTCGCAGGCCCATTCGTCGGGCGATCTCTCCCCGCCGCTGGTTGTCTCTGCCATGGGGGAATCGGGCCCGTCGCAAATATCCAATGATCCCTCGGCCACGGGCAACATGTCCATTTACCTGAAAAGAAGAATGAAATGGTGAATTCGATGACCCGTATCAAATCTACCCCTCCACCGCTAATCAAGTGAAAGGGAGAGGAGGGAACGCCGGGGAACACGAACCCGAGACCATCCTCGATTCCGCGAGGAGCGATGTTGGGCGGGACCCCGAGATATTCGACCCATGTCCCCGAGACAAACTTCGGTTCCCCGGGGATCCCGTCCTTATTCCCCGAGACATTCAACAAAAGAACTGGGAAACGTTCATCTCATGACCCCGGGATATTCTTCATGTCCTCGGGGATTTCATCATCCCTCCCCGCGAGATTCAACTATTAAACTATGAAATTCCGCCGTTTTCACCGGATATTTCGTGAATTCCATGGGAACTTCACCAGTTCACCACAAGATTCACCCTATAAATGCAAACGAAAGGGGGAAAAAGAGAAAAACTTACTTGTAAAACACTTCCGATAGGGTTCTGGCACGGCGGTTGGTGGCGGCGCACAATGGCGAAGCAGCGAAGGAATAGAGAGAGGAAGTCTGAGCAAAGGGGGAGCAAAAGTGCAAATGAAACGAGATGATCCCTATTTATAAGGGCATCACAGGACTCGAGGATTGGCTAGGAAATCGATTACGCTAACCTAGCTAGCCGCCCTAGGGAATAATGAGTTGTGATGCGTGGCACACGTTTCCCCACGCACGTCTTTTCATTTCCCAACTCACGCCTTCCCATTCGCCTCGCTTCAGACTTCTCATATCCCCGCGGTGTCGCGCATCCTCGGCCAACCCATCCCGAGGGATCGGTTTATCTCTCCCCGGTTGACCTACCGCTCCTCGTTAGCATCCCTTCCTCGATGAGTCCTCGACATGGCTAGCCCTTAAGTCATCACTCTGATGCTCAGAGCAACGACTTGCGGGGCTCTTGTTCTGGACTGGGTCGGGGCATGCTCATCAGTCGAGCAGGCCCAACCCACAAGGTCTGGGATGGCCCAATAAGGACTCCTAGCGAGACCACTGTCGAGCACATGCTCACCTCCACAGGGTCGGGCACACAACTAACCTCGGGCGCGTACAACACTCACAACATGGACCATCGGGCATAGGCACTAAGCCTCCCCGGGCTCGCCCCTCCTCGGCGCTCAGATGCTCCTCCTCGCGAGGAGCCATCTCCGTCCGCACAAGAGTCCTCCCCGCGAGGACATGTCTCTCCCCGACACGCAAGACTCCTCCCCGCGAGGACACGTTCTCACGTAACCACCCACTCCCGATGGAATCGGTCTGCCCTAATTCCAGAGATCTAGGAACGGTTACCCCAGGGCGAAGACCAGGTGCTGGTCTTCACTATGGCACGTAAGCCCTGGCAGTTACTTGGATTGGCCCTGGCAATCCAGCCTAATGCAAATAACCGTTGGCCCCGCGCTGGGGGCTCTCTATAAATACCCTCTCACTTGAGAGGATCAGGTTACACACACTTTCTTACTCTAACCTTGTACTTGCTATTATTCTCTGACCATTACCTTACTTGAGCGTCGGAGTACCTTACAGGTACACCCCCCGGCCGTCTTTCAACCTCAACGGAGCTGAAGCCCAGACGACGTCGTTGGCCACCAGATACTGTCTGATCCAGGTACGATCAATATATATATATATATATATATATATATATATATATATATATATAATCGTACCTGGATCAGACTGTTTCTGTGGCCAACAACGTCGTCTGGGCTTCAGCTCCGGTGCGGTTGAAAGACGGCCGGGGGGGGGGGGGTGTACCTGCAAGGTACTCCGACGCTCAAGTAAGGTGACTGTCAGAGAATAGCAAGTACAGAGAGGAGAGTGAAAGTGAACGTAACCTGGCCCTCTCAAGTGAGAGGGTATTTATAGAGAGCCCCCAGCGCGGGGCCAACGGTCACTAGAACTGGGCTGGATTTCCAGGCCCAATCCAAGCAACTGCCAGGGCTTACGTGGCATAGTGAAGACCAGCACGTGGTCTTCGCCCTGGGGTAACTGCTCCTAGATCTCCAGAATTAGGGCAGACCGATTCCATCGGGAGTGGGAAGTTACATGAGAACGTGTCCTCGGGGGGAGAGACGTGCCCTCGCGGGGAGGACTCATGTGCGGGCATGGATGAGAATCTTGGGGAGCACGTGGTCGCCGAGGGGAGGCGAGCTCGGAGAGGCTTAGTGCCTCTGCCCGGCGTTCTATGCTGCCTACGCCCGAGCACCGCCGAGTTGGTTGTGGTATGTGCCCGACATAGTTGGTTCGAGCCTGCGCTCGACGTTGGTTGTGATAAGAGGCCCCCTGTTGGGCCATCCCCAGACGAGTGGGTTGGGCCTGCTCGATTGATGGGCAGACCCCGACCCAGTCCAGAACAATATATATATATATATATATATATATATATATATATATGGTTGGGCCTGCTCGATTGATGGGCAGACCCCGACCCAGTCCAGAACAATATATATATATATATATATATATATATATATATATATATATATATATATATATATATATATATATATATTAGGGGTGGCAAAATGGATGGATTGGATGGATATGGATTGGATTGTTATTGGATGGATCAAAACAATCCATTAATCCATTAACAATCCACTAAAGCTTCTTTAAAAAAATCAAATCCAATCCATCCATTAAATATGAAATCCATCCAATCCATCAATTAACCTCTTTTTAATGGATCGATATCCATCCATCCATAAAAAAATGTTGTATATTTTAAATTTAAAAAAAAACTATTCTTTTAAAATAAATTTTTTCCAGTGATTTTTCTCTATTTCTCTAGAAACCCATAACTATGATCTATTAAATAATTGTTTTTATTAATTTCTCTTTCTATCAATTAAATTTCCCTTTCTATCAAATATAATAATTCACTTGTAATCAATAATTAATGTAAAGTTAGTAGAAATAAAATAACAGTAATATAAAGTAGTAATAAATAACAACAACTTAATTAATAACTAATATGCAATAATACTAATGAGCAATCAATAAATATGTATAAACTAATGATAAAAGATGTTAACCGAAAATGATTGTTTCAGCACTTATTACCATGGAAATTAAATAAACATTACACGGTAAAATTATTAATTTGATATGAGTTAACTTTTTGATAGAAAAAATATTAATAAACTCTCATTGCTAAAGTTTGTATTATATTACTAAAAAATCATCTAAAACAAAATTTAAAAACAGTAAAACTGAAGCATTAAAATACATATTTGCAATTATAATTTTTAAAATAAATTTTATTTTCAGAAAATAAAAGAGAAAAATTATTTTTAAATTATAATATTTTTTTATCAGAAACTATAAGAGAAATAAAAATTGTGTGTTTTTAATTATTTTTTATGATATATATTTTTTGAAATAATAAAATGGTTTTTATTATCAAAATGATCCAATGGATTTGAAAAATTTAATGGATGAATTGGATCAATCCATGAATCTAATGGGATGGATTGAGTCCAATCCATTAACTAATTTTATGGGTAATGAATGGATTGGATGATTTTTTTATTGAATGGATTGGATGGATTATTACTTAATGGATTCAATTGCTACCCATAATATATATATATATATATATATAGTTTATTTTGGCCTTTAAAAAAATAAAAATAAAACTGAGAAACACGAGTAACGGATCGTTTTATACCTAGAGATCAACCAAAACACGATTATAGATAAAAAGTGGTGAGAATAGGTGAAATAAATAAATAAAAATAAAATCTATTTTGAGTAGAAATAATAAAGTTTTGAAATTATTATGCAGCAGCAAGCAAGTTTAACCTTTCAGATGTGAAATAGTATGTTTTTTTTGGTACGCTACCTATAACACCACAAATTTATTTATTGACAACTTTCTTCCACAATAAATAAAAGGGTTAATACCTATTTTCACCCCTGTCATATGGATGTGTTTTGAAAAACCCCATGCGAAAAAAAAAGTTACAACACTGATCTTAACAAATTTTAAAAGTTTTGATTTAAACATTTATCAGACCACATCATCAAAAATACTTATGTGGCATCCATTTTTTTAATTTTTAATTGGAACATATTGCCACATCAATTAATTAAGAATTGCAATGACTCTTTTACCCTCAGCACTTTTCTCAATTTTTAAATTTTTAATTCTAATTTTTTTCGTATTATTTTTTATTTTTAATTTAATTCTATTTTTTTAAATTTTTATTTTAAAAATTATTTTAATA
This sequence comes from Lathyrus tuberosus, assembly GCA_022829125.1. Taxonomy (NCBI): domain Eukaryota; kingdom Viridiplantae; phylum Streptophyta; class Magnoliopsida; order Fabales; family Fabaceae; genus Lathyrus; species Lathyrus tuberosus. The sequence continues at coordinate 2,330,264 of JALAZF010000656.1, read as the reverse complement.
GGGTCAAGATAAAACACATATAAGCCCATTATCATCTCCATTCTTCTAGACCCATGTATGTTTTCACTTGTAAATTAGTGAACCACTATTCTAATATAAACACTCATATCATTTTTATCCCAAACTATGTGGGACTCTTGCTACTCACAAAACCTGCTACTCACAAAACTCAGACTTGCATCAACACTCCAACAACCTGCAAAATGAAAAGGGCAATACATACACTCCAAGACAACTCTGCAGAAATATTAGCTGCTTCATTCATCCCTCAACCATAACCCATTTGATTTCATTGTTTGGACAATATTAGCTTTGTTGGTTTGTGAATTCTGCTAGTATAAGTTATCACATATACTTCCAATCATCTCATCACATAAAATTTCAAGCTTTTGTAACTGTTACCCTTTTTATTGTTTTCCACTTATATCAGTAGCAAATAACAGAGGAAGTACCATCTTTCAATCTTCCTTTTTCTATTGATCATATCTATTGATTTTGTTAATGAAAAGTACATATCATAACCAGAATTGCAGCTTGCACCACTTTGAATCAACAACATAAACTCTTGGTCTGAAATAAGAAGGAGAAGAACATCACCAACTCTTGCTGCTACCCCAACAAAGCTGCAACGCCAACTTGAATTTATGGTTGCTGCCATCTTGAAATTCAGCATTTTCCCATGACAAAAAAAAATGTTTGTTGCTGTAACTCATCACAAGGATCCAGTCGATTCAACAATAAAGCCGCGACTCGTGCCAACATCAACAATTGCAATAACATCTTTCGAACCAACCTCGTCGTCGAAGACGAGATGGTGAGTAAGGATTGTGGAGCTCGCGTGCGAGAGAGGTGTTGTGCAAGGGTGAGTTGCGAATTTGAGGGAGAAGGAGTTTCGAAAGAAGAGGGAGATGAACTACGGATTTGGACGCAGCGAAAAGAGAAAAGATTGAGGAGCAGCTGATGAACTATTTTTCAACAATAGACATGGGTTTGTAGTGGTGGTGGTAAGCTTCAAGTCCCACATCGAATTTTTTTTACTCAATGAAAGAGTTTATATATCTCTTAGATATAATAGATTTCAAAAGGTCATGTCTTAGGCTTCCAGAAAAATATTGGGCTTTAAGCCCAAATTTAATATTTTAATAGTTAATTTATAAATATAATTTCATAAAAAAATATTAATAAAACTAATTTAAGAAAACCTGAAAATATTAAAAATAAATATAATTAAAATAAATAGAATAAGGGTTAATAAGGGTCAAAATAGAAGCAGTTAATTTAAAATAACAATTTAAATAAATAAAATTAATACGAAAAATAATTAAAAAAATTATAAATTAAACAAAATCTAAAAAAATTAAATAAAAGAAAAACTAAATTAAAAAAATTAAAAAGTGGGGGGTATAAGAGTCATTTCACAAAGCCTTTTAATGATGTGGAATTTCTTTTCATTAAAAAATTAAGAAAATGACTGCCACATCATTATTTTTGATGATGTGGCCTGATGAAGGTCTAAATGATAACTTTTGAAATTTGTTAAGGCCAATCTTGCAACTTTTTTTTTCGTAGGGAGATTTTTCAAAACACGCCCATATGACATGGGTGAAAATAGGTATTAACTCTAAATAAAATTTTAATTATCCAAAATATAAATGGAGGTGATAATTGTTTCTTTAACCTATTAAAAAAAATGAATGGATACTTAAAAAAGAGAACGGGTAATTTTGATTAAATATATTAATTTATCAATATAAAAGACAGAGAAAAATATAATGAATATCTATTAACTTGTAATGAAAAAAATTATATTAAATTTAAATGTCATTTATATTATAATGAATAGTGAAAGATATATATAATCTTACCAAAAACTAATTGAAAACTAAATATTTGTTATTGGCTAGTTGGACAGTGAGTCAAAGACATTTTTTTCATAATGGATTTATTTAATTAAATTGTTAATATTTATCTATAAATTAATTATTTTTTGAAAAATTAAAAGATGAATATTAATATAAATTTATAGTATAAAATAAAATAAAATAGCACGATATATAAGTTTTATAATAATAATAATAATAATAATAATAATAATAATAATAAAGGATTTTTAAATGTCTATTTATAGTTAAGACAAAAAATATGAAAGTGCTTATAACAATATAATAGAGAATTTCTTATCACACCACCCATGTTTCTTAGGCACCACCTGAATTTCCGTTTTTGCCCTCAGTTTTCGGATGTGCACATCTGTACGCACCAATTTAAAAAAAAAACATTGATGCGTTCTGTAGTGTGCGATTTTTGTCGGTGACGCGACCACCTTATCGCAGGGGTATTTCCTAACCTCAATGGAAGGAAACGTTGGGTGCTACTTTCTGATTTCCTATTTATCCCGTGAAGCTGGAAGGGAAAGGGAAGCTATCTCAAACTAACCTTGCTTTGCAAATGTTTATCCAAACAAATGCGGTAAAGAGATTGGGGAGTCCAGGGTCAGATTATACAATGCGGAGTTGTCAATTACCCATCCTATACATGGTTATCCATGGGCTGTTAGTTTTAGGTTCTGTTTTTGATACTTGATAGTGTTTGTCTGAAAATGGGGAAAGTTTCTTCTTTGGTTTGAGAGATGTGGGAAATATGTTTTTGTTGTTTTTGGTAAGGTACAGGACCTAAGGTTTTTGTTAAGTGTGCTCGCGATCGCTAAGATTTCGCAATCTTATGCCTATGTATTCCCTTAAATGTGACAGGGAAATCAGAGCAATCGTAGTTCCCCCTATACTATGGGAGGAAAAGATTTGGTGTCTTGTTCAAAGCCCAAGATTGAAGCTAAAAGGATGTATTCGTGTTTTGTTCAAAGCCCAAGATTGAAGCTAAAAGGTTTTACTGAGAGAGAATTTGTCATCTCTAAAGGGAGAAATCTCTACTATCCATCACAGAGATTGGTTGGTTTACAAAGGGGTTTACTTTAACTGGAAAGAACTGAATCCAGCAATGCCATAATTTTCTTTGAAAGAGGGGGGCCATGAAGGAATAAACTTTAACTCAGTGTGAGCAATTCCATTTTTCCTTATGGACTTTTCATGCTAAGAGAGGGGCATTGGCTTGGATGTAAATAATCCAGAGGCTTGCCACTTACAGCAATTAGATGAGAGGTTTGCCAGGATAAAAGAAGGACTACAACTTGGATTTGATCAATAAGTGTGCCTCTAACAGCAGTTATCTGGGGGTTTATTTTGATGGTTTATTTTGATTTGATTTGTGATGTATAGAGAGAATGTCTGCCCACAGAGAGAGTTCCTTGTCTCATATGAGGTTTTGTTGATTTTTGTATGCCTTGATTGAAGCCCAAGGTTGAAGCTACTGTTTGACTCTGTTTTAGAGAATGTTTATCTGTCTTGTACAAAGCCCAAGATTAAGGCTAAAAGAGACTGACTCTGCAGGGAAGTATTTTTATTTGTCTTGTACAAAGCCCGAGATTGAGGCTAAAAGAGACTAACTCTAAAGGGGATAAATCATTATACAATGCCTAAGAGGAGGCTAAAATTGACTGACTCCACTGGGGAATATTATATGTGTCTTGTACAAAGCCCAAGATTGAGGCTGAAATGTGACTGATTGACTCTACTGGGGAAAGTCATTTTATCTGTCTTGTACAAAGCCCAAGATTGAGGCTAAAAGGGAACTGACTCAACTAAAGAGGATTTTATCTGTCTTGTACAAAACCCAAGATTGAGGCTAAAAGGGAAACTGGCTCAACTAAAGAGGATTTTATCTGTCTTGTACAAAGCCCAAGATTGAGGCTAAAAGGGGTTTACCAACTCCGCTGGGGAGTGGTATTAATGTCTTGTACAAAGCCCAAGATTGAGGCTGACTCTATTGAGGGTTATCATTATACAAAGCCTAAGAGGAGGCTAACTCTGCTGGAGAAAAATCATTGTATAAAGCCTAAGAAGAGGCTATCTTTGGCTAGGGGAATCTTTATACAAAGCCTAAGAGGAGGCTAACTTCTGCTGAAGACTGTTTCAGTCTAGAGACAGGTCCAGTAAGTTATGGGTAATCCAAAGAGAAAATCAATTCTTATGAGGGATTTCAGATACCATAAGGCTCTGATTGGATTGGAGATTTGTTTAAAGAAGGAGCTGGTCCTAGTTTGATGTTGTTGACATTGATCGGGGATTGATTGGGATCCCCTGGTGAATTTTGACTCAAGAGGTTAGACTCTTCTAGTAATGCTAGACATGACTAGATGATTATGTATCTGCTCCTATGCTTGTAGGAAGTCTGAAGGTCCTTGTATAAAGCCCAAGAGAAGGCTGAGAACTTTTAAGAAGCCTGTGGGTCCTTGTATAAAGCCCAAGAGGAGGCTGGGATGCTTTTAAGAAGCCCGTGGGACCCAAACCAAATGAAATTTCAAGAAATGCCATTCACCGAGAATAGATCATTTAGTGAACAGTTCAGTGATTTGAAGAAATTCAAAAGATGCCATTCACCGGGAATAGATCATCTCTGGGGAATAAAATTTCTTGTCTATCTACAGTGACAGTCTGTGAAAGGGTTCACCGGGAATGCTGCCTTTCACTTTGTTCCATATTGTATAAGCTCAAGAGAAGGCAAGACTGTATCTGGTAATCCTATGCGGATCTAAGTTTTGACTATATTGAACAGAGTAACCAACTGGCTTGTAATCTAAGTCCTAGACCTAATTGCCGGGGAAAACTCTAACAAATATACAAGTATATATACAGTTGATATATGGAAATTATTTAAAAGGGTATGAAAGAAGGACTTACAGATGAGCAACTTCCCACAATACAGTATATATATATATTGATCGTACCTGGATCAGACAGTATTTGGTGGCCAGCAACGTCTTGTGGACTTCAGCTCCGGTGAGGTTGAAAGACGGCGGGGGGGGTGTACCTGAAAGGTACTCCGACGCTCAAGTAAGGCAAGGGTCACAAGTAAAAGCAAGTACAAGGTTAGAGAGTAAGAGATTGTGTAGCCTGACCCTCTCAAGTGAGAGGGTATTTATAGAGAGCCCCCAGCGCAGGGCCAAGGGTCACTAGCACTGGGCTGGATTGCCAAGCCCAATCCAACTAACTGCCATGGCTTATGTGGCGTAGTGAAGACCAGCACGTGGTCTTCGCCCCTAGATCTCCGGAATTAGGGCAGACCGATTCCATCGGGAGTGGGCGGTTACATGAGAACGTGTCCTCGCGGGGAGGAGTCTTGCGTGTCGGGGAGAGGCGTGTCCTCGCGGGGAAGGACTTATGTGCAGGAGGAGAAGGCTCATCGGGGGAGGAAAACCTGAGTGTCGAGGAGGGGCGAGCTCGGGGAGGCTTAGCGCCTCTGCCCGACGCTCTATGCCGCGTTTGCCCGAACACCGCCGAGGTGTGGCATGTGCCCGACACTGTTGAAGTGGGCCTGTGCTCGACGTTGGTTGTGATAAGAGGCCTTTGTTGGGCCACTCCAGGACGTGTGGGTTGGGCCTGCTCGATTGAGGGGCAGACCCTGGCCCAGTCTAGAACAGGAGCCCCCCAAGTCGTTGCTCTGAGGTGTCGGAGTAATGACTTAAGGGCCAGGTACGTCGAGGACTTGTCTAGTGGGGGAAGGAATTCTGGACAAAGAGCAGTTGGTCAAACGGGGAGAAATAAATCGATCTGGTCGGGCTGGACTGGCCGCGAATGAGGGACGTCGCGGGGATATGAGAAGTCTGAAGCGGGGCGGATGGAAGACGCGTGTTGGGGAATGAAAAGACGTGCGTGGGGAAGTGTGCGCCACGTGTCACACTTCATCACTCCCTAGGACGGCTACGCTAGGGTAGCGTAATCGATTGCCTAGGAAATCCTCGAGTCCCATGAGGCCCTTATAAATAGGGGTCATCTCGTCTAATTTGCACTTTCTCTCCCCCTTCGCTCAGATTCCCTCTCTCTATTCTTCTCTACTTCGCCACCGTACGCCGCCACCAACCGCCGTGCCGGAACCCTACCGAAAGCGTTTTTAGAGTAAGTTTCTCTCTTTTTCTCCTTTCGTTTGCATTTGTAGGGTGGTTCTATGGTGAACTGATGAAGTTCTTCATGGACATCACGAAATCTCCGGCGAAAACGGCGGGATTTCTTAGTTTCTTGTTGCATATTGCGGGGAAATAGGATGAATAACTCGGGGACACGAAGAATGTCCCGAGGACACGAGATGAAACTCTCGGGGTCCTCGCCAATATTTCATCTGTGCGAGGGAATGCTCCCAGCATGGCATGCCGGTGACCTGAGGATGGTCACGGGGAGGCTCGTCGGTCGCCTCGGGGGCGTGGACGAGCACGACAGTCTCGAAACCCCGACGTTCCCTCTTCGCCCTTTCACTTGAACAGCGGTGGAGGGGTGAATTTGATATGGATCATCGAATTCACCGTTTCCTTCTGCTTTTCAGGTATATGGAAGCTTTGTCTGTTTCCGTGGCCGTGGGAATGTTGGACGTTGACGACCAGCCCGACTCTCCAATGGCGCCAATCACTAGTGTCGAGGAACGTCCCCTTGCGGAGTGGGTTAGCGAAGAACCGCTGAACATGGCTTCCCAGTTCGTCGATGGGGACGAGGATGATATTTTTTGTACTGTCGAGCATCGGCTGGTGGGTTCGCCGAAGTCGTGGAAGGTGTTCCGTCCCTAAGCACACCATCGCATATGCTCGACCTACCGAGGGATGAGGTTCCCTCTTTACGAGTTCATGTTCGACGAGGCGGGATGGCGTTTGCCTTTCACGGACTTCCAACAAGCAGTGTTCGTCTGGCTGCGCTTGGCGCCTTCACAGCTTCACCCCAACTCTCTCACTTTTATCCGAACCTTCGAGCTCGTCTGTAAATATCTCCGAATCGGGGCAACCGTGCCTCTCTTCTTCCGCATCTTCCACCTCCAGCGACAGGCCTCCGACGAAAGACATGGTTGGGTGTCTTTTAAACAAACGAGCAGTCTCTTCCACACCTACCTGGATTCTATTCGCGACTTTAAATATCGGTATTATACCGTGAGGCCGGTCACGCTTGAAGCTGTGAATTCGGTGTATCGCCGAGTTTCCTGTGAGGTGGACGGGCAGACGGAGTAGGTCCTCGAGCCGAGATTCCCCTTGTTCTAGACGGAAGAACACTTCAAAAAGGGGACAGATAGTTACAAAGTCAGTCCTGGCCGTCTCGACGAGGGGGATCACCTGGCCTACGAGCGGATAGTCGCTTTCGTCAATAGTTTTAATAAAGCCAAGCTCGTGACGATGGACGGGGAATTCGTCCGGGGAGACGACGGGCAGGTGTTGACGAAACGTCGTTTGATTAATACGAGGGCCCTCCTCGAGACGTTCTCCGATGAGGATGCTCTCGAGCTGCTAGGTGGTGACATCCTCTTCGACTTTTTTCCTCGCGTCCTGCTCTCCGGTTTACGGACATATTTATTTTCTTTTTGCAGGCAAGATGTCGACTGCTGAGGAGCGTTTCAAAAAGTTGAAGGCTATCCGCATTGCGAAGAAAGGAGGCAAAAGCCGCATCGAGCAGCTCCGAGCACAGGAATCCATTCCCACCCCGACAACCGGGGGTTCCTCTGGCTCTCACCAGGATAATGATTCTCCCAGCCCTCAGAGCTCCCCGAAGAGGCAGCGGGTTGTAAGCACAGTGGAGATCGACCTTACTGAGAATGAGAGCCCCATGCTGTGAAGTTTATGCTCCCGCCTTGTCACTCGAGGCCGAATTTCTTCATGGGGAATAATTCCCTATGCGTGGGAGCCCCCGAAGCTCGGGCCATCTTAGGCGTCGACAAGGTTTCTCGGAGAAAGGCGCTGGTGGAGGATGTGTCAGCGGTGATGCGGGTTTGCGCGACTGCTCTGGTTCTGAACACGAGGTGTGCTCCGAAGACGAGCTGAACAAGCTGCGAGAGAGTTTTCGGTCCATCTCAACCGAAATGGAGAAGGTGGGCAAGGAGCTGGCTGATTACAAAAGCCAGAACCAAGCCCAGGTCGAGCTTCAAGGGAAATTAGAGGAGAAGTTGAAAAATGCTGAGGAGGAGCGGAAACGTCTCTTGACGAGGGACGTCGAGCTTAAAGAGGAGAGAGATCGTCTCTTGGCGAGGAATGCCGAGTTGGAGGAGGCTGTCCGCCCGGCTGATGAGGAAACCGAGGAAGACAGGTTACTGACTTTGCGGGCAGCGCTGATAGCGAAACTAAGGGAAGCCGAGCAAGACAACCTCGTGGCGGCTGACATAGGTTTCAAGAACGCCGTGCAGCAGCTTCAGGTTCTCAACCCCGACCTCATAACCGAAGGGACTGACCCCGACTACGAGGTGGTCGATGGTCAGATCGTGCAGCTGATGCAAGAGGACGAGGTTGTCGAACACAAACAGCCCGAGGGGACCGTCGCCGAGTAGGTTTTTCCTTTCTTGTTCTGGTTGGCCTGCGAGCCATTTTATTTTTCGATGCCTACGCCCGACCTGCGTGCTAGGGGCTTTTTGATACTTGTTTGTAATATCTGTACACTAGGCTTCTGCCCGCTTTAATGCATTTTTATTTATCTGCTAGTGTGCTGTTTGTACGGTTTTAATTGTGTGTGATGTTATTGTATTTGCTATACTTTGTTTGTTTTTGTCTAAGTAATATACTTTGGGGATTTGCTCGACATTGATAGCCCTGACCGCGTGGAGAGCTGGGTCGGAGTGGTCGGAGATGTGTTCCGACCTTCAACGAGGCTAAGAGCTCGATCGAGGTCTTAGCTTCGTGGCGTGAACTTCCCATCGCGAGCTGGGTGTTCTGCCTAATTGGTACAACGATGGCGGAGCTCGATCGAGGTACCCCCGTCAGATCAAAAGTCCCCCGCGCACACACAACGCGGCCTTTGATCATCGTGGTCTGTATAGGGGGTGTCGCGCGCGTACCTTAGTGTGTCCCCGTAATCGCGGTGCTAGTGAGTCGCGGGCAGTGCTTAACTGTAGTACTGTTTGAGCTTCTCAGCGTTCCATGGTCGAACAAGTACTTCCCCATGCAAATTTTCGAGGAAGTAGGCTCCTGTCCCCGTTTTCGCGCGGACGCAGTACGGGCCCTCCCAGTTCGCGGCGAGTTTGCCTTCTCGCGAGTCTTTCTTTTTCCTTCGTAGGACGAGGGTGCCGATCTGAAAATCACGTTTGATAACTTTGTCGTTATAACGTAGTGTTATTTTCTGCTTAAGTGAAGCTTCTCGGAGAGAAGCACCCAAACGTATCTCCTCGACGAAATCGAGTTCTTCCCTCAAGGCTTCGTCGTTCGCATCCCCGTCGAAGGGGGCTTCTGTCCTCCTCGAGGGTTCCCTGATTTCCACGGGGATCACCGCTTCCGTTCCATAGGTCAGACGAAAGGGGGTCTCCCTGGTCGTGGAATGTGGGGTCGTTCGGTAGGCCCAGAGGATGCTGTGTAGCTCCTCGACCCACCGTTGTTTGGCATCGCCTAATCGACCTTTCAATCCTCGTAGGATTACTCTGTTTGCCGCCTCAGCCTGTCCATTCGTTTGAGGTTGCTCGACAGACGTGAAGTGCTACTTCGTGCCTAGTTTGGAGACGAAGTCTTGGAAGTTCCTGTCGGTGAACTGTGTTCCGTTGTCGGTGACAATAGCTTGAGGCATGCCGAATCGGGCGAGGATGTTCATTTTGTAAAAACGCAGTATGTTGAAGGTCGTGATTTTGGCCAATGCTTCCGCCTCAATCCACTTCGTGAAGTAGTTCACCCCGACGATGAGGTATTTGTTTTGATACGACCCCTGGACGAAAGGTCCAAGGATATCCATCCCCCACCACGCAAACGGCCACGGGGAAGACAATGTTTTGAGCTCGTTAGGAGGAGCGAGGCGCATGTCCCCGTGTCGTTGGCATCTATCGCAATTCTTGACGTGTTCCTTGGCATCCTGTTGCATGGTGGGCCAGTAATACCCTGCTCGAAGCGCCTTACGGGTTAATGTTAGGTGTGAAAATGTGTTTATTTTTATAGTTTATTTTTACACCTTTTTAGCTCTTTTAAATGCTTTAATCGAAAAACGACTTATTATTTAAGCAGGTCTTGCATTTTTTGTGAATATATGGTGCTTTGATGTGTTTGCTACTTTTTGCAGGAATTCTGGTTATTTAATCGCTAATCATTTCGACCTGATTTGGACATTGTGAAAATTTCAAGTTTTGGTCCTGAGGCCTCTTGACCGCCCGGCGCTGCAGAGGCGGTTGGCAACCCAAAAATTCCATTTCTTCATTTCAAATTCCAGAAAGTTGGCACTCCTGCGCCTCTTGATTTCGCCCGGCGTTAGGTTTGTTTCGCCCGGCGCTTGGAAGCTTTCGCCCGGCGCTCTTTGCAAAATATCTTTGCCACTTTTGGCTGTGTGGTTGTCACGTGGGATGAAAAGTGGGCTTCGCCCAACACTACTCTGCACCTCCCAGCGCTCCTTTCTGGGGCAAAAACCTCTATTTAGGCTAATGTTTGTATCATTTTGGAAGTACCATACTACTTTTTCTTCTTCTCATTTTGTAACAAAGATATTTTGGAGAGAAAAACTCCATTAAAACCCATTTTCTTGCTTTCTTAGTTTTTATGCTTCAATCTTTGATTCTTGAAGATTGATGCTCCAAAAACTTTGTCCATTACTTGTTGTGCAAGCTACCATGAAGATGTGTAGGTAATTTCTCTTTTGTGTCAAGGTTGGATGTAGGTAAACCTTTACTTTGTATGTATATGGATTGATTCTAGTTTGTGAACTCTTAGATGATGAATGTATGGTGAAAAACCTTGTTTGTATGTTTATTCTTTGTGTTGGTTCATGATTGAGAAATATGCTCCAACTCTTTACCTAGGTTTTTCATCCATCAATGTCCATTAGCTAGAGATAGTAATGTGTGTTGATGTTCACCAAATATTGAACTTTAATGTTGTTATTTTGATAGTTTGTGTGAGAAATCAACAAAGGATCAAAATGGCAAAACTCACAATATGTGTTAGAGATAAACATATTGGGAGGATATGTGATTGTATTTATCATTTAACCGAGTTCATTAGCTCTATCGATTATATATGTGCAAAGTGGTTTGCCGAACCCTAATCTTGACATGCTTTTCTAAACCGTTAAAACCATCTCTTTACCACTTTTAATTAAATTTGAATGCAACCGCTACGAAACCAACCTAAAACCCCTTGTTACTTTAAGGCTTGAAACGTTACGACTGTAGAACGGCTGCGATATCACCAAACAATCTCTGTGGAACGATAACTAAAACCCGAACTCTATTTGTATTTCAACAAATTGGAGCCGTTGCCGGGGATTGTTATTTGATATTGCAAGCATTGCAATAGTTGTGAAGTTTTAAACTTGTTACAAATTTTTCTTGTGCTTGTTGATTTGTTTTGTTTAGTGTGCAGACTTGGTTTATGCGAGGGAAACTACCGGCGGACCAACTTCTTTTCGATCCTGAGATTGAAAGAACCGCTCGTAGGCTCAATAGCAGAACTAGACGGAGGAGGCAACTTGCAAGGCAAAGACAAGAGCAAGAAGGAAGTTCTACTACAACACCACCATTCACACCAATCATGGCACAACCACCTCCACCTCCCACATCCACACCATGTGTGAACAGTCCACGGCACACCGCTCAGTTTGCCAACAACAATCAAGGAAGGAAAGCCGAGATGAAAACTGTAACTTTGAACTTGTTGTATGGAAGTCCATTCACCGGAATGGACCATGAAGACCCTTTTGCGTTTCTCACAAAATTCTATGAGATTGCATTAGCGGCCGGTGTAGATCAAGCACAAGAGTTACCTCTCTTTAAAAGATTATTTCCGCATGCTTTGCTTGGCAAGGCAAAGGATTGGTACCTTGATCAAACTCCCGCCGTGATGACCGATTGGAATGTCTTGGAGGAAAAATTTATTGAACGGTTCTTCTCTCATAATTGTTTCATGGAGTCAAAAACAGCAATTTCGGTGTTCTCTCAAGGCACTAATGAATCCCTCAATGAGGCATGGGAACGATTCAAGTCTATGCTTCGCAAATGTAAAGGTCACGGGTTTGATGATCTAACACAAATTCATATCTTCAAGAATGGTCTCCAACCAAATTGCAAGACATTATTGGATGCCACTTCGGGAGGAAGTTTGTTGTCAAAGAGTGTCGAGGAAGCAACTGATATTATTAATAGAATGACTCTAAACGATCTTCAAAGTCAAAGCCGTGGCAACTCTCAAAAGAAGCCCGGTGTTCTTGAATTGGGAACTAACGATGCGATCCTTGCGCAAAACAAGCTTATCTCTCAACAAGTGGAGCTTTTGACTCAACAGATCAAAGAAATGAAGGAGCCGAGCAAAAGTAAGCAAGTAGCTTGTTGTGAACTTTGTAAAGGGGAGCATGACACCAGATTTTGTCCTCCTCCGGGTTTTGAAGAAGTGAACTATATGGCAAATCAAAGGGACTATCAAGGTAGATAACAACAACCTTACCAACAACAACACAATTCTCAACAAAATTATCAAGGAAATCAAGGATTTCAACCGCGACCAAATTATCAACATAATCAAGGTTATGGTGTCGGTCCTTCAAATCGGCAAAATCCATATCAACCTCCACCACCTCCGGTTTCTAGCTCTAAATTGGAAGACACTTTGACTCAATTCATGCAAATGTCTATGGCCAATCAAAAGAGTAGTGATGCGGTGATAAAGAACCTTGAAAATCAAGTGGGGCAGCTTGCTAAGCAACTTGCCGAGCAACAATCGGGTCCTTCATTCTCCGCAAATACTCAAGTGAATCCTAAGGCGGATTGCAAGGCGATTGTTACTAGAAGTAGGAAGGAGTTGGAGAAAGAAAAGGAGAAAAAGGTGGAGGAAGAAAAACTTGATGGTCTTGTGGAGGATTGTGGTGATGAGGAAGTAGTTGAAAATAAAAGTGAAAATGAAGGTGTAGTTGAAAATAAAAGTGATGAAATGGTTGAAGTTGAAAATAATAGTGGTGAGGAGTTGAAGAAAAAGGAGAGAGTTAGGAGAGTTAAGAAGGGAAAGGAATTAGTGAGCACTACTCCGATCCAAAACTTACCATATCCTCATGCTCCTTCAAAGAAGGAAAATGAGAGGCACTATGCGCGTTTCATGGACATTTTCAAGCAATTACAAATTAACATTCCGTTTGCCGAAGCTTTGGAACAAATGCCAAAGTATGCAAAGTTTATGAAAGACATTCTCACGAAGAAGCGGAGGTATTCGGAATCGGAAACTATTGTTCTTGACGCGAGTTGTAGTGCCATCATCCAAAGAACTCTTCCTAAAAAAGAAGTTGACCCGGGGCGTGTGACTTTGCCGGTCACCATTGGTGACGTCTATGTTGGAAAGGGCTTAATTGATTTGGGCTCAAGCATTAATCTTATCCCATTGTCCATTGTAAAGAAGCTTGGGAACATTGAGATGAAAGCCATTCGTATGACTTTGCAATTGGCCGACAAGTCCACAACTCATCCTCATGGGTTAGCTCAAGATGTATTGGTAAAAGCTGACAAAATTTTCTTCCCGGTTGATTTTGTTGTTATCGATTTGGAGGAAGATGAAGATGCACCTTTAATTCTTGGCCGACCTTTCATGAAAACCGCCCGAATGATGATTGATGTGGATGACGGTTTAATGAAGGTGAGGGTTCAAAATGAAGAGGTTTGTTTTGATCTTTTCGAAGCTATGAAACATTCAAAAGATAAACATGATAGCTTTCGTATCGATGCAATTGAAGAAGCAACTGTGGAGGTTTCTAAGCATGTACATGAAATCTCTCCTTTGGAAATAGCTCTTAATGATTCTTTTGAAGTATTTTCCGAAGAAGAAGAAAGAGCTCTTGAAGAGTGTCTAAAAGAGCTTGAGTCCCTCAAAGAGTTGCAACCATGGGAGGTAGAACAGGAAGAGTTAAAAAAGGATGTGAAAGATGAGAAGTCACCACTTGAATTGAAGGTCTTGCCTTCCAATTTAAAATACGTGTTTCTTGATGACGGTGGTAACAAGACGGTTATCATTAGTAACGTGTTGTCCAAAAACGAGGAAGGCCGACTAATTCATGTTTTGAAGAAAAACCAAGATGCTATAGGTTGGGTCCTTTCCGATTTAAAAGGAATTAGCCCGGCTTATTGCATGCATCGTATCTTGATGGAAGAAGATTTCAAGGCGGTAGCCCAACCGCAACGCCGCTTGAATCCAACAATGAAAGAGGTGGTGAGAAAAGAAGTGGTTAAGCTATTGGAAGCCGGTATGATTTACCCGATTTCCGATAGCCCTTGGATTAGTCCAGTCCATGTTGTGCCAAAAAAGGGAGGAATGACCGTGATTCGTAACGAAAAAAATGAGTTGGTCCCAACAAAAATAGTGACGGGGTGGAGGATGTGCATTGATTATAGAAGGCTCAACACCGCGACAAGGAAAGATCATTTTCCATTGCCTTTTATGGACCAAATGTTAGAGAGGTTGTCCGGGCAGCAATTCTATTGTTTCTTGGATGGATATTCGGGGTATAACCAAATTGCGGTTGACCCGACGGATCATGAGAAGACGGCCTTTACGTGTCCCTTTGGCATTTTTGCGTATCGTAAGATGCCTTTTGGTTTATGTAATGCGACGACAACTTTCCAACAGTGTGTTCAAGCTATCTTCTCCGACCTTATAGAAAAGATGATGGAAGTGTTCATGGATGATTTTTCGGTTTTTGGAGGCTCGCTTGATTTATGCTTGTCAAATTTGGAAACTGTTTTAGAGAGGTGTGTGAAGACAAATCTAGTGCTAAATTGGGAGAAGTGTCACTTTATGGTAACAGAGGGAATTGTGCTCGGCCACAAAGTTTCGTCCAAAGGCCTTGAGGTTGATAGAGCGAAAGTTGAAGTGATAGAGAAGTTGCCTCCTCCGACCAACGTAAAAGGGATCCGAAGTTTCCTTGGGCATGCCGAATTTTATCGGCGTTTTATCAAAGACTTTGCAAAGGTGGCTAGACCATTGAGCAACTTGCTGAGCAAAGAACAGGTATTTCTCTTTAACGATGAATGTCTTCACGCTTTCGAAATTTTAAAAGAAAAGTTAGTTACCGCTCCAATAATAATCGCTCCAAATTGGACTTTGAATTTTGAACTTATGTGCGATGCGAGCGATTATGCTGTTGGAGCGATACTTGGTCAGAGGAAGGAAAAAAGTTTCCATGCCATACACTATGCAAGTAAAGTTTTAAATGAGGCACAAGTTAATTATGCCACAACCGAAAAAGAATTACTTGCTATTGTGTATGCGCTTGAGAAATTTAGATCCTACCTCATCGGGTCAAAAGTTGTTGTTTACACCGACCATTCGGCGATCAAGTATTTGCTTACCAAACCGGATTCGAAGAAAAGGCTCATCCGATGGATCCTTTTATTACAAGAGTTTGATTTAGAAATAAGAGATAAAAAGGGTTCGGAAAATTTGGTGGCAGATCACTTGTCTTGCCTTGTGAATGTTGAGGTCACCATTGCTGAAAAGGAAATCCAAGAGGAATTTCCTGATGAAAAACTTTATAAAGTCCAAGTTAGGCCTTGGTTTGCAGATTTTGCTAACCATAAGGCTACTGGTTGGGTGCCCGAAGACCTAACTTGGAACCAAAAAAGGAAGTTCCTTTCGGATGCTAGTTATTACGTGTGGGACGACCCGTATTTGTTTAAGTTAGGAAGTGACAACCTTTTGAGAAGGTGTGTCACGAGTGATGAGGCTCAAAGCATTCTTTGGCATTGCCATAACTCGCCGTATGGAGGCAATTTTAATGGTTCGAGGACGGCCACTAAAGTCCTTCAATCGGGCTTTTATTGGCCTTCTCTTTTTAAAGACACACATCTCCATGCCAAAAGTTGTGACATGTGCCAAAGAACTGGTGGAATTGGACAACGAGATGAAATGCCTCTCCAAAACATACAAGAGGTAGAAATTTTTGATTGTTGGGGCATCGATTTTGTTGGTCCATTTCCACCATCTTTTGGAAATTAATACATGTTGGTTGCAGTTGACTATGTTTTGAAGTGGGTTGAGGCGATTGCCTCACCTAAGGCGGATGGCAAAACGGTGATAAATTTTTTAAAGAAATACATTTTTTCCCGTTTTGGCACTCCCCGGGTGCTCATTAGCGATGGTGGGTCACACTTTTGTAATACACCTCTCGAAAATGTCTTAAAACACTATGGTGTATCACATAAAGTGGCGACCACTTACCACCCGCAATCGAATGGTCAAGCTGAGGTATCCAACCGTGAGATAAAAAGAATCCTTGAAAAAACCGTGTCTAGTTCGAAAAAAGATTGGTCACAAAAATTGGATGAGGCTTTATGGGCATATCACACTGCTTATAAAGCTCCAATAGGTCTAACTCCGTTTCAATTGGTTTATGGAAAAACTTACCATTTACCGGTTGAATTGGAGCATAAGGCTTTGTGGGCTTTAAAAATGTTAAATTTTGACAAGGACTTGGTCGGTACCAAAAGAAAAGTGCAACTTCTTGAGCTGGAAGAAATGCGTAATGCCGCATACCACTCAAGTTGGTTGTACAAAGAGAAAGTGAAAGAATACCACGACAAGAAGCTCCGGAAAAAGGACTTCAAGGCTGGATAATTGGTGTTACTGTTTAACTCTCGGTTAAGACTCTTTCCGGGAAAATTAAAGTCCAAGTGGTTCGGGCCTTTTTGTGTGAAGGAAGTGAAGGATTTTAGAGCGGTTGTTATCGAAGACTTGGAAAAGAAGGACTCTTGGACCGTAAACGGTCAGCGCCTAAAAATTTACCTTCTAGGAAATTTCGATCGCGCTTCTAGTTCTGTTCTCCTTGATGTTCTTAAGTGAGCATCTTGGACCGTCGAGCTTATCTGACGTTAAACAAGCGCTTGTTGGGAGGCACCCCAACATTGTAAGTATTCCCTTTGATTTCTTGATTTTTAGTGTTTTTGAGTGTTGCTATACTTTTTGCTGTTGTGTGAATCTTTCTGCATACATTAATCAGGAGCTTTGGTGCATTTGCTGAACTGCTGCACCAAAGCAGAAAAAAATTTTCTGGTGTGAAGCGCCCGGCGCTTGAATCATGTCGCCGGGCGGTTGTGTGTTGATGGCCCCTCCTGGGCCAGGCGTGAGAATATGGGGGGGATATGAAGTGGTGTCTTTTGAATTCTTTTCTGAGGGTTTTAATTTTAATTATTATGAATTTATTGGGGCTTTGACCATTTTGCCCTTTCTTTCTTTAAAACCTTTGGAAAGTGTTTTGTTGATTTATCTCTCATTTGGAAAACTCACGAATTGTCTCTCCCTCTGCTATCACGAATTCTCAACTTCAGCTTCTTTTTCTCAGCACTCAAGGTATGCATGTTATGGTTTTTCTTTGAATCATGTTCTTTTCATCATTGTGTCATTAAAAACCTTGTGGGTTGTTTGATTTTGAAGATGACTTACTCAAACCCTCACTCAATTTCATTTTATGATTGAGAAACAAATTGATTTTGAAGCAAATTGCATGTTCTGATTTTCTTTCATGATTTCTGTTAATTTTCTGGTGTGGGTTTTGAGTAAGTGTTGAAGTGTTTTAATTTTTTTTTCTGGTATGGGTTTTGAGATTTTTGGTTCTTTACTGCTATGGGGTTTGATATTTTTCTGGTATGGTGTGTAACATTCTGCTGCTGCTGATGTGTATTTTTTTTCTGGTTTGCGTGATGTCGCCCGACCCTTGAGAGGCGCTGCATCGCCTGCTTATCGCCCGGCGGTTGAGGGGCGATGTGTCGCCTGCATGTCGCCCGGCGGTTGAGGGGCATTTTGCCCTGTTCTGATCTTTGCATGCTGTTCCATTCTTGTTTTCTGACAGGGCTGATGGTCTTTTGTCTTCGTGTGCTGTTATCGTTGTTTTTATTACAGATGGCTTCTTTTGGACCTCAACGGCGAAGAACGAAAAAGAGAAGTGTAGAATCCACATCCAATATTCCAACGGAATTCGACAGATCCCGATTTATCTCCGCTTACCATGAATCTAGGATAAAGTCTCTAGAGGGCAGAACTGTCCTCTCTGAAAAGAAGTTTGCTATCAACCGTGAGGGGGATTATCGGTGAATTTAGGCCATATTTGAAAAGAAAAGGTGGGAAGTTTTGTTGAACCCTGCTGATCGTGTTTGCTATCAGCTGATAAGAGAATTTTATGCAAACGCGATTCAGCCCGAAGATGAATTTTACAGGTTCAAAACCTACGTAAGGGGCATGGAGATTAGCTTTAGCCGAGATGCCATCAACAAAATCTTGGGAAAGCCGAGTTCCTTGGGTAGCTTGCAAACCGACGAGTACTCGAAACTGTTAACAAATTTACATGATCACCAGGCTGTTGGTAGTGTGCTTTTAAAACCTGGGTGCACGGTGGATAAAAATGCTAAAGGGGAGCCGATTAAGTATAGTCGGAAGTACATGACTCCGGAGGCACATGCCGTCCTCCTTTTGCTGTGTTACAATGTCAAGCCGCGACATCACCGTTCTTCTGTCCCGCTTGATGTAGCACTCCTCATGTATTGTATTATGACGGATAAGGAGGTGGATGTTGCCAGGGTTATAGCGGGGGAAATGAAAAATTTTGTTGAAAATACCCGGAGGCCTGGAGCTCATGATGATGCTCCTATTATTTTTCCTTGTTTGGTTCAATCTTTGATCTACGAAACTGATATTCTCATTCCAGGTGTGATTAACGAAAAACTGAAGTTTTTGGTTGATGACAATTATTTGGATCGATTTTGTAAACCAAAGGAGGAAAGGAAGAAGAAGGCAACAGCAGAGAGGGGAAGTAGTTCAGGTGGCCGGACGGATACGAGTGACTCGTCCGTTTTCGATATGAAAGCGACATTCAACTACACTTGGGACATGGGTGAGTCACTCAACAGGTCTAACCAATTTAATTTTGATTGTATGCAGCAGTTATATCATTATCAGACGCACCCGGCAGAGTACCTTCCTTTTCCTACAAGGGAGGCGTACGACGCTTATGCAAATTGGCCTTGGGACAGGCGCCCATTCTTTTCGGAGGGGGTAAGCACCGGTGGTGTTGTTGCGGAGGATAATGATGATGATGATGATGACGATGGTGATGAGGGCTTGGATGAGATGCAGGATGATCTCAATGAGTTGATTAATTAAGCTTCAAAGTGAAGGACTTTAATTTTATTTTCAGTTTAGTATGAATTATTGTTTCAGTTTTTAGTATGTACTTTGGATCGCTGTGGCGAGTACATTTTCGGTGCTGTTAAGCACCATAAATATAATATTTTAAGTTGGTTAAATTTGGTTTAGTATAAATTCTATTTATATAGTGTTAAATTCTTTTTTTTATGATGGTTGTCCTTGAAATGTTGGAAAATTTGGTGTGTTAACACAAGGAAGAGAAAAGAATACCTTGTTGGCTTTCAACATGGATGGTGATGATATTATTCTTGATGGTGTGCACAACCAAAGTTTGGAATTTTGTGTGGTAGAATCATAGTGTGAATGTGAAGTTTTTACTTTTTGTCAAGTTTGTCAATGCAATGTTTGGTAAACTCTTGTTCGATGTGATTCATTTAGGACATAACCATATATGTGAGTGCCCTCCATTGTTCAAAAATTAATGAGGGATTTTAGTAATTGTTGCTTACTCAAACTTTTTATGTTTAATCTTACTTTTTGTTTTGAATTATGGAAACTTTGAAATGATCAAGGCAATTTTTTAGTATTATGAGTAGACCCACTTTTCCAAAAATTCACTTCAAGATTACCTTGTGAGTGTGTGAACATTTGATACCTCTCTTGAGATTAAAATGAAAAATTTTGTTTTCTTGAAGCATGAACCCTTACTTTAACCGTTTGGATGAGCATTTTGAATTGAGACATAATATTGTTGAAGTTGGGGAGATTGGTTCATTTGATAAGAGAAGAAGGAATTGTGGGTAATGCATTCTCAAAAGATTGAAATAGAAAAAAAATTGATATGGGAAGAAAAAGATAAATAAATAAATAAAATTGTGAAATTCAAAAGAAAGAGAAATATAATGCATTGTAAGAAAAGTTGGGAAGTTTGAGTATAAAGGATTGTTTCGGAACAGAAAATGCTCGTCACAAAATATACCCCCTTCGTGTTCAATGGCCGTGTACATATGTCCCTTATTTCTTAACCCTGCCAAGTTTCTACCTATAAAAGTCCTTTTGTGATCATTGTTTCCATTTTTGCTTGATTAATTGTGAGGTGAGTGCATAAATTGTTTTGGATGTGGCACTGTTGCTTTGAGTTTATTTTGTCCTTTGTATATATTGAGCTAGGCTCATTTGAATAAGTTAGGATTCGTTTCGAACTTGAGGATACTTTGTGTTGCATTGTATGATTTTATGATTAGGATGAAATCATATTCATGTTTTGATCCTATGTATATTTTGAAAAACTTTGCGCGTGCATCTTTCGAGTTTGAACCATGTATGGTTCCGGGTAATTTGGTATTTGGAAATCTTGTTTGTGTTTGATTAACACTTACTTTTGTTTGAGGACAAACAAAGATGCAAGTTGGGGAGAGTTGTTAGGCGTGAAAATGTGTTTATTTTCATAGTTTATTTTTACACCTTTTTAGTTCTTTTAAATGCTTTAATCGAAAAACGACTTATTATTTAAGCAGGTCTTGCATTTTTGTGAATATATGGTGCTTTGATGTGTTTGCTACTTTTTGCAGGAATTCTGGTTATTTAATCGCTAATCATTTCGACCTGATTTGGACATTGTGAAAATTTCAAGTTTTGGTCCTGAGGCCTCTTGACCGCCCGGCGCTGCAGAGGCGGTTGGCAACCCAAAAATTCCATTTCTTCATTTCAAGTTCCAGAAAGTTGACACTCCTGCGCCTCTTGATTTCGCCCGACGTTAGATTTGTTTCGCCCGGTGCTTGGAAGCTTTCGCCCGGCGCTCTTTGCAAAATATCTTTGCCACTTTTGGCTGTGTGGCTGTCACGTGGGATGAAAAGTGGGCTTCGCCCAGCACTACTCTGCACCGCCCATCGCTCCTTTCTGGGCAAAAACCTCTATTTAGGCTAATGTTTGTATCATTTTGGAAGTACCATACTACTTTTTCTTCTTCTCATTTTGTAACAAAGATATTTTGGAGAGAAAAACTCCATTAAAACCCATTTTCTTGCTTTCTTAGTTTTTATGCTTCAATCTTTGATTCTTGAAGATTGATGCTCCAAAAACTTTGTCCATTACTTGTTGTGCAAGCTACCATGAAGATGTGTAGCTAATTTCTCTTTTGTGTCAAGGTTGGATGTAGGTAAACCTTTACTTTGTATGTATATGGATTGATTCTAGTTTGTGAACTCTTAGATGATGAATGTATGGTGAAAAACCTTGTTTCTATGTTTATTCTTTGTGTTGATTCATGATTGAGAAATATGCTCCAACTCTTTACCTAGGTTTTTCATCCATCAATGTCCATTAGCTAGAGATAGTAATGTGTGTTGATGTTCACCAAATATTGAACTTTAATGTTGTTATTTTGATAGTTTGTGTGAGAAATCAACAAAGGATCAAAATGGCAAAACTCACAATATGTGTTAGAGATAAACATATTGGGAGGATATGTGATTGTATTTATCATTTAACCGAGTTCATTAGCTCTATCGATTATATATGTGCAAAGTGGTTTATCGAACCCTAATCTTGACATGCTTTTATAAACCGTTAAAACCATCTCTTTACCGCTTTTAATTAAATTTGAATGCAACCACTACGAAACCAACCTAAAACCCCTTGTTACTTTAAGGCTTGAAATGTTACGACTGTAGAACGGCTGCGATATCACCAAACAATCTCTGTGGAACGATAACTAAAACCCGAACTCTATTTGTATTTCAACAAATTGGAGCCGTTGCCGGGGATTGTTATTTGATATTGCAAGCATTGCAATAGTTGTGAAGTTTTAAACTTGTTACAAATTTTTCTTGTGCTTGTTGATTTGTTTTGTTTAGTGATTTGTTTTCTTGCGAGATATAAGAAAAGTGTCTCCCTGCTCTCAGGCCGTGAGAGGACCGGGGGTTGCAATAAGACTTGTTTTAGGTGGAAGAGCGCCTTCTCGCATTCTTCGCTACATTCAAACTCCGGTTTTTGTCGAAGAAGTTTGAAAAATGGGAGTGCGTACTGCGCAGACTTGGCGACGAAGCGGGAGAGGGTGGTGAGCATCCCGTTCAATAATTGTATTGACTTCTTTGAGTCCGGAGTAGGGATCTCGGAAAAAGCTCTGCACTTGTCGGGGTTGGCTTCGATTCCTCGCTCTGTGAGGTAGAAGCCGAGGAACTTACCTGCCCGAACGCCGAAGGTGCATTTGTCGGGATTGAACCTCATGCGGCACCTCCTCGCCGTGTCGAACACCTTCTTGAGGTGTGTGGCATGGTCGACTTCTTCCGCGGATTTGAAGATCATGTCGTCCATGTAGACCTCGAGCATGTCGCCGATTTCAGCCCAAAAAACCTTGTTCATCAACCGTTGGTAGGTCGCACCGGCATTCTTCAGGCCGAAGGGCATTACGTTGTAGTAGTAATTGCCCGACTCTGTCATGAAAGCCGTGTTTTATTTGTCGACCTTATCCATGGGAATTTGGTTGTATCCTGAGTAGGCGTCCATGAACGATAATAGTTTGTAGCCTGCAGAATTGTCGACCAGCTGGTCGATGTTAGGCAAAGGATAGCAGTCTTTTGGGCAAGCCCGGTTAAGATCAGTATAATCAACACACATCCTCCATTTTCCATTATTCTTTTTGACGAGTACAACATTGGACAGCCAGGTTGTGTACCTGGCCTCCGAAATAAAATTTGCCTCTAGGAGGCCTTTTACAGCTTTTTCAGCAGCCTCCGCCTTTTTGGGGGACTGCTTACGCCTACGTTGAGCTATGGCCCTAACGGCCGGATCTATTGCGAGCTGACGGCAAGCCACCTCGGGGTCAAGGCCAGGCATCTCGGAGGCGCTCCACGCGAACAGATCAGCGTTCTCCCAGAGACATGGTTTCAGCTGCTCCTTCGCCAGGTCGGGGATCCCGGTGCCAATCTTCACGTTACGGTCTGGATCGTCCCCAAGGACCACGAGCTCAAAGTCTCCGTCGGGGATGGGGCGCGTCGGGTGGAGAGGTCGCCCGTTGTTTTTCGCCTGGGGGTCGGGGTCCTCTGCTCCGTCCTCTTCGTGCTCGTCCATGAACCTGCTGTCGAGGTCGACCGCGTTGACGGGCGGGAGAGGTCTCTGTACGATGTCCGTGGATGGCTTCGCTCCAGTCTTGGGCTTGGTGCCGATGGAACTCATGCCTTTGATCGCAGCGTCGAAGCACCTCCTGGCTGCATCTATGTCCCCGTGGTTTGTAACCACACGTCCCCGGGTCGTGTAGTACTTCATCTTGAGGTGGACCGTTGATGGCACTGCTGTGAGTTCGGCCAAGGTGGTCCTCCCGAGGATGCAGTTGTAGAGGGATGGGTATTCGACCACCAGGAAGCGGGTCTTCACTTGCCGGGCAGTGTCTTCGGCCCCGAATGTGACCATCAGCTCAACATAGCCCCATGGTCTGGTGGTGGTACCGTTGAACCCCTGCAGATCTGAGCCGACGTACGGGGTCAGATGTCTCTCGTCGAGCTGAAGGGTCCCGAACAGATGTGCATACATGATGTCCACCGAACTTCCCTGGTCGAAGAGGATCCTTCGAACGTCAAAATTCGCCATCTGGGCCCTGACCAGGAGGGGGATAGTGGCGTTGGGCGCTCCGCCGGGGAGTTCTTCGAGGTAGAAGGTGATAGGGTTTGATCTCCCTTGCACCTTCTCGAGGGTAGTTGTCTTCGTCGACGTGGCGGACTCTAGTTCGTCAAATTTCCGCTTGATCGATCTGACGGACAACTTCTCGTAACCACCCCCGTAGATGACCATTGCTTTGGGGAAGCCTTCCCAGGTGCTACAGGCAGCGACGGGGTCCTCGTGGGGGAAGGTAGCCCACATGTTGCGAATTGCTTCTTGGCCCTCAATGATTACGGGTACGAAGAAGTCTTCGGGTCGGGTGACGCTGAGGGCGACCTGAAGCTGACTCTAGTTGGGAGGAGGTGTCGTCTCCTCAACGTTCTTTGCTTCCCGGGAGCTGGGGCGAGGAGCATCATTCTTCTGGGCGTACTTCTTTAAGTGCCCTTCCTTGATCTGGATCTCTATTGCATCTTTGAGATGGATGAAGTCTTCTGTGACATGTCCGTGGCTTCGGTGGAACCTGCAGTACTTCGACTTGTACGTGTTTGATTTGGGGGCAGTCAGCTTCGGAAATCGGACGCCTCCTTTCAGAAATTCTGAGTTCTGGCACTCGGAGAGGATTCGCGCGCGGGGAGCGCTAAGCGGGGTGTATTCCGTGAACCGGATAGCTGGTCCGCGCGGTTCACGAGGATCACGGGGGCGATTTTCTTTCTTTCTTTCCCCTCCTCGTCGGGGGGGGGGGGAGTCTTCATCTTTGTGGCCGCGGGGGCCTTCCTTGCGTCTTGACTCAAGGGCGATCTGCGCTGCCTCCGACTCCTCGAGCTCGATGTACGACTAAGCTCGTTGGAGGAGGTCCTCCAGACGGCGGGGTCTGCGGAGGCCCACGGACTTGGCAAAATCAGATCCAAAATGTAGTCCATGGATGATTAAGTACTTCTTCATGTCGTCGGTCGTATGAACCTCAACGGCTTCTCTGTTGAATCTCTCAATGTAGTTCTGGAGAGATTCGTTCTTCCCCTGAAGATGTTTTCTAGGGCAGCCTCCGTCTTCGGGTGTCGACGAGATGCAGTAAAGTGTTTGGTGAATCGTTGTCTGAGCGGCTTCCAGGATGTGATCGACCCGGGTGCCAGACCCTTGTACCAAGTCATGGCGCCCTTCTGCAAGGTGGTGGGGAAAAGTCTGCACTTAATGGCTCCCCTGACGTTTCTGAAGTCGAGCATGGCTTCGAAACTTTCGACGTGATCGTCAGGGTTGGCCAGACCATCGTAGGTCCCTAGTGGCGGGGGTTTCTCCATGCCCGCAGGAATTGGGGCGTTCATGATCTCCCATGACAGAGGGGTCCTCTGGTCGTCGTCGTCGCTTCCGGTCGGGGACCTCGAAGGGGATCGATGATGCCGTGGAGGGGAATTCCTCGAACGGTTCATCGATCTCTCCTCGATGGTTTTGGACTTCTTGGTAGTTGAGGGCCTGGGTTCCTTCCTAGGCAGGGAATGATGGCGCTTTTGGGAGATCGCCGGCTGGGGGCGTTCAAGGCGTGGCCGACGGTCCTCGCGCACCAACGAGGGGGTTCGAGATTCTTCGAAAGGAGTCCTTCGCAGGGAAGGAGAGGGGCGAGGTGAGGGTGGACGACGATGTCTTCACGAGGAAGATCGTCGTGTCCGCCCTCGCTCTAGTGCTTCAATTCTGGTGTTCTGGTGTGCGATCAGCTGATTGGTCTGATTGATCAAAGC
Source organism: Lathyrus tuberosus (assembly GCA_022829125.1). Classification (NCBI taxonomy): domain Eukaryota; kingdom Viridiplantae; phylum Streptophyta; class Magnoliopsida; order Fabales; family Fabaceae; genus Lathyrus; species Lathyrus tuberosus. Next base: position 2,304,788 of record JALAZF010000656.1, on the reverse strand, counting down.
AAATAGGGCCACTGTGCTCGAATCTGCATTGGGCGGAGGAGCAACTGGCTGGAAGATGGCTTGCTGGTTGTCCTGGCGGGTGGCATCGTAAGCCGTGTCTTGGGAGTCTGGGGAGGCGGTCTGCTCGTCCTTGACGTCACCTTCTTCGACGATGAGGGCGGCAACGTCCTCATGGTGGTTTCTGTTCTTGAGTTGCGCGAGGACGGTGTCCAGAGCTTTGGTAGCAGACGGGTTGCCGGCCATGCTGGTGATGAACGAGAGGATTGCTTTGGTTTATTGGAGGAAAAACGGGGAAGCAAGGGTTCCTACAGACGGCGCCACTGATCGTACCTGGATCAGACAGTACTTGGTGGCCAGCAACGTCTTGTGGACTTCAGCTCCGGTGAGGTTGAAAGACGGCGGGGGGGTGTACCTGCAAGGTACTCCGACGCTCAAGTAAGGCAAGGGACACAAGTAAAAGCAAGTACAAGGTTAGAGAGTAAGAGAGTGTGTAACCTGACCCTCTCAAGTGAGAGGGTATTTATAGAGAGCCCCCAGCGCTGGGCCAACGGTCACTAGCACTGGGCTGGATTACCAGGCCCAATCCAAGTAACTGCCAGGGCTTACGTGGCGTAGTGAAGACCAGCACGTGGTCTTCGCCCTGGGGTAACCACCCCTAGATCTCCGGAATTAGGGCAGACCGATTCCATCGGGAGTGGGCGGTTACATGAGAACGTGTCCTCGCGGGGAGGAGTCTTGCGTGTCGGGGAGAGACGTGTCCTCGCGGGGAAGGACTTATGTGCAGGAGGAGAAGGCTCCTCGGGGGAGGAGAACCTGAGTGTCGAGGAGGGGCGAGCTCGGGGAGACTTAGCGCCTCTGCCCGACGCTCTATGCCCCGTGTTCCCGAAAACCGTCGAGGTGTGGCATGTGCCCGACACTGTTGAAGTGGGCCTGTGCTCAACGTTGGTTGTGATAAGAGGCCTTTGTTGGGCCACTCCAGGACGTGTGGGTTGGGCCTGCTCGATTGAGGGGCAGACCCTGGCCCAGTCCAGAACATATATATATATATATTAAAGCAGATAAATGAAAGCAGATAAAAACTTACAGGCGAGCAAGCTTCCATGCTGTAATGTTAGTTGTACAAGAAATTGAAGAAAGTTTTGATATAATTACATGTTTTGAAAATGAAAAAGCCTTGGGTCTTATAGCTCAGAGAGAGGTGCCCAGATGACTTATTTGGTAACATTGATCGCACTGCAATATAGACAGATGTTGTGGGACTTATACAGTAGAGGCCCAAGATTATTTATGTACAAAAGGGGAATGGGTCTTATAGCTTAAGGAGAGGCCCAAGATTATTTTGAAAATGAAGAGAGATGGGGCTTACAACACAAGAGAATGCCCAAATTATTTTAAAAAGGCGACGATCGCGTTAGGGTTTTGAAAACTGTACAGAGGGACTTATACAATACTGAGGCCCAAATTATTTTTGTACAAGGGGTTTGGGTCTTACACTTTATTAGAGGCCCAAAGAGTTATTTTAAAAGAAAAGATGGGGCTTACAACTCAAGGAGATGCCCAAATGAAATTTGTTTTGAAAATGGCGATCGCGCCGAGATTTTTAACGTATCGGGACTTATACAATACAGTGAGGCCCAAAAATTGTAAAATAAAATATTTTAACATTTTTATGAATTATCAAAAAAAGAACCAATAAAAAATAATTAAATTTGAGAGAGAAATTGATTTTTGAATTAATTAACAAAAATCATAAAAAATATTAAAAATAGCAAAAATGACAAAATGGCAAAAAAGGTCTGCGTGGGTGTTGAACCCATGACCTCAAGGATAACGCGCGCACTCTCTACCACTGGGGTGGTGATACATCCGTGTATCAAAACCACCCCATGTGCATATATGGGTGGCCTCTAGGGGTGTTTAGGGATGTCTTGGACCCTTTCCCAAGGTTTGAGATCAAGTGTAGGTCAACAGTCAATGGTAGGGTTGACTTTTTCTTCAGAAAACCCTAATTTGTGATAAGATGAATCTGAGTTCTTGTGGCTTATGAATCAAGCTCTTTGGGTCAATAAAATCTTGTAGATGGATTGATATGATGTATTTGAGATCCTTGAAGTTCATCTTGAGGCTTCAAGCCATGCCTTGCTTCATAAGTCAACTCAAGGGTTGAATTAGGTCAAAACCCTAATTCCTGATTTTTAGGTAAATGGACACTCAAGGTGATTTGGCCATTGTGGATGGACTCTTGAGGTTCCTTTGAGCTTGCTGGACCATTAATTGAGGTATTGGTTCATGCCTAGATGAAAATTTTCATCAAGAGGCCTTGGTCGACCAAAACCCTAATTTGGTGACACTAGCGATCTTGAGGCTTGATTAGCCTAAGATGTTGCACTCTTGTGCTTAATTCTTGATGTGGGATATCTCTTGATCCCTTGTGGATGTTTGAGAGACTAGACAAGTTGAAAATCATGTCACTTTTTTATTGATCCTTTGTCTGAGTTTTCAGAGAGGGCTCAAAACCTCAATCCTCGATTGTAGTGAATGCTCCGCCACTTTTGAGTGGATTGATGAAGTAGGATATGTGTATCCTTATTGTGATGATGATTTTCCCAATGATGGGAAAACTTGTGGTCAAAATTTGGGGTATGACAGATGCCCATATTTAATTTTCTTGTACCTGAGGGTGTGAATGACGAAGGCATTCGGGCATTCAGGGTACAAGAGAATTAAATATTAGAATACCCGGAATTTTGATGATGTCTATGAATGGTAATTTACACATTCATCTTCTTTTGCTAAGCATTGATACTTAGAAAAGGTAAAACTTCCCCTCGATCCTGGTCTTCAGCCAAGGAACTGGTCTTAGTTTCTGAAACAAACTTCCCCTCGATCCTAGTTTCCAGCCACAGAACTGGTCTTAGTTTCTTTTGTCAATAAACTTCCCCTCGATCCTGGTCTTCATCCAAGGAACTGGTCTTAGTTTCTTTTGTCAATAAACTTCCCCTCGATCCTGGTTTCTTACCAAGGAACTGGTATTAGTTTCTTTTGTCAATAAACTTCCCCTCGATCCTGGTTTCCTACCAAGGAACTGGTCTCAATTTCTTCTTGTCGAGTCTTTCTCTTGACAAGGGACGCTATTTGTAGCAGTTTTCATCAAACTTCTCACCGAGGTTTACTGGAAAGATTCCATTTTATGGAAAAAGTGTTGATGTCAGACTTGCTGGGGAAACCCACTGGTTTGAGCTGTAGAAGGTGCGCAAACTTCTCTGTAGGAAAAGCCATTTGTCGACCTGTTGGGGAAAAGCAAGTCTCTTGAGAGATTGCTTCCTGTTTGGGGAATTTCTTGGGGGATGATAATGTCCATATGGCCAAGAGTCTTTTGATGAGAGGCTTTCGCTGGGGATTTTCCTTAATCCGGGAAAGCTACTATCATCTTCAATGGCGAAGAGTGATGTTCAGAAGGTGTATAACCTGATGTCTTTTTGCTTTTCATAGGTTCAAGTCATCAAAGTGGTCAGAGACCTGTTTAAATCCAGGAATTTGCTGGAGAGAAAAGATACTGAAGTAATTATCTTCCACAAATATCAAACTCGGTGGGGTTTGGAGAGGGTACATCATTTATGCCTAGGGTTGATGACTCTAACGGAGAGAGGACTTTTACCACAACCAGGAGTGACTGACGTGAATTATGCATTATGAATATGAAAATAGATTAAATATGCATGATGTATGTATGAATGAATGCATATGTTGACAAAATAGACACATCATACAAACAGGTGATGTGTACAACATGATATCTGGCCACTCTGTGGGGGATGAGAGTATCACTGAAGCGTCGTACGTTTGCTGGGGAACCAAGATCCCTGTTGGCGTTGAAAGTATAAACCTGTTAGTGATCGGAAATCACTCATGCGTTTTTCGAAATAGACTCTTTTGGGGGGAACAAGACCCATCACTGGCTTCCAGAGTAAGAAATCTACCGAGGACATTTGATTCTGCACTTTGAAGTTCGACCGTTTTTTGGAGAAAACGTGGATATTCCTCTTGTGTTCAACGAAAAAGTAATTGCCGTCTTTGAAAAAGCAGAAACAAATTTAAAACAAGAGTAAATTCATTTTTAGTTTTAAGAATGTCAATCGAATAAACATGTCATTTTGCAAAGCAAAATAAATGAGAATTGTAAACAAAAGGCACAAAGGCTCGAGTTTTATTTATAGGATGGTAATCAGCCGAAAGCGTGATACCATGGAACAGTACAAAGTTAGAAAATGGTAATTTAAAGTAAAAAAGGCTACATTAAAATATAACGACCGTTATCCTCCCATCAACTTTGAATTCCAGACATTTTGAGCTTCTGTCGAAGGTGACTCTTACTGGAGATTCTTTGACAGATGATGTTACTGCTGAAGCGTTAATCTTAGTCAGATGTAGTTACTTGCCATGAATCCCTAACTTTTGCCTGGATTGTAATTTCGGACTCCAATCCACTGGGATATTTTTTCCGCTTTATGTCTCTAATTTTTGCCTGGATCGCCCTTTCGGGTTTTCAATCCACCGAGACATTTTTTTTGTTTATTTAGGCGAAGTATTTCTTGACTACATCTATATTTGTGGGATAAGTGAATTCTTCTCCATCCATTGTTGTGAGTCTCAAGGCACCGCCTGAGAAAGCTTTCTTAACAATGTAAGGGCCATCGTAATTCGGGGTCCACTTGCCCCTGGGATCAGTGAGAAATAATGGTAGCTTCTTGAGCACAAGGTCTCCTTCTCTGAAGACACGAGGTCGGACCTTTTTGTCAAACGCCCTTTTCATTCTTTGTTGATACAACTGACCATGGCATAAAGCCGTCATTCTCTTTTCTTCGATGAGGTTTAGCTCATCATGCCTGCTCTGGCACCATTCAACTTCTGTTAGCTTGGCTTCCATCAAGACTCTCATTGATGGGATCTCTACTTCTATGGGGAGCACTGATTCCATGCCATATACTAGAGAGAAAGGGGTCGCCCCTGTTGAAGTGCGAACTGATGTGCGATAACCGTGAAGAGAAAAGGGTAACATCTCGTGCCAATCCTTATAGGTTACAACCATCTTCTAAACAATCTACTTAATATTCTTGTTAGCCGCTTCTGCCACTCCATTCATCTTAGGCCGGTAGGGAGATGAGTTATGGTGTCTGATCTTGAACTCTGCGCACAACTCCTTCATCATCTTGTTATTCAGGTTAGGTCCATTATCAGTAATGATCTGGCTTGGAACACCGTAACGGCAAATGAGATTATTCTTGATAAAATAAACCACTACTTGTCTGGTCACATTTGTGTATGAAGCTGCTTCGACCCATTTGGTGAAGTAATCAATGGTTACTAGGATGAACAGATGTCCGTTTGAAGCCTTGGGTTTAATCATGCCGATCATGTCGATTCCTCATATAGAAAAAGGCCATGGGGAAGAGAGAACTTTGAGATGCGTTGGCGGTACATGGATTTTGTCAGCATATATCTAACACTTATGACACTTTCTCATGTACTTGTAGCAATCAGATTCCATTGTCAGCCAATAATATCCCGCTCTCAGAATTTTTCTCGCCATTGTATGTCCATTGGCATGAGTGCCAAAGGATCCTTCGTGAATTTCTTTCATCAGCAGGTTTGCTTCATGTCTATCCACGCATCTGAGCAGAACCGTGTCGAAGTTTCTCATGTAAAGCACATCGTTGTTCAGGAAGAAGTTGCCAGCCAGTCTTCGGAGGGTCTTCCTATCTTTTCTTGATGCCCCAAGTGGGTATTCTTGTCTTTGGCGAAAACACTTGATATCGTGATACCAAGGTTTTTCGTCGATGACGACTTCTACAGCAAATATGTAGGCAGGCCTATCCAGGCGCATTATGTCAATCTTGGGCACGTTGTTCCATCGACTCACACTGATCATGAAGGATAGAGTTGCTAGTGCATCAGCCATATGATTTTCATCACGAGGAATGTGATGAAACTCAACTCTGTTGAAGAAAGGTAGCAACCTTCTTGTGTATTCTTTATAAGGCATCAGTCCTGTCTGATGTGTGTGTTGATCTTACACAATACAATTTTTTGGAAACGTTTTTCCCACTACGTATCGTCCCACCTCAAAATCCAATTGATCGTATTATGTGAAGTGGGTGGGTTTCAAAATCACGGTATTTTGTTCAAGTTTACTTGAACCGGGGTGCCCTATACCACTTACATCACCAGAGTGGACGACTCATTTAACAACAAAAGCCGAGACTTGATTGGACCATTTTGTGGAAAGGATGCAAGAGTTCGAGAAATTGAGCAACATTGAAAGAGAATCAAATGCTCAAAAATCAAACGGGGTGCCACCCATAGATTTAGCCGGTGACAAATGTTTTGATTCGTTATAATTTCCTATTAACCCGGACAAATAAGTGTACGTAATTGTGTCTCAATATTAATGAAGTGTAGTATATTCATTTTCTTAATATTTTAACACATTTTTTTTATCTTTCCAATAACATTTGTTCATTTGTCAAACAAAGTCTTCAAATAAGTTCTGTTTTCAAAGGTTATGTTTTCTGTCTGGTATTGAATGGTTCACATTTGTCTACAGCTTCTATAAATTAAGGTGTTCTTGTTTTTTATTTCACACAAACTGAAAATGTATCAAATGTAGCAAATAAACATCATCTGGTATGTGGCAAAAGTTTAAGCTCACCGAGTACACCTGTCTTGCAGATCTGGAATACGAAGTCCATAGTCTCCTACCTTAAGGAAACAATCAAAATATTGTCAAACTCGAGTACCGTTCACCATCGATTGACAACGAAAGGAAGATTGAGTTCAATAGCTTTGAACTCAAGACAAATGCAGATGTAAAGACTATGTGAAATACATATTTCATATTTCCGTTTCGAAACAAAAATTTCAGTCTTTCCTCCATGCGGTAACAACCTAATACCATCACATATACTGACAAATTTATTTTCATTCATAGATATAAGTTTACTTTTGAATCATGTGGGATTAAAATTAACTTTCAAACTACCATCACATATATTTAATATTTGACATATATCTTGTCATGCGTGTTGTCATCAATAGTGTGCATGAGCGGGTATGCATTTTCTATGTTGATGGTGACGAAGATATCGATCATTTTTTCTTTGATTGAGTTAAATCGAATTCTGTTTGGTGTTTGGTGTATGGTTGGTTGAAATTCGGTAACTTTTGTGTATTTGATAGTAACAACCACTTGAGTTTGTGGATTGAGAAAGTTAGGGAGAAGATTTCATTATATAATGCAATTGGATTATGGTGTATTGTTTGTTGGTGTTTGTGGTTTTCTAGAAACCAAATCCTTTTCAACAACGAGATAGGAGATTCGGAATTGGTGATGCAAAAATTGTGCTTAATTTTTGGTGGTGGCTTTCTAAGAATACCTCGTGTAGTTATTACAATTCGTATAATTTCTCGTGGGAGTTCCTTTAATTTAGAACTGTTGTAATTTGTATATGCAGTATGAACGTTGTATTTGGGTTAGGATACCCCTAGTATCTTTATTCATTTAGTCATTATCTTTGCTTATAAAAAAATACTTAATATTTGACATACTTGTAGTGTTAGTGTCCTATTTACCCTTTTTAAAATCCAATTTTTGTGTCCCTCACTCACGTTTCTGAACCCAAAAGTGGTGACGTGAAACCACTTTTGAATCACATACCAAAAAATGAATTTTAAATAGGGTGCCAATTTCACGAGCAAGAGGAAATTTGAGTCCAAAATTGAAATTAAAGCTTCATATTTTTTACACTTAATAGTTAGTTGATCCTCTAAAAAAAGTTTTTTTTTTTGGTACATGAAAACCTTCATTTCTTATTCAGACGTATATGTGTACGTATGTAATGCAACACTGAATTTTCGACATATATACACTTTGATCTTATAAGGTTTGTTGACTAAATTTAATATTATTAGGGAATTTCTTAATACATCCAGTATGTTTCTAAGGCACCACACGAAATTTCTTTTTTGCCCCCCAGTTTTCGGATATGCACATCCGGACGCACCATTTTTTTAAAAAACGTTGATTAGTTCTGGATGTGCATATCAGGAATAATTCCTGATGTACAAATCCGGAACAATTTCTTTGTTACTTCGCGCCATACCCCTCTCCCCCTCATTCTTTAACTTTTCACTTTCCAAACTTCTCCAAACTCTCTCAAACTCTCAATTTCTCATTCCCACAAATCCCAATTTTTTTCACTCGTGTTCGACGCAGAGCAACTTGTACAACGATCAAAACACTCCAAATCATCTGTATCTGAATTTAATCGGTAAGTTTTTGAATTTTAGAGTTTCGAAGTTATTTTCGAGTAATCGATTTAGAGTTGACATTTACGTGTAGAAATTGTTAGGTAGTATGAATACATAGGATAGAGACAATGTAAGTATTGTTTGCTGCTTCAAACGGACGATCAGAGCATTAAAATGCCCTTTTCTATAGTACAGTAGCCATGGCAACATTTTTTGAACCTGAAGATACGTTCCGGATGTGCAGATCCGGAAAAATTTTAACGTTGATTTTTTTTTTATGTGCACATCTGAAAAAACTCAACGTTAAAGATTCTGAGTACTTCCGGATGTACAAATCCGGAAGAAACTTGTTTTTTTTTTTGTTTATTGTTTTTTTTTAAATTCTAATTGATTTATTATGCTTTGCAGATTACATGGCTTCCAGAGACGATCGTATGATACATGGACGGACATCTCAGCATGCATTTGTCCGACGTGAGCGGATGCAGTATATAGCTGAGGGTTCCGGTGCATAGGCAATTCCAGCAGCCCCTACAGCTGAGGGACATCCTACACCATAGCCTTCCGCATCACAGGTTCAGGCCACTCCCCCGTCTACATCTCGGAGGCGTCGGGTTCCTACTGCTGGTTCATCAGGGGCCCCGCCTCACGAGTCTGCTCCTCTAGGCTTGACCCGCACGCAGATAGCTGAAACATATGCTGACTTTTAGTCCCACTTGGTACCGGAAGAGGCTCGGGCGACCAGAGCACCGAGAGACTGGAGCGTTGCTGCCGGGTACATCATGTGGTTCTATATTGTAACACCCCGATTTTTAACAGCGAGAGTGTACTTTTAAAAGGTATTAATTTCATCAATAACTTAATTAAAGGTTTCCTTCGTATGAAAATAGTGTCTTTTTTTTTAAAAACGATACCGCAATAATTTAAAGTTATTAGTGTTTCGAGAGCTCAACATGTTTTATAAAAGAGACTAGCTTAACCATTTTTTTCGTAGATATACTATACAAACAGACGACCACGCGTCAAAGGATAGGAAGTGTAGATAAGTCATAATACAATCCAAAAGCAACAGAATAAAAGTCCTCGGCAGACACTCACACAGGAGAGCTGCCCCAAGGAGAAAACTTTTAACCATGCAGTGAAAGTCATATGGCGCACGCCATCTAATACTAGAATACTCCTAACAGCCACAAACTCCCTAAATTAAGCCTAACGACAACCGCAATAACCACCTGACCCATCTCCTCACAAACCACTACACACACTCATCAGGGTGTGATCCGAACCATCCTCGTCATCTCCGCTCTCAAAGTCGTGTTCGGAGGGGTCCTTAGTGTCGTCGTCCCCTACCTCACCTATGAATGGCTCCAGTGACGACACGCGTACTGGGTCAATGAGAGGGAGCTCCTCTACGGTGAAGATGTCACGAGTAAATGTCGTGTATGGTCCTATAGACATACCTAAATCTAAGGGAGGCATGGGTATATCATGAAAGAAGGGCTCCCCTCCCCTGGCTGAGGCATACGAGGGTATAGGTGGGGCTGAGAGGGAGGTTGACAAACCAAAACGATCTATTTCCCCTGAGAGGAAACTGGAAATGATCAGGGAGGCCGGAATCTGGAAGGTTAGGGCTCGTCGAGAGTACGTGGTCTTTATATCCCTGCCAGCTACAGCGGTGGTCTCCAATATGTTCCTGGTATATGAGACCTGTCCTAGGGCCGGGTTGAACCCCCAGGATGTCTCTGTCCAGTCTTTAGGGAAGGTGAAGTTAGTCGTCTTCGACGGTGGTATCTCCTCGTATCTGGGGTGCATCATAATCTATTGGCGTATTCGCCCACACATCCACTGAAAGGGTCATCAATCCGAAAATAACAAATATACAAGAGCAGAGCAACAAGCATAAACAGAAAATACATTATACATGGCTAGAGATCTCATTCTAACACATCTATATAGTCGTTTACAACAATAGTACATATAGCATAATCAAGACTCATTCTTAATGCAATGTCTATAAGCCAATGTACATGATTCCAAAATATCAATCCATCCGCAAAGGGCCGTGGTATCGCAACAGGATTCAGCACCACTAAGGTGATGGGTATCTACACCATCAATCAGACTCAATGATCCACAACGGGACAAGGTGGTTCCCTCTTGGACACGCACCCCGTGCCACCTCTCTGGTGTGCACCTCTTGACTCCTCCCCGGTAGCCACGTAACCATGAAATGCATGAGCATACAATTCCCCATTTCAACATATGGTCAACATCACCACACATCATATGTAATAATTTATCTCATGCATCAAATTTTTGCACAAATATATTTATATAACATTTACTCACCTCCACAATTAGTCACCTTCAAAATAAACACGTAAGAAGATATGAAGCAAATATATACAAAATATATTTTTTTTTATTGTCGAGAAAATATCTAAAAGTAGAGAGATGCCCTTACCGTCACGAGCTTTTCGGTTATAGCCTCTGTTCACAAATCGCGTACTATTGAACCCTAAGTCACGTAATATTTTATCATTAAATATATTATAATATTTATATCTATTTATTATTTATTATAAGGAATTACATTTTTTTTTCAAATAGCATGAATGGTTCATTAATTAAAATTTCATTTAAAAAAACGTATATAGTTTTAACGTAATAAAATTCTCCTATGCTATTCTAATTGTAATTGTTTCTATAGTTAGAGCCTAGTACATAATAGATTAACATGTCATCTTTCAGAACTACACTTAGTGTCCTCAACCACTAGAATTATCAGGTTCATTAATTACCACATGATCCTATAAAATTTTTAACTCATGAAATATCTAATGTTTTTATATTACTTGTTTAATCAACACAACCACTCTAATATAATAATCACATGATATGAGTGTTAAAAAAACTAGTTACTAAAAAAATTAATACATGAAAAATATTTAGCCATTTAGTACGCAGGTTTTTAGCAGAAAATCTATAGCACTTTTTTTTTTATAGAATATATTTTTAGATAGACCCCTCCTAAAAATACTCTAATAATTCTCAACAAAATTTAAATTTTATTATTATTATTATTATTATTATTATTATTATTATTATTATTATTATTATTATTAGTTTAAGAAATCTCATAATTTAATTCTTAAGTCCAAAAATCTCAAATATAATTAAGTCTCCTGGCTTCACTCATCAATTATTTCTAACAATAAAATATTTTTTTAAAAAATAATAATATAAAATTCTGGATCACCAAATTTAAATTTTGTTATAATAGTTATTATAATTTTTAACATTTAAAAAAAATGACTATATTTATGGAAGGTGTCAAGTAATAATACATATATATTTAAGTGAATATGAAAGAATTATATTGGAAAAACCTACCTTAATTAAATGTGTGAGTTGTGTGAGCTTTCAAGAGAGAAAATGGTATTGAGGAAGAAGGTAAGGTGTGAGGAAATTTAGTGATATTGTATTACTGAGAGAGGAAAGGTGTGTGCAGTATCTTGTTCTTTTTCTTTATGTGAGTAGCATATGTATATATAGCCTAGTAACTTTATACTAGTTTTTTCCCAATCACTAGTTAACTCATTTACATTAAACTTCAACTACTAGTTACTAGTAGTAATTATCACATGTCAAATCCCTCTGAGCATTTCATGATGAAGGTGGCGTCCATATCTTCTTCGTATCATTGTATACCGCATTAGTGTAATTTCCGGTGTTATGCGACATTGATAAAAATGCCCGAAATAATTTTTGCTGATAATAAAACATTTTTCTCGATTATTCTATACTATAATAAAAAGAAAAATCGCTCGAGAAAATAAAATTTATTATTTTATTATTATTTATTATTATTGTTTTTTTTACTCTATCGGAAATAATTTTGTGATTTCATTGATAAAATTTCGTTAAGAACCGAGACTATTTTAAAATTTTAAGCGGTTAAAATTATCGTTTATTGGAGAGACTAGAAATTAGTTCAAATAGAGAAAATATTTTTTATTTTAAAATTCCATCATAAATAATTTTATTATTCTATCTTTAAAAATTTCGTTTAAAAAAAATGGGTTGTTTCAAAAATTACGGCGGCTAATTTGCCGAACGCTAAAGAGACTGAAATCGATATTTTTAGAAAATTTCTATCGTGAACCACTAATGAAATAAAATTCCTAAAAACTCGAATTTACTTATATAAAAATTATTTAAATTTAAATTCGACCAAAATATTTTATCGATGTGCGAATATACTATAATCTTAAAATATTTATTTATTTATTTTAAAATTACGGGTCTTACAATACATCCCCCCTAAAAGAATTTCGTCCTCGAAACTATGGGTCGGTAAATAAATCCGGGTATTTCTCTCGGATTGCACTCTCAAGTTCCCAAGTTGCATCACCAGTGGCTTGGTTCCAAATTATTTTAACCAATTGAATTTCCTTATTTCTCAACAGTTTCATCTTTCTATCCTCGATCCTAACGGGTATTACTTCAAATGACAAATTGTCTTTAAGTTGAATGGTGTCTGGTTTGATTACATGGGAAGGGTCCGGAATGTATTTTCGTAGCTGTGAGACATGAAAAACATCATGTATCTGAGATAGAAAGGGAGGTAATGCAATTCGGTAAGCCATAGGTCAAAATTTTGAAGTTATTTGATAGGGCCCAATAAACTTTGGAGTTAACTTCCGCGTCTTGATTGCTCTCCCCACCCCTGTGGTGGGTGTGACACGGAGGAACACATGGTCTCCTTCTTTGAAATCTAATGGCCTACGTCTTTTGTCAGCGTAGCTTTTCTGACGATCTTGCGAAGCCTTCATCTTTTCCCTAATGATTTTAACCTTCTATGTAGTCTGTTGAACCATTTCTGGACCGACGATCATACTTTCACCATTTTGATACCAACATACTGGCGTTTGACATTTTCGTCCATATAACGCCTCAAATGGAGTCATTCCAATACTAGCATGGAAACTGTTGTTGTAGGTGAATTCGATTAGTGGTAGTATATCGTCCCAACTCCCTCTATCATCCAGTACACATGTCCAAAGCAGATCCTCCAATGACTGATTCGTTCGTTCCGTTTGCCTATCTGTTTGTGGGTGATATGCCGAACTTAGTCTCAGTTTTGTCCCAAGTGCTCCGTGTAACGAACCCCAAAAATGTGACGTGAACTTTGGGTCTCGGTCTGACACGATGCTAGAAGGTACCCCATGTAATCTAACAATCTCAAAAATATAGATTTCTGTTAACTTGGCCACATTATAGGTTGTTCTCACAGGTAAGAAATGAGAAGACTTGGTCAGACGATCGACAATTACCCAAATTGAGTCATGCATCCTTCTAGTTTTGGGTAACCCAGTGATAAAATCCATTGAAATACTATCTCACTTCCATTCGGGAACATCTAAGGTTTGCAACATTCCTGCTGGCCTTTGGTGTTCTATCTTTGCTTTTTGGCTAGTCAAACACGATGCTACGTAATCTTCCACCTCCTTCTTCATTCCTGGCCACCAATAGTTTTGCCTCAAATCCTTATACATTTTTGTTGCTCCAGGGTGAATGCTTAATTTTCTCTTGTGGGCCTCCTCTAAAATTAGTTTCCTTATCTCTGCAACATCGGGTACACAAATTTGTTCGTTGCACCTTAAGATATTATTTGGTCCTACTTTAAAACTGGGTGCCTTTCCTTGTACCATCAATTCCCTTTTCTCTTCTAAGAGTGGATTGTCTTGACAGTCTCGAATATCTTCCAAAAGCCCATTAGAAATTCTGATCATTCTACACTGTAGAGTTCCGTGTCCCAGCTCTACATCTAGGTGCATGTCTCTAAATGTCTCCCATAGCTCTTGTTGTTTGGCCATCAATGTTGCTGTCGCAAGAATACCCTTCCTACTTAACGCATCTGCCACGACGTTTGCTTTTCCTGGGTGATATTGTAATGTGAAATCATAGTCCTTCAAGGTTTCCATCCATCTCCTTTGTCTCGTGTTCAATTACTTCTGATCAAACAAGTACTTCAAACTCTTGTGGTCGCTAAATATCGTGAACGTACATCCATAGAGATAATGACGCCAAATCTTTAGCGCAAAAACTACTGCTGGAAGTTCCAAGTCATGAGTGGGATAATTTCTTTCGTGAATCTTCATTTGTCTTGAAGCATATGCTACCGCCTTCCGGTGCTGCATCAACACACATCCTAATCCTTGATGGGATGCATCACAATAAACTTCGTATGGCTCCTCAGGTTGTGGCAGAATTAATATAGGAGACTTCGTAAGTTTCCTTTTTAATAATTGAAAATTAGCTTCACATTTCTCAGTCCAAGCAAAAGGTTGATCCTTTCGAGTTAGTTGAGTCAATGGAGCTACTATCTTTGCGAATCCCTCAATGAATCGTCGATAGTATCCGGCTAATCCTACAAAACTTCTTATGTCGGTGGCTGTCTCAGGCTAATTCCATGCGAACACAGTCTCAATTTTTGTTGGATCGACAACAATTCCTTCCTTTGATATGACATGTCCCAAGAAATTTACTTTTCCTAGCCAGAATTCACATTTGGATGGATTAGCATACAACTTCTTTTCACGCAGAATTTGCAGCACTTGACGTAGATGTTCTTCGTGTTCCGTTTTACTTTGAGAGTAAACAAGAATATCATCAATGAATACAACGATGAATTTATCCAAAAATGGGTGGAAAATTCGATTCATGTAATCCATGAAAATAGCAGGCGCATTAGTCACTCCAAACGGCATGACTAGGTACTCATAATGCCCGTAACGAGTCCTGAATACAGTCTTTGGTATGTCTTCTTCTCTTACCCGAATCTGATGATAGCCGGACTTCAGATCAATCTTAGAAAACAAAGATGCTCTTTTAAGTTGATCCATCAAGTCATCAATCCGAGGTAAGGGATATCGATTCTTCACAGCCGCCTTGTTAAGTTGCCTGTAGTCCACACATAGTCGAGAACGCTCGTCATTCTTCTTTACCAAAAGTACTGGAGCTCCCCATGGTGAAACACTTTGCCTAATGAGTCATTTCTCCAGCAAGTCTTCCAATTATTCCTTAATCTCTTGGAGTTCTTTTGGCGCCATCCGATATAGTGCAATAGAAATGGGTCCAGTTCCCGGATGTAAGTCAATGAAGAATTCAATGTCTCTTACAGGTGGTAAACTGGGAATCTCATTGGGAAACACATCCTGAAAGTTTTGAGTAACTAACATGTCTTCAATCTTGAATTCCCCATTTACCTCCGCACTAGCAAGAATCGAATGGTCAAAGGCTCCATTCTTTAGAGAACCTTTGAGTTGGTTAGCTGATAGGTATTTAACAACCCCATGCTCAGGCAAAATAACCAACTTTCGAGCACAATCTAACATAACATAATGGAAGGACATCCAATCCATTCCGAGAATAATCTTGAGAGATTGTAGGGGTAAACATATTAGATTAACTAGAAATTCTCTCTCCTGAACAACTACCTTACATAATAGGCATGTAGTGTTCACAATTAGGACCTTGGCATGGGTAGACACAACCAAGTCAAAAGGTAGTGGGGTTACTACCATTTTCAATCTATCAACACAATCCTTAGATATGAATGAATGCGTTGCTCCATAATCAAAAAGTGCGGTTAAAATTGTACCTCCAATTTCACAGCTCCCCTGAATCAAGTTGTTTGATTGAGACCCTCCTTCTGCACTCATGCAATACACCCGTCCTTTAGCTGATGGTCGGACGGTTTTGGCAGTATTAACAGCTAACTCTGCCTTTGGAGCCCTGCAATCTTTTTCTATATGCCCCTTTTTGTCGCATTTGAAGCATGTAGGACCTTTATTAGGACATTCATTCGCATAATGCCCTCCTTCACCACATTGGTAACAATGTACCCCTTGTAATACCCCAAAATTTGCTCTCCCCTTTTGGCATCATAGCATGGCATTATCATTTATCATATCATATCCACCTCATTAACATTGCATTGCATTTAACATAGAAAAATGAAGCATGGCATCCTTCTTACCATCAGGGCGTGTGATCAGGTGGAAGGTGGGCAATCAAGAGATCATTCAAAGCACAAAAGGTCAATCAAGTGCCCTCAAGGCAAGCCAAGAGGTCTTTCATGTCTCATCCCATCTCAATTGATCTTCCACAACCTCAAGGCAAGCCAAGAGGTCTCTCATGTCTCATCCCATCTCAATTGATCTTCCACAACCTCAAGGATAAGAGATACAATGGGAGATTGAAGCACTACATCTTTCACTATGCAAGAGGTTCAAAAATTGAAGGAAAACCCTCAAAAGAGATAGCTCATTGATTCAAAATCATTCTCAAGTGGCATTTCTCATCATCCTTTAAGAGGATACACAACATACTCTGAGGAATTTGAAATTGAAGACTGCACTTTTACCTCCTAACCAAAGGGGGCCAAAATTAGGGTTTCCATTTAAATCAGGGAATCTTTGATTTTTTGGGCAAGACTTGATGTCATGGTTTTCTATATGTCCCTAGGTATATGGATGTGGAAGATTGCATCTCAATTAGTTTTGGAAGTGGTTCAATTGGAAGAAAGATCAAGAATCAGGGAATTTGGGGCCAAGTCAAACAATCAGAGGAAAAAGTCAACTCTTGACTTTTCAAGGTCAAATTCATGAAATTCATGTTATATGTGACCAATGTACAAAATTTTATCAAGAAACTCCAAAGGAATCATGAAAAAATCAAGATGTGGAAAGTTGCCATTTTTGGATGAGGTAGGGTTACTAAAAATAGCAAGTTTTGGCCATTTTGCATCATAATTTGAACCAAGGCCATTCAAAATTGGAGCACCAAATGAAAATTCCACTCTGCCTCAATGAAAGGCCTTGCTTTAAGCTTCAAATCCATGGGTAAAACATTTCCATTGGATAAAAAATGAGGGAGATATGGTTGATCAAAGTTGGAAGAAAGTAGGCCAAAAACCATGTCATGACCAAGTTTGGCCAGGTCTGCGCGCAGTCATTTTCTCAAACAGTTGGTGGGCAAAATGTATGGATTAATTACTCATGTTTAAAGGCTTCAAATGAAAAATCTTTCAACATGAAAGTTGTTCCTCTATGTGAGAACTTCAAGAGTGATGTTTATGTTTTTTTCATATGCTCAATATTTTGAGAGTTATGATGAGGCAAAGTAGAGGATTTTAAACTGACTTGTTAATATGCATGTAGTGTGGTTGATGGCAGGTTAGATGACATACCAACTCAGGTGCAACCAAGCATGTTCATCATCATTTTTAAGGACTTTAGAGGTGTTATTTCAATTCATTTTCAACATCAATCTTGTTCTTCTCCATTCCCCCTTTCCAAGTAACTAAAAACCTTGCCATTTCACTTCTTGTTCATGAAGTTATCGTGCTCCAAAGGTCACATCATGCTAGTAGTTTCCCTCCACACCAAGCCAATCAAAACCTGTTACCAATTTGTTCTTTTCATACATCAGCCATGACATGTCCAAAACCTTACCATAATTAATCAAACATACACCCTGCACAGGCTATATGTTCACGTACCAGCCATCCCATATTGGTTCAAACAAGAGAGTGAAAACTTGCAGAGCAAGCACTGCTGCAAGATCAGAGCAACATAACATCACCATCCTTCTCCTACACACCACCATAACTCCATGAGCTTCTCCACACTCTAACCAAACTCACCAACTCGTGCCATTAACAACCTCACTCATTCTGTTAACTCAGAACTCACTTAACCAACTCATTCTAACTGGAGTTCTAACCATCAACCACACTGGTTAAACATTAACTCAACATTATATAAGCTCCACTGCTCATAGAATTGAGGGGGGTTAATTCATTTTTCCACAGATTTCACAAATCATTCTCACTGTGTTCTCTGAATTTTCTCTTTGAGCTCTCTCTTATTGCACGATTTCTTCTTCATCTCAATCGTCATCATCAGCAAGTATGCATGATTGTTCAAGAACAAGCTGAAACAGAGTGAATTTCTCAAGAGCTATCTTATTTCAGTGTTGATTTCTTCTCCATTCTCAAGCATCTGTGAGCATTTATTTTGCTCAAACAAGTTCAAGAGTTCAAGATCTCATCTCTGGTTTTCTGAAGATCTAAGAATCTCCACGTTTCAGGTTCTTGTTTCTCCATTTTTTTGCATCTAAATCACTGATTATAGTTTGTTTCATGTTGATTTGAGCTTAATAGAAGCAGTGTGAGTGATCTGGCTAGTTGATAGGCTCTCTAAGAGCATAGTTGCAAAACCTAGGGCAATTTATTTGTGCTCGTTTCTCTCTGTATGCGCATGATGTATGTTTTCTAAGGTCATATTCGTGTTATGTGTAACCTCAGCTTCATTTTGATGTGTACTTTATGAATTTCTGGAATGTTTGATCATGTACAGTTGCCGGAGATGGCCGGAGAAGATGACCGGAGGTACTTCTCCGGCCGGTGAGGGTTTGCTAGGGTTTTAGAACCAGAACATGTCACAACCGTTAGATCATTTCAATCCTAGGGTGTATACGTGACCAGCACATAAATGAACCTCATGCCTCTCACGTGACTCTCTCTCTCTGAATGTTGACTTTGACTTGGTTTGGTGTGCGTGCGTTCATCATTATTAGCATGCGTGTGCATTTTGATTCGTTAGATCTGATTACTTGTATGATTATCATTTGTTGACTGAATCATGTGGCTCTGATTGAGTCAACATTTGACTGAGGCTCCACCACTATTACTATAGACTGCGCGCTTAGTGGACCTAAGCCAGATTGTTATTCCCACCCCCTTTTTTCAAGCCCAAACCAGTTTGCACTGTCCAATTGCTATATTCATACCCCCCTCTCATATTGCATTTTATTTTTATACGCGTTTGATTTTCAATTTTTAAAAATACTAAAATGCATAATAAAATTCCACAAAAATTCATGTGTATTCTTAAAACATTTAGGAAATTTTCTATGATTTTATTTTCTGATTTTATGACCATTTTGCCCCTGTTCCATTATTTCTTTTGAATTTCCATTTGTATGCATACTTAATGTGACATATGATTTTGTGCATTTTTGTTCTTGATCATAAAAAATGATTTTGATGCCTTTCTTTTTGCATTGTGGTCACAATATGTTAAGGTATGTTTGAGATTTATGAGATGATTTTTAAGTCTTTTTTGGATGACTTTTGATGTGTTGCTTTGAGCATGAATACATGAAACTTCCATGAGACTTTGACCTAATTGTTGAGTGACTTTGGTTCTGATTCATTGCTTGTGGACTTGATATGTTAATGGCATGTGTTTAAGGTGTTTGATTGGTGAAAGTCATAATTTTTGAAGCATGTTTGCTATTTGTTTGAAGCATGAAGTTTAACTTGTTCATTTTGTGAATGCATGCCTCATGTTTGGTTTGCTTGATCATGAAGGCACTTGTGCCATGAGTTGTGGTTTTGTTTGAGGATGTATAGCATGTTAATTGACTTCTGATTGTGACATTTGGGTTTCATCTTTGCATGTTTGATGTTTATCTTGCACCTTAAGTCACTTGTTTCACAAGTATGAACCACATTCACATCACTTCACCTTTTCTTCTTTGCTTCTTGTTGGATTGAGATTTTGTTTGCATGATTTGGTATGCTCATTTAGGATAACATTAGGTTGTGTAAATATGAGTTACATTCTGACTTGGAAGCATGTATAGCATTCAATCTCATTTTACTTTGTTTGTCAACTTGTTTGAATTTGATTTGTTCATTATATTTTCTTACTTTACTTGTAAGTGATTGTGCTAACCATGTAGGGGCTTCGGTAAGTTTCAATTGAGTGTGGATAAGGAATCCACATTCAACTTCTATCCTTTCTCTTTTACAATTCCATTTTGTGTTTTGCTAAGCACTTATGTGCTTTCTTTTAATAACTCATTCCTTTCCCTTTTGAATTACAATTCATCTTCTACTTTGGAAGTGAATTGTTTAATTCTTTCTTTCTTTAGACTTTAGGTTGAAACCTCACAAACCTTTAGGATCACTCTCTTTAATCTTCAATTAGGATTGAGTCTTAGTCCCTATAGGTTTTACCTTTTCTCCTCTCTTGAGTCTCTTTTCTCATCTCAAAGAAAATTCAAAACATATAATAAAGGTAGGCATTTATTGCATTTAGGCCTTTCATATAAAGAAAAGATTATAAGGGGTCTTCTCTTGTAATCTTAGAAATGTGTAGCATATAGCCCATCTTGGGTCAATGTGTTAGACATTTAATCTTGTATGAGGGACTTAAATGCAATACTTGTTGAAGGTGCAAATAATAAAAAACACTTCTTCACTTCATAATTTACAAAAACACTTAATAAACACAAGTATGCTAGTGTGTTTGAACCTTGACAATTGGAGTTAAGTGTGGAGGTCTTCTTCACTCTTAGTGTGCTTTCTTACCCATTCCATCTTGGAATGTTAGAATGTACACATTCCAATGACTAAGATTCAGATACACTATCATATGCAAACAAATGAAAAAACTCTTAAAAGACAAAAACAAACAATAACGTCTTTCCTTCGGGAATTCTTTTCTCACCACACTCACTCTTAGCGTACGAACGCGCTTCTACTCGTTCTCTTGCAAGATGGTAACGCACTCGGACCAGCGAGCCTGCAACACCTGAGCTAGAACGTAAGCCGTTCTCTAAAAAACGCAAACAATCCATCCCTAGTGAGGGGAACTACGTCGCTCTGATTCTCATGCTCCCGATGAGATACGTAGGCAGTGGGGTAGGGCCCATGCGAGCACTTCTTTTATTTTCCCTACATTTGTTTCTCTTTCTCTTTCTCTTTCTCTTTCTTTCAGTTCCATTCCCAGCATCCTTTTCTATCACCCTTTGATCGAGACAAGCAAGCGTGGATCCCATCGGGTACGATGGACGCGTGGGGGTGCTAATACCTTCCCTACGCGTAACCGACTCCCGAACCCAGATCTTTTGGTCGTAAGACCATGCTTTTTCCTTCCTTCAGGTTTATGCGGTGTTTCCTTTCCCTCTCTTGGGATAAATACACATTGCTGGCGACTCTGTTCGGTGCCACTTTCGCGTTTGTACTTGGATGAAAATCCCGGGAGCGACAGCTGGCGACTCTGCTGGGGATTAGATTTTGACCTATTGCTGGTCCATCCCTAAGCGAGTCAATCCTAGCGCTTGTCTGCTTTTCTTTCATTGGGTGTTTACTGTTGTGCCATATTTACCATTTTATTGTATGGTTATTTACTGCTTTACTGTACATTACTGTATTTACTGCTTTTTAGCATTACATATCATATTATTACTGTTGTGTTGGACTGTGCTATTTTCTGTTTGGCGGGATGGGATTTCTGAGAGATAAGCCCATTACACAGGCTTGAGTATACACTTAGAATTAGAGTGGAGAGTAGTGGGACCTACGTGCCGTTTGGAGTGCGTTGGGTGTTCACGAAATTCACAGCTAGACGAGGCTATCTTGGGACACGTCGTGGCATGCGCATCTTGCGTATTCCAGGATGTAGATCTGGAGAGCTGTCGACTCTAGTGACCGATCATGAGGACCTTAGTGGAAATATCCCTCTTTAGTGGTGACAATGGCAGACCACATTCTGTGGCAAACCCATTCGCACCCGAGGGCCCACTTTGGAACTTGCATAGGATGACCTTTATTTTCTAAGGGGAGTCAGTGGACGACCTCTTTGATTGGCATAGCATTGTATCCTACGGGCTGAATGTGCTATTGCTTCTCAAACCTCCGAAGCTGACAAGCCTTATTTTCTAAGAACCACATGTGAGCATGGGCGGGATGTTTACAGGTTTGCAGGAAACCCAGCCTCCTACCTACCTTACTCGTGATTCTATGATGGTTTCAGACATTGTATCCTATGTCAGTGATTTAAGTGTTCATCTCAGATATTGCCAGACTCAGTACAGAGACACAGTGCACACAGTTCAATACAGACACCGACACTTGATTACCTGATCACATGCCCTTTTGCATTGCATTACCATATCATAACAGTTATGTTTGTCATTTTCAGGTGCATAATACATTTCTGATTCCAATCCATGGGTCCAACAGAGATCGTCGCCGAGAGAAAGAATAATGTGTCTTACAAGTTTCCAGATCCTGTCTTGGATTCATTGCTCAAAGTTATAGATATGGCTGGTCCGGGTATTCTTGATAGGTTTCAGAAGAGCTACGGGAATTTGGTTGGGATGGTCCGTACAATCACCAAGTATGAGCATGATGCTTTGCACACTCTGCTGCAGTTCTACGAGCCTTCGTTGAGGTGCTTTCTTTTTTCAGATTACATTTTGATGCCAACACTGGAAGAATTCTCATTTATTTTGGGAATTCCGATCACGTCGGCAATACCATTCTTCTCTGGTAGTTCTCCCAGCGTAAAAGAAATTGCTGCTGCTTTACAAATGGATCAGGCAGTGATAAAGAGTGGTGTGAGCAGTAAAAATGGAGTTAGCGGATTTCATTTAGAATTTCTGTCGGGACAGGCCCAGGAGGCTGCAAGTGCTAAAAATTGGACGGGTTACAATTCCATTCTGGCTCTCTGCATATATGGCCTAGTTTTCTTTCCCAATCAGCAAGACTTTGTGGATATGCAAGCGACAAGAGTTTTCGTTCTTAAAAATCCAGTCCCTACTTTGTTAGGAGATTTTTATCATTCTGTGCACTATAAGAATGAGAAAAGGAGGGGAGGATCTGTTAGTTGTTGCACTCCACTGCTGAGTCATTGGTTTTTCAAACATTTGCCTCAGACAGGTGCCTTTGTGGAAACCAAAGATGTGGCGAAATGGTCTAAACGATTGATGAGTTTAACTGCTGATAACATTGTATGGTTTGACCACCGGTTATTGAGAATAGAGCTTGTCACAAGATGCGGAAATTTTCCAAATGTGCCTTTGATTGGCAGAAAAGGAGGGATCAATTATAATCCAGTTTTGGCCATCCGACAGTTTGGGTATGCTTCCAGGGATCCTCCTACAGAGCAAGATGTGGAAGAATCTTTATTCTTTACAGGAACTAAAGATGCGAAGGTGGTAGAAGTAGTGAATGCTTGGAAAGATAAGCACAAAATTGGAAAAGCAGTTTTTGGAAAAGGAGATTGTAGATCTTATCCTGAATATGACAGGTGGATTGAGACGAAAGTAAAGGAATTGCTTTTACCCTTTTCAAGGGGACCTCTTTTATGTGCAGTACAGCCAGAACAACCCACTATGGTGGCTATTGAAGAATGTGAGAAGTGGAAGAAAATGGTCAGAGAGTTGCAGATAGAGAATTCTGGAATGAGCAGATGCCTTCAGAAAGCTCTAGCTGACAACAAAGAATTGGAAAAGAGAGCCTTGAAAGCGGAAAAAACCTTGGCTGACAAAGAGGAAGATTTTGATGACCGAGCTCGGTACTTTCGGAAACTTACTTTGGGAGCAGATGACACTAGTCAGGCTCACAAGATTACAAAACAGGCTTTAGCCCGAAGCAAGGATTCATTAGCTCAACTCCGTCAAGCTTGGGATGAAGTCAGAATTGAAAATGCCGAGTTAAAGGATCAGTCGAAGACTAAAGACGAGGAGCTTAAAAAGGCACATGAGCAGAGGAGAAAGTATCGGGAAAGTCTCAATAAAAGTCAAGAACAGTTAGAAGAAGCTAGAAGCCAGTTGAAGAATACCAAGAAAGAGCTTGAAGAAGTCATGATAGAAAGGGAGATACTCAAGACGCAAGCCGGCATAAAGAGACACAAAGGAGTGTGTGATGACGAGGCTCTGATGCTGCACATGGGTTCTTTAACTGAAGCTCTTGAGAAAAGGGATGTCTTGATCAAAGAGATGATTGAAAAGCCGAATCACCAGCGTACCCGTATACTTTTTGAGGAAATCAAGTATTCAAGTGATAAGCTGAAGGATGTGGAATTGTCAGACTGATGTTCTTTTCCTTATATTTTGTTATTAATGGTTACCATCAGGCTTGTTGATGGATCCATTTTTTCCTTGTATTGCGTTTGCGGTTGAACCTTTCTTAAATGTACTTGAATATTTTGTTGAATGAGTATGAGCAGTTTTATTCAGAATTATTCTTTATCAGATAGCTGCGCACAAGCACATGACCACGACACGTCTCTTTATATCACAATTTCTGGTCTTCAGATTTCTGTGGTTGGATTGGAATCAGGGTATAAAGCACCTAGGAAATGACAAACATAGCATTGCATGGCATTGCATATCATTTTGCATTTTGTTACTTGCTTTTCAGGTACTCGTTGCGGGGTCTCTAACCTTTATTTGGTTTCAGGCAGTATAGCGGAGAGTCATATTCACCGATATTCGACGCGAAGGAATCAAGTAAGAATCATGGATCAAGTGCAAAGTGATTTGGCGGAAATGAGGGCGCGTATGGACCAGTTCATGACCCTCATGACTGGCATGGCGCAAAATCAGGAGAGACTGAGGCTTCTGGTAGAGCGTCCCGACAATGGGCCCGAAGGTGATCATCATGACAATTCACAGGGACACGGCATCCCTCCTCCCGGTGGCAACCCTCCTCCTGGTGGTAACAATCGGGGTAATGGAAATGGTAGGCATGCTGGTGTTACTCTTGAAGATACTCTGGAAGACCAATTTACTCTACTAGACGCTGATGTGGGTAATCAAGGTGATCGAAGGTATGAGGAGTTAGCAGAAAAGATCAGGGCCATAGAATGCAAGAACTCTATGGGTATTGATGTTACCAGCTTGGGGCTGGTCTCAGGAGTCAGAATTCCCCCTAAATTCAAACCTCCCACTTTTGATAAGTATCACGGCAATGCGTGTCCCCAAACGCATCTTCAAGCTTACTTTGGGAAGATTTCAGCCCATACGGATGACGAGAAGCTATGGATGCACTATTTTCAGGACAGTCTGGCTGGGGCGTCCTTGACCTGGTACATGAAGTTGAATAGAGCTGCTGTGAAGAATTGGAAAGATCTGGCAGAAGCGTTCCTGAAGCAATACCAGTATAATATTGACATGGCGCCCAACCGCACCCAATTGTAGGGATTGTCCCAGAATGCCAAGGAGAGTTTCAAAGAATATGCACAGAGGTGGAGGGAAATGGCTGCCCAGGTCCAACCTCCCTTGTCAGACAGAGAAATGGCAGATATGTTCATGGGCACCTTGCAAGGGGCCTATCTGGATAGATTAGCTGCTTGTCCGTCAACTGGATTTGCTGATATTGTGATTGCGGGAGAAAGAATAGAAAGTCTGTTAAAGCTTGGAAAGATCCAGGATGTGAGTGGGGCTGGCTCTTCGGGGACGAAGAAACCGTTTGCTAGTAACCAGAAAAGAAGAGAAGGTGATACGAATGCTGTGTTTAGAGGACGAGGCAGAGGGCGTTCTCGAGCTTATTATCAGGTAGATGCTGTAACAATCCCCACACCGTCTGTTCAGAAACAACAACCCCAACAACAAGTTCAACAGCAACAACCCTTTTTCCAGCAAAGGTCTAGACAGAGGGATCGTAAGATGGATCCTCTCCCTATGACTTATGCCGCGCTGTTGCCCCAGCTACTCGAGTTAAAGTTGGTAGAACTCCGTACTATGAAAGCTCCGGTTGCTGGAAACCTGCCACCTAACTTCGATGCTAATGCTCGTTGTGAGTTCCATTCAGGTGCTCAGGGGCACTCCATTGAAAAATGCTGGGCTTTCCATCATAAAGTACAAGATTTGATTGATGCTAAAGCCATCAATTTCTCTCCCGCTCCGAATATTACTCAGCATCCCATGCCTGATCATAGTGCAGCAAATGTGTACGCTGTTGAAGATGGGAGGAGATTGAATTTGGTGTTAGACGTTCATCAAGTGAAAACTTCTTTGTTGGTTGTAAAAGATCGTTTATTGAAGGGACTGGTGTTCCCGGGCTGTAATCAAGAGTGCTCTGAGTGTATGAATCAGGAGAACGGCTGTGATAAGTTGAAGATGGGTTTACAGAATCTGATCGATGAAGGATGTCTACAGTTCGATAGAGTCGTGAAAGACACTGATGAGATATCAACCGTGACCATCTATTACACTCCCGCTGAGATTCAAATGCCGGTCAATGCAGTTCCCGTGGCGAGTGTTGCGCCAGAAGGGCCCAGTCCTGTCACTATCACGGTGCCAGGACCGATTCCGTTCACGTCTACGAAAGCTATCCCATGGCACTATGGGGCAGATGTATATTACGAAGGTAAAAAACAGGAAGTTGAGTCATCAGTCAGCCCAAATGTTGATAACGTAGGGGGTGTAGGGGGTTTTACAAGGAGTGGAAGGTTGTTCGCTCCCCAGACCTTGAGAAGTGATAAGGAGGTAGAAGATGCAGCAAAGGCTAAAGGTAAACAGGTGGTTGAAAGTGCGCCTACACCTGAAGCAGAGACAAAGATTACTTTTGATAAGGAAATGGAAGAATTTATGAAGATAATCAAGAAAAGCGATTATAAGATTGTGGACCAACTGAATCAGACCCCTTCAAAGATTTCAATCTTGTCACTATTGATGTGCTCTGATGCGCACCGACAGGCGTTGTTGAAAGTGTTGAAGAGTGCGTACGTGCCACAAGAAATTACTGTTAATCAGCTCGAGGGCGTAATCTCCAATGTTAATGTTAGCCATGGCTTGGGCTTTACAAGTAGAGATTTGACTGTTGAAGGAAGAAACCATAATAAGGCTTTGCATATCACGATGGAGTGTAAGGGCGCAGTGTTATCTCATGTACTGGTAGACACTGGTTCATCACTCAATGTCTTGCCCAAGAAGGCATTAATGAAGCTGGAAGTTGATGGTTTGATCTTAAGGCCTAGTGAATTGGTGGTCAGAGCATTCGATGGGACCAGACGATCTGTGTTTGGTGAGGTGGAATTGCCCGTACAAATTGGACCACAGGTATTCAAATCCACGTTCCATGTAATGGACATACAACCTGCATATAGCTGCCTATTGGGACGCCCTTGGATTCACGGAGCTGGAGCTGTTACTTCCACTCTACATCAAAAGCTGAAGTATGAGTTTGAAGGGCAGGTTGTGACAGTGTGTGGGGAAGAAGACATCTTTGTGAGTCACTTGTCCACATTCAAGTACATTGAAATGGATGGGGAAATTCATGAGATGCTGTGCCAATCATTTGAAGCAGTCAATATTGACGATGCACCTGAGTCTTCTTCTGTACCAGTTGGGGCTGGTACCTCCATTTCATCTTACAAACAAGCTGTCGAAGTCGTCAGGGCAGGCAACGCCCAAGGTTGGGGCAGGTTGATAGAGACCCCAATGAAGGAAGACAAATTTGGTATTGGTTATCATCCCTCTACAACTTCAGATGCGGGGAGCAGGGGACCCATTACTTTCAATAGTGGGGGAATTATCTACATGGACCAGTCTTGTGCAGCCACAGAGGATAGTGTTGACAGTAATTGTGACCTGGACAACTGGGTACGCCCTCGTGCTCCGGGACAACAAGTGCAAAACTGGTCCGTTGAAGAAGTCATCCGGGTTACTCTTCAGACAGAGTAATTTTTCTTTGTTTTTTCTAACCATAATGCATGACAAAATCTTGCGCTCTGCCCAAGGCGTATAGATTCATTTGTAGGGCCACCATGGTTGCATTTGCAATGTTTAATCATTAATAAAGGACGTTTTGCAATCAAATTTTGTTCTCTGTCTTTCAGTTTTTATTTTTGCACAAAAAAAAAAAAAATAAAATGGCAATGTTTCATTTTCTTTTGTTTTGCTTAAAAATAAATTCTAAAATAAGGCATGAACCCGTTCATGCAGACTTGATCCTCCGGATACCACTGATAACGATTTTGATATGGCCATGTATGACTTTGACAATCCGATTTATCAAGCCGAAGAAGGGGATGAGAAAGATTGTGAACTCCCTGAAGAACTGGCCAGATTGTTGAAACAGGAGGAAAGGGTCATCCAGCCTCATCAGGAGACTGTAGACATCATCAATATTGGTACCAAGGACGCCAAAAAAGAGATCAGGATTGGTGCCAGCTTGCAAGCAGATGTGAAGCAAACTTTGACGGAAATGTTGCGCGAGTATGTTGACGTCTTCGCCTGGTCGTATCAAGACATGCCGGGGTTGGATACAGATATTGTCGTGCACAGGCTGCCATTGAGAGAAGAATGTCCGCCAGTCAAGCAGAAACTTCGTCGGACTCACCCCGACATGGCTTTAAAGATTAAGGAGGAAGTCCAGAAGCAGTGGGATGCTGGTTTTCTTGCTGTGACAAAGTATCCTCCATGGGTCGCCAACATCGTGCCAGTACCGAAGAAAGATGGAAAAGTGAGAATGTGTGTGGATTATCGAGATCTTAATAAAGCTAGCCCGAAAGATGATTTTCCACTACCTCATATTGATGTGCTGGTCGATAATACAGCTCAGTTTTCAGTGTTCTCATTTATGGACGGTTTCTCCGGGTACAACCAGATCAAGATGGCACCTGAAGATATGGAAAAGACCACGTTCATTACTCCGTGGGGTACTTATTGTTATAAAGTAATGCCTTTTGGGTTGAAAAACGCAGGGGCAACGTACCAGCGGGCGATGGTGACATTGTTTCATGACTTGATTCATAAGGAGATCGAATGTTATGTAGATGATATGATTGCCAAGTCTAGAACAGAAGAGGAACATCTGGTTAACCTGAAAAAGCTGTTTGAAAGGTTGAGAAAGTTCCGTCTGAGATTAAATCCAAACAAGTGCACGTTTGGGGTGCGGTCTGGAAAGTTGTTAGGTTTCATTGTGAGCGAAAGAGGAATCGAGGTTGATCCTGCCAAGGTGAAAGCAATACAAGAAATGCCTGAACCGAGAACAGAAAAAGAGGTTCGTGGTTTCTTGGGTAGATTGAACTACATTGCAAGGTTCATATCTCACTTAACAGCTACGTGTGAGCCAATATTTAAATTGTTAAGGAAAGATCAGACGGTCAGGTGGAATGACGATTGCCAATTGGCATTCGATAAGATAAAAGAATACTTGCAGGAACCTCCGATTCTAATGCCTCCAGTTGAAGGGAGACCGCTGATAATGTATCTGACAGTGCTTGAAGGTTCCATGGGTTGTGTTCTCGGTCAACATGACGAGACAGGTAGGAAGGAGCATGCTATTTACTACCTGAGCAAAAAGTTCAATGATTGTGAGTCCCGATACTCAATGCTTGAAAAGACATGCTGTGCGCTTGCATGGGCCGCTAAGCGATTGAGGCAATATATGGTTAGGCACACGACCTTGTTGATTTCAAAAATGGATCCTATCAAGTACATTTTCGAGAAACCAGCATTGACAGGCAGAGTTGCACGGTGGCAAATGGTCTTGACAGAGTATGACATTCAGTACACTTCACAAAAGGCCATCAAAGGAAGTATCTTGTCCGATTATCTTGCGCAACAGCCGATAGATGATTACCAACCCATGAAGTTTGACTTCCCTGATGAGGACATCATGTTTCTCAAAGCTAAAGACTGTGAGGAACCACTCCCGGAGGAGGGGCCAGACCCTGAATCCAAATGGAGTCTGATGTTTGATGGGGCTGTCAATATGAATGGGTGCGGAGTTGGAGCAGTTCTTATCACGCCGGAAGGTGTTCATATGCCTTTCACTGCACGAATAACTTTCGGGTGCACCAACAATGAAGCAGAGTACGAAGCTTGTATAATGGGGATCGAGGAGGCGATTAATCTACGGATTAAAACCCTTGATATATTTGGTGATTCAGCCTTGGTAATCAATCAAGTGAAAGGGAGTTGGTACACGCACCAAGCAAATCTAGTGCCGTATAGAGATTATACAAGGAGATTGCTGACATTTTTCACAACAGTGAAACTGTACCACATTCCTCGAGATGAGAATAGGTTCGCTGATGCCTTGGCCACTTTGTCTTCCATGATCAAAGTGCAAGGATGGAACCATGTACCTAAGATTGAGGTATCCCGCCTTGACAGACCAGCATTTGTGTTTGCGGTAGATGCAACGTCTGATGACAAGCCATGGTTTCATGACATTAAGTGTTTCTTGAAAAGTCAAGAGTACCCGTCCGGGGCATGGTCCAAAGACAGGAAGACGTTGAGAAGGTTAGCTGGTAGTTTCTTCTTGAACAAAGATGGCGTGCTGTATAAAAGAAATTTTGACACGGTCCTGCTTAGATGTGTGGATAGACATGAAGCAGACTTGTTGATGATTGAAGTGCACGAAGGCTCTTTCGGTACCCATGCCGGAGGGCAGGCAATGGCTAAAAAGTTGTTAAGGTCGGGATATTACTGGTTGACTATGGAGTCAGATTGTTGCAAATATGCCCGCAAATGCCATAAATGCCAGATCTACGCAGATAAAGTGCATGTACCTCCAAATCCGTTGAGTATCATGTCGTCGCCTTGGCCGTTTGCCATGTGGGGCATTGATATGATCGGAAAGATTGAGCCTACAGCTTCCAATGGTCATCGTTTCATCTTGGTGGCAATTGATTACTTCACCAAATGGGTTGAAGCTGCATCCTATGCCAATGTTACAAAGCAAGTGGTCGCTCGTTTCTTAAAACGGGATATCATTTGCCGATATGGAGTTCCCGAAAGAATCATTACTGATAATGGTTCTAATTTGAACAATAAGATGATGGCTGAGTTATGCCGGGACTTCAAAATCGAACATCACAATTCTTCTCCGTACCGCCCAAAGATGAATGGCGCGGTCGAAGCGGCCAACAAAAATATCAAGAAGATTGTGCAGAAAATGGTTGTCACGTACAAAGATTGGCATGAGATGTTACCATTTGCTTTGCATGGGTATCGAACGTCGGTACGCACGTCCACTGGGGCAACCCCATTCTCACTCGTATATGGTATGGAGGCAGTGCTACCGGTTGAAGTAGAGATTCCGTCCCTCAGAGTCATGATGGATGTTAAGCTAGATGAAGCTGAATGGGTACGAGCCAGATTTGATCAGCTGAGCCTTATTGAGGAAAAGCGATTGGCGGCTGTATGTCATGGGCAACTATATCAGCGCAGAATGAAACAGGCATTTGACCAAAAGGTGCGTCCTCGGGTTTACAAAGTCGGAGATGTGGTACTCAAAAGGATCCTTCCTCCCAATACAGACCACAGGGGCAAATGGACTCCTAATTATGAAGGTCCATTCGTGGTTAAAAAGGTCTTTTCGGGCGGAGCTTTATTGCTTACAACCATGGATGGCGAAGACTTTTCATCCCCTGTCAACTCGGACGTAGTCAAAAAATACTTCGCATAAATAGACCCGCTGGATAATAAAAATAAAAAATCCAGGCAAAAAAGGGCATCCCGGCGAACCAAAAACAGAATAAGGTTCGGGCAAAAATTAGGGATATAATTGAAAAATTGTACACCCGGTAAGTTGAAAACCCGCAAGGGCAACTTAGGCAAAAAAGGGTATCCTGGTGGATCGAAAACCTGAAAGGGCGGTCCACACAAAAGAGGGATTTAAGCGAATGACTACAGTCTGAGTTATCTGTACCCATTACCGTTTGAACAACTGACGTTCTGAAAGATAGGAATCGGTCTGATCATTCCTCAGAAGGCAAGGTCTGGGAGTTTTGAAGACATACTGGTCATAACAGAATGGAAACTCAGTGGAATTCCGTTTTCACATTGCCATTAGGATAGTTTCTTTTCTCAATTTTCAGCGATCACCTCTTTCCAGGGATTGCTTCCAGATGTAATTGCCTATTCTGGGCTCTCAGTCAATAAATTGAATTTCAATAAAAAGCTTTCTATTTTTGTTTTATTGCTTTGTTTGCAAAAACGTCCTAATTTTTGATAAAACATTGCATTTGAAAACATGGCAGCCTTGCAATAACATGCGCAGAAAAAATATTTGAAATTACTTCGAATGTTGAATACTCCCGGATGGTGGATTCTAGCCACGCAATATTCGGAGCATGTGGGCATATTCTTTTGTTGCAGGTAGCAGGTGCAGATGATTTTAAGCACAAGACCAGCAATAAATCACCCCACGCAAAAGACTGGGGCAATTATGGGTAAGGAGATCGGCGTTCATCGTTCGGTTGACGACTGTTCATAACGGGTCGATATCAGTGAATTAAGTTCAACTGGGTACCGTTGCATCTTATTAAGTCGATTCTCTTATTCAGTCCTTCCAACAACTACAAGCTTTTCTGTGTCGATAACGGTCACAGGTTCCCCAAAAGGGTGGTCTCATCGACACCGAAACTGATGGTCATTATCCCCAGCGAAGTCACAAGAGTTTGAAGAGGCTAGATCTTCTGTAAAATCCTCTTATGACATCCTCTTCGGGGACGAATTGTTGTTTTGTCCAAGCATGGGGCATGTTTGGTTCCCCAGCATGAAGTGTTGATCATCCCCAGTAGAGTTTGAGGACAGTTGGTCTTCTGTAAAATCCTCTCAAAAGGCATTCTCCAGCACGAGACGTTTTAAAGCAGTTTTCTCTAGTAGAGTTTGTTATAAACCCGTCATCCCTAACGGAATTGTCTAAAGGGAAGCTCGCCTAACATGGGGCATTGTAGTACTTATCCTAAGCTTGATAGTCACATTCTTCAGCAGACTACTGGGGATTTGCTTTGGGTTTCCCCAACAGATCTCTAAGGACTCTTTCTAGCAAGTTGCAGTGGAATGTTCTAACCAGGATTTGCATATCCCTGGCAGAGTAGCCCTGATACCCAGCAAGATCGTATCTCTGGTCATGGTATCCCCACAGAGGTCAGCATCGAATCTTGTCAGCAGCTTCCAGCTGAGTTGTTGTTCTCTCCGCAGAGGTTTATCAGATCGACAGAATCTATTCCTCAACAAGGATGGTACAGCCTTTCCCCAGCCGGGTCAGAAGGTTGATAATCCCTATAAAGGATCTTGGGTTGAATAAATCCCCAAGCAGAGTTTTAATGGCTCATTTCCCCAGCAGGACGTCATTTAAAAATTCTCATCCCCAGCGGAGTTGCTGTGACTAGAATCCAGCCCCAAACAGATGGAATAATTCCTGGCAGAGTCATCATTCTCTCATATCTTAAAGCCCAATTTATTTTTGGCAAGCTTGGCAATTCGAAGCAGACGGATTGTTCATCCATTCGCCAGCAGAGATATTATCCTTTTAGGAGTCTCCGAGATTAAATCATTGATTGTGGTTCCTCAGCAGAGTCGGCAGAGATGTCTGGCGCAGAGGCAGAGAGTAATTCGATTTTAAAATTCCAAAAGTCCAACAGTGGATTGGCAAAAGTCCGTCTTCGGGTGGCAAAAGTCCAACAGTGGATTGGCAAAAGTCCGTCTTCGGGTGGCAAAAGTCCAACAGTGGATTGGCAAAAGTCCGTCTTCGGGTGGCAAAAGTCCAACAGTGGATTGGCAAAAGTCCGTCTTCGGGTGGCAAAAGTCCAACAGTGGATTGGCAAAAGTCCGCCTTCGGGTGGCAAAAGTCCAACAGTGGATTGGCGAAAGGTCCATCTAAGGGTGGCATATTCTAAAAGTCCAACAGTGGATTGGCAAAAGTCCGTCTTCGGGTGGCAAAAGTCCAACAGTGGATTGGCGAAAGGTCCATCTAAGGGTGGCATATTCCAAAAGTCCAACAGTGGATTGGCAAAAGTCCGTCTTCGGGTGGCAAAAGTCCAACAGTGGATTGGCGAAAGGTCCATCTAAGGGTGGCATATTCCAAAAGTCCAACAGTGGATTGGCAAAAGTCCGTCTTCGGGTGGCAAAAGTCCAACAGTGGATTGGCAAAAGTCCATCTTCGGGTGGCAAAGCAGCTAAAAGTCCAACAGTGGATTGGCAAAAGTCCGTCTTCGGGTGGCAAAAGTCCAACAGTGGATTGGCAAAAGTCCGTCTTCGGGTGGCAAAAGTCCAACAGTGGATTGGCAAAAGTCCATCTTCGGGTGGCACGAAGCTGCAAAGTCCACCAGTAGTGTGGCAAGCCAGTAGTCGTCTGGCGTCGTTCAAAAAGACATTATTAAAGTCCACCAGTAGTGTGGCAAGCCAGTAGTCGTCTGGCGTCGTTCAAAAAGACATTATTAAAGTCCACCAGTAGTGTGGCAGGCCAGTAGTCGTCTGGCGTCGTTCAAAAAGACATTTCCAAAGTCCACCAGTAGTGTGGCAGGCCAGTAGTCGTCTGGAATTGCATAAAAGACAGTATTAAAGTCCACCAGCAGCGTGGCAAGCCAGTAGTCGTCTGGCATCGTTCAAAAGACAGATCTCTCCGACGTTTCATCGAAGATTCAATCCAGCAGTCTCGTTGGGTTTATATCCCTTTTATTCTTCACCCAGAGCAAATTTTTGGTTATTTTTGGTATTCAATCACTATATACCTTGAAAGTCCGAAAGCATTTGCTTTCAGGCATTCAGGTCTACAGCGCTTGAATAGGGGCAGCTGTAATACCCCAAAATTTGCTCTCCCCTTTTGGCATCATAGCATGGCATTATCATTTATCATATCATATCCACCTCATTAACATTGCATTGCATTTAACATAGAAAAATGAAGCATGGCATCCTTCTTACCATCAGGGCGTGTGATCAGGTGGAAGGTGGGCAATCAAGAGATCATTCAAAGCACAAAAGGTCAATCAAGTGCCCTCAAGGCAAGCCAAGAGGTCTTTCATGTCTCATCCCATCTCAATTGATCTTCCACAACCTCAAGGCAAGCCAAGAGGTCTCTCATGTCTCATCCCATCTCAATTGATCTTCCACAACCTCAAGGATAAGAGATACAATGGGAGATTGAAGCACTACATCTTTCACTATGCAAGAGGTTCAAAAATTGAAGGAAAACCCTCAAAAGAGATAGCTCATTGATTCAAAATCATTCTCAAGTGGCATTTCTCATCATCCTTTAAGAGGATACACAACATACTCTGAGGAATTTGAAATTGAAGACTGCACTTTTACCTCCTAACCAAAGGGGGCCAAAATTAGGGTTTCCATTTAAATCAGGGAATCTTTGATTTTTTGGGCAAGACTTGATGTCATGGTTTTCTATATGTCCCTAGGTATATGGATGTGGAAGATTGCATCTCAATTAGTTTTGGAAGTGGTTCAATTGGAAGAAAGATCAAGAATCAGGGAATTTGGGGCCAAGTCAAACAATCAGAGGAAAAAGTCAACTCTTGACTTTTCAAGGTCAAATTCATGAAATTCATGTTATATGTGACCAATGTACAAAATTTTATCAAGAAACTCCAAAGGAATCATGAAAAAATCAAGATGTGGAAAGTTGCCATTTTTGGATGAGGTAGGGTTACTAAAAATAGCAAGTTTTGGCCATTTTGCATCATAATTTGAACCAAGGCCATTCAAAATTGGAGCACCAAATGAAAATTCCACTCTGCCTCAATGAAAGGCCTTGCTTTAAGCTTCAAATCCATGGGTAAAACATTTCCATTGGATAAAAAATGAGGGAGATATGGTTGATCAAAGTTGGAAGAAAGTAGGCCAAAAACCATGTCATGACCAAGTTTGGCCAGGTCTGCGCGCAGTCATTTTCTCAAACAGTTGGTGGGCAAAATGTATGGATTAATTACTCATGTTTAAAGGCTTCAAATGAAAAATCTTTCAACATGAAAGTTGTTCCTCTATGTGAGAACTTCAAGAGTGATGTTTATGTTTTTTTCATATGCTCAATATTTTGAGAGTTATGATGAGGCAAAGTAGAGGATTTTAAACTGACTTGTTAATATGCATGTAGTGTGGTTGATGGCAGGTTAGATGACATACCAACTCAGGTGCAACCAAGCATGTTCATCATCATTTTTAAGGACTTTAGAGGTGTTATTTCAATTCATTTTCAACATCAATCTTGTTCTTCTCCATTCCCCCTTTCCAAGTAACTAAAAACCTTGCCATTTCACTTCTTGTTCATGAAGTTATCGTGCTCCAAAGGTCACATCATGCTAGTAGTTTCCCTCCACACCAAGCCAATCAAAACCTGTTACCAATTTGTTCTTTTCATACATCAGCCATGACATGTCCAAAACCTTACCATAATTAATCAAACATACACCCTGCACAGGCTATATGTTCACGTACCAGCCATCCCATATTGGTTCAAACAAGAGAGTGAAAACTTGCAGAGCAAGCACTGCTGCAAGATCAGAGCAACATAACATCACCATCCTTCTCCTACACACCACCATAACTCCATGAGCTTCTCCACACTCTAACCAAACTCACCAACTCGTGCCATTAACAACCTCACTCATTCTGTTAACTCAGAACTCACTTAACCAACTCATTCTAACTGGAGTTCTAACCATCAACCACACTGGTTAAACATTAACTCAACATTATATAAGCTCCACTGCTCATAGAATTGAGGGGGGTTAATTCATTTTTCCACAGATTTCACAAATCATTCTCACTGTGTTCTCTGAATTTTCTCTTTGAGCTCTCTCTTATTGCACGATTTCTTCTTCATCTCAATCGTCATCATCAGCAAGTATGCATGATTGTTCAAGAACAAGCTGAAACAGAGTGAATTTCTCAAGAGCTATCTTATTTCAGTGTTGATTTCTTCTCCATTCTCAAGCATCTGTGAGCATTTATTTTGCTCAAACAAGTTCAAGAGTTCAAGATCTCATCTCTGGTTTTCTGAAGATCTAAGAATCTCCACGTTTCAGGTTCTTGTTTCTCCATTTTTTTGCATCTAAATCACTGATTATAGTTTGTTTCATGTTGATTTGAGCTTAATAGAAGCAGTGTGAGTGATCTGGCTAGTTGATAGGCTCTCTAAGAGCATAGTTGCAAAACCTAGGGCAATTTATTTGTGCTCGTTTCTCTCTGTATGCGCATGATGTATGTTTTCTAAGGTCATATTCGTGTTATGTGTAACCTCAGCTTCATTTTGATGTGTACTTTATGAATTTCTGGAATGTTTGATCATGTACAGTTGCCGGAGATGGCCGGAGAAGATGACCGGAGGTACTTCTCCGGCCGGTGAGGGTTTGCTAGGGTTTTAGAACCAGAACATGTCACAACCGTTAGATCATTTCAATCCTAGGGTGTATACGTGACCAGCACATAAATGAACCTCATGCCTCTCACGTGACTCTCTCTCTCTGAATGTTGACTTTGACTTGGTTTGGTGTGCGTGCGTTCATCATTATTAGCATGCGTGTGCATTTTGATTCGTTAGATCTGATTACTTGTATGATTATCATTTGTTGACTGAATCATGTGGCTCTGATTGAGTCAACATTTGACTGAGGCTCCACCACTATTACTATAGACTGCGCGCTTAGTGGACCTAAGCCAGATTGTTATTCCCACCCCCCTTTTTTCAAGCCCAAACCAGTTTGCACTGTCCAATTGCTATATTCATACCCCCCTCTCATATTGCATTTTATTTTTATACGCGTTTGATTTTCAATTTTTAAAAATACTAAAATGCATAATAAAATTCCACAAAAATTCATGTGTATTCTTAAAACATTTAGGAAATTTTCTATGATTTTATTTTCTGATTTTATGACCATTTTGCCCCTGTTCCATTATTTCTTTTGAATTTCCATTTGTATGCATACTTAATGTGACATATGATTTTGTGCATTTTTGTTCTTGATCATAAAAAATGATTTTGATGCCTTTCTTTTTGCATTGTGGTCACAATATGTTGAGGTATGTTTGAGATTTATGAGATGATTTTTAAGTCTTTTTTGGATGACTTTTGATGTGTTGCTTTGAGCATGAATACATGAAACTTCCATGAGACTTTGACCTAATTGTTGAGTGACTTTGGTTCTGATTCATTGCTTGTGGACTTGATATGTTAATGGCATGTGTTTAAGGTGTTTGATTGGTGAAAGTCATAATTTTTGAAGCATGTTTGCTATTTGTTTGAAGCATGAAGTTTAACTTGTTCATTTTGTGAATGCATGCCTCATGTTTGGTTTGCTTGATCATGAAGGCACTTGTGCCATGAGTTGTGGTTTTGTTTGAGGATGTATAGCATGTTAATTGACTTCTGATTGTGACATTTGGGTTTCATCTTTGCATGTTTGATGTTTATCTTGCACCTTAAGTCACTTGTTTCACAAGTATGAACCACATTCACATCACTTCACCTTTTCTTCTTTGCTTCTTGTTGGATTGAGATTTTGTTTGCATGATTTGGTATGCTCATTTAGGATAACATTAGGTTGTGTAAATATGAGTTACATTCTGACTTGGAAGCATGTATAGCATTCAATCTCATTTTACTTTGTTTGTCAACTTGTTTGAATTTGATTTGTTCATTATATTTTCTTACTTTACTTGTAAGTGATTGTGCTAACCATGTAGGGGCTTCGGTAAGTTTCAATTGAGTGTGGATAAGGAATCCACATTCAACTTCTATCCTTTCTCTTTTACAATTCCATTTTGTGTTTTGCTAAGCACTTATGTGCTTTCTTTTAATAACTCATTCCTTTCCCTTTTGAATTACAATTCATCTTCTACTTTGGAAGTGAATTGTTTAATTCTTTCTTTCTTTAGACTTTAGGTTGAAACCTCACAAACCTTTAGGATCACTCTCTTTAATCTTCAATTAGGATTGAGTCTTAGTCCCTATAGGTTTTACCTTTTCTCCTCTCTTGAGTCTCTTTTCTCATCTCAAAGAAAATTCAAAACATATAATAAAGGTAGGCATTTATTGCATTTAGGCCTTTCATATAAAGAAAAGATTATAAGGGGTCTTCTCTTGTAATCTTAGAAATGTGTAGCATATAGCCCATCTTGGGTCAATGTGTTAGACATTTGATCTTGTATGAGGGACTTAAATGCAATACTTGTTGAAGGTGCAAATAATAAAAAACACTTCTTCACTTCATAATTTACAAAAACACTTAATAAACACAAGTATGCTAGTGTGTTTGAACCTTGACAATTGGAGTTAAGTGTGGAGGTCTTCTTCACTCTTAGTGTGCTTTCTTACCCATTCCATCTTGGAATGTTAGAATGTACACATTCCAATGACTAAGATTCAGATACACTATCATATGCAAACAAATGAAAAAACTCTTAAAAGACAAAAACAAACAATAACGTCTTTCCTTCGGGAATTCTTTTCTCACCACACTCACTCTTAGCGTACGAACGCGCTTCTACTCGTTCTCTTGCAAGATGGTAACGCACTCGGACCAGCGAGCCTGCAACACCTGAGCTAGAACGTAAGCCGTTCTCTAAAAAACGCAAACAATCCATCCCTAGTGAGGGGAACTACGTCGCTCTGATTCTCATGCTCCCGATGAGATACGTAGGCAGTGGGGTAGGGCCCATGCGAGCACTTCTTTTATTTTCCCTACATTTGTTTCTCTTTCTCTTTCTCTTTCTCTTTCTTTCAGTTCCATTCCCAGCATCCTTTTCTATCACCCTTTGATCGAGACAAGCAAGCGTGGATCCCATCGGGTACGATGGACGCGTGGGGGTGCTAATACCTTCCCTACGCGTAACCGACTCCCGAACCCAGATCTTTTGGTCGTAAGACCATGCTTTTTCCTTCCTTCAGGTTTATGCGGTGTTTCCTTTCCCTCTCTTGGGATAAATACACATTGCTGGCGACTCTGTTCGGTGCCACTTTCGCGTTTGTACTTGGATGAAAATCCCGGGAGCGACACCCCTGAGGCAGCTTGAGTTCCTCCTCCTCTGGTGTTATGGTTTTCTGTTCGTTGAGGTCCTCGATTATTATAGTGTGGTCGCTGGTATGGCCTTGCATGTTGTTTATTACGTCCATGATTCTGAAAATTTGAACGATTAGGTCCTCCAGAGTTCTGGACCGCCCCACGATTTGCCCTTCTATTTTTCATGTCCTCCACCTCTCTGCATTTTTCCACTAATGGTTGAAAGCGCTGTATCCCTAAGGGTACCACCGAGTCTTGCAGTTCGTACTTGAGTCCTTCTTGGAAACAGTGACACATGTAACATTCATCTACTCCTTCCCTGAAGAATCGAAAATACCTGGATAAGGTTTCAAATTTGGCGGCGTACTCACCTACAGTCATGGCCCCTTGTCGAAGTTTTAGAAAATTGTCTCCTAATTTGGTCCTTGCACTTATGGGAAAGTATTTGTCTAAGAACTTTGTTTTAAAAGCTTCCCAATTTACTTCTTCTTGTGTGCCCTCCATCATCAATCTAGTGCTTCTCCACCAATACTCTGCATCGCCTAAGAGGAGGTACGTGGCATATAACACCTTTGCGCTTGGAGGACAATTGATTACCTCAAAGATCTTCTCAATCTCTTGTAACCATAAATCAGCCTTCTCGGGAGTAACATCCCCGTGGAATTTAGGTGGATCATGGCGACGAAAATCAATCAATCCTTTTGATTCCCCAACTCGTATTTCTCTGTCCCGCTTCTCCAAATCTCGAAGGTTTTTAGTGGCAGTTTGGGCGGTGACAGCAGCTGCCATATTAGCCATAGCTTGGGCCATTTGATCCACCTGATGGTTTGTATTGTCACGTCTTGGAGGCATATCTTTCCTACAAAACCAACACCCAATTATAATCCTCATCACATGTTTCAAGATAATTTTCCAATATCTCACTTTCAAATCGTGAGTAGAGGTCAGAACTTAACGATCTTAAAATGCGGTTATAAGCTCTATACTTTACTAAATCAGCGTAGAACACTAAATTCATAATCCCCTCCAGAAGATTACCCAAGGCTCTGATACCACAATGTAACACCCCGATTTTTAACAGCGAGAGTGTATTTTTAAAAGGTATTAATTTCATCAATAACTTAATTAAAGGTTTCATTCGTATGAAAATAGTGTCTTTTTTTTAAAAATGATACCGCAATAATTTATAGTTATTAGTGTTTCGAGAGCTCAACATGTTTTATAAAAGAGACTAGCTTAACCATTTTTTTCCGTAGATATTGTAACGCCCCGATTCCAATTATTCCCATTTTGTTGAGTCTTTTATTTAAATTGAGTGATAAATTATTTTATTTGTGAAATTGGCGTGTTAATATGCTATGTTGACATGTTGTGATATTTTACCGATTTTGAGAGTTTTCGGGGAAATTATAATGGAGGGTATTGTAGACATTTCTCAATTAATGGTAAGTTAGAAATTTAGTAAAATTGTTAGAAAAATGATTAAGTGTAGAATTGAGTGAGAAAATGAATTAATTGAATTGGAGTGGAAAATAGAAAGAAAAAGAGATAAGAAATATAAATAGAAAGGAAAAAGAAAAATAGGGGGAAAGAGAAAGAAAAAGAAAATAGAAAGAAAGAAGGAGGAGAGAAAGAAGAGGAAGAGAAGAAAAGTGAAGAAAACTTGGGGAAA
Organism: Lathyrus tuberosus; assembly: GCA_022829125.1. Classification (NCBI taxonomy): domain Eukaryota; kingdom Viridiplantae; phylum Streptophyta; class Magnoliopsida; order Fabales; family Fabaceae; genus Lathyrus; species Lathyrus tuberosus. Next base: position 2,263,184 of record JALAZF010000656.1, on the reverse strand, counting down.
ACTAGGAAATCGTCAAGAACAATCATCTAGTAAGCTTGGAATCCGGGTAAGGGTGTGAAATCTTGTTATCTTATGAATGTGTATTGTTATGTATGATTATGTTGTTGTTGATGTGGATTTTTAGGAGTTTTTGGTATAAACCCATAGTTTGTAAAATTGCTTGGAAATTGATTAATTGTGGTGGAAATCATGTAGTTAGTGTCCATAATCGTTGATATATGATAGATATTTGTTATTGGACATGGTATTGGCAATTTTCTGGATGCAGGTGAGAAATTGGATGATTTTGGTAGAGAAAAACGCAGAACTAAGTTCTGCAGAAATTTTTCTGGTTTTTCTAGGTCATACGCGTATGGGGCATGTTCATACGCGTATGAACCTTGGCAATACGCGTATGGTGGGCGAGCCATGGGCCAATACGCGTATGGGTTGCTTGTTTTCCCGGCCATCTGCCCATTTGCGTATGATACGCGTAGCATTTTAGGCCGTACGCGTATGGATCAGGTCATTACGCGTATGGACTTTTCAACGTGGAATTTGGGAAAAATGGGTCTCTGCCCGTACGCGTATGACATGTGCCCGTGTGCGTATGGCCAGAAGAGTTGTAAAAATGGGATTTTTCAAAATGTGTTTTTCGTTTCAGTCTGTAACTTTTGTTTCGATTATCCGATTTTTACATTCTTGGTATCGTTGTGAAGCTATTGAGCTGTACTATATGATTATGATGATTTGGAAATTGTTAGCCGATTAAATAAGCCAGAAAAGTCGAGAATAGTGTTATTTAGCGACTTTTACCGTTTTGAATGTGTGTTTGGATGTGAATCATACAATAGTGCATTGATGTGAATGTATATAGATTGTATGTGATTGTATGAGATAAATGCATGAATATATTGTGAATATGTATGCATTTCAAGAATGTCTTGAGTCATTTGCATGTGAAGCATAAAGATGTGCATTCTTGTGTTGAGGGATTCTAATGAGAATCCGTTGTAACGTCGTGTGCCCATGTGGGGTGTGAGCGACGGATTGGTTCCGGAGGGAATCCGCTATAACGTCATGTGCCCGCTTGTGGGGTGTGAGCGATGATTATAGACGATCGTGTGCCTGCTTGTGGGGTGTGAGCGATCGGGTCATGTGCCCGCCTGTGGGGTGTGAGCAATCCATAAACACCGTGTGCCCGCACGTGGGGTGTGAGCGGTGGGTGAACATCGTAGGCCCGACGGGGAGTTACAGTGATGTAACGAGCGATGGTTCCAATAAGTTCCTGAGTGAACTTGAGATGATTGAGTCGGTACCGCATTGCATTTGCATAGAGTCGTGAGTCTGTCTCTATGATTTGCATTTATCATCTTTATAATGGTGCATTGATGAATAAACATAAATGAGTATGTTTATGTGGAATGATAAGAAGTGTGAGAGTATGCATGATGTATATGCTTGGTTGTGAATATATATACACTGTGATGTATATGAGTGAGTTGTGATGAATTGTGGTGAGAATGTGAAATATGTGTATTTTGATGCTAAGATATATAATTATATGCATTGTTATTATGATAATTTTCTCACCCTTCTGCTGTTTTATAATGCTCTATGAGGCATTGCAGAGTAGGTATGCTGGTGGTCTTTTGTGAAGCGTGTCTTCATTCTTTTGGTCGGTCGACTCTGATATGTAGCACCGGGTAGCTAGGAGGCTATGATTCTTTTGTGATACATTTGTATATGTATCTTGTTGATGAATGTTTATGTAAACATGAATTACGTTGGTGGATAATACTTGATGATGTATATATGTATATGTATATATGTTAGTTGTCATTCAATGTTTAGATTTTCCGCTTTTATTCTAAATATTGAGATGTGGGTGTAAGGACTAAGTTCCTCTGTTGCAAAGTTACCCCACTGTTGCATATCAATTGTTGAGCAGGTGTTGTATGTTGTAATTTAATGTATAATGTGACCTACCTCTTTTATACCATGTTTATAATCATACTCTGACGAAATTATTAAAATGTGCCTAAATGATTATTTGATTATTTGGGGGTATAGAAAGGGGGTGTTACATTAAGTGGTATCAGAGCCAGAGTTGAGTCAGTTGTGTCTGTCTTGTTGTTGTGTTGGTTGAACTGTTGTTTAACTTTGTTGTCCTTTTTGGGAATGATCAGAATATGGCTGGTAGGAACGACAATGCGATGGCTGCTGCTTTGGAAGCAATGGCTAGGGCGGTGCAAGGTGCGCCGAACGTGAATGCTAATGATGAGTTCAGGAAGAATCAACCACCGGTCTTCAAAGGAAGATTTGATCCCGATGGTGCTCAACTTTGGTTGAAAGAGATTGAAAGGATCTTCAGAGTCATGGACTGTGCAGAGGAGAACAAGGTGAGGCTTGGGTCTCACATGCTGAAGGAAGAAGCCGACGATTGGTGGGTCGGTATGCGTCAAATTCTTGAGATGGATGATGAAGAGGTAACTTAGGATTTATTTCGTACTGAGTTCTTGAGGAAGTATTACCCTGAAAGTGTGAAAGGGAAGAAAGAGATGGAGTTCCTTGAACTGAAACAAGGTAGTATGTCCGTGGTGGACTATACTGCTAAGTTTGTGTAGTTGGTTCAATTCCATCCTCACTACGCCGCGATTACTGCTGAGTTCTCAAAGTGTATTAAATATGAGAATGGCTTGCGTCCTGAGATTAAACAAGCTGTGGGGTATCAAAGGATAAGAAGGTTTTCAGATTTGACGGAATGTTGTAGAATCTTCGAGGAAGATAGCAAGGCTCGTTCTACACATTACAAAAGTTTGAATGAGAGAAAGGGAAAGCAACAAGCTAGAAGTGGACCTTATGTGACACCCGCTGATAAGGGCAAGCATAGGGGAAACTTTGAGAAGAGATCTGGAGGAGGAGGTTCCGGTTCCATTAAGTGTTACAAGTGTGGTGAAATGGGTCATAAATCATTTGAGTGTGGGAAGACTGTGGTGAAATGTTCTAACTGTGGAGGCCTTGGGCATGCTACTACTGATTGTAGAAGGAATGTGGTGAAGTGCTATAATTGTGGGGAACCTGGCCACATTAGCACGAAGTGTCCGAATCCGAAGAAAGCTCCAACTGGTGGGAAGGTATTTTCGTTGGCAGGCACTCAGACTTCAAGTGCAGATCGTCTGATTCGAGGTACTTGCTTTATTAATAGTACGCCTTTAGTTGCTATTATTGATACTGGAGCGACTCATTCGTTTATTTCGTCTGAGTGCGCGAAGCGTTTGAATCTTGTGTTGTCTTTGATGGATGGTAAGATGGTTATTGATACTCCAACAATGGGGTCAGTAACTACTTCTTTGGTTTGTTTGAGTTGTCCTTTAACCATTTATGGTAAAGACTTTGAGATGGACTTAGTGTGTTTGCCATTGGAAGGATTGGATGTGGTCTTGGGTATGAATTGGTTGCAATTTAATAGAGTTCATATAGATTGTTATCACAAGTTAGTGAGGTTTCATTCTTTAGAAGAGGACGAAGACTCGAGTTTCCTATCCACTAAAGAGTTGAAGAAACTTTTAGCGGACGAAGCTCAATTGTTCGGGTTGTTTGCATCATTGTCTGTGGATAGTCAAGTGTCACTTGATGTGTTTCCTGTTGTGTGTGATTTTCCTGAAGTGTTTCCTGAGGATATTACGAATGTACCGCCGAAAAGGGAAGTTGAGTTTTCTATTGATCTAGTTCCGGGTACTAGACCAGTTTCGATGGCACCGTATCGTTTGTCGGCATCGGAGTTGGTAGGATTGAAGAAACAATTGAATGACTTGTTAGACAAGAGATTTGTAAGGCCAAGTGTTTCTCCTTGGGGTGCTCCGGTATTGTTGGTAAAGAAGAAGGATGGAAGTATGCGGTTATGCATTGATTATCGACAACTGAACAAGGTGACAATTAAGAACAAGTATCCGCTTCCAAGGATCGATGATTTATTGGACCAATTGGTTGGTGCTCGTGTTTTTAGCAAGATTGATTTGAGATCGGGATATCACCAGATTCGTGTGAAAGAAGAGGATATTCAAAAGACGGCCTTTAGAACACGGTATGGCCATTACGAATATTCCGTGATGCCATTCGGGGTTTCTAATGCGCCGGGTGTGTTTATGGAATACATGAATCGTATTTTTCATGAACAGTTGGATCATTTTGTGGTTGTGTTCATCGACGATATTTTGATTTATTCTAAGTCTCAAGAGGAGCATGAAGAGAATTTGAGGATTGTGTTACAAATTTTGAAAGAGAAACAATTGTATGCTAAGTTGTCGAAATGTGAGTTTTGGTTGTCGGAAGTAAGTTTTCTTGGGCATGTTATTTCCGGTGGTGGTATTAGTGTTGATCCATCCAAGATTGATGCGGTAATGCAATGGGAGGCTCCTAGATCAGTTACGGAGATTCAAAGCTTTCTAGGCTTGGCGGGTTATTATCGGAGGTTTATTAAGGGATTTTCGAAGTTGGCACTTCCGTTAACGCAATTGACTTGTAAAGGAAAGGCTTTCATTTGGGATATTCATTGTGAAGAGAGTTTCAATGAGCTAAAAAGAAGGTTGACAACGACTCCGATCTTGATTTTGCCAAATCCGACGGAACCCTTTGTTGTGTATTATGATGCTTCTTTGGTTGGGTTAGGTGGTGTTTTGATGCAAGATGGAAAAATTGTGGTTTATACTTCAAGACAATTGAGAGTGCATGAAAGGATATATCCTACACATGACTTGGAGTTAGCGGCCGTGGTGTTTGTTTTGAAAATTTGGAGGCACTATCTTTATGGTGCAAGATTTGAAGTTTTTAGTGATCACAAGAGCTTGAAATATTTATTTGATCAAAAAGAATTAAACATGAGACAAAGAAGGTGGTTAGAGCTTTTGAAGGATTATGATTTTGGTTTGAATTACCATCCGGGTAAGGCAAACGTAGTGGCCGATGCCTTGAGTCGGAAGTCGTTACATATGTCCTCATTGATGATGAGAGAATGGGAACTTTTGGAGAATTTTAGAGACTTGAGTTTGGTTTGTGAAATGACGCCGAGAAGTGTGAGACTTGGTATGCTATATGTTACGAATGATTTTCTTGCAACCGTGTGTGAAAAGCAAAAGTTGGACTTGAAGTTCGTTGATTTGATGATGAATGAGAATGAGGATTTCAAGGTTGATAATTTTGGAGTTTTGAGATTCCGTGGTCGTATTTGTATTCCCGATGATGCGGAGTTGAAAAAGATGATATTAGAAGAAGGACACTGAAGTAGCTTAAGTATTCATCCGGGAGCGAATAAAATGTATCAAGATTTGAAGAAAATCTTTTGGTGGTCCGGATTAAAGAGAGATGTGGCTCAATTTGTGTATGCGTGCTTAACTTGTCAAAAGTCGAAGGTGGAACATCAAAAGCCTAGTGGATTGATGCAACCGTTGGACATTCCGGAGTGGAAATGGGATAGTATATCGATGGATTTTGTTACGGGATTGCCGAATACGCAAAGAGGTCATAATGCTATTTGGGTAATTGTTGATAGGCTTACTAAATCTGCTCACTTCATTCCAATTGATATTAGTTATCCTTTGGAGAGGTTAGCCGAGATTTATATTCTTACGGTTGTGAAGTTACATGGAGTTCCTAAGAGTATTGTATCGGATAGAGATCCTAGATTCACGTCGAGGTTTTGGGAGAGTTTACAAAAGGCTTTGGGTTCTAAGCTAAGATTGAGTTCGGCTTATCATCCGCAAACGGATGGTCAAACCGAGAGGACGATTCAATCGTTGGAGGATTTATTGCGTGCTTGTGTGCTCGAGCAAGGTGGTGCTTGGGATAGTTATTTGGCATTGATTGAGTTCACCTACAATAACAGTTTTCATTCAAGTATAAGTATGGCACCATTTGAGGCCTTGTATGGTCGGAGATGTCGAACACCTTTGTGTTGGCATGAAACCGGTGAAAGGACGATAGTTGGGCCGGAGATGGTGCAACAAACGATGGAGAAAGTGAAGTTTATCCGTGAGAAGATGAAAGCTTCTCAAAGTAGACAAAAGAGCTATCATGACAAGAGAAGAAAAGATCTTGAGTTTCAAGAAGGCGACCATGTGTTTTTGAGAGTTACGCCGGTTACGGGTGTGGGTCGTGCTTTGAAATCGAAGAAGTTGACTTCTCATTTTATTGGTCCGTATCAGATTTCCGCACGAGTTGGTGTTGTGGCTTACCGTGTGGCGTTGCCTCCGAATCTTTCGAATTTGCATGATGTATTCCATGTTTCTCAACTTCGGAAGTATGTTTCGGATCCGTCACATGTTATTCCTATGGACGAGGTTGAAGTGAGAGATAACCTTACGGTTGAAACTTTACCGATTAGGATTTTGGACCGTGAAGTTAAGAAGCTAAGAGGCAAGGATATTGCACTTGTGAAAGTAGCGTGGGGAGGCGCTGCGGAAGGCGATATGACTTGGGAACTAGAGAGTAGGATGCGAGAGTCGTATCCGGAGTTGTTTGAATCAGGTAATATTTTCGAGGACGAAAATTTCTAAAGTGGGGGAGAGTTGTAACGCCCCGATTCCAATTATTCCCATTTTGTTGAGTCTTTTATTTAAATTGAGTGATAAATTATTTTATTTGTGAAATTGGCGTGTTAATATGCTATGTTGACATGTTGTGATATTTTACCGTTTTTGAGAGTTTTCGGGGAAATTATAATGGAGGGTATTGTAGACATTTCTCAATTAATGGTAAGTTAAAAATTTAGCAAAATTGTTAGAAAAATGATTAAGTGTAGAATTGAGTGAGAAAATGAATTAATTGAATTGGAGTGGAAAATAGAAAGAAAAAGAGATAAGAAATAGAAATAGAAAGGAAAAAGAAAAATAGGGGGAAAGAGAAAGAAAAAGAAAATAGAAAGAAAGAAGGAGGAGAGAAAGAAGAGGAAGAGAAGAAAAGTGAAGAAAACTTGGGGAAAACTAGGAAATCATCAAGAACAATCATCTAGTAAGCTTGGAATCCGGGTAAGGGTGTGAAATCTTATTATCTTATCAATGTGTATCGTTATGTATGATTATGTTGTTGTTGATGTGGATTTTTAGGAGTTTTTGGTATAAACCCATAGTTTGTAAAATTGCTTGGAAATTGATTAATTGTGGTGGAAATCATGTAGTTAGTGTCCATAATCGTTAATATATGATAGATATTTGTTATTGGACATGGTATTGGCAATTTTCTGTATGCAGGTGAGAAATTGGATGATTTTGGTAGAGAAAAACGCAGAACTAAGTTCTGCAGAAATTTTTCTGGTTTTTCCAGGTCATACGCGTATGGGGCATGTTCATACACGTATGAACCTTGGCAATACGCGTATGGTGGGCGAGCCATGGGCCAATACGTGTATGGGTTGCTTGTTTTCCCGGCCATCTGCCCATTTGCGTATGATACGCGTAGCATTTTAGGCCGTACGCGTATGGATCAGGTCATTACGCGTATGGACTTTTCAACGTGGAATTTGGGAAAAATGGGTCTCTTCCCGTACGCGTATAACATGTGCCCGTACGCGTATGGCCAGAAGAGTTGTAAAAATGGGATTTTTCAAAATGTGTTTTTCGTTTCCGTCCGTAACTTTTGTTTCGATTATCCGATTTTTACATTCTTGGTATCGTTGTGAAGCTATTGAGTTGTACTATATGATTATGATGATTTGGAAATTGTTAGCCGATTAAATAAGCGAGAAAAGTCAGGAATAGTGTTATTTAGCGACTTTTACCGTTTTGAATGTGTGTTTGGATGTGAATCATACAATAGTGCATTGATGTGAATGTATATAGATTGTATGTGATTGTATGAGATAAATGCATGAATATATTGTGAATATGTATGCATTTCAAGAATGTCTTGAGTCATTTGCATGTGAAGCATAAAGATGTGCATTCTTGTGTTGAGGCATTCTAATGAGAATCCGTTGTAACGTCGTGTGCCCATGTGGGGTGTGAGCGATGGATTGGTTCCGGAGGGAATCCGCTATAACGTCGTGTGCCCGCTTGTGGGGTGTGAGCGATGATTATAGACGATCGTGTGCCCGCTTGTGGGGTGTGAGCGATCGGGTCGTGTGCCCGCCTGTGGGGTGTGAGTGATCCATAAACACCGTGTGCCCGCGTGTGGGGTGTGAGCGGTGGGTGAACATCGTAGGCCCGACGGGGAGTTACAGTGATGTAACGAGCGATGGTTCCAATAAGTTCCTGAGTGAACTTGAGATGATTGAGTCGGTACCGCATTGCATTTGCATAGAGTCGTGAGTCGGTCTCTATGATTTGCATTTATCATCTTTATAATGGTGCATTGATGAATAAACATAAATGAGTATGTTTATGTGGAATGATAAGAAGTGTGAGAGTATGCATGATGTATATCCTTGGTTGTGAATATATATACACTGTGATGTATATGAGTGAGTTGTGATGAATTGTGGTGAGAATGTGAAATATGTGTATTTTGATTCTAAGATATATAATTATATGCATTGTTATTATGATAATATTTCTCACCCTTCTGCTGTTTTTTAATGCTCTATGAGGCATTGCAGAGTAGGTATGCTGGTGGTCTTTTGTGAAGTGTGTCTTCATTCTTTTGGTCGGTCGGCTCTGATATGTAGCACCGGGTAGCTAGGAGGCTATGATTCTTTTGTGATACATTTGTATATGTATCTTGTTGATGAATGTTTATGTAAACATGAATTACGTTGGTGGATAATACTTGATGATGTATATATGTATATGTATATATGTTAGTTGTCATTCAATGTTTAGATTTTCCGCTTTTATTCTAAATATTGAGATGTGGGTGTAAGGACTAAGTTCCTCTGTTGCAAAGTTACCCCACTGTTGCATATCAATTGTTGAGCAGGTGTTGTATGTTGTAATTTAATGTATAATGTGACCTACCTCTTTTATACCATGTTTATAATCATACTCTGAAGAAATTATTAAAATGTGCCTAAATGATTATTTGATTATTTGGGGGTATAGAAAGGGGGTGTTACAGATATACTATACAAACAGACGACCACGCTAAAAAGGATAGGAAGTGTAGATAAGTCATAATACAATCCAAAAGCAATAGAATAAAAGTCCTCGGCAGACACTCACACAGGAGAGCTGCCCCAAGGAGAAAACTTTTAACCATGCAGTGAAAGTCATATGGCGCACACCATCTAATACTAGAATACTCATACCAGCCACAAACTCCCTAAACTAAGCCTAACGACAACCGCAATAACCACCTGGTCCAGCTCCTCACAAACCACTACACGCACTCATCAGGGTGTGATCCAAACCATCCTCGTCATCTCCGCTCTCAAAGTCGTGTTCAGAGGGGTCCTCAGTGTCGTCGTCCCCTACCTCACCTATGACTGGCTCCAGTGACGGCACACGTACTGGGTCAATGAGAGGGAGCTCCTCTACGGTGAAGATGTCACGAGTAAATGTCGTGTATGGTCCTATAGACATACCTAAATCTAAGGGAGGCGTGGGTATATCATGAAAGAAGGGCTCCCCTCCCCTGGCTGAGGCATACGAGGGTATAGGTGGGGCTGAGAGGGAGGTTGACAAACCAAAACGATCTATTTCCCCTGAGAGGAAACTAGAAATGATCAGGGAGGCCGGAATCCGAAAGGTTAGGGCTCGTCGAGAGTACGTGGTCTTTATATCCCTGCCAGCTACAGTGGTGGTCTCCAATACGTTCCCGGTATATGAGACATGTCCTAGGGCCTGGTTGAACCCCCAGGATGTCTATGTCCAGTCTTCAGGGAAGGTGAAGTCCGTCGTCTTCGACGGTGGTATCTCCTCGTATCCGGGGTGCGTCATAATCTATTGGCGTATTCGCCCACACATCCACTGAAAGGGTCATCAATCCGAAAATAACAAATATACAAGAGCAGAGCAACAAGCATAAATAGAGAATACATTATACATGGCTAGAGATCTCTTTCTAACACATGTATATAGTCGTTTACAACAATAGTACATATAGCATAATCAAGACTCATTCTTAATGCAATGTCTATATGTCAACGTACATGATTCTGGAATATCAATCCCTCCGCAAAGGGTCGTGGTATCGCAACAGGATTTAGCACCACTAAGGTGATGAGTATCTACACCATCAATCAGACTCAATGATCCACAACGGGATAAGGTGGTTCCCTCTTGGACACGCACCCCGTGCCACCTCTCCGGTGTGCACCTCGTGACTCCTCCTCAGTAGCCACGTAACCATGAAATGCATGAGCATACAATTCCCCATTTCAACATATGGTCAACATCACCACACATCATATGTAATAATTTATCTCATGCATCAAATTTTTGCACAAATATATTTATATAACATTTACTTACCTCCACAATTAGTCACCTTCAAAATAAACACGTAAGAAGATACGAAGCAAATATATACAAAATATATATTTTTTTATTATCGAGAAAATATCTAAAAATAGAGAGATGCCCTTACCATCACGAGCTTTTCGGTTATAGCCTCTGTTCACAAATTGCGTACTATTGAACCCTAAATCACATAATATTTTATCATTAAATATATTATAATATTTATATCTATTTATTATTTATTATAAGGAATTACATTTTTTTTTTCAAATAGCATGAATGGTTCATTAATTAAAATTTCATTTAAAAAAACGTATATAGTTTTAACGTAATAAAAATCTCCTATGCTATTCTAATTGTAATTGTTTCTATAGTTAGAGCCTAGTACATAATAGATTAACATGTCATCTTTCAGAACTACACTTAGTGTCCTCAACCACTAGAATTATCACGTTCATTAATTACCACATGATCCTATAAATTTTTTAACTTATGAAATATCTAATGTTTTTATATTACTTGTTTAATCAACACAACCACTCTAATATAATAATCACATGATATGAGTCTGTTAAAAAAACTAGTTACTAAAAAAAATTGATACATGAAAAATATTTAGCCATTTAGTACGCAGGTTTTTAGCAGAAAATCTATAGCACTTTTTTTTTATAGAATATATTTTTAGATAGACCCCTCCTAAAAATACTCTAATAATTCTCAACAAAATTTAAATTTTATTATTATTATTATTATTATTATTATTATTATTATTATTATTATTATTATTATTATTATTATTAGTTTAAGAAATCTCATAATTTAATTCTTAAGTCCAAAAATCTCAAATATAATTAAGTCTCCTGGCTTCACTCATCAATTGTTTCTAACAGTAAAATAATTTTTTTTAAATAATAATATAAAGTTCTGGATCACCAAATTTAAATTTTGTTATAATAGTTATTATAATTTTTAACATTTAAAAAAGAATAACTATATTTATGGAAGGTGTCGAGTAATAATACATATATATTTAAGTGAATATGAAAGAATTATATTGGAAAAACCTACCTTACTTAAATGTGTGAGTTGTGTGAGCTTTCAAGAGAGAAAATGGTATTGAGGAAGAAGGTAAGGTGTGAGGAAATTTAGTGATATTGTATTACCGAGAGAGGAAAGGTGTGTGCAGTATCTTGTTCTTTTTCTTTATGTGAGTAGCATATGTATATATAGCCTAGTAACTTTATACTAGTTTTTTCCCAATCACTAGTTAACTCATTTACATTAAACTTCAACTACTAGTTACTAGTAGTAATTATCACACGTCAAATCCCTCTGAGCATTTCATGATGAAGGTGGCGTCCATATCTTCTTCGTATCATTGTATACCGCATTAGAGTAATTTCCGGTGTTATGTGACATTGATAAAAATGCCCGAAATAATTTTTGCTGATAACAAAACCTTTTTCTCAATTATTCTATACTATAATAAAAAGAAAAATCGGCCGAGAAAATAAAATTTATTATTTTTTTATTATTTATTATTATTATTATTATTTTTTTACTCCATCGGAAATAATTTTGTGATTTCATTGATAAAATTTCGTTAAGAACCGAGACTATTTTAAAATTTTAAGCGGTTAAAATTATCGTTTATTGGAGAGACCGAAAATTAGTTCAAACAGAGAAAATATTTTTATTTTACAATTCCATCATAAATAATTTTATTATTCTATCCTTAAATTTTCGTTTAAAAAAAATGGGTTGTTCCAAAAATTACGGCGGCTAATTTGCCGAACGCTAAAGAGACTGAAATCGATATTTTTAGAAAATTTCTATCGTGAACCACTAATGTAATAAAATTCCTAAAAACTCGAATTTACTTATATAAAAATTATTTAAATTTAAATTCGACCAAAATATTTTATCGATGTGCGAATATACTATAATCTTAAAATATTTATTTATTTATTTTAAAATTACGGGTCTTACATATATCGTCTCACACCCATGCATGGTGCCCACTGTTGAGGGATCGCCACCCAGACATGCTCATCAGGAGTACCATACTCAGGATGTCCTACCTCGCTGTCGTGAGATAGAGGAGATAGCGCGGGCGGCCATTGCGGACGGTCACCTCCCTAAGGGCTCAGGTGGCAGACTTGCCATGGATATAATTATTGCGATTGCTCGGGGGGCACTTCAGTACCGTAGACATCGAGGCAGGACAACGGGTTGGGGCAGAGGAGCAGGGGAGTCAGGAGAGATCCTTCGGCGTACACAGTAGTTTTTTGTTTGATGTATTCTATTTTTATCACATTTATGTACTGTATTTTGACAGGAGTACTATTATGTATATATATCATTTTATTTTATATATCGATGTTTTCGAATGTATAATAAGTTGCGATGATATATTAACATCTGCGACCAACCAACAAAACTGATTGTTTTAAAAAAAAAACAGTTCTGCTATTTTTCCTGATCTGCACATCCGGAATTATTCCGGATATGCACATCCGAAATAAATCAACGTTTTTTAAAAATATGATGCGTCCGGATGTGCAAATCCGAAAACTAGGGACAAAAAAGAAATTTTGTGTGGTGTTTAAAAAATCTTCGGAGTGTATTAAGAAATTCCCTATTATTATGGGTTTAACTTCACATAATTTTTGGGTGTATAAAACGCGTATACATCGAATCTCATCATAAGTGTCAATATTTGTGTGAATGTTTTAGAAACTAATATACCAAATGAAATCATTATCTGATTAAATTGGACATGTAAAAAGAATTACAATATTAGTACATAGAAATTAATCTCTTTAATATTAAGTATGTTATAAGTCTTCTTTTTCGAGTATGTTGATAAGCCTTCTTTTTTGACTTCCAATTTGTGTGTGTGGGACATGATAGTGTTTCGGGATTTGCCTGAGTGAATGGGGTGGGATATATTGAATATTATTTAATGAGAAAAGTTTTGATATTAAATAAGAAGTTGTTCACATCACAGCTCATTACGCCCTCTTCTTTCCTTCCTTCCACTGCAGTAGCAATAATTTATCTATCCTCTTAACAATTTACCTTATTCAGATGGCCATGGCCAGCACCAGCAGTAATAATAGTATCATCCGAAGCGGCAGCAGCACCTCTTTATCTTTGGTGAAATCAACAAGGAGATACTATTTTGATGTGTTTGTGAGCTTTAGAGGAAAGGATACTCGCTTCAATTTCACTGATCATGTTTTTGCAGCCCTCCAAAGAAAAGGTATTTATCATTTATGTATTCAGGGATGACACTAAGCTCAACAAAGGTGAATCCATAGCACCTGAGCTTCTTCGAGCAATCCAAGACTCTCAGATTTTCATTGTGGTTTTCTCTAACAACTATGCTTCCTCAACTTGGTGCTTGAGAGAATTGGAGCACATCCTTCTTCACTGCGGTCAACCACCGGAAAAGCGTGTTCTACCTGTTTTCTATGATGTTGATCTTTCTGAGGTGAGACATAAAAAAGGAACTTACGGGAAAGCCTTAGCTAAACATGAACAAAGATTCCAACAAGACTCTGAGAAGGTGACAAGATGGAGAGCAGCTCTAGCACAAGTTGCAGATCTCTCTGGCTGCGACCTACGTGACAAGTAAATAATCTTCCGCTCTTGTGCAAATTTTAAAGCTTTGACACACTAACGTAGTTAAAAATCAAAAGCCCCTGACAACCTTTTTTATTTAATCCAAAGAGTTTTTTTCTAAAACGGAAAAAAGAAAAAAAAGAAACTATTATTTGTTATGTATTTGTGCTTTTTGTTTTAGTTTTGGCAAGTGATAATTTGGCGTTGTTAGTTAACTGTTTTAAACTTGCAGGCCACAACATGCAGAGATTGAAAAGATTGTTGAAGAGATTAATAAGATATTAGGTTGCAAGTTTTCAAGTCTTTCAAAAGATTTAGTAGGGATACACTCTCCTATACAAGAATTGGAAAAGCATTTACTTTTGGGCTCGATTGATGATGTCCGTGTTGTAGGAATTTGTGGGATGGATGGCATAGGGAAGACAACTCTCGCTACGGCTTTATACAGCAAAATCTCACATCAATTTCATGTGGGCTGCTTTATTGATGATTTAAGCAAAAGTTATGGGCAAGATGGTCCAATCAGTGCACAAAATCAAATTCTACTTCAAACTGTAGGCAGAGAACATCTTCAAACATGTAGCTCTTACAATGCATCTTACTTGATACGAAGTAGGCTACATCGTGTAAAGGCCCTTATAATTATTGACAATATTGATAAAGTTGAACAACTCGAGAAATTAGCCGTGAGTCGTGAATGGTTAGGTGTGGGGAGTAGAATAATTATAATTTCTAGAGATGAGCATATACTGAATGAGTATGGGGTGGATGCAGTTTACCAAGTTCCTCTCATGGATCAGGCTAACTCTCTTCAGTTATTGTGTCTAAAAGCTTTCAAACTTGATCATATTGTGAGTAGTTATGACAAGTTGGCATTCGACATACTACGTTATGCAAATGGCTTGCCATTGGCAATAAAAGTACTAGGTTCTTTTTTGTTTGGTCGTAATATCTCTGAAAGGGAAAGTGCATTGGCAAGATTGAGAGAAAGTCCAAACAAAGATATTATGGATGTGCTGCGATTAAGTTTTGATGGGTTGGAGGAAACGGAAAAGGAAATATTTCTTCATATTGCTTGTTTTTTCGATTGGGAAATGGTGGAATATGTTAAGAAAGTTCTTAATTGTTGTGGATTTCAAGCTGATATTGGATTAAGAGTTTTAATTGATAAATCCCTTATAATCTCAAGAGGATACTGTATTGAAATGCATGATTTGTTGATTGAGTTGGGCAAAAACATTGTTCAAGAAAAATCAAGAAAATGGAACAGAGTTTGGCTCCCGGAACAGTTCTACAATGTTAAGTTGGAGAATATGGTAAATTAGTAGTTTGAAAATATATAACTTATTTTCATTTTTATAAATTTTATTTCAAATGTTATTAAAAATTTTCTTTCTTTTTTGCAATGTTTTAGGAAAAGAAGGTTGAAGCCATTTGTTTTAGCACAATTGTAAACTTTTCGGATACAATGACCGGAGAAACATTTTCAAAAATGAGCCATCTAAGATTGCTCATCATAATGAAGGGAGTTAATATTTTAGGAAACCTAAGTTGTCTTTCTAACGAGTTAAGATACATGGAGTGGAATGAATATCCTTTCAAATCTTTGCCATCAAGTTTTCAGCCTAATCATCTTGTTGAATTGATCTTGAGATACAGCAACATCAAACAACTATGGAAAGACAAGAAGGTACTGTATATTCCCTTTTTGTTTATTTTTCCTGGTAAGAATGTAACGTGAACAAATCAAAAACAGATGCCCCTCCCCCTCTTTATGTTAAATTTATGCACAAAATGAGGGTTTTATTTTTTTATTTTTGTTGGTCTGGGACAGTATTTTCCACGTTTGAGAAGTTTGGATGTCAGCCACTCAAAAAATCTAAAAAAGATGCCAGATTTTGGAGATATTCCTAATCTTGAGCGACTTAGTTTTGAAGGATGTGTAAAACTGGTGAAGATGGGTCCATCTATTGGAATTCTAAAAAAGCTTGTTTTCTTGAATTTGAAAGACTGCAAAAGTCTAATAAGCATACCAAATAACATATTTGGTATCAGCTCTCTTGAATGTGTTATTCTTTCGGGGTGTCCCAAAATGTTTAAGAATAAAGGGCTTTTCAATATAAGTGAAAATGCATTAGATTCCCAATCAACAACGTCCTCCATCTTGAAATGGACATCATTTCGTTTCCATTCCTTGTACTCCCGCTCACACAAAGATTTAGCTAGTTGTTTGTTGCCCTTCTTGTTTAGCTTCTCTAGCTTGGTTGAACTTGATATTAGTGTCTGTGGTCTAAGCCAACTCCCTGATGCAATTGGATGTTTACGTTGGCTAGAAAGTTTAAATTTAGGAGGAAACAATTTTGTAATGTTGCCTAGTCTGAAAGAACTTTGCAGGCTTGCATATTTAAACATGGAGCATTGCAAGCTCTTGGAATCTTTGCCTTAACTTCCTTTTCCTACTCCTATCAATTGCGGTCATCGAAAGAACAAACTTACGATCATAAAGGGATTGGTGATTTTCAATTGTCCTAAATTGAGTGAAAGGGAACTTGGCAGTACTATCATTTTTTCATGGATGACACAGTTTACTCAGGCAAACCTAGTATTCACTTCAATCTATGATCAGATTTGTTTTGTAGTTCCAGGAAGTGAAATACCAAGTTGGTGGAATAATCAGAGTGAGGGTGATTCAATAAGAATGGATCTATCTCCCATTATGCTTAACAATAACTTCAGTGGCATTGGTTGTTGTGCTATATTTTCTGTTGCACCTGTTGAACCATCAATGACAACGTATGCACAAAGACCTCAAATACAACTATTTATTTGGAATAGTGTAATTAACCTTAGGTGGTGTACGATCATTCCAATTATTCTTGAAAGAGATCTTATTGAGATTAAATCAGATCACATATGCCTAATCTATTACTCTCTGGAATCAGTCTTTTATAGTCTGAAGTCTATAGACAAAACTCTCAGTCATCTTGATCATTTTAAACTGTTTTTACATTTAACAATGGCGAAGGTATGAATTTGGATTGCAAGGTTCAGAAGTGCGGGTATCATTGGGTATGTAAACAAGATCATGTGTCGCTACCATCTGGTGCTTTTAATCTCAGCTCTCTTGAATGTGTAAATCTTTCTGGGTGTCCCAATATGTTTAAGAATCAAAGACTTTTGAATATAAGTGAAAATGCATCACATTCCCAATCCATAATGTCCTCCATCTTGAAATGGACAACATTTAGTTACCATTCCTTGTTTTCCAGTGCTCACAAAGATTTAGCTAGTTGTTCGTTGCCTTTCTTTGTTAGCTTCTCTAGCTTAGTTGAATTTGATATTAGTTTTTGTGGTCTTAGCCAACTCCCTGATGCAATTGGAAGTTTAGGTTGGTTAGAAGAATTAAATTTGGGGGGAAACAATTTTATAAGATTGCCTAGTCTGGAGGAGCTTTACAGACTTGCATTTTTAAACTTGGAACATTGCAAGCTCTTGGAATCTTTGCCTCAGCTTCCTTTTTTTACTTCTATGGATCGGGTCCTTCTAAAGGACAGAAAAGGATTGGTGATTTTCAATTGTCCTAAATTGAGTCAGAGGGAACTTGGCAGTGCTATCAATTTTTCATGGATGACACAGTTTATTCAGGTAAACCAAGTATTCACTTCAATCTATGATAAGATGTATTTTGTAGTTCCAGGAAGTGAAATACCAAGTTGGTGTAACAATCAGAGTGAGGGTCATTCAATAAGATTAGATCTATCTCCCATTATGCCTGACAGTGACAATAATATTTGTGGCATTGCTTGTTGTGCAGTATTTTCTGTTGCACCTGTTAACCCAACTATAACAACTTTGAGAACAAATGGAGGCACACCTAAAATACAAATAGATATTTTTCATAGTGTATTGGCAAGGGGTTGTTATCACACCGTTCCGGTCATTCTTGAAAGAGATCTTATTGAAATCAAATCTGATCACATATGCCTACTGTTAAGAGTTTTACAAGACCTGTTAGAGAGAAAAGAAAGTCTGTTCTTTTAAAAGGGTTTGTTTTAAATTAGGGGGTGCAATTAGTGTCCTGATGATTTATTTTATCCTCTTGTTGCTAGCCCACGACCCATTTTTATTTACCCTAGCTTTATATTGAGCTGTTGTAAGAACTTGAGTTTTTATGAAGAAAAGTTGTTTTATTATTATCTCCTTTGCAATTTTAGATATGAGTTTAACCTAGCATAATATATCATTGGTGCTTTCATTCCATGTACTCATGGCTCCTCCTAAACCCACTAACCCTTCTTCAAGAGAAATAGTGGAAGAAGCTGTACAAACAGCACACATCCACCTAGACAATGCTATGAACCAGGTGCAGCAACAAATGGATGAAAGATTTGACAAAGTTGCTGAAAATTTGGAACAACAGGTTGGCCAAATCCACACCAGGTTGGAAAATGATACACAAATTTCAGATTCTAGATTTGAGTCTATCATGTCTATCCTAAACAAAATCGCTACCCAAAAGGAACAACAATCACATTCTATTGTTCCATCTCATGCTAGTTCTTCAGGTATAACACATATCCCATATTCCATTTCTTTAGTTTCAGCACCTGCAACTCAAATTATTACCCCCACCCACACCCCCTTCGAAACTCTACATTTTTAGCCTTTACCCAACCCCACCCAACTGCAGCGTCAGCCCCACCACGCCACACTACTGCACCACAAACCCCCTTTTTCCACCCTTCCCACTCTGCCACTACTTCTCTTCCAAATCCACAAAACTTTAATCTTCCATTTTATCACCAGATTTCATACCCACCTCTTACAAATATTCCACCATTACCCCCTTTAGAACCCCCAAACTAGAACTTCCAATGTTCGATGGTTCTAACCCCTTGAAATGACTTTTTCAAGCTGACCAATTTTTTAGTTTTTACAATTTACCACCAGAAAATCGTTTGTCATTAATTTCCTTCTATATGAAAGGAGATGCTTTAAGCTGGTTTAAATGGATGCATCATAGTCAATTGTTAACTGATTGGGCTTCTTTCACAAGAGCTTTGGAATTACGATTTGGTCCCTCAACTTATGACAACCACCAGGCTGAACTATTCAAATTAAAGCAAGAAGGATCAGTAGTTGATTACCAAACTCGTTTTGAAAACCTGGGAACACAAGTTTTTGGCTTACCTCAAGATGCAATTCTGAATTGTTTTATTTCTGGGCTGAACGCGGATATACGAAACGAAATGGCTATTCATAGACCTACATATATCTCCCAAGCAATTGGCCTTGCGAAACTCATTGAGTCAAAAATCAAAGATTCCAAAACCAGAATTTCCAAACCTTACCCCTCCAATTTCAATAAACCAAACACCCCCAACCCACCCCAAAATCACTATCAACCCCAACCCCACCAACCAGCTTCCATTCCTACCAAAGTTCAAACCAATCCCACACCTCCAAAATGACCAATCAGACGGTTATCGCAAGCCCAACTACAAGAGAGACGGGCTCAAGGCCTATGTTTCAATTGCGAGGAAAAGTTTGTTCCCGATCATAAGTGCTCAAGTAGAAGATTTCTAATTTTGTTGGCAGAAGAAGACAATACAAGGGATGATCCTATTGTGCAAGACAACCCTGAACCCACAATTGAGCATGAAGTTGAGGACACCTACTTTCAATTATCTACACAGGCCTTGACAGGTCATTTTTCACCATAAACTCTGAAGTTTAAGGGTTTGATTGGCGGCCTTTCTGTTATGATTTTGGTTGATACCGGTAGTACGCATAATATTATGCAACCGCGCATTGCACATCACCTAAATCTCCAAACTACCCCAATCTCACAATTTTCAGTTATGGTAGGCGATGGCTCCCATTTACAGTGTGAGGGGGTCTACAACAATGTGCCGCTTGTCCTCCAAAATAAAACTTTCACCCTCCCATTTTACTTACTACCCATTGAAGGTGTCGATGTCGTTCTCGGCATGGCTTGGCTACGCACCTTAGGCCCAATCCAGGCTGATTTCTCAATCCCATCTATCACTTTTAATCACCTCAACAACTCTATTACCCTTAAGGGTGACCCCAATTCACAACCAGTTCACACATCTTTCAACCAGCTGCGTCATCTGATCCATACCAATTCCATATCCTCATTCCACTTAATGGTTATATCCTCAATTGACAATCACCAATCTTCAACGTGTCCCACTTCCACCCCACCTTTACCACCTGACCTTGACCCCCAAATTTCTAGCCTTCTCCAAGACTTTAATTCTATATTCCAACCTCCCAATGAACTTTCCCCCACCAGACCCCATGATCATCATATTCCTCTCCTGCCTAATACTCCACCCATAAATGTGAAACCCTATAGATACCCACATTCTCAGAAAAATGCTATGACAGCCATTATTCAAGAAATGTTACAAAATGGGACAATCATTCCTAGAAATAGCCCTTTTTCTTCCCCTGTCTTACTAGTAAAAAAGAAAGATGGAACATGACGTTTTTGTGTCGATTATCGCGCACTTAACGCTGTCACTGTCAAAGACCGGTTCCCAATCCCCACTATCGATGAACTCGTAAACGAGCTGGGCTCAGCGACCATTTTTTCCAAGATAGACTTACGCTCAGGTTACCATCAGATCCGTGTTGCAACGGAAGATACACATAAAACAGCTTTTCGAACTTTTGATGGCCATTATGAATTTTTAGTGATGCCATTTGGATTAACTAACGCTCCTTCTACTTTTCAGTCTGCAATGAATGACATGCTTAGACCTTACTTAAGGCAGTTTGTACTGGTTTTTTTTATGACATTTTAATTTATAGCACAAATTTTGCAGACCACCTTATTCATTTAAGGGTTGTGTTTGATTTATTAAAATCTCATTCTTTTTATGCAAAATTATCTAAGTGTGTTTTTGCAGTGGATCGAATTGATTATTTAGGTCATGTCATCTCGGTGGACAGCGTTGCACCCGATTCAGATAAGGTGAGCGCCATTTTGGATTGGCCTCGACCTCGTTCTCTCACGACTCTCTGTGGATTCTTAGGCCTCACTAGATTTTATCGACGCTTTGTGCGTAATTATGCCACTCTCGCCGCTCCTCTCATCGATCTATTACGTTCCACTAAATTCAAATGGAGTACAGAGGCTGAGTTCGCCTTTACAGAGCTGAAAAAGAAAATGACTGACATGTCGGTCTTGGTTCTACCAGATTTTACAAATACTTTTATTGTCGAAACAGATGCTTCAGGTGTGGCCATTGGCGTTGTCCTGTCTCAGGAGGGACATCCGATAGCCTTCTTCAGCAAGAAAATGTGCCCTCGAATGCAAGCCGCTTCCGTGTATGTGCGTGAGATGTTCGCGGTAATAGGAAGCTGTAAAAAAATGGCGCCAGTATCTCATCAGTCAAAAATTTCATATCTATACTGATCAAAAGAGTCTGAGAAATTTGCTGCTACAGAAGATACAAACACCAGAACAGCAGCAATGGGCTTCCAAATTGCAAGGGTTTAATTTTGAAATATTTTACAAACCTGGAAATCTAATCTGGTAGCTGATGCGCTGAGTCGGAAACATGGCCATGAGGAACCTCTCCTGCTTGTATTATCATCACCTATTCCAGATTTTCTCTCCAAGCTCCGAGTGTTTTATGCAAACGACAATGTAGGAATATCATTAGTACAACAGACGAAGCAAGATACTACAAAATCAAACTTGTACAAATTTTCCAAAGGGCTACTTTACTACAAGGATCTCATCTTCATACCAGATATAGACACGCTACGGCTT
The DNA here is from genome assembly GCA_022829125.1 of Lathyrus tuberosus. NCBI lineage: Eukaryota > Viridiplantae > Streptophyta > Magnoliopsida > Fabales > Fabaceae > Lathyrus > Lathyrus tuberosus. Next base: position 2,241,380 of record JALAZF010000656.1, on the reverse strand, counting down.
AACATCTTAAAAGAGTTTCATCACACGCCCAAAGCAGGTCATTCGGGTACTAGAGCAACTTTGGCGCGACTGACATCTTCATTCTTTTGGCCTGGGATTCACCTAGCAGTCAAACAGATGGTTAAACATTGTAAGGTTTGCCAACATAACAAATATGAGACTCAAAGAAAAAAAGGGTTGTTATAACCTTTACCTATTCCCAACAAGGTTTGGGATGACCTCACCATGGACTTCATCACTCATCTCCCAAATTCTTTCGGACACACGGTCATCTGGGTGATCTGCGACCGTTTGACAAAGTTTGTTCACTTCATTGCTTTGCCTTCTAAGTTTTCAGCAAAAGACTTAGCCGCTCGCTTTGCTGTTGAAATCTTTCGCCTTCACGGAGTTCCCAAAACCATAATCTCTGATCGTGACCCTTTGTTCTTGAGCACATTCTGGAAAGAGTTCTTCAAACTTCAGGGAACTACACTCAAATATAGTACATCTTATCACCCGGAAATAGACGGACAGACGAAAGTCGTCAATAGATCTGTCGAGACTTACCTAAGGTGTTTGGCGAGCGAGCATCCTCGTCACTGGTACAAATTTCTGCACTTGGCAGAGTTTTGGTACAATACGTCGTTCCACACGGCTATTCAGATGACTCCATTCAAGGCCTTGTATGGTCTTGACCCACCAAGTCTCCCGGACTATCTCGTTGGCTCGGCAACAATGGACTCCTTGGATCTTTCGCTACAACAACGTCAACACATTTTATCTCAGTTAAAAAAACATTTGAGTAAAAGCATAATCCAAATGGAAAAACAAGCCAACACAAAAAGGAGAGATTTCATCTTTCAAGAGGGAGATCTGGTCTTGCTCAAGCTTCAACCATACCGCCAAACAACAGTAAACCGCCGCGCATATCAAAAGTTATCCAAGCGTTTTCATGGACCGTTCAAGATCATCAAAAGGGTTGGCTCAATTGCTTACACGCTTGACCTTCCCTCGACCTCGCGTGTGCACCCAACGGTGCATGTCTCGCTTCTCAGACCATATCATGGTGACGACCCCAAAAACGATGACCGATCTAGTCCTTTTGTGAATGATGCTCTACCTTTGGTGTCTCCGAGTCTTGACGAAGCTTTGAAAGGGTCGAATGGAAACATTTCAAGTTTGGGTGTTAAAACTACACAGGTCAAAAGGGTGGAGAAGGAAGATGAAACGAAATGGAAACTTCAAAGGCAGAAAAGTTGTACAAATGTAAGTGTTTGGAATTATGAGAAGGGAGAGGATGAAACACAAACTGATGAGCAGCAAAATGTAAAAGAGTTAAGTGTTTGGAAAAGTAATGATTCTTTATTGACTGTGAAAACTACAGCTTTAGATACACATGCATCTGTTGGAAGTACACAACTTTAGGGATGGCAATTTGGCTCATCCCCAGTGGGTACCCAGAAAATTGCCCACAACGGGTAGGGTAAAAACCCACAAAAATGGGTACGGGTACGGGCTCGGGTAATTACCCACTTAAATAAGCGGGGATGGGTGCAAAGATGGGCACCTTAGTACCCAGCCCACCCCATACCCGCACAATATATATTTATATATTTTAATTTATATTATTATATAAAAATAAATATTTATAAATTTAAAAAAAAAACATCAATTTTAAATTACTACGTATTTAATATACGTGATCATTTATTTCATAATTCAACAATAAAATTTTTTAAAAACTTTTTAATATTTTTAAAAACTTAAAATATTATGATATTTTATACTTGATATATTTATTTTTATTAGAAATGCGGGTAACGGGTACGGGTACAAACACTTATATACCCATAGGGTACGGCGACGAGTGCCAATTTTAATACCCAAGCGGGTATGGGCTCGGGTACGGGGATTTTTTTCAACTGCGGGTATGGGGACGGGTACTATAGTACCCTACCCATACCCTTCCCATTGCCATCCCTACACAACTTCCTAGTTTATTGAAACCAGCTTTTCCTTACACGTGTTCCAACGGATCTCTTTACCCCTCATCTCCACCGCTCATTCAAAAGGCTCTTTTCAGTTCCCCTATAAAATTTGCACGTGGCCCCACGCATGCCCCTCTTCACACTGCTCAAGATCACCTACTTCTACCTGCCCCACTCACCTTTTCTAACCACACGTTATCCCTTCCAGATTCCCTCTTATCCACTCCAACCATCCCACACACCAAGCCCTTTACCAAGCCACCATCAACCAAAAATTCTGCAAGCTGCCCAATAGATCCTACCGCTGCCCAATTCTCTCAACCCGCACCACTGCCAACTGTTCCTTGTGGATCTCACCCTTTTCCATCTATGAACCTTGAGGACAAGGTTCTTAATGGGCCTAGGAGTACTGTTAAGAGTTTTACAAGGCCTGTCAGAGAGAAAAGAAAGTATGTTCTTTTAAAAGGGTTTGTTTTAAATTAGGGGGTGCAATTAGTGTCCTGATGATTTATTTTATCCTCTTGTTGCTAGCCCATGGCCCATTTTTATTTACCCTAGCTTTATATTGAGCTGTTGTAAGAACTTGAGTTTTTATGAAGAAAAGTTGTTTTATTATTATCTCCTTTGCAATTTTAGATCTGAGTTTAACTCTATATATGCCTTTGAAAACATTCTTTTATGATCTGAATTGGAAAGACATAACTGTTAGTTCTTGTGATTGGCTGAAATTTTGGTAAAACAATGTCAATGTCATGGTTGATGTTTCAACATGAGCTTCTAACATTATTAGTATGATTGGTTAACATTCTGGTGTTGTAAAAGGAGTTAAGGTGTTGAAGAGTTAAAGTGCTGAAGAGTGATGTCACATGCGATGTCTTGACATCACTATACCAGAACATTAAAACATCAGGTTGTGATGTTTTTAGGGCTACGCGCATTATGTTGATTTAAGGAGATCTGGTAGTTAGATTGGATGCGAACTTCTTGGTGCAATCAGTTATGAATAAGATTAGTTTGTTACTAATTTAATGCAAAAAGATATGGAGAATAAGTAGAGTTAATTATGAAGAGTTGATTGAAGATTTAATTGAAGATCTATTTTGTAGCAGAATCTTTTACAGATTTGTAGCAGAAGATTTTATATGATTTGAAGGCCCAAATCTAGTTGGGAAAAAGTTATAAATAGAATGCTTGTAATCTAGAATAGGCACGGGTCTAAGATGTAGATCATTAGGGCTTTGTCTAAGTGAACCACTCGGGTTGTGAGATGGTCACTGTGTTATTACTCAGAAACCTGTAGGTAATGAGTATTGTATTGTTCTTGGAGAAAGCTTTGAAGCAACTCCAAAGGGTTGTCATGAAAGTGTGTCTTCTAAGGTTATGTGGGTGAAAAGTTGTTGGTAATCAAGTTGTTAATGCAGTAGCGGAGATGTTGACTGCTAGACATCATTACGATGATTGGGAGTGAGATGGAGTCTCTTACCTAAGTGGTTTCTTAGGTAGAAGGGTCATTGGGTAGTGATTAAATTAGGTAGATTGTCAACTGGTTTGTTGAGTTTGTAATTTGATACTGCTGATAGTGGACTTCCTTCCTGGCTTAGTATGCCCCTAGATGTAGGTTGTTAGACCGAACTGGGTAAACAATCCTTGTGTGTGGTTTATGCGTTTCTGTTTCTATTATTGACTTGTTCATACAACAGATATTGATGTTGTGACATTGCACTTGACATCACATGTCTGTACCAGAATTTCAATTGGTATCAGAGCAGGCATCCTGTTTGTTTCTGGATGAGATCTTGAGAAGATACTTTCTGGTTCATGAGCAAGGTAGAGAGTTGTTTGGATGATTCCTTGGAGTGAAGGGTGGACTATTGTTGGCACGTGGTCTAAGCTGATATTGTGCAAGTAGTGCCTGAAGGTTGTTGAGGAGTTGTTGTGTGTTCCGCTGCATGGTATCTGTTGGTTCTTGCATCTCTGATGTTGAGATTCTAGGAAGATATTCTCTTGGAAAGACATTAGGGTTTGGTCTCCTCAGCAGGATATCCTATGATGTTGTAGTTTATGCAAGATAGCTTCAACCGGTTGGTTAGAGAGGCCAACGTTACTTGAGGTTTATCTCTTATCCGTGTTTGGGAGAGGAGTGTTCATAAGGTGAATGGATCTTCTAAAGACTGCTTGACATGGAAGGATCAGAAGAAGAATATATTTCATGTCAGACATTGAAGACCAATTTGTTCAGTACAGTGATTCCTTCTTTATCATCCTTCTTGATGGTGAAAGAAGAGGGTAGACCCAAAGCAAAAGAGTATCACTGTCAAATCTTTCATGCGGGAGTGAAGATCTTGATAAGTTATCTCTTAAGCTTAGTTGTGGTGACCTAAGGAGGAGGAAGTTTCATCAAGAAAGAAGCTGAGCTTAATATGTCAATGTCTCGACATCACGCTACACATCAGCAGTTTATGCTGGAGCTGGTTGAAGAAACGGCAGTAACCTTGATAGCAGAAGAGAAGGAGATGATCCTCGTTTGAGCTAAATTGTCTGAGGACAATTTTAGAGGGAAAATACATCCAAGAGTCTGTGTGTAGCAGCAGTGTAAATCAGCCCATGGTCATTTGGTGTCTGCATTAGTTGTATGGACTGAACTCTTCCAGTTTTGTGGCTTGAAGGATTGGAAGTAGCAGATTATCTATGGTATGGCTTTAGATGCAGAAGGATGGCAGTTATCTCTCTTAAGTTAGACAAAAGGTCTGAACCTTGTGCTTATAAGAAGAAGCTTCTGGAAGAGTGTGTTATGCAAGTTACAACAGTTTTGGAAGATGGAAGACTATAAAGACATCATAATCTTGATGGTTACAGCTTGGATCAGTTTATTTCTGATCTAAGTGTTTTGGAGCATGGTGGTTGCTCTGGTTGTGAAGGTCGAGGATAAGTGACAGTTATCTCTGGCTTTCTACTGACGGCTCTTCTAAGGGAAGTGACTTTCTTTAGTATTGCTATGGGGTAGTCTTGGACTACTTATTTTCTGAAGATTCAGATGTGTTAGGTTTGAAGTCTTTGGAGTTTCTAAGCAGGATGTAGGTTGTCTACTCAAACTTGATTGTTGAATCAAGTTTATGAGAATATGGAAATCTGTTTCTACAAACGAAGGAGGTTCCTCTGAGTGGCAGAAGGAAGAGCTGAATTCAACAGTTAGATGTTCTGACATCTAGCTTAACATCAGAAGTCTCAGGTGGTGATGTGGCACATCAGCTTAAGATAGGGTGATCTACAGAAATGAACAATAGGATGCTTCAAAAAGATCGTTCTCATGGCAGTTTGTGGAAGCTGCAGGAAGGAGAAGATGTTACATGACCATGGCTTTGGGAGTCTAAGTGTGTTTGCTTTTGAGCAAGTGGAACATGTGACTTGAAGATCTGGTTTCCTTGGTGGATCAGGATATCTTTGTGAGAGTTCTGACAAATGTGAAAAAGGTCAAATTGTGGCATTTGGCTGTTTTCATATGAGGATTCATGCTTGAGGTGATCAAACTGTGGAAATTGGTTGATCTCAGAAGTGGGTTCGAAGAATCAAGATAATCAGAGTATGGCAGCTGGTTATTATTGAGGTTTGTCTTGGAACAAGTTACTCTTGGGCAGAAGGGTGATGAGTTGAAGACTCAAGGAGATTATTCTTCTTGAAGGTGGATGAGAGTTTAAGTCTCTAGGTCTTTGGATCACTTTGCAATAGTAAGTCCAGTTGGTGGAGCATATCAAGAATCATGGTGATGATTTCTTGGTGTGCGGCATATGTTCTAACTTGTGTTGGGACATTATTTGGTTGGATATCCTTGGTAAAGGATGACTATGCTCTGGTTCAGGAGCTGGGTGCCTACATTATGCATAAGGAGCGTCTACATAGTCATACGGGAGAATGATGAAGTAGAAGGTCTGCCTTGGATGGAGAATGTAGTGAAGACTGAAGTAGATTAGGGTCTTGCTAAAGGCAGGAGAAAAACCTGTAAAGGGGACATGGACCTATTGTCAAGTCATGCTAGATCAGCCTGGCAAGATGTGGAGTTTTGGAGCAGGTGAAGATAGCAAACCAAGAGGGAGTTATATCTGATGTTGGAACAACACTCCGAAGGTGTTGAATTTTCAGCCAAGAAAGTTAGTTGTGCTCATGGTGGAGTATCAGGTCAAGCCACTTACCTAATCTGAAGTGATCAGCGGTGTGAATTTTTAAAAGAGGGATCAGCTAGTGCCACAAGTGTGCATAAAAGTATGTCAGAGAAGGTAATCTTATTCTGTCTAATAGTAGATACTTTGACGGGAGACTTAGTATTTGTCTATTAGTGATGTTGTGCATAAGGGTAAATACTTTGACGGGGGACTGAGTATTTGTCTAGAGAATTATGCAAATCTGTGTCTGGATATTTATTTGAAGATGACAACCTGAGGTAGCCTTATCAGCTGACTGTATCAGAAGTGTGTGAATGAAAGAGTGAACATCATCTGCTGGCTGTTTGTATAAACCTTGTTGGGAGCTTGGCAGTTCTCTGTTGTGTGGATGGAATTCAGTTTTCTGAATTGTGTGAGAGCTTATTCCTCTCTGTTGTGATCAGATGGTTGTGATTACCTGAATGAAATGTTGAAGATGTGAGTTGTTATCTAATGCTGATGTCCTACATGATGTTACAACATCTCTGTCTGGTGTGAAGGTCTGGAACTGTGCGTATGAAGTTGGAAGAAGCAGTATTAGTGTCTGAAGTGGTATGATCTGATCAGAATGGCTGAAGATATGGAAGGTTCTTCTAATACAAGTAATGGGTGGTGGTAGCCCTTATCTTGTGTTGCAAGAAATCAAGTGGGCGTTTATATTGGACTTGGCTGACCATGTATGTGATATAAACATGATGAGATTATGCTCAACAAATACAAGAAGTGGCAGTTCTTAATGTTGCGAATGTGGCAATTTCCTTGTGCTTTTATCTGGTGTCAAGTATTCTTCCTCATAAGGAGCATTGGGTGTTCATGTCAGGGGGAGTTAAGGCTGTTGTCTATGGTCTATTACTGCAAGGGTGCAGATTGTTGTGAGTGGTGTCAATCAACATGATGGGACATGTTCTACTGAGTATGGGTGGTTGTTCCTAAGGCTGGTATGCTAGTGCTTATGAGGAGGCTAAAGAGCAGAATTGTTGTATCTGGGAAAAGTTAGGTTTCTGGAGGAATCTAGAAGGGATTGTGAGTTGTGCTGATCAATAGATGACGTGCTTGTGTTTTGGAATCTTTCGAAGTGTCTTGGGTTGATAATATTGTGTGCCAGCAGACAATGTCTGATGCGATGTCAGAACATGGTATAGGACATGGTTGTCTTGAGCCAGACAAGGAATTATTCTGTATGGTGGTGTATGGATAAGGTGGAACACGTGTCTTCGACTATACATGGAACTGTTTTGGCACAATTTATGGTAAAGATCAGTTAGGAAACATTAAAAGTGGTCAAGACTATTTTGGACGATAGGCATTGAATTTGGAAGGAGTTTTTAGTACCTAAAATAGCGTTTCTGTGACCAAGAACATGACATTCAAAGCTCGTTAATTCCTAAGTAACTGATCAGCTATTTATAGGGGTTATTCTGTTCTCCTTCAACCAGTGAGTGTTCTTGTTTCATAAGTCTTATGGCTTTTGTTCGTTTTTGGTTGAGCACTACTTGGGTCTGGTTCTGTGAGGGCTTTCTTTGCCAATTTTTGGCTAAAAAGAGGGAGAAAGGGTTTGCAGATGTCTGGCTTCTTAAGTTCCAGATGTGGTTCAGAGATGTCAAAATGGTTGGCCTATCATTATGTTGGTGTTGAGTCTTTGTGACTTGTGTTCTGAGTTACCTGGGTTGGAAGATTGGCACTTCTTAAGTTCCATCTTATGCCACAGGTCGACTGCGGGCGTCTGATCAAATAAGGTGTGCAGAAGTCTCTTATGCCACCATTGGTCTTTGATGTCTAGACAGACATTTCTTTTCTGGAGGAGTCTTCTACATTTGTTCTGGGTCTGACCTGGAAGGAAAAAGAAATGTGTTGTACTGAGGGGGAGTGTCACATATCTTCTTCCTCATGTGCACAAAATGACTTCAGGACTGTCTACTACTTAGGTCCTGATGTGCTGCCAGGAGTTGTTGTGCTATGGTGATGTTATGTCCAACATGATGTCCTAACATCAGTCAAATTTAGCCAAGAAGTTGATTCTCCATGGTTGCTATACACAGTAGCTAGTAGTATAGGGTTGTAATTGCTGATGTAATTAGAGCTGTAATGTTTATATATTTGTTTTAGCAGAAATAAGCCAAAGGGGGAGATTGTTAGTTCTTGTGATTGGCTGAAATTTTGGTAAAACAATGTCAATGTCATGGTTGATGTTTCAACATGAGCTTCTAACATTATTGGTATGATTGGTTAACATTCTGGTGTTGTGAAAGGAGTTAAGGTGTTGAAGAGTTAAAGTGCTGAAGAGTGATGTCACATGCGATGTCTTGACATCACTATACCAGAACATTAAAACATCAGGTTGTGATGTTTTTAGGGCTACGCGCATTATGTTGATTTAAGGAGATCTGGTAGTTAGATTGGATGCGAACTTCTTGGTGCAATCAGTTATGAAGAAGATTAGTTTGTTACTAATTTAATGCAAAAAGATATGGAGAATAAGTAGAGTTAATTATGAAGAGTTGATTGAAGATTTAATTGAAGATCTATTTTGTAGCAGAATCTTTTACAGATTTGTAGCAGAAGATTTGATATGATTTGAAGGCCCAAATCCAGTTGGGAAAAAGTTATAAATAGAATGCTTGTAATCTAGAATAGGCACGGGTCCAAGATGTAGATCATTAGGGCTTTGTCTAAGTGAACCACTCGGGTTGTGAGATGGTCACTGTGTTATTACTCAGAAACCTGTAGGTAATGAGTATTGTATTGTTCTTGGAGGAAGCTTTGAAGCAACTCCAAAGGGTTGTCATGGAAGTGTGTCTTCTAAGGTTATGTGGGTGAAAAGTTGTTGGTAATCAAGCTGTTAATGCAGTAGCAGAGATGTTGACTGCTAGACATCATTGTGATGATTGGGAGTGAGATGGAGTCTCTTACCTAAGTGGTTTCTTAGGTAGAAAGGTCATTGGGTAGTGATTAAATTAGGTAGATTGTCAACTGGTTTGTTGAGTCTGTAATTTGATACTGCTAATAGTGGACTTCCTTCCTGGCTTGGTATGCCCCCAGATGTAGGTTGTTAGACTGAACTGGGTGAACAATCCTTGTGTGTGGTTTATGCGTTTCTGTTTCTATTATTGACTTGTTCATACAACAGATATTGATGTTGTGACATTGCACTTGACATCACATGCCTGTACCAGAATTTCAATAACTCTCAGCCATCTTGATCATTCTAAACTATATTTTAGATTTAGCGATGGCGAAGGTATGAATTTGGATTGTAAGGTTCAGAAGTGTGGGTATCATTGGGTATGTAAACAAGATCATGTGTCGTTGCCGAAACTCCTTAGCTTTGAAGTGCAAGTTTTTGGCAATGGAAGGTGAGACACAACCACAATTGTGTATCTATTTATATAAAACCATAATGAATCAAACTAATAGCATGTGTAACGTAATGAACATTCAATAAATGGTGAATGCATTATTCTAAAGCTGTTAGTCATTCAACAGGGTGTTTGAGAGACCCGGATTTTAGAACTCATCCCATTTTCTTGTCAGATACACATAATGTGATTATGCTTTATTTATGGTGCTGGTCTCATGACTCACTAAAATACACGATTCAATAATATAACCACATCTACCTATATAAGAAAAGTTGAGGTCTTGGATATTACCTCTCTGCCCTACTTCTACTTTTTGCCACATACCCATTTGTGCCCTAATTTTGGTCATTTCACCACCTATTTCTAACTATTAGTTACACTAAGCATTAGTTACCATTTTATTTACGTAATGTCCATTATTTCCATGTAACATGCTTCTCAACTACTTCCTCAGTCTCCACTTCCATTTGTTTCTTCTCTTCCGGCTTCAACCCTTCGTCAAGAGCTCCTCAACAATGGTGCGACCTTTCGAACTCATCACCAATATCAACGACCGTAAAGAGTTGTGGAAGATCGCTGTAAAGGTTCACCACAAATGGACCATCAAGATTTCAGCAAATGAGCATTTTGAAATGGTCGTAGGCGACACAAACGTGAGTTCCTTACGACTTTTCTGTAGTATAACTGATAGTTTTACACCTGTTGCTCATTTTGCATATTTTGCCATGTCGTCATGTTCATCCGCTTTGTCAAGGTGGGTGTTGAAAGTTTGTTCATGGTGTTGTTTATGTTGACTTAATAACCATTTATTTTTTTCTTGCTTGCGTTGTTCATGGTGTTCTTTATGTTGTTGTTCATGGTGTTGTTCAGCAAATGAAAGTTCTGATTTGACTTTGAACTTCAACCCGTTGTTCATGGTGTTGTTTGTGTTGACGTAAATAAGCAGTTATTTTCCTGTCTTGCATAGACTGAAATGACTTTTGACACAATTTTTTTCATTTGAGGGACATAACATTCACGTTGTAGTTCCAACGATCTATAAAAAAGCTTTTGACTCGGTGTTGTCGGTTAACGTCACCTGCACCATATCAAACTTTCAGGTCCACCCTAACGATTTGCTATTCAAACCAACTAGCCACAAATATCTCCTTAAGTTCACAGGTGGATCAACCGTTGCGGATATTGGCAAACACATCATTCCTGACAAGATTATCAACTTCACACCGTTTTCTGATATAATTTCTGGCAAATGGCAGAAAAATCTTCTCTGCGGTATATAGCTTATCCATCATGGTGTTGTTTGCTTCTCCTTATATTTTTCTTACCTTTTGGCGAAACTTCTGTGATTTGTAGATGTTATTGGTGTTATTGATGAGGTGGGATACTCCCAAAGAAAGACAGGGGGGAAGAAGCCTCAAGTCAACCTGGTGTTACGTGATTTAAGGTATTTCAATAGCTAACTATAAGGTTTCCTACTGCTTCAACGTTTATTTTCTAACTGACTCCGTTTCTTCAACGTTTACGCGATTTAGTGACCAGACGCTGCTATGTACCCTTTGGGAGGACTATGTTGTCAAGTTCTTTGAATATAAAAACATCAACATGAGATTTCCACCCCAACTGTTATTCTACTGAAGTACGTAAAGATTAAGGAAGAAGGTAGTCTCGTAACCCGCTACAGTCTGCACTTTAATAACCCTATGCAATTTTGATGCTCTTACTTAAATCCATAATGTAATATATACCCTTTTGGTCGTGAAGGAAAGTACCCCCTAGCTATGACAAACACTTACAACGTGACAGAGTTACATATCAACGACGATTTACCTGAGATCAAATCGTTTCTAAAGAGGTAAACAATTATGGACTATATTCCATTTATATTATCTGCCATTACTATTTTATAACAAACATTTCATCTACAGCTTGCCCAAAGGGACTGACTATGGGAAAACACTTACCACGGCTAGCAACCAAACACGTGATTCGTCGCATATGTCGTATGGGTCTCAACAATCTGCAAGTGAAGTTTTTTTGACGAAATTTGTTCAGTTACCACTGCGAGAAATCATCCAACTGTACCAGGTAACGCATATTGGCAATGATATTCTCTAAATTTCATGCAATTCACTCGACTTGACCCATGTTTTAATCCCATTCAGGCAACTGTATGCGTCACGGTTGCAATAACTGACAAACTTATCGCTTCGCCAAATGGGTGGTGCTACAGAGCTTGCCACCAATGTCCTCAAGTTGCCAAGGGCTACATGCCTCCTTTTGTCTACAGAGATGGCCACCGCACTGAGGCGGAAATATGGAGGTTGACCTTTCATAATCTTTATCGTACTTTATGTTGTTTACAAATATACCTTTCCCATGTCTGATTGAGGTTACATCCGTAGGTATAAAATAGAGGTGTTTGCAGTTCATGAGGGATGTTCGACAATATTTGTTTTCTGGGATGAAATTGCAGCCCAACTTTTGGAATCATCTGCTGCTCACTTACGAGCCACAATGATTGAGGTGACTGAAAACTATAATCAACAACAATTCTAACCGTTTCAATTATCCAATTCAAATTCCAAAATTATGAATGGGTTTATACATGATGGGAAACAGGCCGGAATCACTGACCCGCTTGAGTTTCCACTAGCCCTTGATAAAATGTTGGGAAAGAAGTTGGAATTCAAGGTTAAGTGGAATCCTCTCTTTAAGAGTTGCTCCGTCATCCACTTTCTTGACGATGACCAGCTGATCAACAAACTTGAAGGACCGCTTGCAATTACTCAGGTTACTATTGTGTAACATTTTCTATTATGTGTATCATGAATATTTTTAACAGAATCTATTATAATAGTATATTTCCAATGGCATGATGACAAGCTCATTCAAGACAGTGACCAGTTTATTGAGGCCTCCTCTAATTCAATGCAGGTAGCTTAATTGTCCTTTATAACGATTTCGTTAGGAATGATGTATTACACGAACCATTGCACCAGCAAGTAATGACTCTAACAAGATGCAAATGCATTCTGATTTGCACAGATTGTGGAGAGTGTTGGTGAGGATGTACCAATTGTAAAACTAACTCCTCCTACGGTAATCTGTTCTTATATGTCATGAATTCAATTTACTGGGACTATTTACCACACCTTGCAATTGTAATGCTTTCTGTATTGTTGTCGAATTCAGGATGGTGAAATCACATCTTCCCACACTCCTGATCCTTTAACCCCTAAAGCCAATGTTAAGAGGATGTCTACGGAACCTGCCGGTGAACCATCGATCAAAACTGAAACAGATGGGGACCTTTCGTCCACAAAAGCCAAAAAACTTAACAAGCGGGGTAAAAAACAAGTTTGACCGTCGAGAACTGCTGGAGATGGAAAATGTTGATGGACTCTTTTTTGAAGTTTCACCTTCCACTACTACCGTGTCTATTTAATACAAGAAATTGATGTATATGTTTTGAAGTTTTTTTATCAATGTTTGACCAAATCACTACAACAATGGGGTTTATGTCTAAGATTCCCAGAAGATCTTATGAGTAATATATGTTGTATTCTATTAATGTGATCTATTTTCTGATTCAAGATATATTGATCTGTATTGTTAAGATACATTGATAGAAGCACCCAAATCTACAGATTCATTACATATGTATTATAACAACTGAACCATAACGGATAAACATAGAGTCATGCTAGACTTTTTAATATTACCGAAACATAAAACTATTGGCAGCTAACCCTTACTAAGTCAAATATGTTCTTTGTCACATGCATGTAATGAAATATACTGTGTGGCTACCATTGCCATTATACTTACCACGTAAGTCCAAATATTTGACAATAACACCACAGATTTTGTAATTAAACAACAGAAAAGCATGTGTGTCCTACTTAGCATGTTACAATAATATTAAAATATTGATCCTTCCTACTTTTATACATTGTACAGTACCTAAACACAGCAGCTCAGTAGGTAGCACTTCACAACACTCAAGCACCCGCTCTCTCATATGTCACGTCGTCGTTTCTTCCTGCTTCATGTGAAATAAGAAGTACAAACTTACTGTTAATCACTAATTACCTTCCCAACATATTATAACAATATAAATTTTCAATAAAATATTACTATTAAGCTGCAACTATTTGGAGGGGCTTTTCAAATTTTCAAATTTTTAGTGGGAAACAAATTACAACACACAGCCACTCCATCATCACCTCAGCAAAGCAAACAACCTGTGTTTGTTCTGTCATTCTAACTACCTTGCCACTACAACGTTACACTTCAACTGCAGGCAAATGTTTGAGTCATATTTGAACATCTTCTACTTTTCACAATAGGTAACTTAGTATATTTTTCAGCTATTTGTTTCTTCTCTCCCACTGCCCATGTGTTTGCTTACGATTTTAATGTTCCTACTTCAAATTTTATGGTGACAAATCTTTACTAAGTATTCCTTTTGCACGTCTAAGGTTTTACGACAGCCTTTCCATGGATGGTGACAGTCATACGCCGGCCTCTATTGCAAGACAGAAACGAAAATAATTGTTGAGTAACAAGAGACAACATAATTTGCGACCCAACAAGGAGAACAATGTTGCTTCACCATCAACACCTTTGCTTCCTAATGCAAAAAACTCCCAAACTCAACGTACAACCCCCCACAGTAATGTTGTTAATACCACACACACTGGACCGTCTCTTCGGCACAATCTTCCTACTGCCCCTCCGAAGCGTAGACGATTCGATATTAGTTCTGGCATAAATCTATTTCCCATGTTAAATTCTACGGCGTCCCGTAACAACCCGTCTACTATGTCAGTAAGAAACAATAACTCAACCTTGGCACAACATGTTTGTCCTACACTCAGTAAGTCTCTGCAAATTGCTCCCAATCAAGGGCGTGGTCATCAACCTCCCTTGGCAGCGTCCTCATCAACCCACATAGGCACTTTTGAATCTTCAAGTTATACTTCCCCACAACCCCCATTCATGCCCTGTCACTCCTCGCAGACGGTCCTTCGCCAAATCCAGCTTCCTCTCGGAAGTAATGCACATTCAACATGTAATGCTTATGCTTCTGGCATTCCACAACGCAATGCACCTACAAATTCATCTTCTGAGGAAAACTCTGATTTGGATTCTGATCATACTGTGGCAAATTCTTCAGACTCTGACATTGAAGCTGGTGTTGAAGATGTTGAAGATCACCTACAAGGTAATTTGTTTACCAATTTAAACAACATGATTTCCATTTGTTTCTTAGTCCCGCATTATGGATATCTTATTGTTACATGCACAAAATATGTCGATATCGGAATTCCTACTTGGGAATGCCAGCATTGCAAGGCATGTATGTGGTATCAGGAACGTAAATCCAAACATAGACACACAACTGCACCAAAGTTTCACATTTGCTGCAAGTCTGGAAGAGTCGTGCTACCACTGATGAGGCAACCTCCATCTTTATTAGCTCAGCTCCTTTTCGATGGAAATTCCACCCATAGTAAAAACTTCCCGGCCAACATACGAACATACAACGCTATGTTCTCCTTCACTTTTCCTGGGATGAAGTTTGTCATCGGATAGGTACTATGCTTCTCGATATCGGTCAACCTCCGCAATATGCTCAGCTATACATCTTTGATACAGAGAATGAGGTTGATAGCAGGATGGATTGTTTCAGGTAGCAAAAATCTCTTTGCTCATATGTACAACTCAATGTTTGTCAATCTCTTTGAAGTGAAAATCGTATGTGCACTAATATATGTTATTACTGTTTATTGTAGGGACAACAAAAAACTTGAGAAAGAATTAGTCAGGGACTTGAAGGTGATGTTGGATTCTTGCAATGTCCATGCCAAAGCGTTTAGAAATGCTAGGGATCTGTTGAGGGAAAATTCTTTTCTAGACTTGAAGTTGAAATTGATATCCAGTAGACCCAGCGACGACCATGTCTATAATATGCCAACTGTTGCGGAAGTTGCTGCTCTCATTGTCGGCGATATTGATTCTGCAGAACAAAGGGACATAATAGTCCATCCACGCGATGGGGGGTTACAAAGAATAGATGAATTCCATCCGACATACCTTGGATACCAATACCCACTCATTTTTGTATATGGCGAAGACGGTTACAGAGATAATATTCTTCACAAATATAGTCACCAAAGACAAGTCACGAAGAAAAATCGTCAAACAATAAAGGATTGGTTATGCTTCTGTATACATGAGCGCATCTCGGAACCTAAGACTTTACTTCATTCGCGGTGCCTTTTCCAACAGTTCCTGGTTGACGGTTATACTATGATGGAATCCGAGCGTCTAAACTGGTTTCGGAAAAATCAATCTAAATTAAGGGTTGGTAATTATAGCAACTTACAGCAGGAAAACGCTGCTGGTAGTTCTAATCAAAGTACAAAACAGGGAAAGCGTGTTGTTTTGCCTTCGACGTTTATCGGAAGCAAACGATACATGGACCAGCTTTATTTTGACGGGATGGCGATTTCAAGTAAACTTGGCTTCCCTGACCTATTTATAACATTTACCAGCAACCCTGCGTGGCCTAAAATAAAACGTCTGTTGCATAGCAACAATTTAAGTGTTGTTGATCGTCCGGATATTGTAGCAAAGGTCTTCAAAATTAAGTTCGACGAACTTATGCGTGATATAACAAAGAGACATGTCCTAGGACGCGTTTTGGCATGTAAGTCTACGGTTGGAACTCTGTCAGTATTTTATGTTCACTTATATTGTGAACAACTATTATGTTTATACTGACTTCTGTGTTATTCCATTCAACAGTTATTTACACGATTGGTTTTATAGAAAAGAGGTCTACCTCACGCTCACATTCTTATCTTCTTGCATCCTCAGAGTAAATACCCGACACCCAATGATATTGACAGAATAATTTCCGCCAAGATACCTGACCCAGACATTCATCCTACGTTGTACAACTTGGTCAAGTCGCATATGGTGCATGGACCTTGTGGTATGGCTAGGCAATCATCACCGTGTATGAAGAACAGAAAGTGCACAAAATTCTTTCCAAAAAAGTTCATTGAGAATACCATTGTTGATGTCGAAGGCTACCCTCTATACAGACGACGATAAACTACGCATGTCATACACAAGAATGGCATCCCTCTAGACAATAGGCATGTCGTCCCGTACAACACAAAATTGCTCTTGAAGTACCAAGCCCATATTAACATGGAATTGTGTAATCAAAGTACATCAATTAAGTATCTTTTCAAATATATACACAAAGGCCATGATAGAATTACAGCTTCTATTGTACATAGGTCCCATACTTCCTCGAATAGTATCGAACCCGTAGACGAAATTAAACAATATCTTGACTGTAGATACGTCTCTCCGTGCGAGGCGAGTTGGAGAATCTTCTCTTACAGTATTCATGGCCGTAAACCCGTTGTGGAACGCATGTTTTCCATCTTATAAGTGAGAAGTCTGTCTACTACACCGATCATGACCGGATGGAGAATATTTTAGAGAAGGCGAGCGTAACGGATACTATGTTTTCGTCGTGGTTAATTGCCAACCAGACTTACGAAGAAGCCAGGGAATTAACTTATGGTCAGTTCGTCACAAGATTTGTTTACCATAAAAGAAATAGGATGTGGAAGCCTCGGAAAAAAGGGTATACAATTGGCCGTTTAATTTGGGTACCACTGTCTATGGGCGAGTTGTTTTATCTTCGTATGATGCTGACTGTCGTGAAAGGACCCACGTGCTATGAGGATATTCGCAAGGTCGGCGATACACAGTGTGATTCCTTTAGAGATGCATGTTTCGCTATGGGTTTCCTTGAAGACGATAGAGAATACTTCGGAGCCATTAAAGAGACAAGTGAATGGGGGTCCGGTCATTTCCTACGCAAGCTTTTCGTTGTTATGCGTATGTCGGGCAACGTCAATCGGCCGGCGTATGTGTGGACAGAGACATGGGAATTACTTTCTGATGGTTTGTTGCACCAACAAAGGCTATTGGTTAATAACACAGGTCAGCTTTTAGTTTTCATACAAATCAATATCTTGAGCGTATACCTTTCTAATATGAGTTTTAAGTGGCAAAACTATACAACCCTTCAATTATGGCCATACTGCATGGTTAACTGCTGTGCATTGGAATAGTCTGTCCATACTGACCACATAAGTCTTTTCCTTTGATAGAACTAATATTGAATGACCATGAGCTGCAAAATCTCACGTTACATCATATTGAGACTCTCCTTCAAAAGATTCGAAAAAGCCTCCATGACTTCAAACCTATACCATACCCCGACAGTTATGTGTTGGAGCAGCTGGGGAACCGTCTCATATATGAAGAACGTAGTTACGACATACAAACCATGAAAGACGAATTCCAATCACTACATGCTGCTCTTACAGGTACTTACCAGGAAACTGAATGCTATTCCTCATTTAATACTTAGGCGTTACTTTGATATGATATTTGAGTTATTTGTATTAGACGAGCAGCGCGGAATCTATGATAGGATTATGACCGCCGTAACAAATCAGAAAGGTGGGGTTTTTTTCCTGCATGGTTATGGTGGAACCGGGAAAACTTACATGTGGCGGACAATGGCAAGTGCGATTAGATCTAAGCACGACATATGTTTAACCGTCGCCACCAGTAGAATCGCATCGCTATTGTTACCAGGTGGTCGAACGACTCACTCAAGATTCAAAATACCTGTCCCTACTTTAGCCAACTCTACTTGTAATATCACTCATAAAGAAGAAGCCGCGGAACTACTTTGACAATCAAAATTAATAATTTGGGACGAGGCGCCCATGGCTAACAAATGGTCTTTCGAAGCATTTGACAAGACATTGAAGGATGTGATGAGTACTGATGGGAACTCGAAAGAACTCTTTGGTGGGAAGGTTGTCGTGTTTGGTGGGGATTTAAGACAGATATTGCCGGTAATACCAAGGGGTAGTCGTTCTGACATTGTACATGCCACCATCAACTCTTCCTACATATGGAATTTGGTACAGGTATTGAACTTAACTAAGAATATGTGTCTAAATTGGGGTCCCACCGAACACGACAGGAAAGAAATGGCGAAATTCTCTGATTGGCTACTCAAAATTGGAGAAGGAAAGGTCGGAGAACCGAATGATGGGACTGCTGAAATTGAATTCCCGCCTGAGATGCTTATTACAGATTTTGATGATCCTATCGTTGCTGTCATAACGAGTACGTATCCTGATTTTCTCGCAAATTATACGGACTTCAACTATCTAAAGAGCAGGGCTATATTGGCATCAACAATAGATATGGTTGACAAGATTAATGATCATGTGTTGTCCATTATGCCAGGTAGTCTCACTTTTCAGTTGATAAGCTCCTTAACACAATATAGTTGGTGATGCATTTCTTGATATATATGTCTCGTGATGTGCCCGTAGGTGACTTGAGGGATTACTACAGTTGTAATACAGTCGATCGATCGGAGATACGTGACAGAGATGTTCTTGATGTTCTCACCCCGGAATTTCTCAGCTCATTAAAAACTTCTGGCTTGCCTAACCATCATATCAAACTTAAGGCCGGGGCACCCATTATGTTGATGCGAAACATCGATCAGTCCGAAGGCCTGTGCAATGGTACGCGCCTAATAGTGACCAAAATGGCTACACATGTGCTTCAGGCCCATATCATGGGGGGGTAAACACCATGGCAACGTTGTAACACCCCGATTTTTATTAATTAATTATTTATATTAATTATTGAGTGATTTCATGAAATATTGGTTTATGTGATTTATCTAAATTATTTGATTTAAATGAATCACTTGATTTAGTGAATTTATATGAATTATTTGATTTATATAAATTATTGAGTTTATATAAATTAATTGATATATTTAATTTATGTGATTTAATTGATTAAATTGAAATATGTGATTTAATTTATTATTTGAAAATAAATTGAATTGTTAGATTTATCTAATTACTTATTTTAGTATTTGGTAAATTATTTAACTTATTCTATTTAAGAGAATTTGTAGTTAATAGAATTAGTGGGCTTTGAGGGAGGTGTTAACAGAAAAATTAATATTGGTGAGTTAGGCCTATTATATTGAATGAATAGTATGGTTAGAGAGGAGAGTTAGTAAGACTTGAGAAGAAAACAAGGAAGAGAAGGAGGAGGAGGAGGAGGAGCAAGAGGAAACCCATAGAACAAGAACAACATAACCAAGAAATCCAAGGTAAGAGTGAGATTTTATTCAATATTGGGGTTATTTGGATGTTGATTATTGGGTAGAATTAGTGTTAAAATAAAATCCCAAAATTTTTCTATGAAATAGAAATTAATTAGGTTAATGATTATTTCAGAAATTATTAATTTTAGATGTTTGGAAATTGATGTTTGATACTATCTCCGTTCCTTTTTATAAGAAACAAATCACTTTTTAGGTGCATTGGATATTTAATGTATCTAGTCTATAAATTTACCAAATACATTAATTATTCAATGAACCTAAAAAATGAGTTGTCTCTTATATATAGGAACGGAGGTAGTAATAGTTTAGAGATCCATTTAATATTTAGAGTACCCATTCAAATTGGAAAATTTGAAATAATTATTTTGTTTGTTACTGTAACAGTTTAGAAGTGAAATTTAATTGTGAGTTACAGTTAGTTGATTGTAGTGTTAAGGGCTATTAAACAATAGACAGTTGATCATTAGATGAATTGTCACTTGGAGTTAACTAATGAATGTTATATTATTAAACCCCTATTAAAATAAACTGTTTGTTTGAATTTGAAGTTAGTGGATGAGACAGATTATTTGACAGTTGGTGTTAGAAGTTGTTAGTTGTTACAATT
The DNA here is from genome assembly GCA_022829125.1 of Lathyrus tuberosus. NCBI lineage: Eukaryota > Viridiplantae > Streptophyta > Magnoliopsida > Fabales > Fabaceae > Lathyrus > Lathyrus tuberosus. The sequence continues at coordinate 2,220,981 of JALAZF010000656.1, read as the reverse complement.
TGCATTGAATTTGAAAGTGACTTAATTGTTAATGGTTAAGTGATATGAGTTGTAGTTAGTTCGATCTGCACTTGATGAATCAAATAGCTAAGTTTATTGAACTGTTAGTGGTTTTTAACAGAGTTTGCAAACGGTTAGTAGTTGTTGGCTTAAAGTTAGTTAAAATAGGAGTTTATTTTTCTTCATTTGGTTTATGCTACATCAGTTGTGTGTATGACACATTGATATTAATATTAAGTAAGTTGCTAACCATTCACATAGAATATGGGTAGATCTTTTTGAGTTGATTTAATGTACACACTTTTAAAGTTGGCACATAGTATACGTTTATGGTACAAGTCTTGCATTCCCTTGTGTTGTACTGTAACGGTGGATTAGAGAGAAAGATAGTAGAGTGCCACTTCCTTCTTCATTAATTGGAATCTAATTAAATATTCATTAATTATTTTAATACCAATTCTTTATTTCAATAATAATTATTTAATTTAAATTTAAATTATTTATCTAATTATAAATTATTTACTAAATATTGAATATTGACTAATTATTAAAGTATTGGATTTTTATTGAATATTGACTATTTGTTGAATATTGATTCAATTATTGGTGATGGATTAATTATTCTATATTTAATCGGTAAATTGTGTTTTATGAGTTGTGATTGGATCGAGTCGATCCTTGTGTATTGTTTGCTAATTGTAGTGATGATGTTTAAAGTATGAGTACCTTGATTATGGAGATGTGTTTGTGTGCAATTGTGTGATAATTCAAGTGTGATGAATTATTTGAGATATGCTTGATATTAAGATTAGGGAATGGTCTTAATTGCATATGGTTGTTGATTGCATACGCATCATTTGTGTCAAGAGGCAATGCTTGCTAGTTCCGTGGGAGCTAGTGGCTTGTCCCAAACCTAGAGTGGGGTTTGAAAGCCTAGGGGACGGGCTTTTGTTTTGTTATTGATCTAGGGGGCGGACCCGGTTTAAATGTAAAAACCGAAAAAATATAACAAGTGTTGGTACCACATGGCATGAGTTGCATTGAGTTTGCATCGAGTCGCATGGCATATATGATTGTTATATAGAAGTATGTGTGTGATTGTGACTTGTTGAGTATTGGAATGTGATATGAATTGTGTGGATACTTGAGTGATACTTGTTGATGAATATTGAAGTGTGAGATTATTTATTATTTGTGTTTATATGTTTCACAATAATCATTATCTTATAATTTCAATATTGATGTGAATTCTCACCCTTCTGTTGGAATGATGTTTTATACGACATCGCTCAGGTACCGAGGAGTAGACTTGCTCGTAGCTCGAGGTAGCCGCTGATGCAGCTGTTTAGTGTCTTTATTTTTGTTGGGTCGAGTCGTGCTCTGATCATGTAACACTGGGATCGTTTGGTTTATGATTTAGAGATACACTATATACTCTACTAATACTTTATGCTTTATGATTTCTTGATCTGTATGAAGTTGGCTTTTATGCCCAAGTTTCATTTATTAATGTGATGAGCATGAAACTCTCTTTATGACTATTATGATTATTTGAAATCCGCTGCTACATGCTAAAAGAAGTTTTTGAAAAGCATGAAATCACTTAAGTGTTAATGAGCATGACAGGTGTTGTATGATGTTTTATGATTATGTGTGACACCCTTACGTGAATGGCATGATTATCTACTCTGATTTATTATATGTTTTCCGTGGGGATTAGAAGGGTGTTACATTAGTGGTATCAGAGCAGGTCGGTCCATCCGGCCAAGTTGTCTAATGTTGTTTGTCCCCTTGTATGCGACATATGTGTGAAAACACTGTCGGTACTCGTTTGTTTTTTCTAACCTTGTCTGCAGGAGTGAGATTGAAACAAGTGGGGGAGAAACTTGTGCTTCTCCAAGATGCTTCAAGTGTGGAGTGGCTGCTGCTCAGTGTGTCATTGAACGCTATTATAATTTGGTAAAGATGGTTTATACCCTATCATGATTGTCGACTGTCTATTGACAAATTGAGGAACTGATCACCCTTAATCTCTTGTTGATAGTAGACAGAATCGTGTTGGATGGCATAGACGTGTCTTGCGATCTTAGATGGTGTGTGCAGTGAATTGTTTGGAGTTAAGCCAAGTGCTTACAAATTGTTTTGATGAGTCGGTGCAGGATGATGCTGAGATGTTTATGTTGATGGAACCTTTGAGTATTAGTGGAAGTGAAGTAGTGGGTTCCTTGCCAATTATTTGTGATATTCTGGATGTTTTTCCTGATGAGATAAGTGATTTACCGTTGGAACGTGAGGTGGAATTTACGATCGACTTAGTTCTTGGAACTAGTCCGGTATCGATGGCTCCATATCCTATGTCCGCATCGAAATTGAAAGAGTTGAAGAGTCAACTTGAAGATCTGCTTGAGAAGAGGTTTATTCGTCCGAGTGTGTCACCGTGGGGTGCACCAATTTTGTTGGTTAAGAAGAAAGAAGGTTCTATGAGGCTTTGTGTAGATTATAAACAATTTAACAAGGTGATTATCAAGAATAAGTATCCACTTCCAAGGATTGATGATTTGATGGATTATTTGGTTGGTGCGAGTGTGTTTAATAAGATAGATTTGAGATCTGGGTATCACCAGATTCGTGTGAAGGCTGAAGATATTCAGAAGATTGCTTTTAGAACAAGATATGGACATTACGAGTATTCCGTGATGCCATTTGGTGTGACTAATGCACCAGGTGTATTTATGGAGTACATGAACAAGATTTTCCATCCTTACTTGGACGAGTTTGTGGTTGTGTTCATTGATGATATTTTGATCTATTCAAAGAGTGAAGAAGATCATGCTGAGCATTTGAGGATTGTGTTATTTGTGTTGAAAGAGAAGCAGTTGTATGCTAAACTTTCTTAGTGCGAGTTTTGGTTGAAGGAAGTGAGTTTCCTTGGACATGTGATCTCGAGTAGAGGTATTGCAGTTGATCCATCGAAGGTTGAAGCGGTGTCGCAATGGGAGACTCCGAAATTGGTTTTTGAGATTAGAAGTTTTCTGGGTTTGGCAGGTTATTATCGGAAATTTATTGAAGGATTTGCTAAGTTATCTTTGCCGTTGACGCAGTTGACTAGGAAGTGTAAAGGTTTTGTTTGGAATGCAAAGTGTGAAGAAAGTTTCCAAGAGCTTAAGAGAAGATTGACGACAACTCCTGTTTTGATTTTGCCGAATCCGGCAGAACCATTTGTTGTGTATTGTGATGCTTCTTTGATGGGTTTGGGAGGCGTGTTGATGTAAAATCGATAAGTTGTGGCTTATGCTTCAAGGCAACTTAAAGTGCATGATAGGAATTATGCGACGCATGACTTAGAGTTGGCCGTTGTTGTGTTTGTGTTGAAACTTTGGAGGCATTATTTGTTTGGCATGAGATTTGAGGTGTATAGTGATCATAAGAGTTTGAAGTATCTCCTTGATCAGAAGGAATTGAATATGAGGCAAAGGGATGGTTGGAACTTTTGAAAGATTATGATTTTGGTTTGAATTACCATCCGGGTAAAGCAAGCGTGGTAGCTAATGCATTGAGTAGGAAATCTTTGCATATGTCAATGATGATGGTAAAAGAGTTGGAAATGATTGAGCAATTTCGTGATTTGAGTTTGGTGTGTGAGAAGACTTCTTATGGAGTTAGACTTGGTATGTTGAAGCTTACTAGTGGCATTCTTGATGAGATTCGAGAAGGTCAGAAATCTAATTTGAGTTTAGTGGATCGGTTGACTTTGATCAATCAAGGTCAAGGTGGTGATTTCCGGATTGATGAGAACGGTATCATGAGGTGTCGTGATAGGGTTTGTGTTCCGGATATTGTTGAGATGAAGAAGAGTATTCTTGAAGAAGGGCATCGTAGTAGACTAAGTATTCATCCCGGTGCTACTAAGATGTACCAAGATTTGAGGAAAGTGTTTTGGTGGCCTCGTATAAAGAAGGATATTGTCGAGTTTGTGTATTCTTGTTTGACTTGCCAAAAGTCAAAGATTGAGCATCAGAAACCGTCGGGTTTGATGCAACCGTTATCTATTCCTGAGTGGAAATCGGATAGCATATCTATGGATTTTGTTTCTGGTTTACCTAGGACACCGAGTAACTTTGAAGCTATTTGGGTTATTGTGGATAGATTGACGAAATTTGCTCATTTTATTCCTATGCGAATGGATTACCCGTTGGAGAGATTGGCAAAGTTGTACATTGAGAGGATTGTCAGTTTGCATGGTATTCTATCTAGCATTGTGTCAGATAGAGATTCAAGATTTACGTCGAGATTTTGGGAGAGTTTGCAAGGTGCCTTAGGTACGAAGTTGCGGTTGAGTTCTGTTTACCATCCGCAGACCGATGGTCAGACTGAGAGGACAATTCAGTCACTTGAGGACCTTTTGAGAGCTTGTGTGTTGGAGAAAGGAGGAGCTTGGGATAGCTATTTGCCTTTGATTGAGTTTACTTACAACAACAACTTTCATTCGAGTATCGGTATGGCACCGTTTGAGGCACTATATGGTAGACGGTGTAGGACGCCGTTGTGTTGGTATGAGTCAGGAGAGAGTGTCGTGGTTGGACCTGAGATAGTTCAACAAACCACTGATAAGATTAAGATGATTCAGGAGAAGATGAAGGCTTCTCAGAGTCGTCAGAAGAGTTATCATGACAAGAGGAAGAAAGCACTTGAGTTTCAAGAAGGAGATCATGTGTTTCTTCGAGTCACTCGGATAACTGGTGTTGGTAGGGCGTTGAAGTCGAGTAAGTTGACACCGCGTTTCATTGGTCCTTATTAGATCTTGCAAAGGATAGGAGAGGTAGCCTATCGGATTGCTTTGCCGCCGTCGCTTGCTAATCTCCATGACGTATTTCATGTATCTCAGTTGAGGAAATACATTGCGGATCCGTCTCATGTAGTCCAAGTAGATGATGTGGAGGTGAGAGATAACCTGACTGTGGAGACATCACCTATGCGGATTGAGGATCGGGAGTTGAAGCAACTTAGAGGTAAAGAGATCGCTTTGGTGAAGGTCGCTTGGGGAGGACCGGCCGATGGAAACGTGACTTGGGAGCTTGAGAGCCAGATGAGGGAGTCATAGCCCGAGTTATTCGTTTGAGGTAATTTTCGGGGGCGAAAATCTTTTAAGTGGGGGAGTGTTGTAACACCCCGATTTTTATTAATTAATTATTTATATTAATTATTGAGTGATTTCATGAAATATTGATTTATGTGATTTATCTAAATTATTTGATTTAAATGAATCACTTGATTTAGTGAATTTATATGAATTATTTGAATTATATAAATTATTGAGTTTATATAAATTAATTGATATATTTAATTTATGTGATTTAATTGATTAAATTGAAATATGTGATTTAATTTATTATTTGAAAATAAATTGAATTGTTAGATTTATCTAATTACTTATTTTAGTATTTGGTAAATTATTTAACTTATTCTATTTAAGAGAATTTGTAGTTACTAGAATTAGTGGGCTTTGAGGGAGGTGTTAACAGAAAATTTAATATTGGTGAGTTACGCCTATTATATTGAATGAATAGTATGGTTAGAGAGGAGTTAGTAAGACTTGAGAAGAAAAGAAGGAAGAGAAAAAGGAGGAGGAGGAGGAGCAAGAGGAAATCCATAGAACAAGAACAACATAACCAAGAAATCCAAGGTAAGAGTGAGATTTTATTCAATATTGGGGTTATTTGGATGTTGATTATTGGGTAGAATTAGTGTTAAAATAAAATCCCAAAATTTTTCTATGAAATAGAAATTAATTAGGTTAATGATTATTTCAGAAATTATTAATTTTAGATGTTTGGAAATTGATGTTTGATACTATCTCCGTTCCTTTTTATAAGAAACAAGTCACTTTTTAGGTGCATTGGATATTTAATGTATCTAGTCTATAAATTGACCAAATACATTAATTATTCAATGAACATAAAAAAAGAGTTGTCTCTTATATATAGGAACGGAGGTAGTAATAGTTTAGAGACCCATTTAATATTTAGAGTATCCATTCAAATTGGAAAATTTGAAATAATTATTTTGTTTGTTACTGTAACAGTTTAGAAGTGAAATTTAATTGTGAGTTACAGTTAGTTGATTGTAGTGTTAAGGGCTATTAAACAATAGACAGTTGATCATTAGATGAATTGTCACTTGGAGTTAACTAATGAATGTTATATTATTAAACCCCTATTAAAATAAACTGTTTGTTTGAATTTGAAGTTAGTGGATGAGACAGATTATTTGACAGTTGGTGTTAGAAGTTGTTAGTTGTTACAATTTGCATTGAATTTGAAAGTGAGTTAATTGTTAATGGTTAAGTGATATGAGTTGTAGTTAGTTCGATCTGCACTTGATGAATCAAATAGCTAAGTTTATTGAACTGTTAGTGGTTTTTAACAGAGTTTGCAAACTGTTAGTAGTTGTTGGCTTAAAGTTAGTTAAAATAGGAGTTTATTTTTCTTCATTTGGTTTATGCTACATCAGTTGTGTGTATGACACATTGATATTAATATTAAGTAAGTTGCTAACCATTCACATAGAATATGGGTAGATCTTTTTGAGTTGATTTATTGTACACACTTTTAAAGTTGGCACATAGTATACGTTTATGGTACAAGTCTTGCATTCCCTTGTGTTTTACTGTAACGGTGGATTAGAGAGAAAGATAGTAGAGTGCCACTTCCTTCTTCATTAATTGGAATCTAATTAAATATTCATTAATTATTTTAATACTAATTTTTTATTTCAATAATAATTATTTAATTTAAATTTTAATTATTTATCTAATTATAAATTATTTACTAAATATTGAATATTGACTAATTATTGAAGTATTGGATTTTTATTGAATATTGACTATTTATTGAATATTGATTCAATTATTGGTGATGGATTAATTATTCTATATTTAATCGGTAAATTGTGTTTTATGAGTTGTGATTGGATCGAGTCGATCCTTGTGTATTGTTTGCTAATTGTAGTGATGATGTTTAAAGTATGAGTACCTTGATTATGGAGATGTGTTTGTGTGCAATTGTGTGATAATTCAAGTGTGATGAATTATTTGAGATATGCTTGATATTAAGATTAGGGAATGATCTTAATTGCATATGGTTGTTGATTGCATACGCGTCATTTGTGTCAAGAGGCAATGCTTGCTAGTTCCGTGGGAGCTAGTGACTTGTCCCAAACCTAGAGTGGGGTTTGAAAGCCTAGGGGACGGGCTTTTGTTTTGTTATTGGTCTAGGGGACGGACCCGGTTTAAATGTAAAAACCGAAAAAAATATAACAAGTGTTGGTACCACACGGCATGAGTTGCATTGAGTTTGCATCGAGTCGCATGGCATATATGATTGTTATATAGAAGTATGTGTGTGATTGTGACTTATTGAGTATTGGAATGTGATATGAATTGTGTGGATACTTGAGTGATACTTGTTGATGAATATTGAAGTGTGAGATTATTTATTATTTGTGTTTATATGTTTCACAATAATCATTATCTTATAATTTCAATATTGATGTGAATTCTCACCCTTCTGTTGGAATGATGTTTTATACGACATCGCTCAGGTACCGAGGAGTAGACTTGCTCGTAGCGCGAGGTAGCCGCTGATGCAGCTGTTTAGTGTCTTTATTTTTGTTGGTTCGAGTCGTGCTCTGATCATGTAACACTGGGATCGTTTGGTTTATGATTTAGACATACACTATATACTCTACTAATACTTTATGCTTTATGATTTCTTGATCTGTATGAAGTTGGCTTTTATGCCCAAGTTTCATTTATTAATATGATGAGCATGAAACTCTCTTTAAGTCTATTATGATTATTTGAAATCCGCTGCTACATGCTAAGAGAAGTTTTTGAAAAGCATGAAATCACTTAAGTGTTAATGAGCATGACAGGTGTTGTATGATGTTTTATGATTATGTGTGACACCCTTACGTGAATGGCACGATTATCTACTCTGATTTATTATATGTTTTCCGCGGGGATTAGAAGGGTGTTACAAACGTCGTATACATTCATAGGATGGATATGTCCCCATCACAGTCTCCTTGGCCTTTCAAGCTAAGCCGGAGACAATTCCCCGTCATTGTCTCGTACGCGATGACGATTAACAAATCATAGGGTCAGTCATTGGATTGGGTGGGGCTTTATATTCCTCAAGACGTTTTTACTCATGGCCATATTTATGTCGCACTTTCAAGGGTTACAAGCAAAAAAGGTATCAAAGTATTGATACACGATGAAAACAACAACGCTAAAACATGTACATCCAATGTTGTTTACAAGGAGGTTTTCAACAATGTTTAGTTATACGAAGTTAACTCCGTATGTAACCTTATAAGAAAAGTTTAACATTGTTATTTAGGTGTCAGGTATTTTGTTATACTTTGTGGGATATCTGTAGGTTTTTTTGTTTAAGTTCCAACCGATTAATGTATTATCACCTTCTGTAGATACAGTAAACAATTACATTAATTGCAGGCATACCATTTTTTCACGTCTGTGTAAAACTATAAAACAGAAACATACATTAATCTATAAAGCATAAAAACAACCCGACACAAATTTTTAATATCAAGTGCAAGCTTACCCGTCTCATATCTTATACACATGACAGCCTTTGTTTTCATCAGTTGCATCCAAACGGAAGCGTATTCGGTCTCTGCCTTTGAAATTGTTTGACACGCATAATGCATCCCATTCATATCCTAACTTGGTCTGGTATGCATCATCGATGTTCAGTATCGACAACATTTTGCAATGTCCGTTGTCGCCATAAAGCAGCAGATCTTCGTAACCGAATTTTTGGAGAACACCCGCAAATTCAGGCTGTAGCTTCTGAATGTATATAACAGATGACCCAATTTATCAGCTATTCAACTAATTTTCAACTATATCAGAACTGGCTAAAACATAAAAATTAATACTCAACTAATTTCGGTGAAATCTCGCTCAATGGTGGGAGCACGACGTCAAATGCATATATCGATTCGTTATACAGATACCTACTATGGAATGTGGGTAATTCCTCTTTCGAAAGAATCTCTTTAAACTCACATATCCCGAAGTTATTGTCCCCGTAATAGCCAAACCAAACAACAACGTTAGCTGGTAGTGAGTAGTAATCTTCAATACCCTTCCATCCACTGATTATAAGTGGTTGAACATCCCTATTGTTATATACTAAGGTATGATGAATACCTTGGTTGTTCAGTATTGTCCACGTTTTTTTTACTTCTCCACGGTACGTTTGAACAAATACAGGCTGGATCTCAGGAAAGGCCTACACACATAACTTTCTTATGATTTAGTTCATGAAATGAATATATAACACCTAATAATCAGTCAGCAACACAAAAAAAATCAAACGAATTATGTTTTCCAGACACATGGTTTTACTTACTTGGAATGATAACTTTTATATTACAACTGTGTCAATCACCTCTTTATGACCCAGAGGACCAACCCTTTCCATTGCAACTCTATGAAATGTTAAAATTAAGAGCTGGATGCAGGTAGTTTGCGCCTATTAGAACCAAGAAGTGGATGGTATTTATTGTTGTAACTAATGTCTCCACTACCCTATCCAAATCACATGTCAACAGTAACATTAATATTTTATATTTTCTCCTGCAGTGCCCATGTGAAGTGAGGGAATAATGTGGTCCTTCGAAAGTAATTTCACTTGCTTTACACCTGTGCTGTATTTGTGTACTAAATGTGTGGTCTATCAAGCATTCATTATTTAGCTATTGTCCACGTTGGTTTCGTGTTTTTCCAATTCTGTTTTAAATTCATTACAGAAACACTTCTAATAAAAACATGAACCATATTATTTTTCACCACTTTATAAACCGTTGAATGAAGACAGGAACAACAACATGATAACTTACTCCATACCAGAAGCATTTAGAATTTTAACATTGCATCAGTCATTTAGAATATGTTTACAAACCATGACAGCAGAAACTCAAAACATAAGATGCTACATATGCTTCATATATAAACTTCCAAAAGTTACAAAGTTTGGTCCTACAGCCACAAGTATTACAGTTCTTAACAAATCCACATCAAAACTACACCACCAAAACCTTTAAACTAAACCTAATTTCCACGTTTCTTGAACCACACAGGGGCACATTTCAACACCATTGTATCTTCATTTTCCATACACCACTGTCAATAGCTTTCACCGTCTCACATTTCCACGCTTCACAGACACCAATATTTCACTAGCTGGCGGGTATCTGATGCAGAACTCCAACACATCTCCATCCTGGATGTCTCGGTCTTTCACAAAGTCGTACCATCCACCGAGAAGATACTTCTCCATTTGTCCACGCCTCTTTTTTAATTCATAGTAGTAAGCGCATGACCTATCTGTATCATATAGGTTGGTAGAGTCCTGTCGTTTGCGCAGGCACCTCTTGATCACGACCCGCGGTATTTGCTGTACAACCGATAAGCAAACACATATAACATCAATTCATGCATGAAATCATTATATGATAACAAACATAAAATATATATTGCTTACATATATATTCGAACGCAACGCCTTCGCATCTTTCACTACCCGGACCCAATTTTCTTCAGACTCTTCACAGTAAACGGATGTAACCTCCCTGCATTTAAGAAAAAACCATAACAATATCACAATACCTCCATATGAACCAAAACGTATTGTACCTGCACCAATATATCAGTTACAGGGAAGTGGCCATCCTAAATACTCACCCATCGCTATCAGACAATATACAAATATAGTCTGGCTCTGTTTTAACTTCCACAAAGCCAACCCCAACCTTGCTTTTCCCCTTAACGTCTTTCCCGACTGCCACGACTTTAGCTTTACCCTTACCCTTCGAACCGTGATCATCAACACCGTGAATAACTATGCCCTTCTGTTTCTTCATCCCTTCATTGGCCAACTCTGTACTGTAGAAACAATATAACAAATACACATTATTCCTGCATTCTAACTACAATCCGTATGCATGCAATCGGAGAATAATAACTTAAAATTAGATCTTTAACGTTCACACCTATCCAATACATATATCGTTTCACCATTGACAACTGTTAAATTGTAATTCATAGTGTGTCGAAACTAGCATGTGTCGAATTGTCTAGGAGTGTCGAATTGTTTCGACAGATTTGATTAGATTGGATTTGATAAGATTTGATATGATTTAGATTAGATTTGATATTTTGGGCTTTTAGAGTTTTGGGCCTTTGTAAATCTAAATCTATATAAAGGGAGTATCCCTTGCATTGTAACAATAACAATTATATTCACAGTTTGCGGGTAGCAAGTGAAAGTGCAATAGATTCAAAATCCCACAGTTCGTGGGTAACAACTTTTCTCCAAATATTTCTCTTCTCTCCCTCTTTTCTTTCTTGCTGTTATTGTTATTCTTCTTTCTTTGTTCATCATTGCCATTACGTATTATTGTGGGTTTATGTACAATCTTGAGATCAAGATTGAAGCGGAATCATCATAGGGTGTGGTGAATTTCCAACATCTGGTATCTAGAGCTCCGGTTGCAATTCAAGGAAGGAAGAACGTGATGGCGATGAATCATCCGAATGGGCATTTTCCGGCGAGTCTTCCAATTCTCAAGAAAGATAATTATGAGAATTGGTGCAAGCAGATCAAGGTGGTTTTCTGTTATCAAGATCTTTGGGATCTTGTGAAGGAAGGAGTAACACCGCTTGGGGAGAACGCGACGGATCAAGAAAAGGCTGCACTCAAAGAATTGAAGAAGAAAGATTATAAAGCGCTGTTTATAATCCATCAATGTGTTGATCCTGACAACTTTGAAAAAGTTAGCGATGCAGAATCAGCAAAGGAAGCATGGGAGATTCTTGAAAAGTCGTTTGGAGGCGCAGAGAAGGTGAAAGAGGTGAGGTTACAAACTCACAAGAGAACCTATGAGTTGCTTTAGATGGAAGACAACGAAAGTATTAAAAATTTCTTCACAAGAGTTACAAAACTTGTGAATCAAATCAAAGTATGTGGAGAAACGCTGACGACGAAAGCAGTTGTCTCAAAGATTTTGAGATCGTTGGCTCCTAAGTTCGACCACGTGGTAGTAGCCATAGAAGAGTCGAAACACTTGTCAGTATTGATGAAGGAAGAGCTTCAAGGGACACTTGAGTCTCATGAACAAAGGATGGCTGAAAGAGCTGCAGCAAAGTCGAAGAGCGATATGGCTTTGCAGGCGCAGTCAGAAAAGGAAAGGAAAGGCAAAGAAAACGTGAATGGCAACAAAGATAGAGAAGGCAGTAATTCGACTCAGAAGAAACCTTAGAACCAAGGCAACCAAAGAGGTGGTGCTGCAGGTAGAGGAAGAGGTGGTGGTCGAAAGCCAGACAAAAGTCACATTCAATGTTTCAATTGTCAGAAGTATGGCCATTATGTTAGTAAATGTCCAGAAAAGAAGAAAAATCAAGAAACTGATGCAAATCTGGCGAAGCATGAAGAAGAAGAGACGTTGCTGATGGTCACAACAAAAGATGAAGAAAGATTCCAAGATCAGTGGTACTTGGACTCAGGATGCTCATCACACATGACTGGGAGGAAAGATTGGTTTGTCAACATGAAGCCCTCGTCGAAGAACACGGTGAAGTTTGCAAATGACAACACTCTAGCAGCTGAAGGTGTTGGTGATGTTCTGATTATGAGGAAAGATGGAAAAAGGTCAACAATCTCCAATGTGTTGTACATTCCAGGCATGAAGAGTAATTTGCTCAGTATAGGGCAGCTAGTCGAAAAGAACTACAAGGTAGTTGTCGAAGACAAGATGATGAGAGTTCTCGACGCAGGTGGTAGGTTGATCTTGAAGGCTCCAATGTCTCAGAATAGGACCTTCAAGATTGAACTCAATGTGATGGAGCACAAGTGTCTAGTAACAGCAGCCAGCAGAGATGAGTGGTTATGGCACTTTCGACTAGGCCATCTCAACTTCAATGACATCAGGGAGCTGAAGAGAAGAAATATGGTGTTAGGATTACCAAAAATCGACATTCCTAGTGAAGTCTGTGAAGAGTGTGTTCAGTCGAAACAACACAAGAATAGCTTCAGCAAGGATGCAGGAAGGAAGTCGAAGGCAATTCTTGAAGTCATATACTCTGATGTATGTGGTCCAATCCAGGTGGATTCGATTGGTGGCAACAGATATTTTGTCACGTTTATAGATGACTTCAGTCGAAAGTTATGGACTTATCTCATCAAGAAGAAAAGTGATGTGTTTGAGGTATTTGTCAGATTCAAATCCATGGTCGAAAGATAGAGTGGTCGAAGGTTGAAAACTCTAAGGACAGATGGTGGTGGAGAATATGCGTCGAAAGAGTTCGAGGCATTGTGTTGAAAAGAAGGGATTGTGCATGAGGTGGTGCCACCCAACACTCCACAGCAGAATGGGATTACAGAATACAAGAACAGAACCATCATGAACATGGTAAGAAGTATGTTGAATGGAAAGCATCTATCCAAAGAATTATGGGGAGAAGCAGTTTCGACATCAACATATCTTTTGAACAGATGTCCGACGAAGAAGCTTGAAGGAATCACACCAGAAGAATGTTGGTCTGGTGTCAAGCCAAGCCTCAGTCACTTAAAGGTGTTTGGATCTATATCATATAGACATGTGCCAGATCAGTTGAGAAGGAAACTTGATGACAAGTCGAATCAGATGATCTTGATAGGATATCATTCGATTGAAGGTTACAAGCTGTTCGACCCAGTGAATAAGGAGGTAGTGATCAGCAGGGACGTGATCATAGATGAGCTTAAAGAATGGGATTGGAAAGAGAAAGCCAAGAAGGATTCGGTGAGAATCTCTTGTGAAGAACCAGTCACTGAAGTCGAAAGAGAAGTTCGACAGGAACCAGTTGCAGATGAAGCAGGTTCAAGCAGACCTCGACGAACAAGACACATGCCTGCAAGGTTGCAAGAATGTGTAATTACATCAAATGATATGGTCGATGAAGAGGGTGAGCTGGTACATTATGCTTTCTACGCAGATGTCGAACCAGTCAATGCAGCTGAGGCATTGAAAGATTTGAAGTGGGTGAAAGCAATGAATGAAGAGTTAGAGTTCATCGATGTCAATAATACATGGTCACTTGTCGAATTTCCTCAAGGCAAGAAGGCAATTGATGTGAAGTGGGTTTACAAGGTGAAGTTAAATCCTAGAGGGGAAGTAACTCGACACAAGGCGAGACTTGTGGCGAAAGGATTTCTTCAGAAGGAAGGAATCGACTTTGATGAAGTGTTCGCACCTGTTGCTAGAATCGAAACAATCAGGCTGGTTGTTGGTCTAGCAAATATGAACAATTGGCACACATGTCAGATGGACGTGAAGTGTGCATTCCTTAATGGTCCCCTAGACGAAGAAGTTTATGTCGCACAACCAGCTGGGTATGTGAAACGAGGCGAAGAAGGAAAGGTGTACAGGCTGCATAAAGCCCTGTATGGACTTAAGCAAGCTCCAAGAGCTTGGAATAAGAAAATCGACAGTTTCTTAAGGGAAAAGGAATTTGTGAAGTGTACGACAGAGCATGGGGTATATGTAAGAAGAAGCAATGGTGAATTGCTTATACTATGTCTCTATGTCGATGATTTATTGATAGCAGGAAGTTGCAAGAAGGAGATCGAAGATTTCAAACATGACCTGAGTGAAGAGTTTGAAATGTCAGACTTGGGAAATCTCTCATATTTCCTTGGCATCGAATTCTACAAGACTAGTAGAGGTTTGATGATGCACCAACGAAGATATGCAGGCGAAATACTCAAGAGATTTGAGATGCAAGATTGCAACTCAACTTTGACTCCAGCTGAGACCAGACTGCAACTGTCGAAGGATCCAAACAAAGATGATGTCGACCCAACCCAATACAGAAGACTTATTGGGTCACTTAGATACCTTTGTCACACAAGGCCTGACTTAGCATACAGTGTTGGTATGGTAAGTAGATTCATGCAGAAGCCAAAGGTATCACACCTAACAGCGACGAAGAGGATACTTAGGTATCTGAAAGGGACTCTCGACTATGGCATTTTATTTCCTGCAGCTGATGAAGGGAAAGAATACAAGTTAATGGGATACACAGACTCTAGCTGGTGTAGTGATGCAGACGATAGAAAATCCACAACTGGATATGTGTTTATGTTAGGTGGTGCACCAGTTGCTTGGAGTTCGAGAAAGAAGCCAGTAGTGTCATTGTTATCATGCGAAGCAGAATATATAGCTGCTTCTCTTTGTGCATGTCAAGCAACCTGGATGGTGAACTTGGTCGAAGAGATTACAGGGAAGAATCATGGAGCAATTACCATGAAGATCGACAGCATGCCAGCTATCAATTTGGCGCAGAATCCAATAGCACACGGTCGAAGCAAGCACATCGAAATAAGGTTCCATTATCTTCGAGAGCAGGTAGCAGAAGGGAAGATGAATTTGGAACACTGCAGAACTGAGAATCAGATTGCAGATATCATGACGAAGGGAGTGCAGGTCAAAGCCTTCAGAAGACTAAGATCGATGATGAATGTAGATAGTTTAGACATAATGAATTAGGTGGTGTGTTAAATTGTAATTCGTAGTGTGTCGAAACTAACATGTGTCGAATTGTCTAGGAGTGTCGAATTGTTTCGACAGATTTGATTAGATTGGATTTAATAAGATTTGATATGATTTAGATTAGATTTGATATTTTGGGCTTTTAGAGTTTTGGGCCTTTATAAATCTAAATCTATATAAAGGGAGTATCCCTTGCATTGTAACAATAACAATTGTATTCACAGTTTGCAGGTAGCAAGTGAAAGTGCAATAGATTCAAAATCCCACAGTTCGTGGGTAACAACTTTTCTCCAAATATTTCTCTTCTCTCTCTCTCTTTTCTTTCTTGCTGTTATTGTTCTTCTTCTTTCTTTGTTCATCATTGCCATTACGTATTGTTGTGGGTTTGTGTACAATCTTGAGATCAAGATTGAAGCGGAATCATCATAGGGTGTGGTGAATTTCCAACAACAACTACTGATCCAAGTCTTACCGTGATATGTGTTCCGCTTTCGTGTTGGGAGAGACGAAATGAGCTTCCATGGTGTCTTTCGCAGCCTGCTTCATCGTGAAAGACTTTGTCGAAATGCCATCGTCGCTTTGCCTGTAAGATTTGAAGTGGGCAACCATTGTGTCTTTCACCAGCTGCTTCATCTTCTTTGCATGCGTGAGACGGTTGGTTTCCATTTGCAGGGGTGAAGACGGTGAAAGTATTGGGAATGAAGGGTTCATGTAACCTGATAAACGTTTTTTTCTTTTATTTAAAATAAAAGTTTTAAATATAAACGTTTTATAAACGTTTTTTTGTTTTTTGTTTTTTTTTTACTTTTTTTTTCATTTTATTTCTATTACTCTTTTTTTAATTTATAGTAAATTTTTTTTTCTCTTCTGCAATTTTTAATTTTTTTTAACAGCCTCATATACCTAACATCTTTATCTTCATAATTTAAAATTTTTTTCTGTCTAAACTTTTGTGATTTATCAATATTTCATATTACATTTTTTTATTAACACAATTCTTTAAAAGTTGTGAATTTATATTTTTCCCTGTCAAAATGTATTGGTCCAATTTAGAAGGTCTGCAGCGGAACCCGTGCGGACGCACGGGTATCCCACTAGTTAAAGAGAAACATATTGTGAGATTTGGATCAAACTCTAGTTTTAAGCATGAGGTCGAAGTTCGTTCGCATGCTGCTGTCGAAGTGTTATACTGTCGAAATTATACATGTTGTAGTCGAAGGTTGTTCTAACATGTATTAGTTAATATTGTTAGGGTTGTTAGCATATTGAATTGGGCCTTGTGTTAAGGATCCAATTGTTTAAGTTAGCTTGTACCCTAAGTTAGCTTGTAATGGGTATTTTGTTAAAAGCCCATTAGTTTAGTGTGCTAGGTTTTATTATAAATAGCATGCTAGTCTCTCATTCTAGAGTGTGACAAAACCTAGAAAGAGTGAGAGTGGTTAGTTTGTTATTCTTGTATACTTGTAATCCTTGTTTTAAGGAGAAAGGAAAGAATAACAGTTTTATAACCAATCCTTGTTGTTTTTTACTCTTGTTTTCTTTGTTAACCCTAACCCTTGTGGGTTTCTTGACTGATCAAGGAACCAATTATACTTTGTTTCTAAGGTATCCGATTCACAACAAATTGGTGCGGTGAGCGTGGAGAAGATGCCTTCAACAAAGTATGAGATCGAGAAGTTCACCGGAGTGAACGACCTCGGTCTGTGGCGCTTGAAGATGAAAGCCCTACTGGTTCAACAGGGTTGTTTGGAAGCGTTGAAGGGAATGGCAGCCATGGATGCTGCGTCAACGGAAAAAGAAAAGACTGCCATGATCGAGAAAGCACACAGCGCAATATTGTTGAGCCTTGGTGATAAGATTCTTCGAAAGGTATCAAAGGAGACGACGACATCAGGGTTATGGGTGAAGCTTGAAAGCTTATACATGACAAAATCTTTGGTGAATCGACTCTACCTGAAACAAGCCTTGTATTCGTTCAAGATGAGTGAAGACAAAGTTTTGGCTGAGCAGTTGGATATGTTCAACAAGCTGATTCTTGATCTTGAAAATATCGATGTGAAGATCGATGACGAAGATCAAGCACTATTGTTGTTGTGCGCTTTGCCTAGAACACATGCTCACTTCAAAGAAACTCTCTTGTATGGAAGGGAGTCCCTGACCTTTAAAGAAGTTCAATCAGCCTTGTACTCTAAGGACCTGAACGAACGAAAGGAGCATAAACCTTTGACGGTTGGTGAAGGTTTGGCAGTTAAGGGAAAATTCTTGCGAAAGGATGGTAGGTTCGACAAGAAGAAAGGTAAAAGTCAGCAGAAGTCTTCTAGCAGCGAAACATCTGGTTTTCGATGTTATCACTGTAAGAAGGA
Organism: Lathyrus tuberosus; assembly: GCA_022829125.1. Lineage (NCBI taxonomy): Eukaryota > Viridiplantae > Streptophyta > Magnoliopsida > Fabales > Fabaceae > Lathyrus > Lathyrus tuberosus. Next base: position 2,202,997 of record JALAZF010000656.1, on the reverse strand, counting down.
GGGTCACACAAGAAAGGTGTGCCCTGAACGCCTGAAAGATCATGGAGGTAAGGATAATGGCAACGCAGCCATTGTTCAAGATGACTTCGACTCATCTGATGTTCTTGTAGTTTTAAGCGGCGACTCAAGAAAAGAGTGGATTATGGATTCAGGATGCACTTGGCACATGACTCCAAACAGAGAATTGTTTGAAGAGCTATGTGATCAAGATGGTGGATCGGTGCTGCTGGGAAACAACAAATCCTGCAAAATTGCAGGTATTTGATCTTTGAGATTCAAGCTCCATGATGAGTCAATAAGGTTATTGACTGAAGTCAGGTATGTACCTGACTTAAAGAGAAATTTAATTTCTCTTGGTGAATTCGACAGGAAGGGATACGTTTTCCAAGGAGAGAAAAGTATCCTAAGAGTCATGAAGGGGTTGAAGGAAGTCTTGAGAGGCGTGAAGAAACAAGGCTTGTATACCCTTGAGGATGAGGTTGCAAGTGGTTCGACAAATACTGTATCCACGAAACCTGCGTCGAAGACATATTTATGGCACATGAGATTGGGCCATGTCAGCGAAAGAGGCCTAGTCGAATTGGGGAAGCAGAACCTGCTAAGTGGTGACAAAGTCGAAACATTGGAGTTTTGTGAATCTTGTAAATCCTGTAGGGCGAAGTTCAACAAAGGCAAGCAAAGAACACATGGATCCCTTGATTACATTCATGCTGATCTTTGGGGGCCTGCAAGGAATCCTTCACACTCAGGTGCAAGGTATTTTCTATCCATTGTTGATGACTATTCCAGAAAGCTATGGGTATTCATTCAGAAGACGAAGGATGAAACTTTTGAGAATTTTAAAAGTTGGAAGATTCTGGTCGAAACTCAAACTGGCAAAAAGGCTAAGAGGTTAAGAACCGACAATGGCCTTGAGTTCTGCAACAAAGCGTTCGACAGTTACTGTGTTGAGTCTGGGATTGCAAGGCATAAGACTGTAGCAGGTACTCCTCAACATAATGGCTTAGCTGAGAGATTCAATCGAACAATCCTTGAAAGGGTTAGATGCATGTTGGTTAGTGCTGGATTGAAGAAGGTGTTTTGGGCTGAAGCTGTTTCGACAGCTGCATATCTGATAAATAGATGTCCTTCGACTGCATTAGATATGAAAACACCTGAAGAAGTTTGGTCGGGAAATCCACCTAGTCTTGACAGACTGAGAGTATTTGGCTGTGTGGCCTATGCTCACATTAGGCAAGACAAGGTCGAACCTAGAGCTCTGAAGTGAATGTTCATGGGATACCCTGAAGGAGTCAAAGCTTATAGGTTATGGTGCCTAGAGCCAGGTCACAGGAGGTGTATCACCAGTCGAGATGTCGTTTTCAATGAAGCTGAGATGGCTTTCAAGAAAATTGATGTTGCTGGCGAAGAGCTGGAACAGGGAGAGATTCCTGTTGAGGTGGAGCATGTTGATGCTGAAGTGCGTACCCTAGATGAAGTCGAAGACGAAACAGAAGATGTTGTCGAAGATGAGGAAACTGATAATGACTACCTGTTAGCAAGAGACGGGTCGAGAAGAGTCATCAAGCCACCTCAGAGACTTGGGTATGCAAATCTTATAACTTATGCCTTAATCTCTGCAAGTGAGGTTCTCGACGAAGAACCTAGAGACTATAAGGAAGTTATGAGGAGTCGAAAGAAGACTGAATGGCTGAAAGCCATGGATGATGAGATGAAATCTCTTCATGACAACGACACATGGAAACTGATCAAGAAACCTGCTGGAGCCAGGTTAGTCAGCTATAAATGGATTTTCAAAGTCAAGGAAGGAATCGAAGAAGTGGCGTCGAAAAGATACAAGGCAAGGTTGGTTGCTAGGGGGTTCACTCAGAAAGAAGGTGTCGATTTCAATGATGTGTTCTCGCCTGTTGTAAAGCATAGATCCATTCGAATGTTGTTAGCCATGGTGGCACAGTTCGATCTTGAACTGGAACAGATGGATGTGAAGACTGCGTTCTTGTATGGTGATCTAGATGAAATAATCCTGATGAGGCAACCTGAAGGGTATGTCGAAAAGGGGAAGGAAGATTATGTGTGCAAGCTGAAGAGATCTTTATATGGACTGAAACAATCTCCTCGACAGTGGAATAGGAGATTCGACAAGTTCATGGCACGCATAAGTTTCATCAGAAGTCAGTTCGACCACTGTGTTTACTTTAGATTTCGACCTGGTAATTCATTTATTATTTTGTTGCTTTGTGTGGATGATATTCTAATAGCAAGCAACAATGTCGAAGAGGTAAGGAGGGTGAAGGCTGAACTCAGTAAGGAGTTCGAAATGAAGGATCTGGGAGCTGCGTCCAGGATTCTTGGGATTGACATCCGAAGAGATAGAAAGCAGTCGAAATTATGCTTATCTCAAGAGGCATACCTACGGAAGATTCTCGAAAAGTATGGTATGTCGAATTCAAAGCATGTTGTAACTCCGACAAACCCTCAATTCAAGCTGAGTATAGATCAGTGTCCCAGTACTGATGTCGAAAGAACTTATATGAATAGCATTCCATATGCTAATATAGTTGGTTCTTTAATGTATGTTATGGTCTGTACTAGACCCGGCATAGCATATGCAGTAAGTCTTGTAAGCAGGTACATGGCGAATCCTGGAAAGGCTCACTGGCAAGCATTGAAGTGGATTTTAAGGTACATAAATGGGTCTCTGAATAGAGTCCTAATTTATGGTAGAGCCTTGGGTGATGATAGTAAAACAGCAGTTGAAGGATATGTCGACTTTGATTATGCAGGTTGTATGGATACCAGAAAATCTATTTCTGGATATGTGTTCACTATGTTTGGGACAGCAATCAGTTGGAAAGCAACACTTCAGAAGGTGGTTGCCTTATCAACCACTGAAGCGGAATATATTGCCTTAACTGAAGCTGTGAAAGAAGCAGTGTGGCTTGAAGGTTTTGCAAAGGAGCTGAAACTTCAAGGTCCAGTTATCACTGTTAAATGTGATAGTCAAAGTGCAATACACCTATCGAAGAACTCAGCCTATCATGAGCGAACCAAGCACATTGATGTGAGGTTGCATTTCGTCAGAGGGGTAATCGAGCGTGGAGAAGTCCAAGTGCTGAAGGTTTCGACAGATCATAATGCTGTTGATATGATCACCAAGACATTGCCAAGTTGCAAGTTTTTCCACTGTATGCAGTTGATAAAGCTGCATGAAGAAAACTAGTTCGCTTTTCTTGTTAGAGTTAGATCCAAGGTGGAGATTTGTGAGATTTGGATCAAACTCTAGTTTTAAGCATGAGGTCGAAGTCCGTTCGCATGCTGTTGTCGAAGTGTTATACTGTCGAAATTATACATGTTGTAGTCGAAGGTTGTTCTAACATGTATTAGTTAATATTGCTAGGGTTGTTAGCATATTGAATTGGGCCTTGTGTTAAGGATCCAATTGTTTAAGTTAGCTTGTACCCTAAGTTAGCTTGTAATGGGTATTTTGTTAAAAGCCCATTAGTTTAGTGTGCTAGGTTTTATTATAAATAGCATGCTAGTCTCTCATTCTAGAGTGTGACAAAACCTAGAAAGAGTGAGAGTGGTTAGTTTGTTATTCTTGTATACTTGTAATCCTTGTTTTAAGGAGAAAGGAAAGAATAACAGTTTTATAACCAATCGTTGTTGTTTTTTACTCTTGTTTTCTTTGTTAACCCTAACCCTTGTGGGTTTCTTGACTGATCAAGAAACCAATTATACTTTGTTTCTAAGATATCCGATTCACAACACATATGATATGAGCTTAACTTATACTGATCACAGCATAAACATCTCTGCACATGTGACCCTTTTGCTTTTTGAAATAACAATTAAAACTGAGAAACACGAGTAACTGATTGTTTTATACATAGAGATCAACCAAAACATGATTATAGAAGAAAAAAATGGTGAGAATAGGTGAAATAAATAAATAAAAATAAAATCTATTTTGAGTATAAATAATAAAGTTTTGAAATTATTATGCAGCAGCAAGTTTAACCTTTCATATGTGAAATATATATAATCTTACCAAAAACTAATTGAAAAATAAATATTTGTGATTAGCTAGTAGGACTGTGTGCATGCGAGTTTTTGGTCCAAGACCTTTTTTTTCCTTCATTATTTTATAATGTATTAATTTAAATAAATTGTAAATGGTTAATATTTAGTAAAAGATTAAACGATGAATATTAATATAAATTTATAGTATAAAGTTAAAAAAAATTAATACGATATATAAGTTTTATAATAATCATAATAATGATGATGATAATAATAATAAAGTTTATTTTCTTCAAATAATAATAATAATAATAATAATAATAATAATAATAATTCTGAATTTCACCGTATGAGTGTTAGCTCAGTTGGTTAGTTGTTTTAAACCACAAACTGAATTTAAACAAAAAAATTTTGAATTTCACTTTGACATCTCCTCTGGCGATTCATCTGACAATTTCCGATCACCCCTTGTCATTTTTCGGCGAGAGCGTGTCCAAGTGATTAAGAGCTGGTTGCTGGTAAAGAACCATACCGGAATGGTTTAAACTCCTTGTTTTAAAACAAGGGACCTACTGGTACAGTTTGATACCTGGTTTTCTGGTGAACATGGGTTGAGGGAGAGGGAGACCGAAGAGAAACAAGGTGCCATCTCCAACGATTTTGACCACACTTTTATAAAATAGTACTAGGAAGGATGAATCAGAAAGAGGATCTACTGTAGGTACTGAATCCAACCCAGTGAAGAGTTGTGATGTGAGGAAGGAAACCCCTGAAGTGAAATCCCCTGAAAACCTAGATGAAAATACAAGTGAACTTGCTGGAAAAACAAACAATGAAGAACCACCTCCGAAATTATGGGTGTACATCATTAGTGGGAATATAAGTCCTTCAAATGGAGTCCCCATTGAATCCATTGCTCCAAACTTGGTGGAAGGAGAAATTTAGGTGGATATTGATGAAGCTGATATTGAATCAGAGGTAAGATTTTGAGATACTTCTCTTATCATGTATGTAATAGGAAAAGACCTAAGTATGAATGCTATTAAACAATGCATGACTAGGTTCTGAAATTTTGTGAAATTTCCTGACTTATATTACCATGAAGAGGGTTACTTTATCATGAAGTTTAAGTATTTCCAGGATAAAGACTTAGTTGTGATGAGGGGTCCTTATACCATTCAGAACATGCCAATGGTATTGAAGGATTGGTCACTAAAATTTGATTTTAAAAGGGATATTGTGCGCACCCTCCCAGTTTAGGTTAAACTCCCCAATCTTCCTCTTCATTTATGGGGTGTGAGAAGTTTAGGGAAAATAGGAAGTGCTCTTGGTGTTCCCCTTTTTACTAATGAGTGTACTACGAACAAATTGAGAGTTTCTTATGCAAGAATCCTTGTGGAAATTGACATCACACAAAAGCAAAAAGATTACATTATGATAAAGGATAGTGAAGGTACTACGAGGAAGCAAATGATAGAGTATGAATGGAAGCCTAGTTTCTGTGAGATTTTCCAAAAAGTAGGTCACCAATGCAAGCCTAAAAACAAGAAGCAATGGCAGCCGAAGCAAACAACTGAGCACCAGAACAAGACAGAAACAAACCTGAAAGAAAAAGAGGAAGAGATAATGCCAAATTCTCATGAGGAACGTCCAGCTAAGGAAAATATGGAGGAAATAGACACAAGTCGGGAAAATGTTAGTAGCACGAGTAAATTCAAAGGAAAAGTTGTGGTGTGCCCTACCAATCATGACATCATCAACTGTCAAAATGGTTTTGAAGCCTTGAGAATTGGAGATTCTTAAAGGTCAAAGGGTGAGGTAACATGATGATCTCATGGAATGTAAGGGGAATAAATGATGCAAATAAGTGCCATGAGGTTATTTCCCGCCTCAAACATATGGACCCTGATATTTCTATTTTGATTGAAACTAGGATCAAGCCTTAGCATGTTGACAGAATAAGAAAGAAGTTTGGCAGAAACTGGAAATTTGCAGATAACTATTTGAATCACACAAATGGTAGGATATGGATCCTTTGGAAGGAGGATAGAATAAAAGTTACAGTTCACAATTCTAGTGACCAATTTATCCATTGTAATCTTTCTTTGCCCAATGGCACTTTGGAGACTTGGATAACTACAATCTATGCTTCCAATTTGCTTGAGCATAGGAAGAAACTGTGGCAGGACATAAGTAGTTTTCAAGGCAGTGTGGTTGGACCATAGTGCATTGTAGGGGATTTCAATAATGTTCTGCGAGCAAATGATAGAATTGAGGGAAAATTGGTCATGGAGCATGAATACAAAGATCTAATGGATATGATGGACCAAATGGATCTTTTTGAAAAGGAGAGTTGTGGTGATGTGTATACTTGGAGCAACAATCAAAGAGATAGCATGATATATTCCAGAATTGACAGAATTGTTGGGAATATGGATTGGCAGCAAAAGTATTTGAATCACAAGCTTACTATCATGAATCATGGGGTTTCTGACCATGCTTTACTTTGTTTGCAGACAAGTAGGATTAATAGACCTGCTAGAACTCCCTTCAAGTTCCAAAATGCCATTATTCAAAATGTTGGTTTCAAAGATGTTGTGAAGCAAAACTGGGACCAACCTCTCAATGGCAGACCAATGTATAGAGTGTGGAAAAAACTCTAAGATTGCAACCAGTCATCAGGAACTTGAGCAAGACTTTCTATGGGATCACAAATCAACTTAGACAAGCCAGACAAGAGCTCTCTTCTGCCCAAAATCACCTTATTAAAAACAAAATGAATGTTCAGGCTATTGACAAAGTTAAAGATTGCACAAATGAAGTTCGGAGGCTTAGTAACATAGAGGAGAGCATTATCAAACAAAAATCTAAAGTGGAGTGGTTGAAATTAGAAGATGGGACCAATTCCTATTTCCATGTTTCTCTCAAGGCTAGACAGAAGAATAACAAGATGGAAAATTTGGAAGATGAGAATGGCAACATCCTCATTCATCAAAGTGATATGGAGAATGAAATTGTGAATTACTATAAGAATCTTGTTGGTACTTCACACAATAATCTGGCAAGTATTAATATTGAAGCTATGAGAAAAGGTGCTCAACTGAATGCTATGCAGAGGGATCTCCTGATAGCTCATATTACTAATGAAGAAATTTTGATGAGTTTGAAAGGTTTAAAAGACAATTCTGCTCCTGGGTTGGATGGGTACAATGCTAAATTCTACAAGGTGACTTAGGACATTATCAAACATGATACTATTAGGGCCATAAAGGATTTCTTTGAGAGGGACATGATATACAAAGTTGTCAATTGCACAATTGTCATTCTGATTCCTAAGCACAACTCTGCCACCAGAATGAAGGACTTTAGGCCTATCTCTTGTTGCACAATTGTCTACAAGCTCATATCCAGGATCCTAACCAAAAGGTTGGGAACTATCATTAGCAGCTTAGTCAATAGCAGCCAAGCTGCTTTTGTCCCAGGTAAAAGAATTCATGACCATATCCTCACGGCTTATGATCTAATCAGAGGTTATTCTGCTAAGAATGGTGCTCCTAGATGCATGTTACAAATGGACCCCTAGAAAGCTTATGATACTATTGAATAGAGCTCTTTGGAAGCCATCCTAAAGGAGTTCAGCTTTCCTCATCAATTCATTCAACGGATCATGCTCACTGTCAAAACAGTTTCTCATAGATTTCAGAAAAATGGCTCTCTTTCTCAGTTGTTGGAATCTAAGAGAGGGCTAAGGCAAGGTGACCTATTGCCTCCCTTGATTTTTGTGCTTATCATGGAGTATCTTCATAGAGTGTTACAAAAGCTAAAGAAACAACCTAACTTTAATTTTCACTCAAAGTGCGAGAAGATGGCTATTATTAACTTGAGATTTGTAGATGATTTGCTGCTCTTCTCTAGGGGAGATCCAAAACCAGTGGAAATGTTTATGGATAAATTTAACCCGCTTTCAAAGTCTACTGGTTTGAAGATAAATCCTGCAAAATGTAGGGTGTTTTTTGGGGAATGTAGAAGAGGGGGACAATTCCAGAATCAAGGAGATTACCACTTTTGAAGAAGGTCAGCTTCCATTTCGATACCTTGGTATTCCCTTGACTAGCAAAAAGCTCAACATCAACCACAACATGCCATTGGTTGATAAGATTCTAGCTAGAATTCATCATTGGAGCTCGAGGCTTCTATCCTTTGCAGGAAGGAATCAATTGATCAACATTGTCATCTTTTCCATGAGCAACTTATGGCTCCAATGTATGCCATTGCCCAAAAAAGTAATTGCTAAGATTGATGCTGCTTGTAGATCTTTCTTTTGGTATGGAACTGATACCATCACCATAAAATCACCTATTGTGTGGAAAAAGTTTGATCTCCTAAGAAGAAAGGTGTTCTAAACATCATCAACATCACAAACCGGAATACTGCTTGTTTGGCTAAGCTGTTATGGAATCTCTGCACCAAAGCAGATAACATGTGGATCAAATGGATCCACTGCTATTATGTTAAGAAGCTAGAAATTCTAACTATGGACATAAAAGCAAATACATCATGGATATTAAAAGCCATATTGAAAACTAGGTCCATGGTTCTAAATACAAATGCTTGGAATTCCTGTATGCAGGGTGGAAGATATAGCACCAGAAAAATATATGACAGTTTGAATATTTCTCCTAAGGTTCAATGGCGGAAAATGTTCTTCAACAACCCTGTGAGGCCTCGAGCTCTCAACACCCTTTGGTTGGCTTATCATTCTCGTATGTCTATGAAAGACAGACTGAAGAAATTTGGCATGATAAATGAAGATACATGTTGTTTCTGCAAAGAGAAAGAGAGCCTAAGTCACATCTTCTTCAAATGCAAGTATACAGAATCAAATTGGAAGTCTATTTTGGATTGGTTGCAAATTGCTCACACACCAGGATATTGGAATGAAGAATTGGATTGGATGTTGAAGAAAAGTAACTTGAAGAACCCAAGGAGCAACATTCTCAAATGTGCTTTTGCTGAAACTATTTATAAATTATGGAATTTCAGAAATGACATATTTTTTGGCAAAGATCCCAACATGAGCAGGGTGTGTCCTCATATCATAGAAACTGTTGTTAACCGTTGTTGGATGCGACATAATCTTAGAAGTTCCATAGGCCGGTTGCTTATGCCTTAAGTTCACTGGTTTGTTGCTTTTGGTCTTTGTGTCCTTAGACCTAGATGGATCTCCTCTTTGAGATCCCTTGTGTAATTGGTGTTTTTTTTTGGTGTGATAAAGTTTCTGTTCTTTAAATAATAATAATAATAATAGTAATAATTGAAATTCTGGTACATGTGCAGAATTCAGATGTCGTATAACATGCCATTCGACATCTGGTCTGACATGAACACAAATGGCAAGGTATATAACAATTATCACGGTACTGAAAAAATAAAAGCAGAATACACAGAATTGTTAACCCAGTTTGGTCTAACACACCTACTCTGGGGGCTACCAAGCCAGGGATGAAGTCCACTATCTGCAGTATCAATTCAAAGCTAAACTCTCCGTTTACAGCTTATCACTTAATCACTACCCAATGACCCTTCTACCTTGATCCTTTCTAGATATGAGAAACTCTTCTCACTCCCAATCATCGCAATGATGTCTAGCAGTCAGCTCTCCACCACTTAGAGTTACTTAAAAGTGTCCTCCAAGAACAATACTCCTCTTACTTAACAGCTTTGAGGATCACAATAACACACTGTCCAACTCACATGTCGAGCGGTACAGGAACCAACCCTAATACTAGAACTTTTACATCTTTGGTTTAGTTTTTAATTCTAGGTTACAAGCATCTATATATAACCTATTCCCAACTGGATTTGGGCCTCCAAAAACGCAGCAAATAAGCTGCTACAGCTCAGCAGAAACTTCTGCTACAAAATAGGACTTCAATCTTTATCTTCCTAAAATATCTCCATATTTAGAAAGTGTATATTTTCCAATATTCTTCTCAATATGAATCTTCAAACCTTTTAATTCAGCGCCACATAGAATTTGCATAATATTCCCTGAATATTCTGCATCTGTTAAGACATAACAAAATCTTTTAATTCACTTCAGTTCTGGCGCGATGTCGAATGGACCTGCATAAGACATCTTGATACGACATGTTGTTCCATATGTTGAAACCACTTCAACTCAACATGTTCCATTGCACCATAGGACTTCTTACTCAACCTGTTCTTCTTTAGCAAGATAAAACATCCTATCTAACACATTGCTGTTAATATTTGTTTTACAAAATTAATGCCAACTCCAAAAATAAAGAACTAACAATAATAATAATAATAATCCTGGTGATTTGATGACGGAGCGGGGACGAGGGCGGCCAAAATCTACGGTGCCACCGCCTCCGGTGAATCAACCACTACGAGAGTCTCAACCGAAAGAGGAGAGTATCCTTACTGAAGGCAGTGAGATTGAGCAAGATCAAGGAGGTAGCAGCAGAAGCGATGCGAGAGAAACCCTAATTGAAAGTGTGAAGATCTCAAAGGAGGAAATTGAGAAGATGACAATGGAAGAGCGGAAAATGTGGATTAATGTTCTGAGTGATAAGCGGAACCCTGCTAAAGGTCTTTCAATGGAGTATGTAGCCTCAAAGATTGTCAATGGAACATTGGAAATTGAAATCGAACAGGACGACATTGAATTGGAGATGCGATTTTGGGATAATGTTCTGATTCTATATGTAATGGGAGAAGATCTAAGCATGAACACGGTGAAGAATTTTATGCAAAAGAATTGGAATTTTGTGAAGATGCCAGATCTGTATTACCATAATGAAGGGTATTTCTTGCTTCGATTCAATTCTCATGAAGAGAGAGACGCGGTAATGATGAAGATACCTTATAACATCAGAAATATGGCTATGTTGTTGAAGGAGTAGAGGCCTGATTTTAACCTGAAGAAGGATTTGTTGCGTACACTTCCAATCTGGATTAAGCTCCCCCAGCTCCCTCTCCATCTATGAGGAGCAAAAAGCTTAAGCAAAATTGGAAGTTCCATAGGTACCCCCTAGTGACAGATGAATGTACATCAAGTAAACTTCGTGTATCATATGCTAGGATATTGGTTGAGGTTGATATCACTCAACAACTGGTTCAATAAGTGGTTATTAGAAACTGCGAGGGTGGTTTGATCAAGCAAGTGCTGAAATATGAATGGAAGCCGACATTTTGTGAAAAATGTCAAAAAACTGGATCATCAGTGTGGAGGAAATGCTATAGTTCAGAGATGGAGACCTAAACCAAAGCCACCTGAGGAAGTGAAAGTGTCAACCCCCACAAAGCCTGAAGCTGAAAGCCAAGTAACTGTGGAAGATGATGGTCAGTCATGAACAATGGGGAAGAAAAAGGATAAAGGCAAAGGTATATGTATTGAATCCTCATCTGGTGTTAATTGTAATAATGGGTTTGAGGCATTAGAGGTTTTGAATGACCATCTAGTGGCCACGGAACGAGACCCATGATTGTCTCATGGAACATTAGAGGGCTCAATAAAGTAGGTAAGCTAAGGGAAATTAGATCTCATCTCCTTGAGTTTAAGCCTGCAATTGTCATATTAGTAGAGACTAGAGTTAATAATAGTAAAGCTAATGATATCAGGAATAAACTGCACTTGACTGATAACTTCATTGATAACTACAAAGATCATGAGAATGGTAGAATTTGGCTAAGGTGGGATATCAACAAAGTTGATATTCATTTTATTCAGAGTTCTAGCCAGCATATCCATTATGGTGTTTATGATGTTACTGGCGTGTTTAAGCATTGGATGACTGTTGTTTATGCCCATAACCAATTGAGTAAGAGGAGAATTCTGTGGAAAAAGCTTGAGCATCTCCATGGTAATTTACAAGGGCCTTGGCGTGTGATGGGAGACTTTAACAATGTGGCCAAATCTCAAGATCGTATTGGAGGAAGTATGGTAACTGAAAAGGAGTATGGGGATCTTCAGAATATGATGGCTAATACTGGTCTAAGTGAGATGGACAATATTGGTGATTATTTTACTTGGTCTAATAAGCATGAAGTGGGAACTATCTATTCTAGGATAGAAAGGCTGCTGGGTAACATTGAGTGGTTCCAAGACAATTTGGAGTCAACCTTCAATATTATACCCCGCAACATTTCTGATCATGCCTTACTCTATTTAACCAACAAGAATGAAAATAGAAAAATGAGGAGACAATTCAGGTTCAGTAACTGTTTGGTGGAAATGCATGGGTTTAAGGATGTTGGGAAGAATAGCTGGAACCAACCCATCAGAGGCAGGCCTATGTATGTCCTATGGGTTAAACTTAAGAGATTACAACCTGTTTTGAGAAGATTCAGTAGGCCTTTATCCAATATGAAGCAGAAGTTGGTGGAAGCTAGAGAGAAGCTTAACTTGGCTCAGATTGCTTTAATTGGTGACATAATGAATAGTTAAATCATTGAAGGGGTGAAGAGGTATACAGAGGAGGTTATCTCCCTCAATGAGATTGAGGAGAAGATCCTGAGACAGAGGGCTAAAATAGAGTTGCTTAGGATGGAGGATGGAAATAATGCCTTTTTCCATACCTCCATAAAAGCCAAGCAGAATGCCAAATGTATGAACTACCTTCAAAAATCTGATGGGTCTACTATTAAAACTCACCATGAGATTGAAAAGGAAGTGCTAGATTTCTACAGTCAGTTGATGGAAAAACAGGATAACAACTTAAAGCATATAGATATAGAGCCTATAAGAATGGGAAATCAGTTGAACATGGAGCAAAGAGAGAATCTGATAAGATATGTTTTTGAGCAAGAGATCATTAAAGCTTTGAAAAGGATGGGTGACTTGAAAGCACATGGGATTGATGACTATGGAGCTAGGTTTTATAAAGCCAGCTGGTCAATTGTAAAAGATGATGTGATTGCTGCAGTGAAAGAGTTTTTTGACACAGGTACCATATACAAAGCTTTTAATAGTAATGTCATTACCTTGATTCCTAAGAGTGATAATGTTAGTCAGATAAAGGGTTATAGGCCTATAGCTGGTTGTACAACTTTTTACAAGATTATTGCTAGAATTTTGACTGATAGATTGGGATGGGTCCTTCAAAGTGTTATCAGTCCTTGTCAGGCTACATTTGTGTCAGGACAAAATATTCATAATCACATTATGTTAGCTTATGAGTTACTCAAAGGCTATACTAGGAAAAGGGGTACTCCTAGGACTATGATTCAAATTGACTTGCAAAAGGCCATGATATGGTCAATTGGCAAGCCTTAGAGGGCATCATGAAGGAGATTGGAATTCCTTGTCAATTTATAAAATGACTTATGGCTGGGATCACTTCTGTTTCTTATAAGTTCAACCTCAATGGTGAGTATACAAATTATTTACAAGCTAAGAGAGATATAAGACAGGGGGATCCCATTTCCCCCCCCCCCCCCCCCCCCCCCCCCCCCCGCTATTTGTTATTCTAATGGAGTATATGCATAGGTCCTTGAGTAAATTGCAGAACAAACCTAATTTTAATCATCATGCCAAATGTGAAAGTTTGAATCTCACAAACCTCACATTTGCATATGATGTGTTGTTATTCTGTAGAGGGGATCCCGTTTCTATGGATTTGATGATGAAAGCTTTCAATAGCTTTTCATCTTCTACAGGTCTGGTGGTTAATAAGGGCAAGTGAAAGATCTTTTTTTGGAGGGTTAGATGATTGCAGTAAAGAAGATATCAGGGTCTTGACTGGCTTCCAAGAAGGTTCTTTGCCCATCATGTATCTTGGTGTTCCTTTGTCTAGTAAGAAGCTAAACACCAATCATTATATGCCCTTGGTTGATATAATTGTTGGGAGAATTCATCATTGGTCTTCTAAGTTGCTCAGTTATGCAGGTAGAGTCCAATTGGTGAAAAGTGTTATTAGTGCTATTGCTCAGTACTGGTTGCAGTGTTTCTCCATCCCTAAAGTGGTGATAAAGAAGATTGATGCAATTTGCTGGAGTTTTATTATAGAAATAATGTTGTTTTTGGAAATAATGTGAATAATAATAGTATTAGTACAAAAATCATAAATAGTGTGGTTTATAGAGGTGGGAAGGAAACTTAGAAAGCATATAGTTAAGGTGATGTTGTAATTAGTCGTATTTGGCGGTTGGATCCTTAGGGTCACCTAGTTTGTATTGTTTTTTTGAATTAATATATTAATTTTGATTCAAAATAATAATAATAATAATAATAATAATAATAATAGTAATAATAATAATAATAATAATAATAATAATAATAATAATAATAATAATAATAATAATAATAATAATAATAATAATAATGGATTTTAAATGTCTATTTATGGTTAAGACAAAAAAATATGAAATTGCTTATAACAATATAATATATGCAAAATGTGTACAAATAAAGTTATGATTTTTCTATTTATTCAAATAAAGTTGAAATTTTTAATGAAACCTTGTTTTTAGTTTGCATTGTAGAATTGATAAATATATGCTAAATTATAATTTAAAAAGAGAAAAGGAATGACACGTGTAAATTAATTTTATATTGTCAATCAATGACGATGATGTATCCCGCTAAGTCATATTAAAATTTTTAAATTATTTGTATGATGTGATAGAGCAGTATATTTCTATTGAATGACGTTGTCATGTCTATTAAACTCATTTAAAAATATTATTTATAACAATATAAATATAAATATGTGCAAAATGTGTACAAATAAAGATATTTATAATACAATTAAAAATGGAGTATTATTATTAAATAATAAAAAATATTTAATTAAAAAGTAAACAAAATTGCAGTAGCTAAAATTTATAATTTTTGAGTTCATTTAGTAAGATAAGAAAACTAATTTTTAGCTTTTCAATCTACATCAACAAAATAGATTTGTTTGGTAACTATTTTTTTTTAGCACGAGCATGCAGTTATTTTTAATAGTTTGTGTCTTTTTTTTCAAAATCTATTTAAAAAAAGTTTTATGCTTATAGCCTTAACTTGGTCCTCATTGCTTTAGAAAGATCGACGTTGATTTTCGTTAATTTGTTGTACAAAGTGTGGTACTTCAGCTTGAGGTGCACCGGAGAAGTTGATGCGTCCAGTGTTGTTGCAAAGAGTCGACCTAGGATGCAATTGTAGATTCTCCTCCAAGAAATGATTAGGAATTAGAAATCAATGGTCCTGTAATCTCTTCCCTATCCAAAGGTAACCATAAACGCTATGTACCTCCACATGCAAGATACGGTGTTGTTAAAGGCCTGTAAATTGAACCTTTTTCCATTGCTCAACTTTTTTCTTTCTCCCCGACCGCGACATCAACTACTTTCTTTGGGGATTATTTCCTCTTGGGAGAGTGTAACGCCCCAAATTCATATTTTAATTATTTATTAATTATTTGTGAATATAAGGCAATTTGATGACATGTTGTTGTGTTGCGTGGGCATTTTGGTGGAAATTATTTTAATAATATTAATAGTAAGAATAATCATATAACATTATTCAAATTATTGTTTATTATTTAAAATAATAGAAGTAGGAGTATTGAGGGTATGTTGGTCATTAGAAATGAATAAGTGAGGGTATAATGGGGAGATCACATTTAAGGGCATTTTAAGAGAGAATAGTGAGAGGAACCCATTATTCGTATTATTTTGAGGAAGAGGCAAAAGTGCTCTGAAGAACAAGTGAGAAGGAGGCTAGGGCATAGAAGAATTTCGGAGAAACTTCAAGAGAAGTCGAAGGAGACAATATTTTAAAGTATGGGGAGTATCGCTTTGCAATATATTTGATATAAAGATTAGGTGTTGGTGGGTGATTGGGGTTTTTAGGGAAACTTAGGAATTGGAGGTTAGGGATGATGGGTTTTGATGATTTGCTATGAGATGATTGTTGTTAATGATGTATATGTGATAGTTCTAGGTTATAATGACATAATCTGTGGTAATTGAAGGGTAAAACCTGTTTTAGGGGTGTGGGATCGCAGTAGAAGAAGTGTTGTTATCGCAGGGTTTTTCTGCCAAAATCGCAGAGTCCGCTTAGCGCGGTCTGGAGAAATTCTGCCTTTTCGAGGCAGTGAGTAGCGCACTCAGCGCGAGCGTAGCCCGCTTAGCGCGATCTGGAGTTGAAAAATATTATTTTTAATTTCTTAAAATTGTGGGAAATTATCCATTTTCTGTTGTATTAATGTTGTGATGTTGCCGTAACTTGCTGCTACGTGTTGACGTGTCATATGATGATTATTTGGTTATTATAATATGATGATTTACATGATGTTCGATGAATTAATGATGATATGATTAGCATGATGTTTTGATAAATTAATGACGACAGGATTAATATGATGTTTTGATGAATGATGATGCACGTAATGACTTTTGTTGATGTTGATGATTGTGACGTTGTGCATCATGCATTCATAGCATTTAGGACTTCGGTCCAGTGACGATGTTAGGACTTCGGTCCAGTGGTGTCTTCAATCCCATTGTGCGGGTTGGAGTATTTTGTGACGTGCTCCCTTGTGGAGGGTTGATGGCTGGTGTCCATTATTATGACGATTTGGTACCACATGCATGTTAGGAAGTTGCATTTCATTCTTGGTGGCATTACATGATTGCATGTTTGTGATGTTGATGAATTGGTGATTTATATGATGTTTTGGGGTGAGTTGTTATGATGTTTGTTTAAGATGAATGTTGACCTGTTAATGTCTTTTCTTTATATGATTTGTATTGAATTGTGACTACTCACCCTGCCTGTTTGAATGTTGCCTCTACGTGGGTAACGTGCAGATAACCAAGACTAGTTCGCGGTGTGTGAAGAGTTAGCTTTGGAGTCATTTTCCTTTTAGATGAGTAGAGGGTGTGTCTTGCTCTGATTATGTAACATCGGGGTTGGGATCATTTTCGTTTGAAATATTGTGTTATTTTAATTAACATGTTTTATGAGAATTTTGAAGATGCTGAGTTGTTTTAAAATTCAAATTTTGATGAGATTAAAGTGTTTTGAGTTGTTTTGTAAAAAGAGATTCTTATTATGACGATGATTCCGCTGCGACGTTTTTAATTTAAAAGAGGTGTTAATTCAAAATAAGATGTTATTTCTATGTGTTATAACCCGTGTTACGGAGCAGGATGATTTAATTGAGGTTTTATGAAGAAATGTGACACCTTATGTGATGTACTTTGATTTATTTAAGTATACTTATCGCGTATATTATGTGGGGTTAGAAGGGTGTTACATTAGTGGTATCAGAGCAGATCGGTCCGTCCGACCAGGTTTTTACTTGATGTTTGTCCCTGTCAGTCGACAAGTGTGTGTACACTGTCGATGTTCTAGTTCTTCTAACCTTGTTGGTGGTGTGCAGGATGGCTGGAAGAAATGATCGTGTGATTGCTGATGCGTTGGAATTGGTTGCCAATGTGGTGGCGCAGCTGAATCCAAATGGTGGAGCTCCCGATGAGTTCCGTGCTTTGGGGAAGTTTCAAAGGAACAATGCACCGACTTTTGTGGGTACGCATGATCCAACAAGTGCACACAAGTGGCTGAAGGCGACCGAGAAGATCTTCTGGGTGATGGGGTGTTCTGATGAGCAACAGGTTCAGTTCGGAACGCATAAGTTGGAAGAAGAGGCTGAGGACTGGTGGGATAACACCCGTCAGAGACTTGCAGATGTTGGCACTGTGATAACTTGGGCTATGTTTAGGCAAGAGTTTCTGGGGAAGTATTTTCCAGAGGATGCTCGTGGCAAGAGAGAAGTGGAATTCCTTGAGCTGAAGCAAGGAGATATGACTGTGGCAGAGTATGCCGCGAAGTTTGAGAAGTTGGTGAAGTTTTATTCGCACTACAATCGTGCCAATGCTGAGATGTCTAAATGTCTCAAGTTCAAGAATAGGCAGAGACCAGAGATTAAGCAGGGTATTGGTATCAGCAGATCCGCAGGTATGTTGAGTTGGTTGACAAGAGCAGAATCTACGATGAAGACAGCCGAGCTCGATCTGCTCACTACAAGCAGTTGAGTGAGAAGAAAGGGCAGTATAGGGGTAAGCCTTATACAACTTTAGCTGACAAAGAGAAGCAGAAGGCTTCAGATGGGAAGAAGACAAGTGGGGGAGCAGCTCCTGCTTCTAGAAAGTGTCATAAGTGTGATGGGCAAGGTCACCGTGCTGACGCGTGCACCAATAATGTGGTGAGGTGCTATCGATGTGGTAAGAAGGGGGCATAGAGCTACTGACTGCAAAGATGAAGGTCCGACCTGTTTCAATTGTGGTGAGAAAGGTCATATCAATACTCAATGTCAAAAACCGAAGAAGACTGCGACTGCTGCTCAGACTAGTGGCAGAGTGTTTGCTTTGAGTGGTGCAGAAGTACCAGAGAAGGACAACCTGATTCGAGGTACTTGTTTTATTAATAATATCGAGTTGGTTGCTATTATTGATACTGGTTCTACTCATTCTTTTATCTCGCTTGAATGTGCTAATAGATTGGGTTTGAAGTTATCTGATATGAATGGGAATATGGTAATAAAAACTCCAGCTAATGGTTCTGTTACTACTACCCTTGTGTGTTTAAGATGTCCTGTGATGATTTTTTAGAAGAGTTTTGTGATGGACTTGGTGTGCCTACCCTTGCACCAAATTGATGTAATCTTTGGAATGAACTGGTTGGAATTCAACTGGGTTTATATCAACTATTATAACAAGACGGTAGAGTTTCCTGAGATTGATGACCGTGGGGAGTTGATGTTCTTATCTGCTAAGCAAGTAGAGGAACTTCAAGAAGACGTAGCCCTAGTATTTGCAATGTTTGCATCGTTACAAATTGATCGTGAAGCTGCAAGTGTGGAGTTGCCTGTTGTATGTGAATTCCCAGATGTGTTTCTAGAGGACATCAGTGATTTGCCTCCTGAGCGTGAGGTAGAGTTTGCAGTAGACTTAATACCAGGTACGAGTCCAGTGTCAATGGCTCCTTATCGGATGTCAGCTTCTGAGTTAAGTGAATTGAAGAAACAGTTGGAAGAATTGCTTGAGAAGAGGTTTGTTCGACCAAGTGTTTCTCTGTGGGGTGCCCCTGTATTGTTAGTGAAGAAGAAAGATGGAAGTATGAGGTTGTGTGTTGATTATCGGTAGCTGAATAAAGTGACTATCAAGAATAAGTATCCGCTACCAAGAATCGACGATTTGATGGATCAGCTAGTAGGTGCTTGTGTGTTTAGCAAGATTGATTTGAGGTTTGGTTATCATCAGATTCGAGTTAAGCCTGATGATATTCCGAAGACGGCTTTCAGGACGAGGTATGGACACTATGAATACACTGTGATGCCGTTTGGTGTATCTAATGCACCTGGTGTGTTCATTGAGTATATGAATCAGATTTTTCATCAGTATTTGGATAGGTTTGTGGTGGTGTTTATCGATGACATCTTGATATATTCAAGATCCTAAGAAGAACATGTCGAGCATTTGAGGACTGTGTTGCAAGTGTTGAAAGAGAAGAAGTTGTATGAAAAGCTGTCGAAGTGTGAGTTTTGGTTGAAGGAAGTGAGCTTCCTTGGCCATGTGATTTCAAGCGGTGGTGTCGTTGTTGATCCTTCGAAGATTGATGTTGTATTACAGTGGGAGACTCCGAAGTCTACTACTGAGATACAGAGTTTTCTGGGATTAGCAGGTTATTACCGCAAGTTTTTTGAAGGCTTTTCTAAGTTGGCATTGCCGTTGACTCAGTTGACTTGAAAGGGGTCAGACTTTTGTGTGGGATGTAGCTTGTGAAGAGAGTTTTGTGGAGTTGAAGAAGAGGTTGACGACTGCTCTAGTGTTGATTTTGCCTAATCCGAGTGAATCCTTTGTAGTGTATTGTGATGCGTCGAAGATGGGTCTTGGTGGAGTCTTGATGAAAATGGACAAGTTGTTGCCTATGCTTTGAGACAATTGCGAGTTCATGAGAGGAATTATCCTACGCATGACTTAGAATTAGCCGCGGTGGTGTTCGTGTTGAAGATTTGGAGACATTATTTGTTTGGCTCTAAATTCAAAGTGTTCAACGATCATAAGAGTCTGAAGTACTTATTTGATCAGAAGGAATTGAATATGAGGCAGAGAAGGTGGTTAGAGTTGTTGAAGGATTTTGACTTTGATTTGAGTTATCATCCGGGCAAAGCAAATGTAGTGGCCGATGCGTTGGGCAAAAAGTCATTGCATATGTTGATGCTTATGGTGAAAGAGTTGGAACTAATCGAGCAATTCTGATATTTTGAGTTTAGTATGTGAAGCAACTTCTGACAGTGTGAAGTTGACTAGTAGTATTCTGGAAGAAATCAGAATGGGACAGCAATCTGATTTAAAATTGGTTGACCAATTGACTTTGATTAACCAAGGTAACAAATGTGACTTCCGGATTGATGAGGATGGCATGATGAGGTTTCGAGATAAAGTGTGTGTCCCAGATGTTCCACAAATCAAGAAGAGTATCCTAGAAGAAGGACATCAAAGTAGACTGAGTATCCATCCTGGTGCTACAAAGATGTATCAGAATCTGAAGAAGTTGTTTTGGTGTCCAGGTGTAGCGAGCGATTTTGGACGCGGTTCTTAAGCGCTGTTCGCTCTCTGCAGTTTGAGCTTTGACTACAGGTCGATTCATTTTTTATCCTATTGTGAGCTGAATAAGGAAGGGAAATAGATGTCTCTAATTAACCCTGCTTGCATACTGAGTTTAAACAGCGGTCTGTTAGGTTACGAATGCTATCAATGTGGGGGGCCTTTGTACTGGTTATTTGTATTTTCGCCAATACGGTTCTCTTTCTTTTTATCTGGGCAGAAGGTTTCTGGCAGGGAACAAGGATTAGGATGTTCGGACTGATGCTTTTGAATTACTGCTTTTGATATGGAGATATGGAATTTGGTTTTTTTGTTGATTGTGCTCGCTAAGATCTTTTCTTTCAATCTTATTCCTACGTATTCCCGTTTACCGAAACAGGGAAATCAGAGCGTTCGTAGTTCCTCCTATTCTATGGGAGGAAATTGGTTTTTGGTGTCTTGTTCAAAGCCCAAGACGTGAAGCGAAAGGTGGTTTGTATCTTGTTCAAAACCCAAGATGTGAAGCTGAAAGGTCTATTTGTGTCTTGTTCAAAGCCCAAGACGTGAAGCTGAAAGACCTCGGCTTTAGAGAGAATTTGTCATCTCTAAAGAGGGGAGAAGGAGAATTACTTTAACTGGGATACGCGGATCCGAGCAATGCCATAATTTCCGAAGAAAGGGTTTTAACCTGAAGGAGAAGACTTTAACTCAGTGTAGAGCAATGCCATCTTTCCTTAGGAATTTCTCATGCTAAAAGAGGGACAGTGGCGTGGATATAGATGATCCAGAGGCTTGCCGCTTACAGCGATTAGATGAAGGGAAAGGAGTTGTTGATGTTTGTGTACTGTGAACGAGGCACATCTTTGATGCTAAAAGGTTGATTGGATCAACCAGTGGTTTTCTTATACAAAGCCTAAGAGGAGGCTATTTTGTGTCCCGTACAAAGCCCGAGAGAGAGGCTAAAAGATTTTGACCCGACGATGGAGTCTTTTGGTATCTCGTATAAAGCCCGAGATGGAGGCGATTGTTTGTTTGGCTCAATAAGAACCTTTTTGTATCTCGTACAAAGCCTGAGATGGAGGCGAAAGGGGGATTGACTCAACGAGGGAGTCTCTTATGTGTCTCGTACAAAGCCCGAGAGAGAGGCTAAACGTTGTTTGACTCCGCTGGGGAGAATCATTTGTACAAAGCCCAAGAGAAGGCTATTGTAACTGTTTCAGTTGAGTGACAGGTCCAGTATACTGATTTTGAAAGAAAAAATCAGTTCTTATATGAGCATCACTGTACTCATGGGTTAGATCTGAGGATCGGGGTTGTTTCCTTTTCTTTGGGGAAACTGGAAATCCAAAGGGTATTGAGACTGTCCGAGTCTACGGGTTTCCTTCCTATTTAACGAAGGGGTCACTTGAGAATATCCTTTGAGATTCAAGGAAGTTAGACTGTCCGTGTCTAGAGTTTTATCTTTCGTACTATGCTTTGAGAAACAGTAGTAGACTCTATGAAAGGACTGTTCTATGAGGATGACTAGGTTCTGTTCCTATACCTCTAGGAGGTCGTCGGGACAATTTATACGAAGCCCAAGAGGAGGATGGAAACTTTTAAGAAGCCGACGGGTCCTTGTACGAAGCCCAAGAGGAGGCTATCATTCCCGGAGGAAGATATCATTATACGAAGCCTAAGAGGAGGCTGTGAATACTTCTAAAAAGCCGTAGTGTCCTTGAATAATGCCCAAGAGGAGGCCGATGCTTTTAAGAAGCCCGTGGGTCTATCATCTCCTTTCCATTAGGAGAGATAACTCTTTTAAAGATAAAAACCACTGGTAAACGTGCGAGGTTTACTATTCAGCGACTTTTAGCTTTTAAAGAGGGCTCCTTAGTTAAGGTCCAAGATTATGACCGTAGTGGGTACCCAAACCCCGAGACATTCAAGGCAAGCTATCCACAAGGAATAGATCAAGTCAGGAAAGTTCGAGAATTTGGAAGAAACTCAAAGATGCCATTCACGGAGAATACATTCATCTTGGGGAGTAGAGCTTCTTGACGATTCCTAAGGAGGACAGCCGAAGAGAAGACTGTATCTGGTGCTCCTATTGGGGATCTAGGTGTCTATTTCTACGAATAAATGAAACGACGTCACCTAGTTCTAGACGTAGTTGCCGGGGAAACTCGAAATATCTATACTATTATTACACAGTAGATATGAGTTTATGAAAGGAGACTTACAGTGAGCAGCCCCACAATACAGTTTATATATATGAGTTTGTGAAAGGAGACTTACAGTGAGCAACCCCACAATACAGTTATATATATATGAGTTTGTGAAAGGAGACTTACAGTGAGCAGCCCCACAATACAGTTTATAATATGAAAGCAGTAAACGAAAGCGATAACCACTTACTCAGTTGGAGTGCTTCCATGCTGTTTGGTTAGTTGTTCAACAAAGAAAGATTGAAAACAACAGTATATTCAAAATCAAAGGAGAAAGTGCTTTGAAAAAGAAAGATTTGGGGCTTACAGCTCAAGGAGAGGCCCAGGGTTTTATCAGTGAGCGCACTGTTTGACTTTGTACAGCGGGACTTATACAAGTGACTGGGGCCCGAAAAAGGTTTTCTGTACAAAGGGATGGGTCTTACACTCTCTCAAGAGGCCCAAAAAGGTTTAAAGAAAATAGTGGGGCTTATAACACGAGGGTAGGCCCAAATGATTTTTCGTTTAACAATGGCGATCGCGCCGAGGTTTTCTTTTAACGCAGAGGGACTTATACAATAAGTGAGGCCCAAAATGTTTAGGTTAAAAGGGGGATTGGGTCTTACACTCTAATAGAGGCCCAAAGTGTTTTGAATGGGTCTTATAGCTCAAGGAGAGGCCCAGATGATTTTTATTTTTAAACGGGCGACGATCGTGCCGTTTACTTATACAGAGGGACTTATACAATGAGTGAGGCCCAAAAAGTTTTTGTACAAGGGGGGGTGAGTCTTACACTCTCTCAAGAGGCCCAAAGAGTTTTGAAAATGATTTATGAGGGTTGAATTAATCCAAAACCCTAATTTGTTTTCAAAATGTATTTAATTGAATAAAAATCCAATTAAAATGATCAAAAATTGTTTAACACATGGAAAAAAATTGTGATTTTGGATTAATGCTTCAAAAATTAAGTATTGACCTACAAAATTATTAGAAAGCATTAAAAGTTGCAAAATCAATGTAGAAAAAATATTTAAAATGCCAAAAGCAATCAAAATATTAATTCTTTACAAAAATATCAATTATATGAAATAAACAATATTTTTGGGATTTTTTGTTAAAATAAAATATTTTAACATTTTTGTGAATTATTAAAAAAAGAATCAACTCAAAATCATTAAAACTCAGAGAGAAATTAATTTTTGAATCAATTAAACAAAATCACAAAATTCAAATATTTGAATTTCTAAAAATGGCACCAAGAACAAGCTGAAGAACACGCGCGTGTTCTTGGTTTCTCAGATTTGCATTTTCTATCCAATCTCCATGAATACGTAATCATATCATGCAATCCACATATCATTATGCTCGCCTCAACCTCACGATCATGTCTATGTACTTTAATTTCATTTAAATTAAACATACAACAAGAAATCACGAAGAGACCTCAAGAACCCTAATTTCTGCATGAAGGCTAGGATTTTTGATACACGATTCAAACAATGCAATTAATTTAGGGAAAACATTCCATGCATGATTATGAACATATGGCCAAATTATTGTGCGAGGAAATATGCATAGATTGAGAGATGACCAAGTATGTGCTTACCTCCAAGTCGTGACAGCAAGTTCAAAGTGATTTTTGATTTGGAGGTGTTACAGATGAGTGGTGATGATCTGAACAGCTTCCCTACACCCTATGGATTGTGTTTGGATGGTTGGACTTGATTGAAATTGGCTGGATCACTTTGTGGTACCTCAGCTGCAACTTGTTTGAAAATTTGAGCAACCAGCTGGTGATTTCGTGAAATTGGTGTTTCAAAAGTGATCTAAGTGTTTGATCAGCTCATATGTGATGTATGTGAGGTGTGTGAGTGATTGGTTTGATTGGAATTGCTCTCAAACTCAAAACCCGATAGTGACTTGCCTTAGAAGGCAAAATTGGAGTGAAAGAAGAGATTTTGAGGAAAGCATCTGTTAGATGGCTTTGGTGTACTCAAACTGACCACAATTGAGCTCTATTTATAGTAGAGCAAGTTTTTTTTGCAAGGAATAGTGCATGGCAGCTGGTAAGTAGGTTTGGCCAATGTTGGCAAATGAAAATCCAAGTCTCCTCTAGCCATTGACTAGAGGTTAGGGCACAGAGCTTTGGTTCCCTTGGTCTTGGATAAGTCTTGACTGATTTCAAATGAGAATGGCTCAGTCCATGCCACCTTGATGGTTCCATTGAATGCCTCATTCCAAATTTGAAGTCTTGTCCCTATTTTGGCCATTCTAGGTTCAACATGCTATTTCTTGTTCCATGGACTTTGGAGGCTTGGCTCAGTGATTGTCCCCTTTAGATTTAATCCTCTGAGGTGTCCAAGTGGATAGGAGCAATTGAATTTGGATGATTTTGGCAAATCGACCAAAGTTGCAAATTCTGCCTTGCCTTGACAGATTTCAGCAAGACAACTTGGCAATGTTGTATCTCATGGTGTAGGTTGAATTTGGCAATGTTCTTGGCCATTTTGGAAAGCTCTTACATGATACAACAACTGTTTGAACAAGTTTGGTTTTGAGCTCTTTTTATTCCAAGTGAAAAATCCCCCTACATTTGGCAAAAAGTGAGGCAGAATCTGACTTAGTGAAAATTTCACTAAGTGTTGGAAAAAGTGACATTTTCACTTTTCAGCCACTTTGATCACTCCATAACTCAAAATCCTTAATGAATTGGAATGACTTGTAGTTGAAGTTTTTGTAGGTGATAATGAGGGCTACAAATCCAACATTGGATGAGAAAAAATGGCCTTGTGGTTTAGGAGTTATGGTCCTCCAAAGTTGGTACCTTTGCCACTTTATTTTTAACTTAGAAAAATTTCTAAGTTTTATGGTTACCCCTTTTACAAGTTATCTCACTTTTCTTGATTTTTCTTGATGAATGATGATTCAAATCATACATTAACATCATTTTAGGGTTAAAAATCCATTTTGGTAAAAAATCTCAAAAAGTCAAAGTTGACTTTTGTGCACAGTTGACTTTTTATCAGATGAATTCCAAACTATGCAATTCTTCAGGAAATCATGTCCTTGACCTAAATCAAACTTGATGGACATGTTCCATGGGTGTCATAGGGTATATACAATCATGTATTAGGGTTTGGGAGCATGTCCTGGTCAAAAGTCAAAGTTACAGTTGACTTTTCTCTTAAAACCCTAATTGTGGTGCAGATGAAATTGAGACTTGTTGCTCAAGCTTCTTGGATCAATCCATTGTTCCAAATGGATCAATATGGTATATTAGAGACCCTCAAATCATGTCTTGAGGTCTTGGCTCATGGTTTGTCCCAAAAGTCAACTTAGGGGTGAATTAGGTCAAGAAACCCTAATTCTTGATTTTTGATGAATGCATCCCCTGAGGCAAAATTGACTTGATGCATGGGTTCATGAGGTTCCATGAAGTATATTAGGTTATGTTTTGGATCATTGCCTTGTGCCCAGATGAAAATTTCCATCTGGAGGCTCTGGTCGACCAAAACCCTAATTTGGTGACACTGTCGATCTTGAGACTTGATCCACCTAGAAGGGAGCAGCCTTGTGCTTAATCCTTGAAGTGGGAGTCCTTTTTGATCCATTGTGGATATTTAAGAAATTAGACAAGTTAAAGATCATGTCATTTCTTGATTGATCCTTTGTCTAAGCACTCAGAGAGGGCTTGAAACCCTAATTTTGATTGTAGTGGATGCTCACCCATCTTTGGGGAGACTAATGAAGCATAAAGGTACATCCATATTGTGATGATGATTTTCACAATGATGGGAAATCTAAGTGGTCAAAATTTGGGGTATTACAGATGCCCCTATTTAATCTTCTTGGACCCGAAGGTGTGAATGACGAAGGGATTCGGGCATTCGGGGTGCAAGAGGATTAAATATCGGAATACCCGAAATTTTGATGGTGGTTATGAATGGTAGCTTACGCATTCATCTTCTTTAGCTAAGCAATGATGCTTAGAAAAGGTAAACTTCCCCTCGATCCTGGTCTTCAGCCAAGGAACTGGTCTCAGTTTTCTTTTGAAATAAACTTCCCATCGATCCTGGTTTCCTACCAAGAACTGGTCTCAGTCTCTGAAATAAACTTCCCCTCGATCCTGGTTTCCTACCCAGGAACTGGTCTAAGTTTCAGAAATAAACTTCCCCTTGATCCTGGTTTTCTACCAAGGAACTGGTCTTAGTTTCTTTTGAAATAAACTTCCCCTCGATCCTGGTTTCCTACCAAGGAACTGGTCTTAGTTTCTTTTGTCAATAAACTTTATTGACAAGGGACGCTATTAGTAGCGGTTTTCCCTCAAACTTCTCGCAGAATTTTCCTGGGGAGACGCCATTTGAGTGGGAAAAGATTTTATGTCAGACTTGCTGGGGAACCCATTCGTCTGAATTGTAGAGTTGTACGAACTTCTCCGTTGGAGACGCCATTTGTCGATTCTACTAGGGAAAGCGAGTCTCTTGAGAGACTGTTTTCGTTTGGGGTTACATCATACTTTTCTCGGGATCTTCCCGGAGAAATGCCATATGATGGGATCCAATTTTGAGGTGCCAATGACCTTCTCCTTAGTGGTTTTTCGGAGCAAAACTGGTGTGCTGCCGAATCTCTGATCACGAGGCTTTCTCTGTGGATTTTCCTTAATCCGGGAAAGCAAGGATATCATCTTCAATGGTGAAGAGTGATGTTTATTAAAAGTTTTCTCTGGCTTTTCAGAGGTTCAAGTTATCAAAGTGGCCAAGTGCCGACTCTGATCTAAAGATACACTGGTGGCGAGATTGTGCAGACGCAACACTTCCTGACGAGGAAAGAACTGACAAACTCGATTGAGAAAACTGTTTATCACTAGGGGACAAGACCGGCTAGAGTGATAACGATGCAATATGAAATGTAAATGCAAATAAAAAATGCATGAAGTACGTATGTATATGCTGACAAAACAGACGTGACATACAGACTAATGGATGAACACAATTGGATACTCGGCCATCGCGGGGCAAAGAAGTACCGTTGGTTCAAAATAGCAATTCCACCTTGCTTAGGAGAGATAGTCCCTGCGGGGAGCTATGTTAATCGGGCTTAGGAGATGAGAACTCGGCTGAGGATGTCAGACGAAACATGGTCTCTGACATTATTGATCCTTCATTCAGGAGTACTGGTCTAGAAGGAGTACTTTGATTCTGCACTTTGAAGTTCGCTTACTTCAGGAGAAGCGATCGATGTTCTTCTGATGTTCAATAGTCAAAAGAAATGCCATCTTTAATTTAAAAGCAGAAAAAGTTTAACAAGTAAATTTATTTTTGTTTTATTTCAAGAATCACTGATTAAATTTAAACAACGTCGTTCTGTAAAGCTAAAACAAGTAAAGAATTACAAACAAAAGCACAAGGGCTCAAATTTTATTGATAAGATGGAGATCAGCCAAACGCGTGATTCCAAAGAGTATATACAAAGTTAGAAAATGGTAATTTACAGGAAAAAGGGCTACGTTGAAACATAACGACCACTATTCTTCTACCAACTTTGAATCCGGGACATCCTGAGCTTCTGTCGAAGATGACCTTTGACTGGAGATTTCCTCCGATAGATGATGCAACTGCTGCTGAGGGACTTGCCTCTGTTGAACATAGTTACTTGCCATTATCCCTAACTTTTGCCTGGATTGTACTGTGAGATTTCCAATCCATCGGGATGATTCTTTTCATGTCTCTAACTTTTGCCTGGACCGCCTTTTCGGGTTTTCAATCCACCGAGACGTTTTTTTTTTAGTTTAGGTGAAGTATTTCTTGACTATATCAATATTCGTGGGATAGGCAAATTCCTCTCCGTCCATGGTTGCAAGTCTCAAGGCGCCGCCTGAGAAAGCTTTCGTGACAACATAGGGGCCATCATAATTTGGGGTCCATTTGCCCCGAGAATCAGTGAGAAATGATTGTATCTTCTTGAGCACAAGGTCTCCTTTTCTGAAGATACGCGATCGGACCTTTTTGTCGAACGCCCTTTTCATTCTCTGTTGATACAACTGACCGTGGCATAGTGCCGTGATTCACTTCTCTTCGATCAGGTTCAGTTCGTCGTGTCGACTTTGACACCATTCAGCTTCGGTGAGCTTAGCTTCCATCAATACCCGGATTGATGGGATCTCTACTTCTATGGGGAGCACTGCTTCCATGCCATATACTAGAGAGAAAGGGGTTGCCCCTGTTGAAGTGCGGACAGATGTTCGATAACCGTGAAGAGCAAAGGGTAGCATTTCGTGCCAATCTTTATAGGTTACAACCATCTTTTAAACGATCTTCTTGATGTTTTTGTTAGCCGCTTCTACCGCCCCGTTCATCTTGGGTCAGTAGGGAGATGAGTTATGGTGTTCGATCTTGAAGTCTGCATACAACTCCTTCATCATCTTATTGTTCAAGTTAGATCCATTATCAGTAATGATCTCGCTTGGAACACCATAACGGCAGATGATATTGTTTTTGATAAATCGGACCACCACTTGTCGGGTTACATTGGCGAATGACGCTGCTTCGACCCACTTGGTGAAATAGTCAATGGCTACCAGGATGAACCGATGTCCGTTTGAAGCCTTGGGCTCAATCATGCCAATCATATCGATTCCCCATATGGAAAATGGCTATGGGGAAGAAAGAACTTTGAGATGTGATGGCGGTACATGAATTTTGTCGGAGTATATCTGACACTTGTGACACCTCCTCATGTATTTGTAGCAGTCGGATTCCATGGTCAACCAATAATACCCGGCCCTGAGAATTTTTCTCGCCATTGTGTGTCCGTTGGCATGAGTGCCAAAGGATCCTTCATGAATTTCTTTCATGAGCATGTCTGCTTCTGGTCTGTCGACGCATCGGAGCAAGACCATGTCAAAATTTCTTTTATAAAGAGTGTCACCGCTCAGGAAGAAGTTTTCAGCCAATCTTCTGAGGGTTTTCCTGTCTTTTCTGAGTGCCCCAGATGGGTACTCTTGTTTCTGAAGAAAGCATTTGATATCGTGATACCAAGGTCTGTCGTCTATGACTGCTTCAATCGCGAAGATGTAAGCGGGCCGTTCAAGGCGCATGGCGTCGATCTTAGGTATGTCATTCCATCGACCTACACTAATCATGGAAGAGAGAGTGGCTAATGCATCAGCCTTGTGATTCTCATCATGAGGGATGTGATGAAAGTCGACTCTGTTGAAGAAGGGTAACAACCTCCCTGCATAGTCTTTGTAAGGAATCAATCCTGATTGGTATGTGTTCCAATCTCCTTTTATCTGGTTAATAACCAGGGCTGAATCGCCGTATACGTCCAAGTTTTTTATCCTTAAATCAATCGCTTCTTCGAGACCCATGATACATGCTTCGTATTCATCCTCGTTGTTCGTACATTTGAACGTAAGTCTGGCAGTGAAAGGAATGTGGGAACCCTGAGGGGTAACAATGATTGCCCCAATTCCGTTTCCATAATGATTGACTGCTCCGTCAAAGATAAGTCCCCACTGGGAACCTAGTTCTGGCCCTTCACTGGGTAGGGGTTCATAGCAAACTTTCATCTTTAGATACATGACATCTTCGTCTGGGAAGTCAAACCCGATTGATTCTTGATCGTCAATCGGTTGATGAGCCAAATGATCGGCTAAAATACTTCCTTTAACGGCTTTCTGAGCATGGTACTCTATGTCATATTCTGATAGTAACATCTGCCAACGGGCAATCCTTCCCGTGAGAGCAGGTTTTTCGAAAATGTACTTGATTGGATCCATTTCGGAGACCAACCAAGTAGTATGACGAATCATGTACTGGCGAAGACGTTTGGCTGCCCAAGCCAAAGCGCAACAAGTATTCTCAAGCATTGTGTACCGAGTCTCGCAGTCGGTGAATTTCTTGCTTAGATAGTAAATGGCAGACTCTTTCCGTTTAGTTTCGTCTTGTTGGCCAAGTACACATCCCATTGAGTCCTCTAGGACCGTGATGTAAATGATCAGTGGTCTCCCTTCCACTGGAGGTGATAGAATCGGAGGATTCAATAGATATTCCTTAATACTGTCGAAGGTAGTTTGACAGTCTTCTGTCCAAACGCAGTCCTGGTTCTTTTTGAGTAACTTGAAAATCGGCGCACACGTCGCGGTCATGAGGAATATGAATCTGGAGATGTAGTTTAAACGTCCCAGGAATCCTCTGACTTGTTTTTCAGTTTTCGGAGAAGGCATTTCTTGAATGGCCTTGACCTTGTCAGGATCAACTTCAATTCCTTTCTGGCTGACGATGAACCCTAGTAATTTCCCCGAATGGACACCGAAGGTGCACTTGTTAGGATTCAAGCGGAGCTTGAATTTTCTTAGACGTTCGAACAATTTTGACAGATGTTCAACGTGCTCCTCCTCTGTTCTTGATTTTGCAATTAAATCATCGACATATACCTCGATTTCTTTGTGTATCATGTCATAAAACAGAGTAGTCATGGCCCCTTGATAGGTTGCCTCGGCATTCTTCAAACCGAACGGCATTACCTTGTACCAAAAGTACCCCATAGGGTAATGAACGAAGTTTTCTCCATGTCTTTCGGCGCCATTTTGATCTGGTTATAGCCCGAGAATCCATCCATGAAGGAGAATACTTTGAACTTTGCTGTGCTGTCAACCAGCATGTCAATGTGTGGTAAAGGAAAGTCGTCCTTTGGACTTACCTTGTTCAGATCTCTGTAATCGACACACATTCTAACCTTTCCATCCTTTTTGGGAATGGGTACGATGTTGGCTAACCATTGAGGATATTCAGATGTAGCAAGGAAACCCGCGTCAATCTATTTCTGTACCTCCTCTTTGATTTTGATGGCCATGTCCAGGTGAGTGCGTCTCAACCTTTGCTTTACTGGCGGACATTCTGATCTCAACGGTAAGTGATGTTCCACGATGCTGGTATCCAACCCTGGCATATCCTGATAGGACCAAGCGAATACATCGGGGAATTCTTTGAGAATCTTTATCAAACCCTCTCTGGCAGTTGGACTGAGCAGTGCCCCAATCCTGATTTCTTTTCTCTCTTTTTCTGAACCCAAGTTTACCGTTTCCAACGGCTCTTTGTGAGGTTCAATGGACTTTTCCTCTTGTCTGAGTAGTCGGGAGATCTCTTCTGGAATTTCGTTGTCATTTTCTTCTTTAGCCTCGAATACCGGGAACTCAAAGTTGGGAGAAGGCATCGGATCGCATGTTTCAACGGGGTATAAAACAAGCAATCTGCATGATGTGATGATTCGTGTTTAGAAGAGATAGAGAAAATGTAAGTGTGTGCAGTGTTTTGATTTTACTGCTTGTTTTTATTATTGAATGTTTTTTTAGGATTACCATTTTCTGAAAAAGCAAAAAGAGAAAACAGCAATTAATGCGGAAATTACAGAACGACGTTATTTTATTAATGAACAAGTCGAATCTTGAAACTACAGCCCTATAAAAAAAAACTCACTCGCTTTGGGCAAAGCGAAGAGGGAGATTTACAAAAAGCGAGCCCTATCAAAACATTCGTTTCACCTGGGCAGGGTGAAAGGTTAAAGATGGCAATTACTTTGACTGATGAACGACCTTCGGAACCTCGACGGCAACCCATTGGCGGCGAACTCCTCGGTGAATCATAAAGTCTGGTACCTTCCTTGATTTGTCTTCAGAAATGACGCTGATTTATGGTGGAGTAGGATCATTGGAATCTGTCTCCCAAGCAGAGTTGTCGTAGGAGGATTCCTCTGTTGCATTTTGCATAGCATTGGTGCTCTCAGCTGTATCTCCCCATCCAGTAGGCTGGATATCTTCGAGCCTGATACGAGAGCTTTCGGGAGCGGTGTACTTGACCATAAAGTCGTATTTTCCACTTGGTTGTCCCAAGGTGTCCCACATTTTTTTGGAACTGGAGAAGTTATCCCTCTCGATGACGTTGACCTCAGAAAAAGCATAGTTGATGAATTCTAGTCCTGCAAATGTTGCGAATTCATCTTCATGTTGAGTAACTTCTGAATGACCTGAGTGTTGATCCCATGACATGGTGGGGACACAGGTATTCTGTTCAATGACGCTCAGCTGAGTCTCATTGTTCGGCTAACTCTCTTGTCCCAAGTTTCCTGGGTAAGGCTGCCACATTGGCAGGCCATCCATTGGGCCATAGTAATTGTGGTCAAAGTTGTCTTTCATCAGAGTGTCTTCCTCTAATGAATTTGGCAGAGCACGGCATCCTTCCGGATCACAATCTCCTTAGATCGTTTCGACATCTGATCTTGATATAAATCTCGGACTTTCTGTAGGAAAGCAAAAAGGCATAGGCACCTCTTCCTGAGACATATAGCCATCCTTGTTAAGGTAGGACTTCTATTCTTCATCTGTGTCAGAGGGATCTTCCTCATTGATAGCATGAACTGTCTGAGACACTGGGTGAAGAAAACCTCCACTGTGGAAGAAGTTTTGAAGGGGATGAAGACTTTCATCGTTGGCGGCTGTCTGGGTACAGGTCGCAGAAAAACCAAGACCCTTCTTTGTTTTATTGTCAATAGGAATGACAAGCCGTCCCCATCCTGTCGTATCAGTACTCTCGACCGCTTTGATAGCATCGTTGTATGAGGGAATTGAAGTTCCTTCTTTGAACTGATTGTCCTTGCTCACCGACAGTGCTTGGAACTGAGTTCCAATAACCTCCTCGGGTCCCACACAAGTAGATGATGATAAGTTGCTCACAAGCAAGGCTTGTTCCCCACAAACCGTGACAAGTTGATCATTCTTGACGAACTTTAGCTTTTGGTGGAGGGTTGAAGTAACCGCTCCAGCCTGATGTATCCAAGGTTTTCCTAATAAACAACTGTATGTTGCCCGGATGTCCATGACCTGGAAAGTGATTTGGAAAGTGTGAGGACCAATAGTTATGGGAAGATCAACTTCGCCGATAACTGTTTTTTTGGATCCGTCGAATGCTTTGACGACGACCTCGCTGACTCTCATCGGAGGGCCCTTAAATGATAATTGCATCAAAGTGTACTTTGGCATAACATTCAGGGCTGACCCTGTGTCTACCAGTACGTTGGCTAAAGCATCGCCTTGGCAGTTAACTGTAATGTTGAGCGCCATGCTATGACGGCGACCCTCTTCAGGTAATTCCTCATCACTAAATCCCAAATTATTGCAGGAAGTGATGTTAGAGACAATGCTATCGAATTGTCTAATTGTTACATCCTGTTCCACAAAGGCTTGCTCCAAGACTTTCTGTAGAGCCTCTCTGTGTGCTTCTGGACTGAGTAACAGTGATAATACTGAGATCTTTGAAGGAGTCTGTAACAGTTGATCAACAATGTTATATTCACTCCTTTGGATGAGCTTTAGCATCTCATCTTTGTCTTTTGAAAAGTCGGGATTACTAGATTGACCGACTGGTGGATCAGGAATTTCTGCCTGAAGTTCCTTTTCTTTGTTGGATTCTCCAACCCCTCGGTTGAAGATTCGACCGCTCCGTGTTACACCGCTGATGTCTGCAATGTTCACGATGGAGGGTAATGGAATTTCCTTTCCATTCTCGATTATTGTTGCACCGTATTTGTAAGGGATTGCCTTAGCTGATTCATACGGTAGTGGCCCCGGTAGATAGATGACTATGGGAACCTTTTGATTTTTCTGACCATCATAAGTAACCTTGATCCGTTCCCGGTTGGGAACTCTAGATTCGTCAAGTAGAGGGATGATGGCAAAAACATCCCTGGTCCTGTGATGATCGGAGATCGTGACAACATCCTCAACTTGCTCGGCAAGGTAGTTCGGTGACCAAATGATGGGTCCTGAACCTGGATATGGACGAATTTCTCCATGATCGACCTGACCCTGAAGTGCTGCTCTCACAAGGTAACACCCTTGATTACTTTCCGAACAGACGCTGCAACTGTCATAGTTGTGTGGTGGCACCTGGCCACGCCCACTTTGAATACAATGTAACTTTACTAGGTTAGCTTCCATTGATCGGACATCCTGACTTTGACGTCGAGTAGGATTCCTGTTACTGATACTAATCTGCTGAGTATCTTCGTCCGTATAGATTGGCATCCACCAGTGATTTAACAAGTGCTGAAGTGCCTCCTGGACAAGGGTACAACCTCGATCGTTTTCGCAACCTGCTTTACAGTTTTGATAATCATGTGATATTAAGAATCCGAGTCGGACCTGCTCAGCATGTAACTCTACCAGGTTGGTATTCATCACGCGAATGTCAAAGATCTGAACCATGTTGATTTGATAGGAGTTCCTATCATGGTAGTCTTGGATCCATCCAAGATCCATCTGACGCTGGAGGGCCTCTTGTATGAAAGAGCATCCCTGTTTGTTTACCGAGCAAATCAGACAGGAACTATAATCGTGCCGCGGCAGATTATGATACTGGCTTTGCCTTGAGTGCATCGCCACCAAGTTGACATTCATCGCACGGATGTCGTGGTTTTGAATGACGTTGGAATTCGTGTAAACCATGTTAACTCCACGAACTCGGTGCTCTTGGATCCATCCAAGATCCATTTGTTCCTGTAGAGCTGCTTGCACCACAGAACATCCATGGTTGTCTTTAGAGCAGATATCACACTGGTGATAATTATGAGGTGGCACATGGCCATATCCACTCTGTCTACAATGCATCTTGACCAGATTGGTTTTCAACAAGAGTACATCGTGAATTTGATAGACATTGTTAGTCTCTTTCTCAATCAGATTGACTGCAGTTTTCTCATGTTGAGGCAGCGGGTTCGTAAGAACATTAGGATTCGTATCTTTGAAAGATAAGAGCCCGCTCCTAACAAGCTTTTGCACGTCAGATTTGAAATTGAGACAAGTCTCAATGTTATGCCCTGAACCTCCTTGATGATAAGGGCATGTTTGATCCGCTTTAAACCAAAAAGGCGGATTTTCCGGAACTGAAAGGGGAGACTTAGTCTGAATGTGCCCCTTAGCCAGCAGTAACGGAAACAGCTTTGCGTACGTTACGGGTATAGGATCAAATCCTGGTGGCCGTATTGTACGGTTGTTGTTATATGGAGGACGAGCCTGCTGAAGAGGCTGTTGTGTCCTTTGTTGGTCAGGTTGGCTCTGCGCAACCTGAGGTTGATACATAGGAACAGGCGCGGGGCCGATAGTAGGAGTAACAGCTGCTACTGGCTGATAACGTCGCCTTTGCTTTTCGAGAGAGATATTCCCAATATCTTGATCTTTTTTCTTAGGGAGAGCACTACCGTATTTTTTAGTACCGCTCGTTGATCCAGTGTCTTTTACCAAACGTCCTTCTCGGACGGCTTCCTCAAGACGTACACCCATGCCGACCATTTCGGTGAAATCACTGGGCGCACTGGAAACCATTCGGTCATAGTAAAATGAGCTCAAGGTCTTTAAGAAGATCTTTGTCATCTCTTTTTCCTCAAGAGGTGGACAAATTTAAGCGGCAATTTCACGCCACCTTTGAGCATACTCCTTAAAGGTTTCTTTGTCCTTTTGCGACATCGATCTGAGTTGATCTCTGTCGGGTCCCATGTCCAAATTGTATTTGTATTGTTGGACGAAGGCAGTACCAAGATCTCTGAAAGTGCTGATCGTAGTACGATTTAAACCCATGTACCATTTGAGTGCGGCACCGGTTAAACTATCCTGGAAGTAGTGAATCAGCAGGTCCTGATTCTCCGTCTGAGCTGACATCCGCCGAGCGTACATCACCAGATGGCTCTGAGGGCAAGAGTTACCCTTGTATTTTTCAAAGCCGGGCACTTGAAATTTGTGCGGGACTTTCACATTTGGGACCAAGCAGAGGTCTGCGGCGTCCTTTCCAAATAGATCCTGACCGCGAATGGCTTGCAGCTCTTTCTGCATTTCCAAGAACTGCTCCTGGAATTCATCCATTCTGTCAAACATAGTTTCCTTCTTACCAGAAGGTGTCTGTGGAATCTGTCCTTTCGGGATAGTGTGCACCACAGGGGGTGGTACCGTGACTACGGCAGTAAGTCTTGGCGCCTCCCGAAGTTTGTAACCTTCAGGAGTCTTGAGTATGCCCCTGGCATCTTCGCTTTCCCGAAGTTTGTAACTTTCAGGCCCAGCAGCTTCTGTTGCGATTCCCAGATCTTCAGTGATCGGCGGAACATATCCTTCTGGGATATAGTTAACAGGCATGCCCCAAGGACGATCTTTCGGCATCTGATACCTAGGATCATACTTTTCTATGATGGGCGTTGAGGTGATCTCTGAGATCACAGTCCTTTGTAGCTGAGCTTCTGCCATGGCTTGCATGTCGTTACGAAGCTTTCTCATATCCTCTCTCAGAGCGTCGATCTCTTCTTTCAACTCTCTGTTTTCTTCCTCAAGATCATCCATCTTTTTCTGACGATTGGCCCGAGTATTATACGAATGAGACAGTTTGACTCTAGAATCGAGACACAAACGTGAGATTCGTAGGGAAGAAGAATACGCGATGTGAGAATGATGAATGCAATGATTATATTAATTGTTGTTTTGGTTTAATCAAAATAAACTTCGACAATTAGATTGCAAATATCAAACACTGTGGAAACCCCTTTTTATTGAATTCCAAAGGATTACAGAAATGGAAATACAGTAGATTACAAAGTGCAGAAACAGAAACCTAAACTAATGGGTCCCGAGTCCTCTTCTTTGACCGGGGCGCTTGGGCCATTGTCGGGTTGTCATTCCTTTGCCAGGTGAAAGGAGCGAGCAAATTCCTTTGGTCATCTTGATTCTCTACAGCGTGCTGCTCCAAAATTTCAATCAGAGCATCTTTCTCTTTTAGTAGTTGCTGTATTTGGATACACTCTACGTCGAGGGTGCGGTACTTATTCTTCCAAGATCTTCTTTCCTTTTGAACTTTGTTGAGAGTAACCTGAAGCTTTTCAGTTTCTGTCATGAAGTACATGACAGTTTCCCTCGGTGGAAGAATTCCGTAACGAGGATAAGGCATCTTTAGCTTGAGAGCTCTAGTTTGTACCTGTTGTACCCTAAATTTTTACCCTTAGATGTCATCCAGCTTTTGCGCATCTTAGGAGCATCTCTGCATTTGTTTGAGCTAACCCATATCTTGTAGTTTGTTTATTTGCGTTCAAATTAGGTCTACCTATCATCGTGAGGCCCCACAAGTTGTTTGAAGCAAGTCAAATCGACAACAGATCTCCAATACCAGAGCTTTGGAATTAGGGTTCTATCCTGAAGGGATCATTAAGTTTTGGCTCTATCAAATCAAGATTTGTATGGATCACTTACCATATAATGCCATCTACATCCAAGAGATATCATTTAACAAAAATCCAAGGCCCATGTTACAAAAAAAAAACCTTATGTTAATTATAAAAAATCGTTACCAAAATATATTGCAAACTATATGGATTTTAATTTCATTGCCAAAAACCAATGAGGAGCAAGCATTACTTTGTTTGACTTTTCAACCTCATTTGCCAACCAATGGAAAAGTGACACGTGGCGTACAAGAAACCAAAACAATCCAAATTGTTCCTTCTTCCCCGTTCTTGTTCGCGGATTGCAAGGGAGAGGAGGGAAATTCAAACTAGTGATCCAATTCATCAAATCCATCATCAATCCTTAGCGCGCCATTATTTCAATTTCAAATTCTCCGAATCACTTGCCCGTTGAGCTTCGACGGTTTGATTCATCCAAAGGGCTCAGAGGATCGTTCGTTTCTGCACGCTGCCTGCTCTCACCTCAATCGAGACCTAAATTGAAGCACCAAAACAGCCTATACGCGTTTCACTTGGCTCAAGAGGAAATTCAGGCTATTGCTAGGCGTGTAGTAGCTTCATTGATTGCCCTCTCTCCAAAATAAACTCATTTTGTCTGCTGAACTTTCAATGCGGTTGACGAACTCGCTGCCTATAAAAGGAGCCTCCAACTTCATCAAGGGGGGGATTTTTCAAAAAAAAAATAGAAAAAGCAACAAAGAAACCCTCTAAAAAACCCAATTCTTGGAGTATCCAAAGCTAGCTGAAAGGAAAGGATCGCTTGCCATTTGCTTAGGAACCAGGTAAGTTCCCCAAACCTTCATCTGTCATGCTCATATCATGTATGCTTTGAATTGTTAGATTGTGTCAGTTACTTCTGATGCTATTGCCATTTGCCTTATGCACATGAACATGTATGATGCCTTGCGAAATCTTATTATTTGATCTCTGTTAGTTTTGAACTGTTATTGTTACTTTGAGCCCAGATGCATGCCAAAAAACTTGGACCTCTTAAGATGCATTTGAAAATTGGACAGTTCAATATGTTTACATTGACTATGATATTTTGGTTGATGAGTTCATACGACTTGTATTTGTGGATTTTGCTCCATAATTCATTTTTGATAAAATTGTTAAAACCTGGTATATGCATTGTCAAGCTCACCACCATGGTAAGTGTGTGTTTATTCTAGCAAGTAAGTGCCTATGTTGTGGAGGTAATCTAAGCTTTCATGATTTCTTCATGCTTAAGAAATTTGTCAATTCTGAACTTTGCATTTGCTGTCACTATTTGTCATTTTGTCTAAACATGATTATGTTGAACATGCTAGAGATATTGTCTTGATTTTTGGTTGTCTTTTACATCTTAACTGAGTAGTTGCCAGGACATATGATTTGATTGACATGTTAACACTTAGTAGACAAACTAAACTGAATAGTGATCCTTTAGGAATTGTGACACAATGACATAATGGTTTTTGCTGTTAAGACAAGTTCTACCCTAAGAATCATTAGTGTGCCCCTGTTGCTAATTTTACATTGATCATTTGGGCTGATGTGTAGTGTATTGCTTGTAGTCATGTTACTTTCCATTCAAATGAGAAGTTTGTTTTGGTATGCCATTTGAATCATATGTGTCACTTGTTTGTTTATCTTAACTGATGCTTAATGAATGAGTTTAGACTTATAACATGTAGGTTTTAGTATGTGACCCATATCTGTTAAAACCTGTTTTCATGTTTACTTGCCAAGATGTGAAAGTTGATCATTGTTTCCTTATATGCTACTAGTGTAACTGAACCACCATCCGTGCCAATACTTACAAGGTTCTTACATGTAAATCCTGCTTTGTTTTTAGCATATCACCTTATGTGTCCCTATATGTGCAAATCCTAGCCAATGTGCAACATCTTGTTTTAGTGTGGGTAGTTACTTATGTTTTAAACTGTTGACCTGTCAAGTATCATGTATGTATACAACCTGTCCTACCATGCTGTATGTTGTTGTATGGTTTAATGATATCCTTTGAATGAAGTTGACTGCTATGTGACATGTCCTGTTCTGCTTTGAGTCCAAGTATATGATCTATAAGACCCCTTTAACCATCATGAGGCCTATTTGTGTGCTTGTCATTGTAAACATAATTGACCCTCCTTATATTGACATGATGAGTGTAGTTTCTCGCGTATGCTTGTATAACATTCATGCCTAAATGTTATTAGGATTAGATGCCATTTTGTATGAACAATTGTGTTTATCCTTGTTTCATAACAGTGTTGTATTTCGAAATTGCTATGAGCCCATGTGTGATCTTAATCTAGTTTTGATGCATGAACCACACTATGCCTGCTTCCATTAAGATTAAAGTCATTTTTCCTTGACATTGTGTGACACCATGTTTGATTGGCATGCCCATAATCTAGCCTGCTTCAAGATATGTGAACTTCTGTCTTATTTCGCATTGATTGCATATGCTTGCATTGTTCATAATCACAACAGTCCTTCTTTGATCTTGTCATTTGACTGGTTTGACATTGTTGGCTGCATACTTAATGTTATGAATTCATTACCTTATGATGTGTATAAATTCGTCTCAAGTAACATGTTGTTTGTCTGCATACTGAATGTCTGCTATGGTTGATGTTTACTTTGATGTCGTCATCCTGTCAACACTCATGTTCACATGTTTGAATTGCTACTGTATGTCAAAGCATGCCTCCAAAACTGATTGCGTTATGCCTCAATTGATCTTATGTTTTCTTGCATTTCAAAGCTTACAACCTTGCCTATCATGTGGTTTTGGTCCTAAATTGGCTCTGTTACATTTCCCTAACATGTTTAGTCGTGAAAGTGTTCTGATGTCTGTAAATAATTCACTAAGCTGTTACAGATTCCTTAGTCTTCATAGGTTTGATTCATTGTATGCAAATCATGTCCTGGTCTGGTTCTCATCAGAGTGTGTTGAATGTGTTGTATGCTTGCTGCTATGATCATGTATGATTCTCTGCCAACTTGCCTTTGTTTTGCACTGTCTGCTGGTTTATGTTGCGATTCATGCTACTTAACATTTAACTTATGGAAATGCTGAAACATCATGATTTTCATAGATTGTGTTTCAATTCAGTTTGCATCTCATCACAGTTGCTGGAGTCTTAGCGAAATTAGAGGGATTAGAAATTGAGTCTTGATGTTGTTGTTTGGATTGTATGAGAAATGTTTCCAAAATCTGCTGCATGTGGTTTGGTTGTGTTCAATATTTGGTGGTTGGTATGTTTATCACTTTTACGTGGACAGTTAGTGCACTTATAGGTTGAATTTGTTTGTTGTTCAACATGTATGAAGCTCCATGACTGTAAGTGTCATCACATGTTTTTTTGATTCCATCTGGTTTGGATTTGTTTGCTGAGAAATGACCTGGTTTTAGTAGCATTGTCGTGAATGGTTGATGTTGGTTTGGTGTTGTAATTTGGAAAATGCACGCATATGAGGTTTAGATGGTTATTGAGTCATATAATGTTTGGATGAACACGCCGTCCCAACGGTCACACACATGCACATAACTACCTTGCCTACCCTTAGGACTGGGGTTCGAATCCCCCTCGCCCCAGTCCTTTTATTTTTTTCTTTTCTGAATTTCGCTTGCTTTAGAATACGTGTGTGTGTATCCATCCTTTGTCAAGCTCGCGCGTCTGGCTCCGTTGGTTATGGTTTTAGGCTGTATGGGAAAGGTCTTGGGTTCAATCCCTTAAAATGCAACTTCTTCTTTTAATCACTTGATTGGTTTAGTTTTTTATTTTTTTTAGTTTCTACTTCATATTCAAAATACCATAACTTGTTTAATTTTTATCCTTTTTCTTCCCTTCCTTTTGCTATGTTCTTCTTGTTGAATATTTTTTTAATATAAGAGAAAATGACAAAAATATGTATTTTGAGGCCATTATTCGTGATAGTATTAGAGATGCTTATTAGAATGTTTATTGTACTTCCTTATGCACCTTGCCATGTTATCTTTGCTTGTCATGCTTGATCGTACATAATATGTGTCTCTAGTTTGGAATTGACATAATTGTTTGTTTTATCATGTATTTTGTTCTCTTTATCTTTGTGAGTATCCTACATGTTTGTCTTCCTAAAGATTGAAGCATGTTGTTTACCATCCTTTATTATCATTCTACATGTTTGTCTTCCTAAAAATTGAAGCATGTTGATTGTCATCCTTAATATCTTCCTATATGTTTGTCTTCATAAAGATTTAAACATATTGTTATCATTTTAAACATTCTTATAATCATGTCCACCTCACCCATACTTCATCATGAAACATATTGCCATCTTCATGCTTATGTTACTTCCATCACATTATCTCATACCAATGTTGTAACTTATATTATGCCTCACTTTATCATTTTATCATGTATATGTTTATCATATCTTACTTCTATCTGTATGTTTTACTACTGTCCAAACCTTTTCAAACTCATAAAAATTCTCGATCCAACGTCGAGCCCATTTTCTGCCCATGTAAGTCGATCGCCTTCGGGCCTCGCATTCAACCTTTTGGTCACAAGACACAAGTCTAGCATCACCTCGCTAGCACCATCGCCTAAACAACATAACTTAATCGCATTAATATCCAAAGGAAAACCCCATGCATGATGACCATGTTATCGTGCATGGTGCATATCATTTTGCATTCATAATCGTCACCTTAAGATAAGCGATAACCTAAGTGACCTCTTAGGAAGAAAACTTCATTTCTTGGCCTCATATTTCTACTGATTAAACAAAACATAGGTCCATTTCAACCAGACTTAGAGAGTTCGTAAACTCTACAATGAGCTTGCACTCATTTCCCTTCTGAATATTGACCACAGTCAATCATTCAGTAGAAGTAGAACTACGCGTACTCTGATTCTATTCCCGAGGATACGTAGGCGTAAAGTGCGATGCTTTATCGAGTATACTTAGATACTAACCCCTAGGGTTTTCCAACCTTTAGAATAGAACCTTTAGCAAACAGATAACAAATAACATAATTGAATCAAGAGGTTCCTGTAGAGTACTACAGATATCTAGGATGCTAACACCTTCCCTAGGTATAACCAACCCCCGAACTTAGAATCTTAGTGCATTTGCATTGCATTGTGGGAATTCGGTTTTTTCTCCCTTCCTTTGGATAAATCAAAGACCGGTGGTGACATTAAAAATACGATACAAGTTAATTAATAATTTGTTATCCAATTTTCACCGCGACAGAAATGGCGACTTCACTGGGGAAACTTCTCATAAGAGGGTTCCCCCTAACTTGTTTAATCATGTTATTTGTTTTTGTTATGCTTGCTTGGGTTGTCACTTTGAGTGGTGAGGAGTCCTAGACCCGGACATGAGTATAATTATAGGAGATGATATGGTCAAGGGTACTTTGACGGAGTCGATTCCTGAAAAGTCGAATTGAGAAAATCATCGCTCAGTTTAGGTTCTTTTGAACTTAATATTGTTTGAACGAGTACATTCGTGAAAACGATATTAACTTCGACCAAGGACCTTTAAGACTGAGGACCGTAGCACCTTTAACCCAACTTGGCCTTTTAGGACGTAGTGCGGTGACTATGCGGGAGTCCATTTCCAAATAGTTGTCACGCGATACTACACTCAGACGAGATTCTCTTGAGAATATTATTGACTAACCGAGTAATTTGGGAAGTCGATAATATCCGAAAGATGGGTCGTAGACTCTGGGAACTCTTAGAACCCGTTCGGCAGGTACATTCTAAAACCACACCACCCC
The DNA here is from genome assembly GCA_022829125.1 of Lathyrus tuberosus. Classification (NCBI taxonomy): domain Eukaryota; kingdom Viridiplantae; phylum Streptophyta; class Magnoliopsida; order Fabales; family Fabaceae; genus Lathyrus; species Lathyrus tuberosus. Next base: position 2,159,149 of record JALAZF010000656.1, on the reverse strand, counting down.
ATGGGATGGGTAGACCTTGACTCCATTCATGCTCCTTTGAACCTAGGACTTTTTGTTTGCTTGTTTGTGTGCCCTTTTGTTTGTGTGTTTGTGCATACATGCATACATAAGCATCATTTTCGTTCAAGTTCGTGGAGTCTGAGTCTTTTATTTACGTCGTAGGGTGCCATGGACAATGAAAGAAGGAACACCGTGAAGTATACTTACAAGAGTTTTGACACAAGTGACCTAAGGAGGTTGGAGACTCTGTTGGTTGATCCAAAAGGATTCGAGCGTAGATATGGGGCGCTTTTGTTTCTATTGAAGGTGAGGGTTGATCAAGGACTTCTCTCCACCCTACTTCAGTTTTATGATCCGGTATATCATTGCTTCACATTCCCTGATTACCAACTGGTGCCTACTCTTGAGGAATATGCATGTCTGACTGAGATACCTATTTTGGATAAGTCCCCTTTTCCCATTTTTGGTAAGGACCCTAAGGAACAAGAGATTGCTAAGTCGACACATTTGGAGTTAGCAGACATACGAGGGAATATGACTACCAAAGGAGGGATTTCTGTTTTGCCTATGAAATTTCGGGTGGAGAAAGCTCATCATTATGCCAGGCGTTCTGACATGGCTGCCTTTGAGGCTATATATGCTTTAATGATTTATGGTACCTTTCTGTTCCCCAATCTCAAAGACTATGTGGACCTCAATGCCATCAAGATATTTATGAAGAGGAACCCTGTCCCTACTTTGTTAGCTGAAGCTTATCACGCCATACATTCGAAGCATGCCAAAGGAGGGCAGATCCCATGCTGTGTACCCTTATTGTACAAGTGGTTTACTTCGCACTTGCCCAAGGCTAACATTTTTTGGGACCCTAAAAAAGGATGGTGGTCTAAGAAGATCATGGCCCTTACTCATTCTGACGCTGATTGGTATAACCCTCATAGGTACGAGGATGTGGTGATCATTGACAGTTGTGGAAAGTTCGGGAACGTGCCTCTTCTTGGCATACAAGGAATAACCAGTTACAATCCGGTCTTAGCTCGCAGACAGTTTGGTTACCCTTTGAAGGTCAAGCCTCTTGGTATTCACACAGAAGGAGTTTTCTCCAAAGATTACGAAAAGCAAGAGGAATTAAGGAGCAGAATTTTAGAAGCCTGGAGGGACAAACACAAGAAAGATAGGAATGCTTTGGGGAAGCATAACTGTGTCTCCATGGACCCCTACCTACAATGGGTCAGAAGAAGGGCTATTGAACTAAGGATGCCCTATGATCGCCAAGAGCCTATGGTCTTGAATGAAGAACCTGTCTTCATCTTTGCATCTGAGACAGAGGAATTAAAGATCGCCTTAAGGAAAGCTCAGCAGATAGGGAATGCTTGGAAGGATAAGTGTGAGGTGCTTGTGGAAGAGAACGAAGCGCTTCAAAGACAACTAAAGGCAAAAAGTGAGGAAGTTCTCTCTTGCAAAAGGAGGAAGTTACAAGAAGACCCGAGTCCCTCAAACCCTGAGACTACTTCGTGGGAGGCGATAATAGAGGAGCTGGTTCTCGAGAAGTCCCGAATGGAAGAAGAGATTAAGAAGTACAAGCTAAGATTATTGGGGGAATCTCCTTAGGTCTTTTATTAGCCTTTATTTAATTATTAAAACTCTTGTAAGAATATCAACGGTTGTAATGTTTTCCTTACGAAGTTTTAATTCCCGTTTTCTTTCACTTGTAACAAATTTTGTATGATTAATGAAATCAGGTCCGTTGGTATTCTGTGACGATTACAAATACTCAAAATTCCACGAACTTTTGCATCTCATTGCATTTGCATTCTCATTCTCATTCACTTCAAAGAACTCAAAGTTTGCTGTTTTTAGATATCGCAAAATGGATCATGGAAGGAAAGGAACGGTACCATACACCTTCAGGGTTTTTGATGTGGAACAGTTGAGGGAACTAGGAGGTCGGATAAGGGATCCAGATGCCTTCGCCGCAAAGCACGGGCATATGCTCTCTTTATTGCAGGTACAAGTAGCTGAGGGTTTATTAGAGACATTGGCTCAACTCTACCATGTGATCTACCACTGTTTCATCTTCCAAGATTTCCAGTTGATGCCCACTTTGGAAGAGTATTCCGCCTTATTAGGGATACCCGTCAAAGATTCACCCCCGTTCTACGGTGGAGAAGGAAGACCCAGTCAAGAAGACATCGCGAGAGTGACTCGCATCAAGCTGATAGAGATCCAGACACACATGAGGTGCAGAAGAGGGGTCGACGGCTTGCCTGCTCCATTCTTATTTAAGAAAGCTCAAGAGTTCGCCGACCAAGAAAAAACTAGGGCTTTCGAGAATCTTTTCGCGCTACTGGTCTATGGTCTATTTTTGTTTCCGAATGTTGGGAATTTCGTCGACGTTCATGCAATCAGGATCTTCATGCTCAAGAACCCGGTACCAACGTTATTGGCCGATGCATACCACTCGATCCATTCAAGGATCCTGAAAGGAGAAGGTCAGATCGTATGCTGCACTGCTATCCTCTATAGGTGGTTTATTTCGCACCTACCAAAGACCATGGCCTTCTGGGATGTGAGGGATGGCTCAGAATGGCCCGTTAAACTCATGGACCTGACCCACTCAGATGTTGTTTGGTATGATCCGATATACGGAGGGATTCCCATGATTCACAGTTGCGGAGATTTTTCCAACGTGCCTCTTCTTGGCACGAAAGGGTGCACCAGTTACAACCCTGTTCTCGCTCGTCGCCAGCTTGGACATCCGATGAACGAGATACCAGATCCGGAGAACTTGAAAAGAATTTTCCTCTATGAAGGAGAAGACCCCCAGCTGAAGATGCAAATTCTATTCGCCTGGCGTCAAATCAACAGACAAGGAATGACTGCAACAACAAACCCTGACTGCACGGTTACAGAATCTTACCTAGAGTGGTCACGCAAACGAGCCCTCGCTCTGACGATGCCATATCCTCGGCCCAAGCCTCCTGTAATAGAATCAGATGAAGTTTCAAGACTAAAGGTAGAAGTGGAGAAGCTGACACTGGACAAGTACATATTGCAGGAAAGGATTGACAAGTTGATGGAGGAACTCAGCGAAAGGAAAGGAGCATCATCCAGCGGATCAAAGCCCTAGTTACTCTTTGTTGTATTTTGTTGTACTGAAAGCCCTGAGGGTGTACCGCTTGTAAACAAGTTTTAAAATTTTAATAAAAACAAGTTTCCAATTGCGATATTTAACTACACTTTCGAGCTCCTTGAAGTGAACGTTGCATCATGTTGCATCATACGCATCATTTCGCATCACATCTGCATTTTCGCATATGCATGTGCATTCCTTCGGTGTCTCATTATCCTTTTATCTTCTTCAGTTGTCGTCATTGAACCACCACCCTGAGTGCCCTGCACCGTTACAACCTTGAAGAGAAAGGATGTCTGAAAATTGCGAGAATCTGGATCAGGTTAACAATGAGCTCGCTGAATTAAGAGTAGGAATGGGGCAGATCATGGAAGCCTTGAGTATCATACGAGCAACGATGGACACACAAGCCACTGTGGTCTCAGAAATCGTCACTACGACTGTTGTGCCACCGGTTACACCTGTCGTAAATCCCACTCTGGGGATGCCATTCGAGTTCATGCGAGCCACAGCCCCTCAATCCACGCAACAAGCGGTACCATTGCTCAGTGAGAATCAACAAGCTATTCCGACTTATGTTCCGCCTGTGGTACAGACCCAATTCCAACCTGTTTTTCAGAACCAGCAGTATTTTGATGGTATGTCTGTAGAAGAGGGTGACAGTAACGAGAAGTTGAGAGCCAACATGGAGGTGATGCAAAGAAAGCTGAAGGCTATGGAAGGAGACAACGTTTTCAGTTCTGACCTTAAAGATATGTGTCTAGTCACTGATCTAGTGATTCCACCGAAATTCAAGTTACCAAGTTTTGAATTGTATTCTGGTGCCACGTGTCCTAAGGCACACCTAGTCATGTATCTCCGAAGAATGGCGGCTTATATGGATAATGATAAGTTAATGATCCATTGTTTCCAAGACAGCCTGAAGGGCGCTGCCGCAAAGTGGTATTTAAGCTTAGACCAGTCTCAGATCAAGTGTTTCCAGGATGTTATGGACGTGTTCATAAAGCATTATAAATATAATTTGGATTTAGCTCCTGATCGTAGACAGCTATTGACCATGACTCAGAAGAACACAGAGTCGTTTAAAGAATATGCTCAAAGATGGAGAGAGACTGCATCACAAGTTGAACCGCCATTGACTGAAAAGGAATTAGCTGATTGGTTTGTAGATACTGTAAGACCAGAATTCTATGAGAAGATGATCAGTAATATCGGCGCTAATTTCTCTGATATCATTGCAATTGGTATGAAGGTGGAGGCAGGTCTGAAAAGTGGAAAGGTAGCCAGCTCACCGAACAGTTCTACTAGCACCGGTATCAAGAAGTCTCCGGGTAACTTCCATAAGAAGAAGGAAGGCGAGACTAACGCTATTTTGACAGGAAAGAGGCAAAATCCTAGTTGGAAACGATCTCTATTCCAACCACAACCGAGTCCCGGCTTTCCTCAGCAGCCAATCTATCCCACACAGTTTGCACAACAACCATACGTGGCGTCTGTTACGCCCACTTTTAATCGTCAGATAATGCAGCAAGTTCCTGCTTCCCAGTCACCAAATCAGCAACAGTGGACGAAGAACCAGAATCAGAATTACCAGCAACAACGGCGGCCAGTGCCACAGCAAAATACCCCGCCAAGAAGACAAGCAGTAACACCAAATTTTCCGCCCATACCAATGACGTACACGGCATTGTATCCTTCGCTGGTGGAGCAAGGATTAATCGTTACTAGGCCATTGGGGCCACTATCTGAAAAAGCTATGCAGTTCTACAATCCTAACGCATCATGTGCTTTCCATCAAGGAGGAGTAGGCCACGATTTAGAAGGGTGTTTGGCGCTAAAGAATCTAGTAAAGAGTCTGATGGAGAAAAATATCTTGTCTTTCGCTAACAACCAGCCAAATGTGAAAAACAACCCCTTGCCAACACATGGGTCAGCCAATGCCATCGAAGATGAGAATGGTGAAGTACTAGTCTCAGATGTAACAAAGATTAAGACTCCCTTGAAGATGTTTCATGCTAAGCTATTCAGCGCCGGTTTGGTCAAAGATTGCCACGATGTTTGTAAAAAGTGTGACAGTAATAATGAAGGGTGTCAGTTGGTTCGAAATGATATCCAACAATTGATCGATGAAGGTTTCTTACAGGTTTTTAGAAAGGAAGGCAAGGTAGCAGTGATTGAACCAGTGTTTAATTTACCAAAGCGGATGCCAGCGCTTGAAGAAGAGTACATATCAGTAGTCCCTGTGTTCAACAATCCAGGGGCAGCTACCGTGAGCCCTGTGTTCAATAATCCGGGGGTAAATACCATGAGTCCGGTATTCAGACAACCAGTTCCAAGATTTAACAGGTCTGAAACTGTTTCTCTTGATAATCATACAAGGAGGAATAATCTCCCAAGACCAGTCCCGTTCAGATTCAGGGGAACCAAAGCAGTACCGTGGGTCTACGAAGGCAGTGCAAGTGGAAAGTGGAAGGAGGAAACGATCCCAAGGAAAGAGGTGGGGGTCATTATAGAAGAACCGGTCCCAAGGAAAGAGGTGGGGGCTGATGAAAAGAGCGTGTCTAATATAGCGGGAACAGGAAGAATGATGAGGAGTGGAAGGATTCTCCCCCCTATTAACAAAGAAACGTCAGATAAAGAGAATGAGGTGCGTGTACCCACCAACGACAAAAGTAAAGAAGTAATCTCCAAGGAGGACGATGAAGAATTTCTCAAGATAATAAAGAGAAGTGACTACAGGGTTGTGGATCAGCTTCACCAGACCCCGTCCAAAATTTCTATTTTATCCCTATTGATTAATTCACCAGTCCACCGGTCAGCACTACAGAAAGTACTGGCTCAGGCTCATGTGGCCCAGGACATTACCGCCGGACAGTTCGATCATGTTATCTCTAACATTACTGCTTGCAATACGCTCAGCTTCAGCGATGAAGAATTAACCCAATCAGGTCGGAATCACAATCTCGCCCTGCATATATCAATGAAGTGTCAGGAGGACACATTGGCCAGAGTTCTTGTGGATACAGGATCCTCTCTAAATGTCCTACCGAAGAGGGCCCTCTACAAGCTAGCATACAAAGGAGGGATCATGAGACCCACGTCGTTAATTGTCAAAGCTTTTGATGGCTCACGAAGATCCGTGATGGGGGAAATTGAGCTGCCAGTTTTGATTGGACCCCAGGAATTCAATGTTTTGTTTCAGGTTTTGGACATTAACCCTGCCTATAGCTGCCTACTGGGAAGACCCTGGATCCACGAGGCAGGTGCTGTTACTTCAACCTTACACCAAAAAATGAAATTTGTGGCCGATGACAAGCTGGTCATCATCCATGGGGAAGAAGACTTAATGGTTAGTAACTTGTCGTCTTTCCGTTATATTGAGGCTGACGAAGATGCATTGGAAACTTCTTTTCAAGTCCTGGAAATAGCCAACGCAGTTACGGTTGACAATGAGGAGACAGTGGTACCAGAACATCCATCTTTTGCTTCATATAAGAGTATCCAGTCTGCCCTTCAAGACGGTGTGCCCGCAGGTTGGGGTGAAGTGATTGAGGTTGAGAAGAGAGTCAGACACCAAGGGTTGGGTTACAGACCAACTCTAGAAGAAGAGGCTGCTTCAGGTTCAAGAGAAAGAAGAATGAAGATAATGACCGTACAGGAGACATTTATCAGCGGTGGCCATCAAGTCCACGCAATCATAGGAAGCACTGAAGAAGACGAAGATATTGATCGTTTGATTTTTCGCCAAGAAGGCGCATTATGCAACTGGGAGTCCATTGAGATCCCAATTCTGTACCCGGAACCAGAGTAACTTGTCTAGATTTGTTGTTTTCATCTCCCTAGTCTTGCCCAAAGCTAGTGGATTGTTTTGTACGGGCCTCCGTTTTCAAACTTTAAATCAATGAAATGACTCTTTTGCTAAAATTTGTTGTTTTGCTTTATTGCATTCTATTTCTAAAAATGGCAATCTTTTCAAACAAAAGCATCTCCATCCCGCATGTTCTTGAATTATTGCGCTTTTAATAATATAAGTCATTCTACTATGCAAAATGAATCATAAACCTCTTGTATTCAATGACCCTGATCTTACCATTGACTTCGACTCCCCCGTCTATCAAGCTGAGGAGGAGGAAGATTATGAAGTGTCCGAGGATCTAGCAGATATGTGTGATTACCAGTATGCAGACCTCCAGCCTCATGAAGAGCAGGTGGACGTCATCAATCTTGGCACCGAGGAAGAGAAGAAAGAGGTTAAGATTGGGGCATCCCTGAAGCCAGAAATTATACAGCGGCTGATTTCACTCCTTGAAGAGTATGTGGACGTGTTTGCTTGGTCCTACCAAGATATGCCTGGTTTAGATACAGATATTGTGGTTCACAAGCTACCGCTTAAGCCTGAGTGCCCACCAGTGAAACAAAAGCTTCGCAGAAGTCATCCAGACATGGCCCTCAAAATTCGAGACGAAGTCAAGAGACAGTTGGATGCCGGTTTCCTAGCAGTTTCCAAATACCCAGAGTGGGTAGCTAATATTGTTCCAGTTATGAAGAAGAATGGAAAGGTGCGGATGTGCGTGGATTATAGGGATCTTAACAAAGCTAGTCCCAAGGATGATTTTCCTCTACCACATATCGACACATTAGTAGACAACACGGCCCGTTTCGCCATGTTCTCATTTATGGACGGTTTTTCAGGCTACAATCAGATCAAAATGGATCCATCTGATATGGATAAAACCACTTTCATTACCCCGTGGGGTACTTATTGTTATAAGGTCATGCCTTTTGGACTAAAGAATGCTGGGGCAACTTACCAAAGGGCTATGGTAACCTTGTTCCACGACATGATCCACAAAGAGATAGAAGTGTATGTGGACGATATGATAGCCAAATCTCGAAATGAGGAAGAACATGTAGAACATCTGCTAAGGTTGTTCAAGAGGCTTCGAAAGTATCAGTTGAGGTTAAACCCTGCAAAATGTACTTTTGGAGTTAGGTCAGGGAAGTTATTGGGTTTCATTGTTAGCCAGAAAGGCATTGAAGTGGATCCCGATAAAGTGCGAGCTATTCAAGAAATGCCAGCTCCGCGAACAGAGTCTCAAGTCAGAGGATTTTTGGGCCGTCTGAATTACATCTCCCGGTTCATCTCCAATATGACTCCGATATGTGCTCCCATCTTCAAACTACTCCGCAAGAATCAGCCGGTAGAATGGAATACTGAATGTCAGCAAGCTTTTGAGAAGATCAAGAGTTATCTCCAAGAACCACCTATCCTGATCCCTCCAGTACCTGGGAGGCCGCTCTTTATGTATCTAACTGTTTTGGAAGAATCCATGGGTTGCGTTTTGGGACAGCACGGCGAGACTGGCCGAAAGGAGCATGCAATCTATTATCTGAGCAAGAAGTTCACAGACAGTGAAAGCCGTTACTCAATGCTTGAAAAGACTTGTTGCGCTCTGGCTTGGGCCGCCAAACGCCTGAGACAGTACCTAATTTGTCATACCACCTTGTTGATTTCCAAAATGGACCCGATAAAGTACATTTTTGAGAAACCTGCTCAAACGGGTAGACTTGCCCGTTGGCACATGTTATTGTCCGAATATGATATTCAATATGTCACTCAAAAGGCTATTAAAGGAAGTGTTCTTTCAGAATATCTTGCTGATCAACCAGTTGAAGACAACGAACCACTCAAATTTGATTTCCCTGATGAGGACATTATGGCAGTGAAAGATGGTGAAGAGTCAAGTTCTGAAGATGATCCCAGGGCCGAATACAGGTGGAAGATGATGTTCGATGGTTCGTCCAATTACAAGGGGCATGGAGTAGGTGTTGTTATGATTAATCCGGAAGGTGGCTACACCCCTTTTACAGCTAGATTGGATTTCGGATGTACGAATAATATTGCTGAATATGAGGCATGTATCCTGGGACTAGAAGCTGCGATCGATCTTGGAATTTGTTTTCTCGAAGTTATGGGTGACTCTGCTTTAGTTATTTATCAAATTAGAGGTGAATGGGAGACAAAAGATGAGAAGCTTATCCCCTACCAGGCATATGCTTTGGAATTGATTGAGCATTTTGATGAGATTACTTTCCGCCATGTGCCACGTACTGAGAATCACGTGGCTGATGCTTTAGCAACGCTGGCTTCAATGTGGCAAGTCAGATTTATCAATGAGGATCCGGTTATCAGTATTGGGAGAAGGGCTGAACCTGCCTACTGCCAGGCCATTGAAGAAGAATCAGATGGCAAACCCTGGTTTCATGACATTTTGAACTTCCTGAAGAATCAAGAATATCCGGCCAACGCCTCCGCTCTTGATAAGAAAACTCTGCGAAGGTTGTCAGCTAAATTCTTCATCAGCAACGGTGTACTATACAAAAGGAATCATGATATGGTGTTGCTAAGATGTGTCGACAAGAGAGAAGCAGGCTTGCTGATCCACGATATTCATGAGGGAGCCTTCGGCACCCATGCCAATGGACACGCCATGGTTAAAAAGATCTTGAGAGCTGGATACTATTGGTTAACTATGGAGACTGATTGCATCCAGTATGCTAGGAAATGCCATAAATGTCAGATTTACGCAGACAAAATGCATGTTCCTCCTACTTTGCTAAATGTGCTATCATCGCCCTGGCCATTCTCTATGTGGGGCATTGATATGATTGGGGCGATTGAGCCTAAAGCATCCAATGGGCATCGATTCATTTTGGTGGCTATAGATTACTTTACCAAATGGGTGGAAGCCGCCTCTTATGCGAATGTAACTAAACAAGTAGTTGCTCGTTTCATCAAGAACAACATCATTTGTCGTTATGGGATTCCAAGCAAAATCATAACCGACAACGGGACCAACTTGAATAACAAAACCATGAAGGAATTGTGCGATAACTTCAAGATTGAGCACCATAACTCTTCACCATATCGACCGAAGATGAACGGAGCAGTTGAGGCCGCGAACAAGAATATTAAGAAAATTATTCAGAAGATGGTCAAAACATACAAGGATTGGCAGGAGATGTTGCCATATGCGCTACACGGATATAGAACGTCCGTCAGAACATCAACAGGGGCAACCCCTTTTTCGCTGGTATATGGAATGGATGCTGTCCTCCCTATAGAAGTTGAGATACCTTCTCTGAGGATATTAATGGAAACAAAGCTTGACGAAGCTGAATGGATTCAAGAGAGATACGATCAGTTGAATCTAATTGATGAGAAGCGCCTGACAGCTATGTGTCATGGTCAGTTGTACCAGAAGAAGATGAAGAGAGCATTTGATAAAAAGGTCCGCACTCGGGAATTCCGAGTAGGCGAATTGGTACTTAAGAAGATTCTCCAATCACAAAGAGACGCCCGTGGAAAATGGGCACCTAATTATGAAGGTCCCTACATAGTTAAGACAGTGTTTTCAGGAGGGTCATTGCTTCTTACAACTATGGACGGTGAACAGCTTGCGCATCCTGCGAATGCTGATTCGGTGCGGAAGTATTATGCCTAAGACTAGGACGCCTCTGTAACATCCAAGAATCCCCAGAGAACCTCAAGTTTTGCTACAACAGAAATCCTTAGTCATTAGGGGTCATTGGTCATTGAATACAATATAACCTTTTGCTAAACTGCCATTTCGATACATCTGTAATATCTCATGGGACTATGCTATTTGGCAAGTCACCAGTTTTCAATGAATATCAGTTATATGATCATCTTCTTATCGTCTTTATTTTTGCAAATTTTGCCATTTTCACTTGATTTTTGAAAACGGAAATATTGCAATTGCTAAGAAAACACAAAGATAAACTAAGTTTTACTCTGGATCTTCTACGAATCAAGCTGGTGTAAGGAGATTTAGCAGTATTGCATTTTTGGCATGGATTCGCCACCTCCAGTGGAAAGAAGATCGCCTTGGCTATCCTTGACGTTGGGTTTCAGGGTGTTGGCTTGTGTTATCTTTTCTCCTTTCCTGTTTTGCGTCGTTCGCGTTGTTCCTAGCATATAGCTAAGCATGTGCATCATCCTTTAGCATCTTTGCATCCTTTGTGCTCTGTTTTGCTGGTGATCTTTTGTTGTGCTTATCTTTATTTCCCTAGTGGAGTAAGGATATTCCCGGTTTTCTTTGCGTCGTGCTTGTTCGGTCTTAACCTCTGCGCGCCAAATTCGAATCTTTAAAATCTTTTTTTCCGTTCCCCAAGAGGTTTAACTTTAAAGGATTTTATAGTTGTTCTCGTTTGAATCGTGTCAAACTTGAACTTGGACTATGTTTGAATCGCGCCAAACGTTGTCTTAATTTGGACTTTGTTTGAAGCGTGTCAAACACTGTCTTATGTGTTCTTGTTTGAATCGTGTCAAACTTGAACTTGGACTATGTTTGAATCGTGTCAAGCATTGTCTTCTTAAAAACTTTGTCCTTGTTTGAATCGTGTCAAACTTGAACTTGAACTATGTTTGAATCGTGTCAAGCATTGTCTTATTTGGACTTTGTTTGAAGCGTGTCAAACCTAAACAGAGTCCTTGTTCGAATCGTGTCGGACATCGACTCTTGTTTTAAAACCGTTCTTGTTCGAATCGCGTCGAACTCGAATTGAGGCTTTGTTTGAATCGTGTCAAGCACCGTCTTTTGTTTTAAAACTGTTCTTGTTCGAATCGTGTCGGACATTGAACACCCTAATCTTTGTTGCTTTTCTAAAATTTGCTTTAAGATTAAGTTTCTTGGAACAAATTTCTTCAACTTTAAGACTCCTATCTGGTGCGCAGAGTTAGTCTCTGCCTTCCTGACTCTTTCTGAAGATCCCATTTTGAACTCTTATTTTGAGATTCCCAGGAAGTCTTTGTTTGTTTGTTTGTCTCCTCTAGACTGACTCTTAGTGATCAGTTTCTTCTTTCTGGTTTCATGCCCAGGAAGAGCGTGGGTTTGTTTCCTTCCCCGTGAAGTCTATCTCCTTGGATCTCTCCCCAGTGGAGATTGTCTTTTAGTTTTTCCCCAGTGTTTCCTCGGGATTTCCCCGGTGAGTCTCTTTCGTTGTTTGGCGTGTACCCCCAGTGAGTCTTTGCTTGTGGATACTAGCTTCCGTCTTTCCCCGACGAAGCTTTTCTTGTGTGTTTGCTTCCTGTGGTCCCTGGTGTCTTGTTCGTCTGCATCCTTTGCATTCCTGGCATCATATCACCATTTTAGAAGTCATGGCATGTCAGCATTTGCATGTCCGTAGCGTGTCCTTAGCATTCGCATTCCATCTAAGGGCAAAATTTTTGGTTTACTATATTTAAATACCTTTCACCTTGATGCCTCTGGAATCTCCGTTCCTCGTGCCCTCCGGTGAAGCTATTTAAATAGGGGCAACTGTTGTACCCTAAATTTTTACCCTTAGATGTCATCCAGCTTTTGCGCATCTTAGGAGCATCTCTGCATTTGTTTGAGCTAACCCATATCTTGTAGTTTGTTTATTTGCGTTCAAATTAGGTCTACCTATCATCGTGAGGCCCCACAAGTTGTTTGAAGCAAGTCAAATCGACAACAGATCTCCAATACCAGAGCTTTGGAATTAGGGTTCTATCCTGAAGGGATCATTAAGTTTTGGCTCTATCAAATCAAGATTTGTATGGATCACTTACCATATAATGCCATCTACATCCAAGAGATATCATTTAACAAAAATCCAAGGCCCATGTTACAAAAAAAAAACCTTATGTTAATTATAAAAAATCGTTACCAAAATATATTGCAAACTATATGGATTTTAATTTCATTGCCAAAAACCAATGAGGAGCAAGCATTACTTTGTTTGACTTTTCAACCTCATTTGCCAACCAATGGAAAAGTGACACGTGGCGTACAAGAAACCAAAACAATCCAAATTGTTCCTTCTTCCCCGTTCTTGTTCGCGGATTGCAAGGGAGAGGAGGGAAATTCAAACTAGTGATCCAATTCATCAAATCCATCATCAATCCTTAGCGCGCCATTATTTCAATTTCAAATTCTCCGAATCACTTGCCCGTTGAGCTTCGACGGTTTGATTCATCCAAAGGGCTCAGAGGATCGTTCGTTTCTGCACGCTGCCTGCTCTCACCTCAATCGAGACCTAAATTGAAGCACCAAAACAGCCTATACGCGTTTCACTTGGCTCAAGAGGAAATTCAGGCTATTGCTAGGCGTGTAGTAGCTTCATTGATTGCCCTCTCTCCAAAATAAACTCATTTTGTCTGCTGAACTTTCAATGCGGTTGACGAACTCGCTGCCTATAAAAGGAGCCTCCAACTTCATCAAGGGGGGGATTTTTCAAAAAAAAAAATAGAAAAAGCAACAAAGAAACCCTCTAAAAAACCCAATTCTTGGAGTATCCAAAGCTAGCTGAAAGGAAAGGATCGCTTGCCATTTGCTTAGGAACCAGGTAAGTTCCCCAAACCTTCATCTGTCATGCTCATATCATGTATGCTTTGAATTGTTAGATTGTGTCAGTTACTTCTGATGCTATTGCCATTTGCCTTATGCACATGAACATGTATGATGCCTTGCGAAATCTTATTATTTGATCTCTGTTAGTTTTGAACTGTTATTGTTACTTTGAGCCCAGATGCATGCCAAAAAACTTGGACCTCTTAAGATGCATTTGAAAATTGGACAGTTCAATATGTTTACATTGACTATGATATTTTGGTTGATGAGTTCATACGACTTGTATTTGTGGATTTTGCTCCATAATTCATTTTTGATAAAATTGTTAAAACCTGGTATATGCATTGTCAAGCTCACCACCATGGTAAGTGTGTGTTTATTCTAGCAAGTAAGTGCCTATGTTGTGGAGGTAATCTAAGCTTTCATGATTTCTTCATGCTTAAGAAATTTGTCAATTCTGAACTTTGCATTTGCTGTCACTATTTGTCATTTTGTCTAAACATGATTATGTTGAACATGCTAGAGATATTGTCTTGATTTTTGGTTGTCTTTTACATCTTAACTGAGTAGTTGCCAGGACATATGATTTGATTGACATGTTAACACTTAGTAGACAAACTAAACTGAATAGTGATCCTTTAGGAATTGTGACACAATGACATAATGGTTTTTGCTGTTAAGACAAGTTCTACCCTAAGAATCATTAGTGTGCCCCTGTTGCTAATTTTACATTGATCATTTGGGCTGATGTGTAGTGTATTGCTTGTAGTCATGTTACTTTCCATTCAAATGAGAAGTTTGTTTTGGTATGCCATTTGAATCATATGTGTCACTTGTTTGTTTATCTTAACTGATGCTTAATGAATGAGTTTAGACTTATAACATGTAGGTTTTAGTATGTGACCCATATCTGTTAAAACCTGTTTTCATGTTTACTTGCCAAGATGTGAAAGTTGATCATTGTTTCCTTATATGCTACTAGTGTAACTGAACCACCATCCGTGCCAATACTTACAAGGTTCTTACATGTAAATCCTGCTTTGTTTTTAGCATATCACCTTATGTGTCCCTATATGTGCAAATCCTAGCCAATGTGCAACATCTTGTTTTAGTGTGGGTAGTTACTTATGTTTTAAACTGTTGACCTGTCAAGTATCATGTATGTATACAACCTGTCCTACCATGCTGTATGTTGTTGTATGGTTTAATGATATCCTTTGAATGAAGTTGACTGCTATGTGACATGTCCTGTTCTGCTTTGAGTCCAAGTATATGATCTATAAGACCCCTTTAACCATCATGAGGCCTATTTGTGTGCTTGTCATTGTAAACATAATTGACCCTCCTTATATTGACATGATGAGTGTAGTTTCTCGCGTATGCTTGTATAACATTCATGCCTAAATGTTATTAGGATTAGATGCCATTTTGTATGAACAATTGTGTTTATCCTTGTTTCATAACAGTGTTGTATTTCGAAATTGCTATGAGCCCATGTGTGATCTTAATCTAGTTTTGATGCATGAACCACACTATGCCTGCTTCCATTAAGATTAAAGTCATTTTTCCTTGACATTGTGTGACACCATGTTTGATTGGCATGCCCATAATATAGCCTGCTTCAAGATATGTGAACTTCTGTCTTATTTCGCATTGATTGCATATGCTTGCATTGTTCATAATCACAACAGTCCTTCTTTGATCTTGTCATTTGACTGGTTTGACATTGTTGGCTGCATACTTAATGTTATGAATTCATTACCTTATGATGTGTATAAATTCGTCTCAAGTAACATGTTGTTTGTCTGCATACTGAATGTCTGCTATGGTTGATGTTTACTTTGATGTCGTCATCTTGTCAACACTCATGTTCACATGTTTGAATTGCTACTGTATGTCAAAGCATGCCTCCAAAACTGATTGCGTTATGCCTCAATTGATCTTATGTTTTCTTGCATTTCAAAGCTTACAACCTTGCCTATCATGTGGTTTTGGTCCTAAATTGGCTCTGTTACATTTCCCTAACATGTTTAGTCGTGAAAGTGTTCTGATGTCTGTAAATAATTCACTAAGCTGTTACAGATTCCTTAGTCTTCATAGGTTTGATTCATTGTATGCAAATCATGTCCTGGTCTGGTTCTCATCAGAGTGTGTTGAATGTGTTGTATGCTTGCTGCTATGATCATGTATGATTCTCTGCCAACTTGCCTTTGTTTTGCACTGTCTGCTGGTTTATGTTGCGATTCATGCTACTTAACATTTAACTTATGGAAATGCTGAAACATCATGATTTTCATAGATTGTGTTTCAATTCAGTTTGCATCTCATCACAGTTGCTGGAGTCTTAGCGAAATTAGAGGGATTAGAAATTGAGTCTTGATGTTGTTGTTTGGATTGTATGAGAAATGTTTCCAAAATCTGCTGCATGTGGTTTGGTTGTGTTCAATATTTGGTGGTTGGTATGTTTATCACTTTTACGTGGACAGTTAGTGCACTTATAGGTTGAATTTGTTTGTTGTTCAACATGTATGAAACTCCATGACTGTAAGTGTCATCACATGTTTTTTTTATTCCATCTGGTTTGGATTTGTTTGCTGAGAAATGACCTGGTTTTAGTAGCATTGTCGTGAATGGTTGATGTTGGTTTGGTGTTGTAATTTGGAAAATGCACGCATATGAGGTTTAGATGGTTATTGAGTCATATAATGTTTGGATGAACACGCCGTCCCAACGGTCACACACATGCACATAACTACCTTGCCTACCCTTAGGACTGGGGTTCGAATCCCCCTCGCCCCAGTCCTTTTATTTTTTTCTTTTCTGAATTTCGCTTGCTTTAGAATACGTGTGTGTGTATCCATCCTTTGTCAAGCTCGCGCGTCTGGCTCCGTTGGTTATGGTTTTAGGCTGTATGGGAAAGGTCTTGGGTTCAATCCCTTAAAATGCAACTTCTTCTTTTAATCACTTGATTGGTTTAGTTTTTTATTTTTTTTAGTTTCTACTTCATATTCAAAATACCATAACTTGTTTAATTTTTATCCTTTTTCTTCCCTTCCTTTTGCTATGTTCTTCTTGTTGAATATTTTTTTAATATAAGAGAAAATGACAAAAATATGTATTTTGAGGCCATTATTCGTGATAGTATTAGAGATGCTTATTAGAATGTTTATTGTACTTCCTTATGCACCTTGCCATGTTATCTTTGCTTGTCATGCTTGATCGTACATAATATGTGTCTCTAGTTTGGAATTGACATAATTGTTTGTTTTATCATGTATTTTGTTCTCTTTATCTTTGTGAGTATCCTACATGTTTGTCTTCCTAAAGATTGAAGCATGTTGTTTACCATCCTTTATTATCATTCTACATGTTTGTCTTCCTAAAAATTGAAGCATGTTGATTGTCATCCTTAATATCTTCCTATATGTTTGTCTTCATAAAGATTTAAACATATTGTTATCATTTTAAACATTCTTATAATCATGTCCACCTCACCCATACTTCATCATGAAACATATTGCCATCTTCATGCTTATGTTACTTCCATCACATTATCTCATACCAATGTTGTAACTTATATTATGCCTCACTTTGTCATTTTATCATGTATATGTTTATCATATCTTACTTCTATCTGTATGTTTTACTACTGTCCAAACCTTTTCAAACTCATAAAAATTCTCGATCCAACGTCGAGCCCATTTTCTGCCCATGTAAGTCGATCGCCTTCGGGCCTCGCATTCAACCTTTTGGTCACAAGACACAAGTCTAGCATCACCTCGCTAGCACCATCGCCTAAACAACATAACTTAATCGCATTAATATCCAAAGGAAAACCCCATGCATGATGACCATGTTATCGTGCATGGTGCATATCATTTTGCATTCATAATCGTCACCTTAAGATAAGCGATAACCTAAGTGACCTCTTAGGAAGAAAACTTCATTTCTTGGCCTCATATTTCTACTGATTAAACAAAACATAGGTCCATTTCAACCAGACTTAGAGAGTTCGTAAACTCTACAATGAGCTTGCACTCATTTCCCTTCTGAATATTGACCACAGTCAATCATTCAGTAGAAGTAGAACTACGCGTACTCTGATTCTATTCCCGAGGATACGTAGGCGTAAAGTGCGATGCTTTATCGAGTATACTTAGATACTAACCCCTAGGGTTTTCCAACCTTTAGAATAGAACCTTTAGCAAACAGATAACAAATAACATAATTGAATCAAGAGGTTCCTGTAGAGTACTACATATATCTAGGATGCTAACACCTTCCCTAGGTATAACCAACCCCCGAACTTAGAATCTTAGTGCATTTGCATTGCATTGTGGGAATTCGGTTTTTTCTCCCTTCCTTTGGATAAATCAAAGACCGGTGGTGACATTAAAAATACGATACAAGTTAATTAATAATTTGTTATCCAATTTTCACCGCGACAGTACCCAATGGAGATAAGGCTCCACCGAGACACAGTCCGGTTTTCCCAGAGACTCTCGTCGTTTCTTATGAACATGTTTCTGAGCTTGCACTATTTCCATCTTTAGTGCTCTGTCACTTTCTCCTTCTTTGAAGAAAAGACATTCCAGATGAACACCCAGTGGGATGTGTCTCATCGGGTATCCAAATTGACGAAGAACTAATATCGGATGATAGTTGATTCCTCCTTTAGTTCCTATGAGGGGTACGCTGGGGAAGTCTCCACAATGGTCAATGATTCTGATTCCCTCATAAATCCTATTACACCAATCTATATCAGAGTTGGTAAGAGACATGATCTTCTGCGACCAACGTAAGACACTCTTGCAATCCCAAAAAGCAGCAGACTTGGGCAAGTGCGAGATAAACCATTTGTAAAGCAAAGGTACACAGCATGTGATCTCCCCTTCGCTGTACAAATTTCCCAAGTGTACAGAATGATACGCATCTGCAAGCAAAGTCGGCACAGGGTTTCCAATGAGAAAAACCTTAATAGCGTTGATATCGACGAAGTTATTGATGTTGGGAAACAAAAATAACCCGTAGGTGAGCAAGACAAAGATGCTTTTAAAAGCAGTCCCGTTCCCTATACTAGCAAAGTATAGAGCCTTTTTTGTCAAGAACTGGGCTGGAAAACCTTGGATGCCACCCTTAGTGGTCATGTGAGTCCTGACCTCAGACTCGTCCAAATGAATTGCTATGCAATAGTCTGATTCTTTGGAATTTTTTCCAGTCCAGAAAATGGACCTCGATCAGTGATATGTAAATCAGTCAGATGAGAATACTCCTCCAGCGTTGGTGATAGCTGGTAATCTGGGAATGTGAAACAGTGATAAACCGGATCGTAGAACTGAATGAGCGCGTCCATGATCCCCTTAATCACATGGACTCCTAACAGTGGTAGCAAACCACCGTGCTTGGCTCTGAAAGCCTCTGGGTTAACGATCATCCTTGCTAACCTTCTCAAATCCCCTAATTTTGGAACCTTGAAGGTATACTGGTGAGTTCTCCTTCTACCGAAATCCATTAGCGTAATCCTCTTCTCTGATATTTGCAATCACAGTCTTAGTTTAATTTGAAAAACAGAGAGACTAGAAGAGAAAGTTTTTTTTTTTGAGTGTTTTAATGTTTTATTAAATGGATGCATGAATGCAGCACACAAAAACATAGAAAAAACATGGGGTCAAAGGGTCGTTGTCATGAAGTCAAGGCTCTACCCATCCCCAAAGGTTTATACTAAGGTGATTTTTGTACCTGTACTCATTATCATCAGCTCCTCCCAGGAAAGCAAAACAACAAGCGGATCGCCAGCGAGTTGTAGAGCAATCTTAGAGTAAGTGCCATTCACCGAGAATAGATCACCAGCCTCAAATGAGGGTAGTATCGCGTAACAACTATTTCCGATAGTTTCCGCACTACGAAAGGGTTTGGCTCCTCAGCTTCTCAGACTTAACAACCGGCCCATTGGCTAGAAGAGTGAATGGGTTGCGTTGGTCAGCCTCCACTGAGGTTGATGGTCGACCCCGTCGCCATTACTTATCTTAAGTGTATACTCAATCTTTCCACATACGGCATCACCCGCATTCCCAGTAGCATAAAAATAAACATGTATAGCAATTAGGAAAAGCAGTATATATATTTGTCCTAATCATCCTAGACTTATAAAGCTAAGAATCCTAAGTTCCTGACAGAAAATGGGTTCCCCGGCGGAAGCCCCAATCTGTGGTATTCACACAAGTGAAGAAAAGGAAGACCGTGCCTAGACCTAACTTTGAAGGGCCCCACGGTGGGCGCCACTTTTCTGTAGCGAGCAATTTTGGACGCGGTTCTTAAGCGCTGGTCGCTCTCTGCGGTTTGAGCTTTGACTACAGGTCGATTCATTTTTTATCCTATTGTGAGCTGAATAAGGAAGGGAAATAGATGTCTCCAATTAACCCTGCTTGCATACTGAGTTTAAGCAGCGGTCTGTTAGGTTACGAATGCTATCAATGTGGGGGGCCTTTGTACTGGTTATTTGTATTTTCGCCAATACGGTTCTCTTTCTTTTTATCTGGGCAGAAGGTTTCTGGCGGGGAACAAGGATTAGGATGTTAGGACTGATGCTTTTGAATTACTGCTTTTGATATGGAGATATGGGATTTGGTTTTTTTGTTGATTGCGCTCGCTAAGATCTTTTCTTTCAATCTTATGCCTACGTATTCCCGTTTACCGAAACAGGGAAATCAGAGCGTTCGTAGTTCCTCCTATTCTATGGGAGGAAATTGGTTTTTGGTGTCTTGTTCAAAGCCCAAGACGTGAAGCGAAAGGTGGTTTGTATCTTGTTCAAAGCCCAAGATGTGAAGCTGAAAGGTCTATTTGTGTCTTGTTCAAAGCCCAAGACGTGAAGCTGAAAGACCTCGGCTTTAGAGAGAATTTGTCATCTCTAAAGAGGGGAGAAGGAGAATTACTTTAACTGGGATACGCGGATCCGAGCAATGCCATAATTTCCGAAGAAAGGGTTTTAACCTGAAGGAGATGACTTTAACTCAGTGTAGAGCAATGCCATCTTTCCTTAGGAATTTCTCATGCTAAAAGAGGGACAGTGGCGTGGATATAGATGATCCAGAGGCTTGCCGCTTACAGCGATTAGATGAAGGGAAAGGAGTTGTTGATGTTTGTGTACTGTGAACGAGGCACAACTTTGATGCTAAAAGGTTGATTGGATCAACCAGTGGTTTTCTTATACAAACCCTAAGAGGAGGCTATTTTGTGTCCCGTACAAAGCCCGAGAGAGAGGCTAAAAGATTTTGACCCGACGATGGAGTCTTTTGGTATCTCGTATAAAGCCCGAGATGGAGGCGATTGTTTGTTTGGCTCAATAAGAACCTTTTTGTATCTCGTACAAAGCCCGAGATGGAGGCGAAAGGGGGATTGACTCAACGAGGGAGTCTCTTATGTGTCTCGTACAAAGCCCGAGAGAGAGGCTAAACGTTGTTTGACTCCGCTGGGGAGAATCATTTGTACAAAGCCCAAGAGAAGGCTATTGTAACTGTTTCAGTTGAGTGACAGGTCCAGTATACTGATTTTGAAAGAGAAAATCAGTTTTTATATGAGCATCACTGTACTCATGGGTTAGATATGAGGATCGTGGTTGTTTCCTTTTCTTTGGGGAAACTGGAAATCCAAAGGGTATTGAGACTGTCCGAGTCTGTGGGTTTCCTTCCTATTTAACGAAGGGGTCACTTGAGAATGTCCTTTGAGATTCAAGGAAGTTAGACTGTCCGTGTCTAGAGTTCAATCTTTCGTACTATGCTTTGAGAAACAGTAGTAGACTCTATGAAAGGACTGTTCTATGAGGATGACAAGGTTCTGTTCCTATACCTCTAGGAGGTTGTCGGGACAATTTGTACGAAGCCCAAGAGGATGCTGGAAACTTTTAAGAAGCCGACGGGTCCTTGTACGAAGCCCAAGAGGAGGCTATCATTCCCGGAGGAAGAGATCATTATACGAAGCCTAAGAGGAGGCTGTGAATACTTCTAAGAAGCCGTAGTGTCCTTGAATAATGCCCAAGAGGAGGCCGATGCTTTTAAGAAGCCCGTGGGTCTATCATCTCCTTTCCATTAGGAGAGATAACTCTTTTAAAGATAAAAATCACTGGTAAACATGCGAGGTTTACTATCCAGCGACTTTTAGCTTTTAAAGAGGGTTCCTTAGTTAAGGTCCAAGATTATGACCGTAGTGGGTACCCAAACCCCGAGACATTCAAGGCAAGCTATCCACAAGGAATAGATCAAGTCAGGAAAGTTCGAGAATTTGGAAGAAACTCAAAGATGCCATTCACGGAGAATACATTCATCTTGGGGAGTAGAGCTTCTTGACGATTCCTAAGGAGGACAGCCGAAGAGAAGACTGTATCTGGTGCTCCTATTGGGGATCTAGGCGTCTATTTCTATGAATAAATGAAACGGCGTCACCTAGTTCTAGACGTAGTTGCCGGGGAAACTCGAAATATCTATACTATTATTACACAGTAGATATGAGTTTATGAAAGGAGACTTACAGTGAGCAGCCCCACAATACAGTTTATATATGAGTTTGTGAAAGGAGACTTACAGTGAGCAGCCCCACAATACAGTTATATATATATATATATGAGTTTGTGAAAGGAGACTTACAGTGAGCAGCCCCACAATACAGTTTATAATATGAAAGCAGTAAACGAAAGCGATAACCACTTACTCGGTTGGAGTGCTTCCATGCTGTTTGGTTAGTTGTTCAACAAAGAAAGATTGAAAACAACAGTATATTCAAAATCAAAGGAGAAAGTGCTTTGAAAAAGAAAGATTTGGGGCTTACAGCTCAAGGAGAGGCCCAGGGTTTTATCAGTGAGCGCACTGTTTGACTTTGTACAGCAGGACTTATACAAGTGACTTGGGCCCGAAAAAGGTTTTCTGTACAAAGGGATGGGTCTTACACTCTCTCAAGAGGCCCAAAAAGGTTTAAAGAAAAGAGTGGGGCTTATAACACGAGGGTAGGCCCAAATGATTTTTCGTTTAACAATGGCAATCGCGCCGAAGTTTTCTTTTAACGCAGAGGGACTTATACAATAAGTGAGGCCCAAAATGTTTAGGTTAAAAGGGGGATTGGGTCTTACACTTTAATAGAGGCCCAAAGTGTTTTGAATGGGTCTTATAGCTCAAGGAGAGGCTCAGATGATTTTTATTTTTAAACGGGCGACGATCGTGCCGTTTACTTGTACAGAGGGACTTATACAATGAGTGAGGCCCAAAAAGTTTTTGTACAAGGGGGGATGGGTCTTACACTCTCTCAAGAGGCCCAAAGAGTTTTGAAAATGATTTATGAGGGTTGAATTAATCCAAAACCCTAATTTGTTTTCAAAATGTATTTAATTGAATAAAAATCCAATTAAAATGATCAAAAATTGTTTAACACATGGAAAACAAATTGTGATCTTGGATTAATGCTTCAAAAATTAAGTATTGACCTACAAAATAATTAGAAAGCATTAAAAGTTGCAAAATCAATGTAGAAAAAATATTTAAAATGCCAAAAACACTCAAAATATTAATTCTTTACAAAAATATCAATTATATGAAATAAACAATATTTTAGGGATTTTTTGTGAAAATAAAATATTTTAACATTTTTGTGAATTATTAAAAAAAGAATCAACTCAAAATCATTAAAACTCAGAGAGAAATTAATTTTTGAATCAATTAAACAAAATCACAAAATTCAAATATTTGAATTTCTAAAAATGGCACCAAGAACAAGCTGAAGAACACGCGCGTGTTCTTGGTTTCTCAGATTTGCATTTTCTATCCAATCTCCATGAATACGTAATCATATCATGCAATCCACATATCATTATGCTCGCCTCAACCTCACGATCATGTCTATGTACTTTAATTTCATTTAAATTAAACATACAACAAGAAATCACGAAGAGACCTCAAGAACCCTAATTTCTGCATGAAGGCTAGGATTTTTGATACACGATTCAAACAATGCAATTAATTGAGGGAAAACATTCCATGCATGATTATGAACATATGGCCAAATTATTGTGCGAGGAAATATGCATAGATTGAGAGATGACCAAGTATGTGCTTACCTCCAAGTCGTGACAGCAAGTTCAAAGTGATTTTTGATTTGGAGGTGTTACAGATGAGTGGTGATGATCTGAACAGCTTCCCTACACCCTATGGATTGTGTTTGGATGGTTGGACTTGATTGAAATTGGCTGGATCACTTTGTGGTACCTCAGCTGCAACTTGTTTGAAAATTTGAGCAACCAGCTGGTGATTTCGTGAAATTGGTGTTTCAGAAGTGATCTAAGTGTTTGATCAGCTCATATGTGATGTATGTGAGGTGTGTGAGTGATTGGTTTGATTGGAATTGCTCTCAAACTCAAAACCCGATAGTGACTTGCCTTAGAAGGCAAAATTGGAGTGAAAGAAGAGATTTTGAGGAAAGCATATGTTAGATGGCTTTGGTGTACTCAAACTGACCACAATTGAGCTCTATTTATAGTAGAGCAAGTTTGTTTTGCAAGGAATAGTGCATGGCAGCTGGTAAGTAGGTTTGGCCAATGTTGGCAAATGAAAATCCAAGTCTCCTCTAGCCATTGACTAGAGGTTAGGGCACAGAGCTTTGGTTCCCTTGGTCTTGGATAAGTCTTGACTGATTTCAGATGAGAATGGCTCAGTCCATGCCACCTTGATGGTTCCATTGAATGCTCATTCCAAATTTGAAGTCTTGTCCCTATTTTGGCCATTCTAGGTTCAACATGCTATTTCTTGTTCCATGGACTTTGGAGGCTTGGCTCAGTGATTGTCCCCTTTAGATTCAATCCTCTGAGGTGTCCAAGTGGATAGGAGCAATTGAATTTGGCTGATTTTGGCAAATCGACCAAAGTTGCAAATTCTGCCTTGCCTTGACAGATTTCAGCAAGGCAACTTGGCAATGTTGTATCTCATGGTGTGGGTTGAATTTGGCAATGTTCTTGGCCATTTTGGAAAGCTCTTACATGATACAACAACTGTTTGAACAAGTTTGGTTTTGATCTCTTTTGATTCCAAGTGAAAAATCCCCCTACATTTGGCAAAAAGTGAGGCAGAATCTGACTTAGTGAAAATTTCACTAAGTGTTGGAAAAAGTGACATTTTCACTTTTCAGCCACTTTGATCACTCCATAACTCAAAATCCTTAATGAATTGGAATGACTTGTAGTTGAAGTTTTTGTAGGTGATAATGAGGGCTACAAATCCATATTTGGATGAGAAAAAATGGCCTTGTGGTTTAGGAGTTATGGTCCTCCAAAGTTGGTACCTTTGCCACTTTATTTTTAACTTAGAAAAATTTCTAAGTTTTATGGTTACCCCTTTTACAAGTTATCTCACTTTTCTTGATTTTTCTTGATGAATGATGATTCAAATCATACATTAACATCATTTTAGGGTTAAAAATCCATTTTGGTGAAAAATCTCAAAAAGTCAAAGTTGACTTTTGTGCACAATTGACTTTTTATCAGATGAATTCCAAACTGTGCAATTCTTCAGGAAATCATGTCCTTGACCTAAATCAAACTTGATGGACATGTTCCATGGGTGTCATAGGGTATATACAATCATGTATTAGGGTTTGGGAGCATGTCCTGGTCAAAAGTCAAAGTTACAGTTGACTTTTCTCTTAAAACCCTAATTGTGGTGCAGTTGAAATTGAGACTTGTTGCTCAAGCTTCTTGGATCAATCCATTGTTCCAAATGGATCAATATGGTATATTAGAGACCCTCAAATCATGTCTTGAGGTCTTGGCTCATGGTTTGTCCCAAAAGTTAACTTAGGGGTGAATTAGGTCAAGAAACCCTAATTCCTGATTTTTTATGAATGCATCCCCTGAGGCAAAATTGACTTGATGCATGGGTTCATGAGGTTCCATGAAGTATATTAGGTTATGTTTTGGATCATTGCCTTATGCCCAGATGAAAATTTCCATCTGGAGGCCCTGGTCGACCAAAACCCTAATTTGGTGACACTGTCGATCTTGAGACTTGATCCACCTAGAAGGGAGCAGCCTTGTGCTTAATCTTTGAAGTGGGAGTCCTTTTTGATCCATTGTGGATATTTAAGAGATTAGACAAGTTGAAGATCATGTCATTTCTTGATTGATCCTTTGTCTAAGCACTCAGAGAGGGCTTGAAACCCTAATTTTGATTGTAGTGGATGCTCACCCATCTTTGGGGAGACTAATGAAGCATAAAGGTACATCCATATTGTGATGATGATTTTCACAATGATGGGAAATCTAAGTGGTCAAAATTTGGGTTATTACACCAGGTATGAAAAAGGATGTTGCGGAGTTTGTTTATGCGTGTTTGACTTGCCAAAAGTCGAAGGTTGAGCATCAGAAGCCTTCAGGTATGATGCAGCCGTTGAGGATTCCAGAATGGAAATGGGATAGTATTTCCATGGATTTCGTGGTGGGATTGCCGAAGACTGCTAAGGGAAATGATTCAATTTGGGTGATCGTGGATAAATTAACTAAATCGGCTCATTTCTTACTGATGAAGATTAATCATTCTATGCAGAAGCTAACCGAGATGTATATTGAGGAGATTGTGAAGTTACATAGGGTACCTTCGAGTATTGTGTCAGATAGAGATCCGAGGTTTACATCGAGGTTTTGGAAGAGTCTGCAAGATGCTTTGGGTACTAAGTTGAGGATAAGTTCTGCCTATCATCCGCAGACGGATGATCAGACAGAAATGACTATCCAATCTTTAGAGGATTTACTGAGGGCTTGTGTGTTGGATCATGGAGGATCGTGGGATAGCCATTTACCGTTGATTGAGTTCACGTACAATAATAGTTTTCATACTAGTATTGGAATGGCGCCTTATAAGGCTTTGTATGGAAGAAGGTGTAGGACTCCGTTGTGTTGGTATGAATCAAGCGAGAGTACTGTACTCGGACCTGAAATTGTGCAAGAGACGACTGAGAAGATTAGGAAGATCCAAGGGAGGATGAAAGCTTCGCAGAGTCGTCAAAAGAGCTACCATGATAAGAGAAGGAAAGCACTTGAATTCCAAGAGGGAGATCATGTGTTTTTGAGAGTGACGCCAGTGACTGGTGTGGATCGAGCTTTGAAGTCTAGGAAGCTCACTCCACGTTTTGTTGGTCCATATCAGATATCTCAGAGGATAGGAGAGGTAGCCTATCGAATTACTTTAACGTCGTCGCTTGCGAATTTGCATGACGTGTTCCATGTGTCTCAATTGAGGAAGTACATTCCGGATCCGTCGTATGTGATTCAGATGGATGATGTACAAGTGAGAGATAATCTGACTGTGGAAGCATTGCCAGTGTGTGTCGATGGTCGAGAAATGAAGCAACTACGAGGTAAAGAGATTGCTTTGGTGAAAGTTTTGTGGGGAGGACCAGCTGGCGAGAGTTGGACTTGGGAACGTGAAGATCAGATGAGGGAGTCGTATCCGACTCTATTTGCTTCAGGTAAATTTTCGAGGACGAAAATTCCTTAAGTGGGGGAGAGTTGTAACGCCCCAAATTCATATTTTAATTATTTATTAATTATTTGTGAATATAAGGAAATTTGATGACATGTTGTTGTGTTGCGTGGGCGTTTTGGTGGAAATTATTTTAATAATATTAATAGTAAGAATAATCATATAACATTATTCAAATTATTGTTTATTATTTAAAATAATAGAAGTAGGAGTATTGAGGGTATGTTGGTCATTAGAAATGAACAAGTGAGAGTATGATGGGGAGAGCACATTTAGGGGTATTTTAAGAGAGAATAGTGGGAGGAACTCATTATTCGTATTATTTTGAGGAAGAGTCAAAAGTGCTCTGAAGAACAAGTGGGAAGGAGGCTAGGGCATAGAAGAATTTCTGAGAAACTTCAAGAGAAGTCGAAGGAGACAATATTTTAAGGTATGAGGAGTATCGCTTTACAATATATTTGATATAAATATTAGGTGTTGGTGGGTGATTGGGATTTTTAGGGAAACTTAGGAATTAGAGGTTTGGGATGATGGGTTTTGATGATTTACTATGAGATGATTGTTTTTAATGATGTATATGTGATAGTTCTAGGTTATAATGACATAATCTGTGGTAATTGAAGGGTAAAACCTGTTTTAGGGGTGTAGGATTGAAGTAGAAGAAGTGTTGTTATCGCAGGTTTTTTCTGCCAAAATTGCAGAGCCTGCTTAGTGCGGTCTAGAGAAATTTCACCTCTTCGAGGAAGTGAGTAGCGCGCTCAGCGCGAGCGTAGCCCGCTTAGCGCGACCTGGAGTTGAAAATATTATTTTTAATTTCTTAAAATTGTGGGAAATTTTCCGTTTTTTGTTGTATTAATGATGTGATGTTACCGTAACTTGCTGCTACGTGTTGACGTGTCATATGATGATTATTTGGTGATTATAATATGATGATTTACATGATGTTCGATGAATTAATGATGATATGATTAGCATGATGTTTTGATAAATTAATGACGTCAGGATTAATATGATGTTTTGATGAATGATTATGCACGTAATGACTTTTGTTGATGTTGATGATTGTGACGTTGTGCATCATGCATTCATAGCATTTAGGACTTCGGTCCAGTGACGATGTTAGGACGTCGGTCCAGTGGTGGCTTCAATCCCATTGTGCGGGTTGGAGTATTTTATGACGTGCTCCCTTGTGGAGGGTTGATGGCCTGGTGTCCATTATTATGACGATTTGGTACCATATGCATGTTAGGAAGTTGCATTTCATTCTTGGTGGCATTACATGATTGCATGTTTGTGATGTTGATGAATTGGTGATTTATATGATGTTTTGGGGTGAGTTGCTATGATGTTTGTTTAAGATGAATGTTGACCTGTTAATGTCTTTTCTTTATATGATTTGTATTGAATTGTGATTACTCACCCTGCCTGTTCGAATGTTGCCTCTACATGGGTAACGTGCAGATAACCAAGACTAGTTCGCGGTGCGTGAAGAGTTAACTTTGGAGTCAGTTTCCTTTTAGATGAGTAGAGGGTGTGTCTTGCTCTGATTATGTAACATCGAGGTTGGGATCATTTTCGTTTGAAATATTGTGTTATTTTAATTAACATGTTTTATGAGAATTTTGAAGATGCTGAGTTGTTTTAAAATTCAAATTTTGATGAGATTAAAGTGTTATGAGTTGTTTTGTAAAAAGAGATTCTTATTATGACGATGATTCCGCTGCGACGTTTTTACTTTAAAAGAGGTGTTAATTCAAAATAAGATGTTATTTCTATGTGTTATAACCCGTGTTACGGAGCAGAATGATTTAATTGAGGTTTTATGAAGAAATGTGACACCTTATGTGATGTACTCTGATTTATTTAAGTATACTTATCGCGTATATTATGTGGGGTTAGAAGGGTGTTACAGAGAGTGTTCTCGTCCCCTCTTTCCATCCTTGGTATACTGGGACAATGCCCCTTCTTGATTAGCCTTTCAATATATGCTTCAGTTAGATACATTCGTTGGTGTTGTGATTATTACCATTGTGGAAACATAAGTATTTAAACTTATCAGTCCATGCAGACTCCTTGACCAAAAATAAGTTCCTCATCCAAACCTCCTTAAACCCCATGTTAGCACACTCCTTCAAGATCATCTCCTGTGAAGTGTTCCAGGGAGTATATCCGTCAAACTTAAGGCAGGGTATACGTTCACTTTCGTCTTTAGACCACCCAAAGTCTTTCTCTATTGGTCGGCTAAGTTCTGCTTTCCTCGATACTCGACTACTTCCACCGAATATAAGTTTTTCTTCATAGTTGATGTAAGGTTACACCATACTCAACAAATTCTTCAAATTATGAGCCTCATTGTGCTCTAACTTTTCCCACAACGTGCAGTCAAGTCTGAGGCCCTTCTAAAAAATCCTACATCAGGCTTTCATTTGATCCTCCAACAGCTACTGCCACCTTGGTGAAACAATTAATATACCCACGTAAGGTTTCCTTCTTACCATGCATGACTCCGCTAAGCACGACCATGGTGGTTGGATGCCTCTTCCAAAAGGTGAAATGAGTAGTGAAAGCCTCACATAGGCCAACCCAAGATTCTATGCTCCCGTCTAGAAGGGACTATTACTAGGCTAAAACTGATTTGATTAGGGTTATTGCAAAGAGATTTCACTTCGCATATTCGTCGGCATGATAGTAGTACAGTTAGTCATCTACAAGCTTGATGTGATCATCTGGATTTCCAGTCTCATTATTGAAGCTAGCGGAAATAAACCCAAGCGCATCGCACGCTCGATGGTACAATATAGTCGCCACCGAACTTTATTTATTCCAAAAGAAAAGTGAAAATATCGATAAAACTCAGGGAAAGAGAAACGGGTAAGGGAGTCGGTTATGTGAGGAGAAGGTATTAACATCCCTCACATTCGTCGTACTCGACGGAAACCATTTTGCTTGTTCTTTGCTCGGATAGATGTTACTGTCTAAAAGTTACTTGCGAAATGGGAAAAAAAGAGTTTATAATTAAAGTGTTCGCGGAGGATTGGGGCCTTCGTGCCTACGTATCCTCATAGTGCAAGGAGGAAATCAGAGCCCCGTAGTTCGGAGAAATAGGGAAAAATGGAGGAAGGTTGCTCGCCAAGATCTCGCAATCTTGTGCCTACGTATCCTCAAAGTGCAATAAGAAAATCAGAGCTTCGTAGTTCGTGGAACTATGGATGAGAAAAAAGGATTTGGTGTTTAGACCACAAGAGGAAATAAAGGTGAGAGAAGTGGTTTTTGAACCAAAGAAGGAATAGAAATGTTTAGATCAGCGGGATAATATAAGTGATAGGAGCGGTGTTTAAACCAAACAAGAAGTAAAAGTGATATAAGTGGTGTTTAAATTGGACCGAAGAAAAAAAGTAGTCTTTAAACCAAACAAGAGACAAGAGTAGTGGTGTTTAAACCAAGGGAACAATGTTTAAACTGAGAGAGCGGCGTTTAAACCAAAGAAAGGATAAAAGTGGTGTTTAAATCAAGAGAGTGTAGAAGTGGTGTTTAAACCAAGAAGTGGTAAAAGTGATAGAAATGGTGTTTAAACCAGACAGGAGATAAAGGTGGTGTTTAAACCAAAGATGATGGTGTGTTAACCATAAGATGGTGACTAACCCAAAGAGAAAGATAAGAGTTGTGTTTAAACTAAGAGAGTGATGTTTAAATCAAGATAGTGGTGTTTAAACCAGAAGAGGAAAAGAAAGTGATGTTTAAACCAAGAGAGTAGTGTTTAAATCAAAGAGGAAAAGAAAATGGTGTTTAAACCAAAGGGTCGGTGTTTAAATCGAAAAAGTGGAAAAGAAAGTGGTGTTTAAACCAAGAGAGTGGTGTTTAAACCAAAGAGGAAAAGAGAGTGGTGTTTAAACCAAATGGCCAGTGTTTAAACCAAAGGAGACATAGAAGTGGTGTTTAAACCAAGGTAATGGTGTTTAAACCAAAGAAGAAATATAGATGATGTTTAAACTAAGAAGGAGATAAAAGTGGTGTTTAAACCAGACAGGAATGAAAGTGATGTTTAAACCAAGAAAGTGGTGTTTAAACCAAAGAGGAAAATAAAGTATTGTTTAAACCAAGAGAGTGGTGTTTAAACCAAAGAGGAAAACAAAGCGGTATTTAAACCAAGAGATTGGTGTTTAAACCAAAGAGGAAAAAAAGTGGTGTTTAAACCAAAGGGTCGGTGTTTAAACCGCAAAAATGGAAAAGAAAGTAGTATTTAAATCAAAGAAACGATGTTTAAACCGGAAAAGTGATAAAGGTGGTGTTTAAACCAAGTAGGAATAAAAGTGGGGTTTAAACCAATGAAGTAATAAAAGTGGTGTTTAAACCAATGAGGAATTAAAAGTAATGTTTAAATCAAAGGAGAGAGTGCAGTGTTGTAGTGTTGGGTGAGACTTGTCAATCAAGTGATTTGAATTGCACTAAAGTCTATGAGTGGAGGTGAATACCTCAAACGAGCGAGCCAAGCGTCTCGTGTTCAAAATATTCAGAATGAGGGCAGGAAAGCTCCATTCTCATTCCTTCTCCACTACTTAAGACTCGTGGCGTACAATCCTAATCGTATTTTAAAGTGTTGATTGGAGCTCCTCTGTCAGCGTGCTTGAACAATGTCCAACTTGCGCGTCCCTTGTGTCTTTAAGGTAATGATGTCTGGAATTTGATTGCGTCTTGAGAGTAGGTGCAAAGTTGAACTTGAAATGACTGAAGTGGATATGCCTTGAGATGTACTCGACTTGAGTGTGACTTTAGTCTGAGCTTGTCTTTAGAGGTCCAATGCAGTGCAAGTGAAAAGGTCTCAATTCAATCAATTAATCGAGAGACTTACGATCACTTGACTGGATAAGGGAAGCAGACAATACTTCATGACAAGTCTAAAACAAGGCCTATTATCAAGTGTAATTAATTGATCAAGCGTGAACTTGATCAACTAATCAAGGGAGAATGATCAAATTGAAAATCAAATACTAAGCATATGTAATTAATTAAAAAAAAGAAATTAACATGAATACCCTAATTTCTAATGAATTTTTGAAAATTAAAAGGACTAAATCTAATTAATTCCTAATTAAAATCTAACACTAACCTGAATTATAAATTTTGATGTGTATTTTTAACCAGGTAACTAATGTATATTTTTCTAAGTAGATTAAAACTAATGCATCAATTTCTAATCTAAACTACTTGATAGTATATTTTCTACTAAACTACCTAATATATTTTCTAAACTAGACTACTGGCACTATATCTTTTGCTAATGATACAATGATACAGATGTGTGTATTTTTCTATCTAAACTAGAGTATGATTTCTAAATTAAATGACCCTTTTATATATTTTTTTACTAAGAAACATGAATAAAATAAATGAATAAACAAATGTGACATGATGTAAAATATATAATAGAAAAAAACGAAGAAACTAGTATTAACATACCCTATCATTACAATACAGAATCGCAACATGGCAAGCATACAAAATTGTGACAAGATGCAAAGTCGTATTTGCAGAAAAAAAACTGCAGAGCTGCTCGAAATCAATTTTCACGCCAAACGCAATCACAGAATTAACGCAATAACATCACTCGGATTTGATTCTGTATCGGATCCGTTTCTGTTCAGAAATCACGTTTTGGTTTGATAAGCTCAGTTTCGGATTGTTTCAGAAACGTTTTCGATATGGCAAGCATCACTTAGGATTTGCTTTGTGTTCGGAATTTGGTTCAGAACTGGTGTTGTATTTGAATTTCTGAGTTTCTGCGGTTTACCCTTAGCTTCGTTTGCGACTCAGTTTCGGTTTCGGATTCAAGAATGGTTCTGTTTTGGATTGGTGTGTGTTATCGATTCGCTTACGGTTCAGAACTCGTTGTTTCGATTCTAAATTGTTTTTTCAACTCAATTCTGAACTTGCACTGTTTCGGTTACGGTAAATTGAATAGTTATGTTTCAATTGTGATTCCGTAACTCGCACACCAAGTGTTCGATAAAATACTTGAACCGAATTTCTTTTCTTTTTGCCTTGTTTCGGTCCCGTTACAAATTCTTTTTTCATTACTTTGGATTGTGAATCAATTCCTCTAATGGTTTTGATTTTTCAATAAGATTTTGGTGAGGTATAAATGTAGTAACGACTTTTTGGTGGTTTCTTGCGGTTCATGGTGAATTATTGATGAAGATTTAAATTGGTGATGAAAGAGGTCAAGTTTTGATATTGTCAAGATGTTGAATTTTCTATGGTTTGTGTTCATGGCAAGATTCGGATCCTTACGGTAATCGTCCACTCAAGATGAAAAACAACGTAAATACATAAACAAGCATGCAAAGAAAACTCAAACAAGTAAGTAAGCATAGAAGGCACAAGCAAACAAGCATTCATAGAGTGATAAATAGAGTTTGAGGCTTACAGATCGGAGACCCTCCGATGGTTCTTCAATTGCGGCTCAAATTCAATCCGGTAAGCAATTCTTTGCGTTCACTTGTTACTTCTTTCGATTCAATCTTTTCTTCAATTTGTTTTCTTGTTGTTGTTGTTGATTCTTTTGATGTTTGAATCATGAGAAACTAGGATGTTGAGTGTGATGGAGGTATATGCTCAAATTGATTGAAGCTTCAATGTGAAGCTTCAACAACCATAGATTTGAACTCTAGTGAGGGAAGGTTGAAAAATGGAGAATGGAGAGTGAAAACTTGAGAGAAAGTGAAGAATGCGTCAAATCAAAAAGTGGAGAAGAGTCTTTAATGAGTGAGTGAGGGATGATTATATAGAACTAGGTGAGGGATGATTAGAGGTTGAAAGTTGGTTAGAAGTTAGTTGTGGCTGTTTTGGTTCCAAAACTAGATGGCTCTGCCTGACCAGATGGACCAGGAGTCTCCGGAACCTGCTGACTCTTCTTCCACTACACTGATGTGTGCGGAGCAACCCTCTTGTGCCTCAGTATATCTTGTCTATCAGCCATTATGCGTGTAAGTTAAAGTAAAGCAAATCATTAGTGCAGGAAAACAACACACAAGCAAGAAAATAAAAAAGTACTGCAGAAAATTCCAGAGATGCATCTTTGAAATCTGGGAAACCAAAACGCTGAAAAATTCCGAAGATGCATCTCTAGAATTTCCTGCAACTCAGAAGTTGCGTCAGTGATGTCAATGTACTCCATGCAATCTTAAAAAAACTTGTTTTGATCGTCATTTTCAACCAACAAACATCTAATACACTATGTCTAAACTATCTTAAATATTTTTCCTACTTATTTCTACCTCTAATCATTGATTTCTACTCATTTACACAAAAACTCAAAAATTTATGGAAAATTAAAAAAACTTACAAGAAATTGATGTTTCAGATGTTGTTTCTGGTGTTAGAGATGATGATTGAAGTTCCGTTAAACCTTGATGATTGAGTTTTGTGTTGGTGCAAAGAAAAATTTGAGAGAGTTTGAAGAATTGTTTTGAGAAAAATGAAAAATGAGTAAGGAGAAAGGTCAGGCGCAATTTAACCTTCAAAATATTCTGGAGATGCATCTCTGGAATATTTTAACGTTAACGGATCTTTTGGTGCGTCCGGAGATGCATCTCCGAAATCTGAGAACATTTATGTATTTTTGTGTGGTGCGTAAGAAGCATATGGAGTGCATTAACAAATCCTCTTAATTTTAGAGAATCTTCAATGCAATTTGGCCTTTTAAAAAAAATTAAGAAAAACTCTTGTATAAATTTAACACTTATTTTTTGGGCACATCTAATGAGATAATGATCACTCATAAAAATTAAAGTTAAAAAATACATCATCACTTGTAGACTTGAGAAATTCATTTACCAAATTATTTACTTTTTTTTTATAGTCAAACATTCATATATTAAAAGAGAGTATTAGGGATACTCCAATCCAATAAATACAATCCATTGCATACAACTCCAACTCATAAATGGAACTATTACAAAAAATCTAAAGGACATTTGGGTCAATCATAATAAACACAACTAGGATTATGTTTATTTCTAACGGACAACCACAACAAAGATGATAAAACAATTCAATTAACAATGACATCTAGATTACACGCTTCTCCATTGAAGATGATTTACTATCCTATTCTTTTCGTCTACCTTTTTTATTGTGACACGTATGCGTATTGAAGGTTGTTTTGCATTTTTCTCATTACAACACTAGTGTGATACCCGTGCGTTCGCACGGGTACACGTTTGTGACGCGCATTTGTTCTCAGAATGCATTTTTTCTCATAATATATTTTTGAAAAATATATTTGTTTACATTTAAAATAAAAAAAAACATAATTAATAAAAAGTATAAAATTTTTGGTTTACTAAATATTAGTATAATATTTGTGCGTTCGTACAGTTAGCTATAGAATTAATATAAAACAGAAAATCAATATTTGATATTTGGTATAAAAATATTTAAATAAACAATATATTTTTGTCCTGGTTATTAATATTAAATTTTGTTTTAAATTAGTTATATAAATACTTATTAACAATTATATGTTTAATAGAAAAAAAGGAATCATTATTATTTACTGAATAAATTAGT
This sequence comes from Lathyrus tuberosus, assembly GCA_022829125.1. Taxonomy (NCBI): domain Eukaryota; kingdom Viridiplantae; phylum Streptophyta; class Magnoliopsida; order Fabales; family Fabaceae; genus Lathyrus; species Lathyrus tuberosus. The sequence goes on along the minus strand of JALAZF010000656.1, from coordinate 2,123,546 downwards.
CAATTAATTATACAAATAGGGAATGATAAGTAAATAAAAATTGTATGGGACTTTTATATGAATATGTTTAAAAAAAATGGAGAAATATTAATTGACATTTTATAATAATATTTCATATGACAAATGTTTTTATTTTAACAGAAAGCAGGTGAAATAATTTGGGGAAAGAAGGGGAAGAAAAACGGTGAAGCATTCTTGTGTGGCCGGAATGGATCGGAAAAGCAGCGATGGGGGCGATGTGGGGAGAGGTTCGAAGGCGGACGAACTGTTGGAAAATGGTGGTTTGCAGACAGAGGCGAAAAGGTAAAGCATGCGTTTTATGTTGTGTATTAAGGTTGTAGAGGTTGCATGTTTGTTAAACAGTGTTGCTTTGGTTGTAATGGTTAGGTTTGTTGTATGGTATAAGGATATACAGTGTGGGAGGACTGCAAAAAAGAATGTGCTGGTAAGTCTATAATGAAGACAGATTATTTTGCAAAGTTCATATAGGAATATATATGTGATTATAGGTTTTTTTGGTTGTGATTGTGCAGCAGATTCCGCAACATGTGATTAAGGAGTGTGTGGGGCTAGAATGTGATCGAATTATGATGTATGCCTGCGATATGAAAAAGATTTACAATTGTGAGCTCCATATTCGTGATAGAGGGTACCATGTGGAGAAGTTTGTTGGCCATGGTTGGTATGAGTATGCAAAGGAAAGAGATTTGAAGGATGGGGATAGAGTTGGGTTGTGCATTCGCAAGCCTGCTGGGGACCGAATGATGGTTAAGTTATTAAATCGTAAATAAGATAAAAGTATTTATAGTTTTAGGTTTAAGTATGTATGATGGTGTATTAATTTTGCGCAGAATTATGTTAAATATGTATTGGAAATGTTTAAATATAAATTCAGTATGTTGTTGATTTATATCAGTTGAAGTTGAGTTTAACAGATTTATCTAAGTTTGGATGTTTGAATGTCGGGGTAAAAAAATGATATTTAGTTGTTCAAATGAAGATTAATGGTAGTTTGTGTTAATTTTCTGTTAAATTTCTGTTAATGTTAATTATGTTTGTTGTGTAATGAAACAGGGTCTATGATACCAATGGTTGCTGATAAACATGTTATTGTTAGTTTGGCAGCTTTGTGATTGAAATGAAAATGTCATTATATTACTTCAAAATATAAAGCTGTGGTTATTGAAGTGGTCCATTTATGAGGTTTTAATTGGTTTATTGTTTTGAAATTATAAGTGTTGATATTTTTATTTTCTTGTTCTGGTAGTTTTAGTTGCTGGTATGTTGCTGTTTGGTGTTTGAATTTGCAGGGCTGTGCTGTTTAGGAGTTAATATGAATGACCAGGTATACAGTGTAATTGTTATGTAGAGTAGATTGTTTATCATTTCATGTTCTAAAGTTTTCTAATTCATCTAATTAACAGAGTTATGTTGATAGAAAAGTTGTTATCATGTTTGGTGTTTATATTATGTTTGGTGTTTATGTCAAGCTGTTTGCTGAGACATCTATTAGTGTTGGCTGTTGACCATGTTATCAATACAATCTGGGATCCCTCTCTTTGTAGTTGTTGTAACATGCACATTGTCACAGGCAGATGTAATCTGTATTTCATGTGAGCCCAAAAAATGGTTAAAACAATAGAAAGGTGTGTGCAGGCTGAAGACAACCTTGGGCAAGTTTTTTGTTTAGTGGGAGACTTACAATTATCTGTGGGTCATTGTCAATTCATGAACTTTTTTATCATATTTGGCTTCTTTCAATATTTTGTTTGGTGAGAATATTGAAATATGAAAATACTGGTTTTTGGAGATGGAAATTATAATTTTACTGTATGACAGAGATGGAACGATTGAATATGATTGGTTAGGTTGAATTTTGTTAATTTTTAAAGTATGGTTAAAGTGGTTATGTTCTTTTTGCGGCAGTGGTTTGTGACCATTATTGTTGGCGATAATTGAATTTGCTTAATTTATTAAAAATGTTTAATTGTATTAGAAAATTTGTGTAAAGTAAGATAGGGTACTAATATGAATATGGGCCGGTAGATTCATGTATAGAATAGGAATAAGTGGGTTTTAATGTCAAATTATAACCCGCTACTCATTAATTTTGTTTATGGGTAGTAATTAGTTTGGCTCTGTATCTTCCAAGAATACATTTTCCAAACTAATTAATGGTTTTGTATTATCAATGCTGGGAGAAGATTAAGAGTGTTTGGGTAAAGTTTATATATAACCTTCTTTTTGTTATCCATAGATATTATAATTCCGAAAGTTAGTACTGCTTATATGGCCAGCAATCATGGAAAGGAGGTGTCACAGGCTACACCAACTGATGTGCATGAAGCAGCGGAGGTTTGATTTCGTGGATGGATGGGTTCCTTTTATTGAAATACTATATCCCTTCCTACATTTGTTTGCTTCTGTTGTTGAGATTGTTTTTTGTGATTTAATGAATAGGTGCAACAGCAACTCGATGTGGCTGTTCAGGTAACAACAAATATTGTCATAGAACGACTTCCAGTGAATGAATTACATGTTGAGAACACGCGAGTTCTGCTGCAACCAGATCATGCTGGTGTTGTTCATCCACCAGTGGAGGTTAAATTTCGTAAATGCATGGTTTTTTTTTGTGTTGAAATCTATATACAATTGTGCAGTTGTTTTTCTGAGCCTTTTGACATTGTGTGTTTTGTTATTTAATTAATAGGTGCAAGAACAATTTGATGTGGTTGTGCCGTTAACAGCAGATGTTGCCATTGAACGGGTTCCAGAGAATGTACAGCATGCTAACAATAGCCGTCCTTTGCACTATCGAGAACATTCTGATGTTGAACATCATGATGAGTTGCAACTGGTATGACTGCGGTGAATAGTGTGTGGTTTCCAAAGAATAAATCTGTTTACCAGATGTCAATCTTTGTGTTATGTTGTGACATAAAATATTTTGTTGTTCTTCTTCTCAATAATGATTTATTGGTTTTTTCCATTAGGAACGCCGTTCAGTTGCTGTTCGACAAAGGCAGAAGAGGAAAAGATTAAGTCAATCACGAACTGCGCGTAGGAGATTTAACAAATTTCATGTAGCAGATGATGATGAAGTGGAGATTGATATGTATGATTCTGATGATGATGATGAGCATGACTATGGCTGGGGGAATTTTATGAGATCAAGTTGTTTTCGAATTCGTGACTAAGTTTTGAAATTATGATTATGTTTGTCATGTACTGGTGTACTAAAGTGTTTTAATTTGAATTTGTTGTTTGTTGATCGGTTATTTTAAGTTTCTATTTTGTTTTTAAAATATGCATTGTGTGAAAGTTTCTTGAACTCATGATTGAGTTTTTATCTATGAATAAATGTTGACAACATATTTCATCCACAAAATAAATGAGATAAGAAAGGCATACTACTTTGTTATGTGTCTATGATGATTGATAAAGAAGAAAAAGTAATACTGTACGTTGCTTTTGTTGGACTGCTCTTATCATATGACAAAACACTGTGTATAAAGGTTAATTTTAAGTCTTTATATGAAAACTATTTCTACATGCCACAAACTGAATGTGCAGTATTAATATTATTTATTACCTTTTAATAATAATAGGAAAAATTAGAAACAATAAATAAATAAAATATGGAATGAAGGGGGGTGGGGACAACGTTAGAGATATTAATTACATTTATTTTTTATGTCCAACAAATAAAATAATAATTATTGCATTAAACTCTAAAATTGGTAATTATTAAAAAATAATATTATTTAACAAAATAAGTAATTATAAATAAATGAAAAAAAAATATATTTTACAATAATTTATAAATTTTATATAAAATATTATATTTATTTCAATATTTCAATATATATATTATAGAATATTAAAAATGTAATTGTATTTACAAATTTGTAATAAGAAATGAATTGTTTTTGGTTACTATTTGATATTTATTAAGTTTTATATTAATATGATTAAATTTCTAAATTGATTTTGTATTATATGATTTAATTGATTGCTATTGTCGGATTTTTATGAATAAAAAATGTTTGATGGTTTAAAGAAAAAGTATAATATGTTATGCATATTTTGATTTTATTTTTAATACATATTTGATTATGACAACTTTATTAAATTTAATTATGATTAGAAATATGTATAATATTCAAATTAAAGTGGTTTAATTAGGTGATTTTTTTTGCAATTATGACAATTTAGAAAAGTATTTTAATTTTATTCAAAATTTATTGGAAAAATATTTAAATCATTTATGCAAACAGACTGTAACTTTTTCTCAATTTAAAGTTTTTTCTTTGATGTTAAGTTTGTTTCTATTTTAATGTTAATCAATTAAGTGTGAGAATTATAGTGTTTAAATAGCAATCTTCTTTATAGAATGTGATAGTGGTTAGCCATAGAAAAAAACAACCATGCAGTATTTCAAAAAATGATTATCATCAAACGAAATATGATATTCAAATACTGGTTCTTTGGACAGTGCTAAAATAATATATAGGTAACAAAAGAACATGTGTTTTTGAAAAGCGGGAAATTACAAAATTAAGGCAATAGTGATTAACTAAACATAGAATTGTTCGATGATACAAAGTCCCAACATGTTGTTCGCAGTCTACGGCTGTTCATGTCTTCTAACAACGTTGACATATAGCCTTTCGGGAGGAATTGTTATTGTGAATTGAAGCATATCACCTTTGCCAAGTCTGTTATTTACAGCATACTGGTAACAACCCTTTGTCATAAACTTCTCCATCTTGTTGATTTTGCCATTACGGCGTGCAGAACACACATCAGCTTGATAAATCCTGCCGTCTTCTACATCGATCAACTCAAGACTTGTTTGATTGATGTGCAAAATTTCACGTGTAACCTTGTTTGGGAAATGCTGCAGAAATGGTACAATAAAGCTAAGTTACAGAATTTGTCTGCTGTAATGCTATTTTGTTGAGGGACTATGTAATTTGGAACTTACCATGACATTCTTTGTAGCCTTGTATCCAAAAGTGATTCTCTTTTCCCAGTGGAATTCGTTGTTGCATTGTTGATCATCCAACATCTGCCCATCAGATTGTTGGTTATCAGATGTTTGCATCGCAATCTGTTTGTGTGTTGAAGACCTGTAATGAATGTTGAAGAGATAGTGATTACTATAATTACTATAAAGGTGAAATATAGTAATTAAGACATATTGATAGTGTAATATTGATTTGATGCGGGGAAAGTTATAGTATTGATAGAAAACCAAAGGTGTGTTTGATTGTAGAGAATGGTGGTTGTTCTGTAAATGCAGCATATATGTTTAGTTTTGTTAGAGATAACCTGAGGTTGGTTGGAATAGCAGAATGTTGAGTAGGATTGATGTTCTCAGACAACAAATGGTCATCCTTTTGAAATTGGACCTGGGATGTGTCTTTATTCAGTTGTCGTAATTGGTCGTCAATTAGCTTTCTCTGTCTCAACCATAATTCGAGATTTCTATGATGACATGAAAACCATAGACAGAGTAGTAATAAGTAATGAATGCAGGTTGAAGTTAGTTTTGGCAATACAGAAAAGTGCTATATGTGAGATATACCTTACTCTATGGGCCTTTAGTGTATCTGGTTCATTAAAAGTAGAGATAGAATTTAGGTGGCCTGTGGGAGGTGCTTCCTGTGAGCTATAGACATGGAATATATGGTTTTTAGTAAAATATGATAAGAACATATTAAATTCCAGCTGTTAGAATAAAACAAAATATTAGAAATGTAACAGAGAAAGTTTACAACATAATGGGTTTAACAACAATGAAATTTAGTCATTTTTGCAGCTGTTAGAATAAAACAAAAGATTAGAATTGTAACAGAGAAAGTTTACAACATAATGGGTTCAACTGCAGTGAAATGTAGTCGTTTTTCCAGGAAAAAATCTTTCAGAAATTGAAATGTATTCAACAGCAATGAAATTTAGAAATTCAAATGTACTCAACGCCAATGAAATTTAGTCATTTTTCCAAAACGACTTAATTCTTCGGAATGTCGATATGAGAATGTTGCATTCCTTATTTCATATTCCAAAACGACTAATTATAGAATTTAAACAATATGGACAGTCAGTTAAATTATTTTTAGATTGAAGTAATGTAATGAACACAATCGAATTTCATTCAATAGAGTTGCTCAATCGTATGTCATAATGGAATTAAGTTACTGTAAATAGAATAAAATAGGCTGAAATTTCACATAACAGTCCATTCTTATAACTAATATGATATTGGGGAATTAGTTAGGTTTTCATAAGCCATTGGGTAAACATGCATGCAAAGGAAATAGAGGAAGCGTACCGGGGTATGAGGGTTCCATCTTGCGGCGTATTGGTTGTTTCTTTTGAATCTGATCCCAGAGGTAGTTTGAGATAGTCTTGCTTAGTAAGGACGCCCCTAAGGCGGTGGCAGTCCTCAGAGGTTGTTGCGACTTCGACAAGCATTTTTTTTTATCGTGGCGTCAGCATCTTGCATGTCGGTGTTGCTGGAGATAGACATGCGATGAGCATGAAACTGATAAACAAAGCGTACAACAAATAAAGGAAAATGATAAGAAAGGTTAAAGTGGTTTGCGTACCTTGGAGGGGGTCGGCGCGGGTGATCTGCAGACATGCCTGTGTGGTTTTAGGAAGTGTGGTTAGCAAGAGTGGTTTCAGTGTTCGTAACATATATAATACATTATGGTAATGGCGTAACTTATTGGTGATGAAATGTATTTGTATAGGTTATTAGTGGTACCACATTTTGAGTCGTTGGATGAATAAAGGTGTTAGTGGAAAGGACTGAGATATTTATTTATAGATTGTATTTTAAAAATACTGGGAATAAAATAAAGAAAATTATTTATGAGTAGAATAAATAGAAATATATTATGTTGGGAATTGGGATTGTTTATCCAAAGTAATAAGTTATCAGCATGCAAAAGCCTAAGCAATCATTAGTTTTAAAAGTGAGTAAACTTTTTGTATAAAAAATATTAATAAATAAAGGAATGGAATTAAATAATTTTAAAAAGGCAACAGTTGAAGGTGAAGGGGTGGGTATGGACCGACATGCCTTTGGTGAAGGGGGTGGGGTGGGGCGGGGTTACTATTTATATCGCAGTGAGGGGATAAAAATTTAACGTTATTGCTTTTGCAGGAAGAAGGGCGATCGTGTAGCAGTTCATTCTGGTGGGAGTGCGACAAACAAAGAGTGGTATGGGGTCGAGAAGACAATGGGATAAGCTTGGGAGGGAGATGTTTTCCCGCCAGGGTATGGAACAACGGGAGGTTGTTAGGAAATGGAGGCAGAAGTTTATCATGGAACCAGAACGTGGGGTAGTTGCTGGAAGGTTTGGACGTAAAAAATGTATCTGTAGCAGTTGCATGCAAGTTATTATGTCTGGTTTTTTTGAAGATATAGTTTGCATAATAGTATTTTTCATAACATATGTATTTTGTGATGTGTATGTTTAGTGTTGGATTGATAACGAAATAGTTATTTGCATTGTGTATTATGCGAAAACTGAAGAAAAAACATATTTGGTATTCAATGAGTCAATTTAAGTAACTAACAAAGTTATGTGTGTGTGCAGTTTTGAAGGAAAGGGGAAAAAAGAGAATGTGGTGTCTGTTAAAGAAACAGAGAATTTGTTTAAAAAAAGGAAAAGGTATTTTTAAGAATCTTATAATGTAAAGAAATTATATTTGATGTTTGGTTTATTGGTTGGGTGGTGAATGGGAATTGTAATAATGTGCATACTTTGTTGTATCTCCAGTGATGATGTAAAGATCAAACAAAAGGGTTCAATGTCTGGTATAGGAGCAGGTTATTGTCTTGGGAAAAGGGAAGGTAATTGGAATTTATGATATACATATATGTAGTGTATGTAAGATTACATATTATTGAAAATGAGGGAATTTTATTCTGGTGATGTATTGCAGGGGAACTCCTGTTATGTTTGAGTATGAAGCCAATTGGACAATGGTGGTAAAGAATGCAAATAAGTTGAAGAAAAATGTGCTTGTAAGTAAATCCAGAATTTGATTAATAAGTTTAGGTTTATAATATTGGGAGATAAATGCATTGCTAATATTTGTGTATATCTGTAGAAAATTCCTACTGATGTTATTAGGAAATGTCTCCGTAGACCCATTGACTATGTTCGTCTTTGGGAATCGGACGAATCTGTTGCATATTATTGTGATGTGAAGAAGACACCAAAGAAATTAGAGAAATATCTATTAGGGAACTGGTATCGTTTTCCAAAAGATCGGGACATAAAAGATGGAGATCGTCTGCATTTTTCAATTCGGTATCCGCCTATAGAAGAAATTGTTGTTTCAGTTGAGCGTGGTGATGGAAGCTGAAGCTCAGTTTGGTTGTATGCTGGTGTTGAATGTCCTGGAAATTAAAGAATCATTTTGTTTATAGTTGGTTTTCATTATGGCTGTTGTTTTGAATGTTATAGTTTGTTATCAGTTTAGGTTTCCAAGTATTTTGGTTGTAATGCTTGTTTTGGAAAATCTGCTTGATGTTATTGTATTTTGGTTTCTATAAGTTTTTTAGTTGTTATCAGGTTTTGTAGATGTAATGACTATTATGGTTGAATACATAATTGGTTTCAACTTGATTATGACAGTATTTGGCAAGTTTATTATGACAACTGTTAAACAGAAATGTCAACTTTATTGTGATTGTGATGCTGAGTTTTCTGAAAACCATAAATAGAAAGTTGTCATAATTTCATGTTTCATCTAAATGATAAATGAAAACTGAGAAAATTTGGTTACCATAAACTAATGATAGCATAGGAAATTTTCTTTGAGAACAACATAATGGGAATTTATTTATGTGACCTGCTGGTAAATTTTTGTACCAACTCTGCATCAAGTAAATCATTATTTTAGTATCTGCAATGATTATTGTGAAGAAGAACAACAGATCACAAGATGACCCAAAACCACAGAGTATTCAACAGAATAAATGTTAAAAGGGGAAGAAAAAGAAATGCAGCAGTGTATATAGTATTTCAACAAAAAAGCAGTATCGATTTATGAAATTGAAGCTTGCCTGGTTGATCGGCAACACCAGGATGAAGTCGGTGGTGCAGAACTCGGGTGTTGTCAGGATGTGGTCCCAATTTATAATTTGTAGTCACAATATATAGACATGTCTAAGTTTTAAATGCAATATTTCTCATTACCTTTTTAAAATTATCAGAGCAGGATTAGTATAACTGGGGTAACAGGAAGTTGTGAAAGTTTCTGAACATATTAAATGGATGGTAATGAACAATATGTGGGAAATGCTGATATTGAAGCAGATGAAACAACTGTGAAAAGTACACTCAGTTCTGTACCATTCATGTGGAATGTGATTGGCGTAAATGTTGTACCATTGCTGTCAATGTGTTGGAAAATTCAGATATTGATTATATTCATATAGAAAACAAAAAAAGTAAGTAATACATATGATATAGTTCAAGTTCAATCTAGATATTATTGAAAATTTCTTTATATACAACATTTGTTGTTGAGAATTTGGGTTTATCATCTTCACCATGTATCAATATTTTGATTTCACTTTTGTTGGTGGCTCTGGATAGTGCAACATAGATTTACCTATGTGTAAAAACATCCTTTGGTAAATAAAGTCCAACATGATCGAGAGATTGGCCTTGTGATTTATTTATTGTCATTGCAAAGGAAACAACAATTGAGAATTGGCGTCTATTTAGTTTAAAAGGCCAAGGAGATTGTGATGGGGACATATCCATTCTTGGTATATAAACCAAGTTGCCAAAATTTATTCCATCCATTATAGATGCTTCGAGAACATGATTTGCCATCCTTGTTATGATGAGTCTTGTTCCGTTACATAACCCGACTGCCTGATCAATATTGCGCATAAGCATGATAGGCGTTCCAATCTTCAATTTAATGTGATGGTTAGGCAATCCTGAGGTAGCAAGGGAACTAAGGAATTCTGGTGTTAGAATATCAACAATGCCACTGTCATGAATTTCAGATCTATCGACAGAATTTGAACTGTAATAGTTATGTATGTTACCTGTAGGCAAAATGAAATTGTGAGGTGGGAAAACGAAGATATGGTTTTAGATAATGAAATAGATATGGTATAAAATTGAAACCTGACACTAATGTGAGAACTCGATCATTAATTTGATCAACCACTTCCAAAGTTGAAGCCAGTATGGCTCTACCCTTAAAGTAGTGATTTGATTGAAAGTTAGACAGGAACTGTGGGTATGTGCTTTCAATTATGGCGTTAATAGGATCGGTGTAATCACTAATCAATAGTTCATTTGGAATTTCAATGTTGGCATATCCGTCATTTGGTTCAGAAATTCTGCCCTCACCTATTTTTAAGAGCCAATTTGAGAATTCAAGTATTTCGTTTGTTTCATGTTGATTATAGCCGCAGTGTAGTCGCATATTTTTAGTCAAAGTTAACACCTTTACAGAATGCCATATATACGATGCATTTATTGCAGAATGGACTATATCAGAACGACTTCCCCTAGGAACAACTGGTAAAATTTGTCTAAAATCCCCACCGAAGACAACAACTTTTCCTCCAAAGGCACTATCAGAATTGCTATAACTGATCATTACATCTTGCAGTGTCCGGTCAAGCGCTTCAATAGCATGCCTGTGTGCCATTGGTGCTTCATCCCAAATAATTAATTTTGTTTGTCTTAGTAATTCAGCAACTTCATCGCCATAATTAATCTTACAAGTTGAATTTTCTAACGTGGGAACTGGTATTTTAAATTTTGAATGTGCAGTTCGGCCGCCGGGTAATAATAGAGCAGTTATACCACTTGTTGCAACTGTTAAACAGATATTATGCTTTGACCTCAAGGCAGCTGCTAATGTTCTCCTTATGTATGTTTTGCCCGTACCACCATACCCATGCAAAAAGAAAACTTGACCTTTTTGTTCCAAAACAACACTCATAATTTGTTCATATATCAGTCTCTGTTCATCTAAGAAGATAAAATGAGATATGTAAAAAGTACACATGTAATATACAGAGTGTAAGTATAAAGATTTGCACACACCTGTCATTGCCGCAAACAGACTCGCAAATTCAGATTTCATTGTAGGGATATCATAGTTTCTTTCATCATATATAAACCTATTTCCTAGCTGTCGCAGGACATAATCATCTGGATACGGAATAGGTTTAAAATCCTTGAGAGTGCTCCGATTTGCTTGTAGTATTTTTTCGATTTCAGTTAATGTCAAATTCTGCAATTGATATTCTGATAACATTAAATCTGCAATACAGAAGAGTAATGTTGTTAAATATAAAAAGCAATTACCGAGACTATGATGCAAAAAAGCTGAAAATTTAATAGTTAGACGGCGTTACAAAAGATGAAAATGAGATTAAATATGCTGTCACCTGAATTATGAGCCAAAATTCTCTGTTTATATAAGATTCCATCAGATAATAATTGAAAGGATTCTTTCCAAACATGAACTGGCCTATTTACAGCTCCGGGCAGGAGCATAACGACAAAAAGTCTCCTCAGAAAATCTCCTGAACCCCATTGACTTGCCTCTCTAATGGCATCAATATATTCTCTATCATCTTGAAGGAATCCCATTGTAAAACAGGCATCCCGAAAAGAATTAAATTGAGTGTCTCCGATCTTGCGTATTTCATCATATGAGGTTGGTCCCGTGACTATTGTCAACATCATCCGCAAGTAATACAGTTCTCCAGTAGTCGGCGGAACCCATATCAAACGTCCAATAGTGAAACCTTTTTTCCGAGGCTTCCATAAACGTTTTCTTTTAACATAAACAAATTTGGAAACAAATTATGCATATGTTAATAATTTGGCTTCTTCATATTTGGCATTAGCGACTAACCATGCAATAAACATTGATTCGGTGACACTTGCTTTTTCTAAAATATCTTCCATGCGAGCAAAATCAGTGTAGTAAATTGGTTTCTCTCCTATCAAATGATAAAACATTCGTTCCACAGATGGTTTCCGACCATGGATATTATATGAAAAAATTCGCCAGCATGCTTCACTTGGTGAAACATACCTGCAATCCAAATATTGTTTGATCTCATCAACTGGTTCTGTTCCAGTTTGGGAATCTGACTGGGAATTCACTATTGTAGCTGTTATTCTATCATATCCTTTATGTATGTATTTGAAAAGATATTTAATAGAAGTGCTCTGGTTGCACCATTCCATATTAATATGCGCACGGTATTTTAAAAGTAGCCCAGCATTGTATGGCACAACATGGTGGTTATCAAATGATATTCCGTATTTGAGAATTGTGTGTGTTTTTAATCTTCTTCTATATAGCGGATAGCCGTCTGAATCAATTATGGTAACTTCATTGAATTTCTTTGGGAAAAATTTTGAACATCTTCGATTCTTCATACATGGTGAAGTGATCCGGGCAAGACCGCATGTACCATGCATCATGTTTTGTTTGACCAGACCATATAAATCAGGATAGGAAACCGAGTCTGGAATTTCAGTATATATGATAGCATCAATATCAGATGGGGTGGGATATTTACTTTGAGGATGCAAGAACAACAGAATATGTGCGTGCGACAGTCCTCGCTTCTGAAATTCAATTGTGTACAGAACTGAAATAATCGAAAAACTGCATAGATCAGAAACAAAATTTCAATGTTGGCAACAGATAAAAATAGAAGACATAATTGCATAAGAGACGTACGTGCTATTACCCTGCCCAGGACATGTTTTTTGGTTAAATCTATCATCAATTCGTTGAATTTGATTTTGAAAATCCTGGAAATTATATCGGGCCTGTCATGTGGCTTCAAACCAGTCCCTGCCAAAAGTTGCAGAATTTCAGGCCAAGTGGGATTGCATGTGAACGTCACAAATAAGTCTGGAAATCCTAGTTTGCTGGAAATTGCCATGCCATCGAAATAGAGTTGGTCCATATATCTCTTGCTTCCGACATAAGATGACGGGAGCACAACTCTATTTCCTTTTTTACCTGTTACGTCCTGGGAAGTATTGCCATACTGATCATTTAATTGTTTGTATTTTCCAACTCGCAATTTTGACTGATTTTTGCGCAACCAATTCAGCCTTTCCGATTCCATCATTGTATATCCATCGACCAAAAATTGTTGGAAAAGTTTGCGTGAGTGGAGCAGAGTTTTAGCCTCGGTATCACGTTGCTGCAATCTAAAACACAACCAATCTTTAATGGTTTGTCGATTTTGCTTCGTAACTAAATGTTCATGTTGGTACTTGTGGAGTATATTATTTTGATAACCATCTTCACCGTACACAAAAATAAGAGGATACTGGTATGCAAGGTATGCTGGGTGGAACTCATCTATCCTCTGTAATTCTCCATCTCTTGCATGGACAATAATGTCCCTTTTAGAGGCTGAATCAAAATCACCGACAATTAGTTCTGCTACTTCGGAAACAGTAGGAGTGTTGTAGAGTCTACCATCATGTTGACGATCATAAATGAGCTTTAATTTTAAGTCTAAGAATGAATTACCTTCCAAGAGATCCCTTGCTATTCTAAAAACCTTGGCATGAACATTATAGTCATCCAACATAATTTTTAATTTACCAATAATATCTCTCATAATCCCTTTGTTATCCCTGTTTGAAGTGAGATAGTAGTTTTTAATGAGATAGAACTGAATGCAAAATAATAATACAAATTTGGAAACAGTACAATTACCTAAAACAGTCTATCCTGTTGTCAATTTCATTATTGGTGTCATAGATATAGAGTTGGGCATATTGTGGTGGATGGCCGACCGCTGGTAGCAAACCACCAATTCTGTGACATGTTTGCCCGTGAAGCCTCAAAGTTGGTGGTCCTATTCCATTACAGTGTGTTCTGTCAAATTTCATACCTGGTGATGTGAAAGAAAACATTGCATTGTAGGTTCTAATATTGGTTTGGTAGTTGTTACTTTCAGGTGAACTTTGTTTGCCGTACAGGAGGTTCTGTATAAGGGGTGGTGGTTCTTTGAGAATTGGCAGCACAATTTTCCCTCCCTTACAACAGATGCTGAATTTAGGATTTGCAGTGTTGCATGATTTCCGCTTGCGTTCTTGGTACCACATTGCTGCCCCACAGAACTGGCATTTATACATAGGGTTGCCAATATCAAAATATGCTTCATTCAAATCAATGGCTAATCTATTGGTGGAGTCATCATCTGAGTTTGAATTGTCCGTCGTAGTCTGATGATCATCAAAATCAGAGAGACCTTCATCAGATGAATAAGCAGCACTATTTATATGTTGATTTATATTCTCTGTATTGACAGTATTTGATGACTGAGGATCATGATTTATGGCATTGTGGATTGGAGCAGCAAGACTAGTTGACGATTGAGGATCATTCGTCTGATGACTGGGAATTTTGTGTATATCAGGGACATTTGCCAAGTAGGGATGGATATTTGGATTTACTCTGGTATTTAAAATCTACCTCCTTCTCTTTCTTGCAATGAAAGCAGCAGCAGACTTTGAACCAGAAACAGATGGATAGACATTAGTTGACTGAAAAACCTCAACAGCACCATAGTGATGTGCATGTTTGTTTTTCTTAAAATTCATTATGAGCTTTCGTCTTTTCCTTGCATCAGCTGATTTTGTGTTAGCAATCTGTAATCATGGAAAGTTTCGTGCCTGCATATGAGGTTCATTAAAGAAATGAGTGGCACCATAACCATGTACATGTGAGTTTTTCTTAAAGTTCATTATCAGCTTTCGTCTTTTCCTTGCATCAGAACATTTGCTGTTACCAACTGGTAATTCAACATTATCCATAGAATGAATCAGTTTTATCAACGTTCTAAGAAAATACAGTTCAAATTCAATTAGAAAATGTAGTTCAAATTCAGTTTTATGTTGTATGAGTAAGCAAAACTCAAGGGAACAGGGAAATATCCATATAAAGGCATGTGAAAATATCTACACCAGATTTGTGGGCCATGTAGAATCAGCAGGAGCCCCCGAGAACACTCGAGTTGCTTTATATAGATGAATCATAGTTTTTTTAATTTTTTTGAATATATATATTACATGATGTGATTAATATGTTGCATAGCACACAATTGGGACTGTTTGCATATGAAAGAAAACCTGTCAACTGCTATATTTGTAGTCCACAATGATGGCTTGCTTTATATAGAGGAATGATAGTTTTCCAATAGTTTTGAATATATATATTATAGGGTTAATTATATGAAACCCCTTACCATTAGGGCGAGATTTGATATTGCCCCCCTGAAATTTTTTTTTTTAACTCCCCCTTATAAAATCAAAAACCAACTTTTACCACACCCTTTTACTGGTGTTGGTGACTGGATCTGCTGACTGTGCAATTAGGATATCCAAAGTGATGACTGGGCAAGAATCGAATATCAATTTCCACTTTCTCACTCTTCTTCCTCAACAAAATGCAATCCTCTCCCTCACTTTCTCCCCCACCACTTCCTACAAAACTGTAAGAGTGTGAGGAATTTCAACATGGGTAACAGGGGAAAATTAAAGTTTTATATTGCCAAACAATCACACAAGACACACCGGAAGCCAAGCAAATGACAATATTAAACTGGAGATGAGATCAAATTCTCGCTGAAGGTTTCTCCTCACCTATCTCAACTGATCAGGATTGTTCGAGCAACGTGAAATCTAGAGACTTATAGGAAAATCATGGGAATGAAGGTAATTTAAGATCAGATTAGTATTTCAACTGCTGAAAATGAAACCGCAGTTATCACTGCGCAGGTTAAGATAGTAATATATGGGTATGGTGCACATTATATATGGCTTTGTTTAGTTTCTATAAAAATAAATTGTTAGTGATAGACTATTGCTAATACTCTTGCGATTGAAGTTCACTTGGTAACTGAATTGCTCCGAGATCAAGTTCAAGTTAAATAAAGGCCAAGGATGGACGGATATCGTATGTTTTTGTTGTTGATTAAGCAGGTCAGTCAACTTAGAATATGTTTTGAAACCAGTTGTTCATATTTTTTTTTCTTTCTATTTCTTCATTTCGTCTCTCGTGTTTCTGGTATTATTATTAATCAATGATTGTTTCATTGCACCACTTCGTTCGTATTGATCTCATCACAGGTAAGATATACAAGTGTGATACAACCAAGTGCTAGGTTACGATATAATGCATGATTATTTGCTTGCTTAGAGTTTAGAAGATGCCAGTTTTCCATGGTTAGATGTGGAAAAAGCATGACCATGCAACCTATATATTACTCCATCAATGCAGTAAGATTGGTAATACTTTTTCTCATCTACAAGCTGTACAACATCACCAATCCCTTCTACACCATGTGAGCAGCAGAGTGATGCATACCTTCAGTGTTAGTTCCAGAACTTTTGACAAAACTTGTTTGTGCAACATCTAAATCATCACGCTTGATATCATAAGTTATATTTTCTCCTCCATGAGATTCCTTTTGATTACTAATCATAAAACTACTGTTATCATGTTTATCTAGTGATATTTTAGCCATTAGATTAAATATGAGATCAATGCATATGAGATCAACATGGAACTACATGTCAAAAATTGTTAGTTAGCCATGCAAACACAACGTGGAACAGGTCACCATACATTACCTATTTCATAACAATGATTGAATCATTTTGGTTTATGATTAAGCTATTTTGGCGTTGATTACTAGCACGAGAAAACACATCTATTTTGTAGAACTGGTGTACGAATATGATAACACATCTATTCCATACTCCTATTGGTAAAGAGGAAACTGCAGTAGGTGTTGGACAATTCATAATCAGACTTTGACAGATAAAGTTCAGTTTTGCCTATTGTTTTGCTGCCTTTTTCTTCAAGATCTTTTAAGAGAACTTAAGCTATAACGCAACATTGGTGCAATTCTGATCTTAGTAATTAAAAGTATTAAAAAAGGTTATTTTATCTTTCTCGTCTGTTTTAAAACCATAGTTTTGTATGAATTCTGAAATCATATCACGTGTAACTTCGTTTTCTTTTTCAGAGTTCATGAAGAAAAAGAAGAAGGTCAGCATTGGAATCATATCTCCATATAACGCTCAAGTTTATGAAATCAAGGAGAAAGTTAAGCAGTAAACCTTTTTTTTTGTTTTGAAAATGAATTGAGAAGTGTGTTGTTGGTTTTATATAAACTTTGACAGCATGTTGTTTTTCTTTTAAGTACAAAAATGAAGGAGAAAGGAAAGCGGTATTAACGTGTGGATTGAAGCTGAAGTGGTTTTAGTTTTCAAAATCCCAGGAAGATGGGTGAGGTTTTGATGGTGAAGATTTAAAGAGGTGAGTTATGTGGTTGTCATGGAGGGTAATGAGGAAGAAGGAAGGTGAAGGGTGGGGTCCATGCATAGATTGGTCAATGACACATAGACAAAGGGTGTGGTAAAAATCTATTATTTGTTTTATAAGGGGGTGTTCAAAAAAAAAAACTTGAGGGGGGCAAAATCAAATCTCTCCCTAATGGCAGGGGGGAATCGTATAATTAACCCTATATTATATGATGTGATTATGCTTTAGGATAACACACAATGGGCACTGTTGGCACGTGAAATTAAAAGTCAAGTTAAATAAGCTGGACCCATGTATTTGGTAGTAAAATGGTATAATACAATAAAGACAAAATGCATGTGATGCTGAATATATTGGAATAAATAGAAAGTTTTGGCATACCAAATAAAGAATTAGATCTGGTGTGAAGAACCATAACTCTAGTTACTACTTGCTAAACTGGGTTATTTGGTTCTCTGTTCAAAATCAATGGCAACAGGGGCAGGGATAGGAGCTGCAGATCTGGTGGATACTTTTGAAATTGCGAAGTTGAGCATTCAAGTAAGTTTGCTAGTAATTAAATCAATTCATAGTTGTTTTCCAATTTTATTTTCAAGAAACTATTTCTTGTTGGTACAAATCGCAAAAAAATAGTATACAAATTTATTATGGGAATATATGTGGTGCAGCCGTTTCCGAAAATTGATCCAACATTTGTTAGAATTCACATAACAGATCTAGCAAAGACATGGACGATAATAAAGAATGATGGAAATGTTTCTGAAATTGAAATTAACGCAAATGAGGATGTTCCCCTGGTTGTTGCTGGTTGGACGGAGCTGCAACAACTGTATGAACTTCCAAATGATGTGGCTGTAGTTGTTGCTTTTTATGGGAACAACAAATTTGAAGTCGCTGCGTTCAAAGAGGTAACTGGTATGGAGGATCTGCCAATATTTCACAGTAGGTACATAAACCAGAAAGGCATATATACATTTGATGTTAAGCTTTCAGAGGAAATCGTGTCCAAACCAAAATTAGTTGAGTTAGAACTTTCAAAGTTATAAATCTTTATTATACATTCATTTGTTTACTTTGAACTGATTTGCTATTTTAAACCATTATGTATGATAGAAATTGCAGCCAGAATTCAGAACTGTTCTGAAAGATCATAAATATGAGGTTGTGACATTGTGCGGCGACAATGGGTGGAGTCAAATGCTACTGATTTTGAACATAGATGATCCACAACGCACAAAGATAGGATATGAATGGAATGTATTCTGTGACTCAAATCAGCTAAGGGCAGGAGACAGAATCAGATTTAGATTGGATGTAAACGATGTAAACAAAAGATGCAATGTATTTAAGGTTTCTAAGTTCTAAGGTTCATGGAAAATATGTATTTCATAGTGAATATTTGTAATTAGTAGTTAAGTGTTTAATACACTGGTATCTTTTATGTGAATGGTTAACATGTATTGATTTTTAAGGAATGTCTGTTTGTCACTGGCTGTTAGTGAAATTGGAATTTCAAAACTAAATTATCAACCTTTGAATTATAAAGTTGGCAACAACTTGGCTATTATAGGTGATGATAGAAAATAAAGAGTTATATAACATACAATATGATACATTACATGTTGCAGGCAGAAAGACATACATTTTCTGTAATTTACATGTAGCATCCAAGATAACTATTGTATATAATTTAGATGTAGCATCCTAGATAACTACCAAAATCAACAGAGGAACCAATTCCAAAATAGAGCATTACAATAGGGAAACGAAAACAAACATCTAGTCCAGCTTCTCCAACTTAATAATCTTCTTGAGTTTCTTGTGACTTTTAGTAAAATCACACCCAGGCTGCCTCTTTGAAGTTTGTGCGACAGATTCAGGTTCACAAATGGATGTAATTTCCATGTCCTGGAACCAGAGAAAACGTGTTAACACAAAAGAAACCATTGTGGCCTTAAGTATTTTTGCAATTTAGTTGCACACTATATATACATACCATATCTATGCCTGGATCCTCTAAGGAATCAGAGTCACTATTATCCACAGCATTTGCATCATGACTCTGAAATTGGCAGCACAGATTAATGGTTAAAGTATATAAATAAAAACAGGAATAAACCAGATTAGAGTTTGTAATATATTTGTACACAACAGTTGATATGCATACCAGTGACATCGTAGAATCGTTCAATGAATCAGATCCGACCTCATCAAGAGGAACAATGTTTTTCCTTTTTGAAACTGCGATTTCCGGTCCAGCAGCACAGACAGGTTAGACCTCAACAATCTTGCACCATTAAAAAATTGAGATTAAAAGTAAAATGTAGCCGACGATAAGTATATAATCAAATTGAGTGGTCTCATTGTCATGTATACCACAGGTACATTAGGGGCATTCAGTGAACTGAAGTTTATGTCCTCAATACAATCCGCGATCCCCCTCTTTGAAGTTGGTGCAACAGGCGCATTGTCACAGGCAGATGTAACCTGTATTCCATGTGAGCCCAAAAAATGGTTAAAACAATAGAAAGGCAACTGGCAATAAGTTTGCAACAAAACGGCGAAAGCGAATAATTTAAAAAATTGCACCAAACCTCATTAACAGACTCAACATTCTTCATCTTTGGAATCGGGAATTTAGGTTCAGTGTAATAACCAGATTGGATATCCACATCCTGACAGGAGGGGAAATTAGAGAAGCAATGGGAATATGTGCATGCTGAAATCTGTATGCTAATTGGCATACATACCGAATCTAGCGAACCAAACCTAACGTTATCAACGAAATCTCCATTCTTTCTCTTTGAAGTTGGCGTAACAGGTTCAGCATCACATATCAGTGGAATAAGCATTTGCTGGTTTGTTGATATACATTCAAACCTGTCTGGCCTCTACACAGTTGATCCAACATAAGTGGGGAAAACATATAGAAACTTTAAAGGCTACAATAAAAAACATCTAATGACACACATAGAAAGACAGCAAACCTGTGACAGATGCGATGTAGATGCTGGGGAAGAATTTGTAGATAGCTGCGACACAGCATGCAGATGAGGTGGTGTGCTTTGGTCAAATGTTGTTGTCTTGTACACAATAAAGAGGAAACTAATAAATTGTTTAATAAAGGCAAAAAGAACATTTACAGTCAACTACAATGAGAGATACCTGAGTTATCTCCCATGGAGCCTTCAGCTGTTTGACAGCAGCTTCATCTCTAAGAAGCATGACAACAGAGCAATTTTCCCATTCAGGCTGCCACTTAACTCTAAAAACCATCTCCAATTGCAACATTGCATCGAGGCCTAATGGGAACTCCAGAGGATTTGTGATTCCTTTCTGCATGTTTTCCTCTGAGTCAGGATCCACAAAAGCACCCAAGACATGTTTTTCAGAATGAAATATAAATATAAATACGAAATTACACCTTCGCAAGCGAATCACGCATTTGAATAGCTGAGACCCCTAACAGTTGATTACATTCTCTATCCCAGAAAACAAATTTACAACGCCTCTTAGAATAACTAACCTCTATCTCAATCTTGAACCTAGCAAAACACAATAAAGAGCATAAAAATTGAATTATAAATTTAACGATTGAAACATGACATAATCCAATTAACTTTAACCTAACATCACCTTAAAATCTCAGTCTCTGTAATATGTCCAGCCTCACATATAAAAGGCGGCCCATCTCCACGAGAAACTTTTGGACATTCATGGCATGCATGATAATACCAACCATGTTGTGAGGCAAGGATTTTTGTTGTTGTCGCAACAGTAGCACAGAAGGTAACCTATGTAAAAAAAGCAAAACCATAACCAAAGTATCAAGATAATTTTTATTTAGAAGCAGAGACACAACATACCTTTGAAAGTTTACAGATTTCATCAAGAGGAAGCACAATTGCCTTTGAAATGATTTTTTCAAAAGGAGTTGGTGGTGAACCAGCCGTGTTCGGCGAATAATGGGAAGATGTGCCTTCGGAGAGTATAACAACCGACGCAGCAGGAATGCTGAGTTGCAAAACAATTTTTTTGTTAAAAACTTAACATAAAAAGAAAACCATCAAATATAAAGATGCAACATTCATACAACCTTTTAATAAAGTCGTTGATGGGTGAAACATCAGCATTAATCAATAATGCAGTGACATTAAATGTATTGGAAACAGATAGAGGATATTTCCCTACATCAGATACATTTAAAACAAATTAGATCCAAGTTAAGAAAACAATTTAAAATAAATATGCCAAGACGAAAATAACATTAATAACCTTCTTCCTTGACTTTAGCATATTGCAGGAGAAGAATAGTTGGTCCAGATTGACCAACATGTTCCTTGTGGAATTTCATAAACTGATCCGCATATGCCTCCCATAAAGTACAGTTAATGACATTGTTCCTGCAAATCCAGGGAAAATTTAACAGGAGCGACAAATACAGCAAAGAACCAGGGTATAAATAATATACAACCAAACCCACGCATTATCCCTAAGCATCAAATTAATCTGCTGTTTCCTTCCTCCACTATAGTTTTGGGTGAAACCTATACTTTACACCATACCAACAATATCTGCGAACAAAACAAACAATAAACAGGGATATAACAAAGAGGACAGTAGATAAATAATGACGTGAGTCAAAAGAAACATTATAACTTA
Source organism: Lathyrus tuberosus (assembly GCA_022829125.1). Taxonomy (NCBI): domain Eukaryota; kingdom Viridiplantae; phylum Streptophyta; class Magnoliopsida; order Fabales; family Fabaceae; genus Lathyrus; species Lathyrus tuberosus. Next base: position 2,101,502 of record JALAZF010000656.1, on the reverse strand, counting down.
TGAGCATATCCTTTTTGAAGTTGCCAGTAATGATATCACCAAAACTGGTAAGGGAAAGCGGAAGCGCCAGTATATTATGCTCCCCAACATCGGCAACAGAGGTTCCACCAGTAAATTTTTCCATAAACGGGTGCGACGAAGGCTTGAATACCAAATTATTTTGCACAACCTGGAAATTTGATATAGTGTATGTAGTGCCAACCTCCATGATGGGACCAAAAGCCTTTTCCACCACCGATGGCACAACCATATGCATGTCATCACCCTTAAAAATGTAAAACCACGAAATAACATCAAAAGCCGGCTTAACAACATAATAAAAAACAACATAGACCACCCAAACAACATACATGGCTGTAAAAGTGAAGCTACAAACTATAATATAAAAACAGAAAACAACAACATAACACTAAAAGGAACAAAGTCACGGCATCATCAACCACAAGCAAAAATGGCTGTAAAACTCAACCAACAAACTATAATATAAAACAGGAGATTACACCATAACACTAACAGAAACAAACTCACAGTATCATCAACCACAACCATTTCAAAGTGGCGTTTGCTATTCATCACGACTGGCCACAAATGCTGGACGCGGACCGCGACCTTCCAAAGGTCCTTCGTATCGTTAACGTCGACCAAAGGTGTAAACGGACGCGCCATTGGAGTTGATGAAGGCGAGAGAGTAGAAACCAGAAACGCAATATCCTGTATTGAAATGAAGAAGAAGAAGGACGAACAGATAAGGAGACCGAAGTTGGGAAATGCGCTATGAGCAGTGCTGCATTAAATGCAGTATGGCATGTCAAGATATTATCAACCAAAATACTTTAAGTGCAACGCATGAAGAATCAAAGAATTGAACAAAACATTTGCAAAACACTCACCATCAGCCACGTTGCCAAAAGCCAGGTGGAGAAGAAACAGACGCCCAAGTGGAGGGCTGGGGAAGCAGAAGGACAGCAAAGTCTTTTCCCTAGACATCAATCTTCTTATATGTAAGATTACATTCATTCAATTTAATAATATAATACTATGTTTTATTATACTATTATTTTTCTTTTCCTTTCGTACGGTTCACACATATCTTCATTGAAGGTTTGTTTTGAATTTTTTCCATTACAATATTAAATTAATTTTACAATATAACATATTTTATTATACTAAATAATTTAATAATATTATGGATAAAATACTATATTAAATAAATACTATATATTAAAAAAATATTAGATGATAATAATAGACAACTCGGTTTTTTTTATTAAATTGAAGATTCTTTTTCGATTTAAAATCTGACACATAATAAAAGGAATCCAAACTATATTTTACTAATTTATATAAATATTTATAAAAAATGATTATACATAAATGAAAGATAAGTGTGCAATAAGTTGCATCACTACCATTTTTTTTTATTGCAAAATCAATCCTTTTAAAAAGACAGTCCATAATATTAGGGGATAGACAACATTGTTACCCATGAGCATCTAAACTTTTTGTAAAACACATATAACATCCAACGTTAATAAACTAAAAGTGTCAATACAAATGGTATAAAGATATGTTGATTGTCACAAAAAGGTTTCTCATGTTTAACCACTCAACTTAGCGACTTAGAGTACTATTGTATGTTTTGTTAGTGCGTGAGGCACTTACTGAGGAGAGAACGAGAGAGAATATGAAAACAAGGATTGTTATTATTAAAAGATTGTGTTACACTACAATATATATGTATTTATATACAAAGTTACTTGTACTCTAAGTAAAAAACCCTAAATCCTAATTAACTTTGTACTATGTAACTTGCTCATATTCATATATTTCATTGTATTTGGGTTAGTTCTTTGTTTTGTTCAAGAATGTAGAAGATATGTTAGAAAGATTAAAAAGGTAGAAAAGAGGAGATAGATAAATAGATAGAGAGGATGGATCTAACTCCCACAACATATAAGTTTGCAGGACATAATGTGACGTTGAAGAGTTGCGTGTATGGTTGGATATATTGAGAGGAACTACAGCCGATGTATCATGGAAATTATTGATAGATCTTTTGGTTCCAATAGACACAAATTATAATATTAATATTGTTGAACAGTATTCAATAATGATAAGAGCATTACTACCCTCATTATCGTCTAGAGTTTTCAGAGTAGGTTAATAATTTAATGGGACAACTCTTAAATAACTAAACTGCTGAGGGTAGCGATCTCTCATTGGGCTTAACTGAATGGTTCAATCAATTATAATCCATTCAGACACAAAACTTAATCAAACAATTCATCAGTAAAATTAGTGTTTAATAATAATTAACCATAATATAATTAATTATGTCAATCCACATCTGATTAATTAAATAACTAATCTAACAATTATAACTTAGTTCCAAAGTACAAATTTTTGGCAACTAGAATCGCAACTAGAACCATCCATCTTATTAAATAGATCACATGTTTTAGCAATAAGGTTTGTATTTGGAGGTCAACAATACTGTCACAGTAAGTTCCACCTTCTTAGCAATAAGGTTAGAATTTGAATACTCTCCTTTATCTTCATTTTTTGTTGTCCATGTACTTTTAGAATTGAAGTTTATCTACCAAGTTATTGGGGGATAACCCAAGTTAATTATTATGGAGAAGTTGATTTGCATTCCATTAAAATGGCATAATTGGTTAGTTGTCCATTCTGTTACATCATCCTCTCTCTTCTATAACATAATGAAGTAAACGATCAAATTATATAGGATTGTTGAATAAATATATACATCTAATCACATCTCACCATGTTGATATTATAAAGTATGTTGAGAAGATGCTGTTCAGACTTGCAATTTGTGTGTGAAAGGGATGTAGTTTGGTATTTTATTGGGACATTGGGTGAGTGAAATGCGGTATGTTTGTTTTTTTTGTTTAATGAGGAAAAGTCAACTAACATACTATTGCTAAAAACCTAGGAAGAAGCAGGATTGAAGTTGAAGTGGTAAACCACAGGAAAGTTATAATTACTTAAAAACATGTTCACAGGTTATTACTCCTCCTGCTTGGTTTATTTAATTAGAATTTTTTTTGCATTTCATATGCTGTTAGATCCTATCTACTTCTTTCCTTCCACTTTAATATCCATGTTTCCTATCTTTGCATTCCTTCCACTGCAGAAGCAATAATCAATTCACACACATCAATTAACCATTTATATCTCATACTCTTAACAATTTAGCATATTCAGAAGGCCAGCACGAGCAACACCTCTTCATCTCTGTTGAAATCTCCAAAGAGAAATTACTATGATGTATTTGTAAGCTTTAGAGGTAAAGATACTCGTTTCAATTTCACCGATCATCTTTTTGCAGCCCTCCAAAGAAAAGGTATTTATGCATTCAGGGATGACACTAAGCTCAATAAAGGTGAATCCATAGCACCTGAGCTCCTTCGAGCAATCCAACACTCTCAGGTTTTCATTGTGGTTTTCTCTAAGAACTATGCTTCCTCAACTTGGTGCATGAGAGAATTGGAACATATCATTCTTCAATGCAGTCAACCACCGGGAAAACGTCTTCTGCCTGTTTTCTATGATGTTGATCCTTCTGAGGTGACACATCAAAAAGGAACTTATGGCGAAGCCTTAGCTAAACATGAACAAAGATTCCAACAAGATTCTAATAAGGTGCGGAGATGGAGAGAAGCTCTAGCACAAGTCGCAGATCTCTCTGGCTGGGATGTACGTCATAAGTAAGTAATCTTTTTTATTGTTAAGAATGTGGTTGGGCCTAACTCAACCCTACAAAACCGGTTGGTAGAGTGAGGATTACCCCCACTTATAAGTGGCCCGATAGCGTGAAACCATAGAAGGTGGCCCACTGGATCCTAAACTAGGCTCTGATACCATGTTAAGAATGTGGTTGGGCCTAACTCAACCCTACAAAACCGGTTGGTAGAGTAAGAATTACCCCCACTTATAAACACATGTTCATGCCATATATTGTCCAATGTGGGACTCTTAACACTTATCATTACTATATAAAATTGATGCTCTTACTTTTGCAAATTTTAAAGCTTTGACACATAAATTTAGTAATTAATCGAAAAGCCCTTGTCATGATTTGGTGTTGATGCCGGTTAACTGTTTTAAACCTGCATGCCACAATATGCAGAGATTAAAAAGATTGTTGAAGAGATTATGCATATACTATGTTACAAGTTTTCAAGTTTCCCAAAAGATTTAGTAGGGATACAGTCTCCTATACGCGAACTAGAAAAGCATTTACACTTGGACTCGCTTGATGATGTCCGCATTGTAGGAATTTGCGGGATGGGTGGAATAGGGAAGACAACTCTCGCTACTGCTTTATACAACAAAATCTCACATCAATTTCATGTGGGCTGCTTTATTGATGATTTAAGCAAAAGTTATGGGCAAGATGGTCCAATCAGTGCACAAAATCAAATTCTACTTCAAACTGTAGGCAAAGAACATCTTCAAACATGTAGCTCTCACAATGCATCTAACTTGATAAGAAGTAGGCTACATCGTGTAAAGGCCCTTATAATTATTGACAATATTGATAAAGTTGAACAACTCGAGAAATTAGCCGTGAGTCGTGAATGGTTAGGTGTGGGGAGTAGAATAATTATAATTTCTAGAGATGAGCATATACTGAAAGAGTATGGGGTGGATGCAGTTTACCAAGTTACTCTCATGGATCAGGCTAACTCTCTTCAGTTATTGTGTCTAAAAGCTTTCAAACTTGATCATATTGTGAGTAGTTATGACAAGTTGGCATTCGACATACTACGTTATGCAAATGGCTTGCCACTAGCAAATAAAGTACTAGGTTCTTTTTTGTCTGGTCGTACTATCTCTGAATGGGAAAGTGCATTGGCAAGATTGAGAGAAAGTCCAAACAAAGATATTATGGATGTGCTGCGATTAAGTTTTGATGGGTTGGAGGAAACGGAAAAGGAAATATTTCTTCATATTGCTTGTTTTTTCGATTGGGAAAGGGTGGAATATGTTATGAATGTTCTTAATTGTTGTGGATTTCAAGGTGATATTGGATTAAGAGTTTTAATTGATAAATCCCTTATAATCTCAAGAGGATATTGTATTGTAATGCATCATTTGTTGATTGAGTTGGGCAAAAAAATTGTTCCAGAAAAATCAAGAAAGTGGAGCAGGGTTTGGCTACCGGAACAGTTCTACAATGTTAAGTTGGAGAATATGATAAACTAATAGTTTGAAAATATTAGACTTATTTTCATTTTTAATAAATTTTATTTTGAAAGCTTTTAAAGTTTTTCTTTCTTTTTTGCCAAGAAAAGAAGGTTGAAGCCATTTGTTTTGGCACAGTAGTAAAACAATCAGACATGATCACGGGTGAAATATTGTCAAAAATGAGCCATTTAAAACTGCTCGTACTGAGGGGAGTTGATTTTTTAGAAAACTTGAGTTGCCTTTCTAACGAGTTAAGATACATGCAGTGGAATAGATATCCTTTCAAATATTTGCTATCAAGTTTTCAGTCTAATCATCTTGTTGAATTGATCTTGATATCCAGCAACATTAAACAACTATGGAAAAACAAGAAGGTACAGTATATTCCCTTTTAGCTTTTTTTTTCTTGTTAAGAACATGAACAAATCAGAAGAAAAAAATGCCCCCTTCTTTATGTTAAATGTTATGAGCAAAATGAGACTTTATTTTTCTATTTTTGTTGGTATGTGACAGTATTTTTCGCATTTGAGAAGCTTGAATGTGAGCCACTCAAAAAATCTAAAAAAGATGCCAGATTTTGGAGATATTCCTAATCTTGAGCGACTAAGTTTTGAAGGATGTGTAAAACAGGTGAAGATGGATCCATCTATTGGAATTCTAAAAATGCTTGTTTCTTGAATTTGAAAGACTGCAAAAGTCTAGTAAGCATACCAAATAACGTATTTGGTCTCAGCTCTCTTGAATGTGTTATTCTTTCGGGGTGCCCCAAAATGTTTAAGAATAAAGGGCTTTTCAATATAAGTGAAAATGCATTAGATTCCCAATCAACAACGTCCTCCATCTTGAAATGGACAACATTTCGTTACCATTCCTTGTACCCCCACTCACACAAAGATTTAGCTAGTTGTTTTTTTGCCCTTCTTGTTTAGCTTCTCTAGCTTGGTTGAACTTGATATTAGTTTCTGTGGTCTAAGCCAACTCCCTGATGCAATTGGATGTTTAATTTGGCTAGAAGAATTAAATTTAGGGGGAAACAATTTTGTAACGTTGCCTAGTCTGAAGGAGCTTTGTAAACTTGCATATCTAAACATGGAGCATTGCAAGCTCTTGGAATCTATGCCTGAACTTCCTTTTCCTACTGCTATCAATTGCCGCCTTCGAAGGAACAAACTTGTGAGCATAAAGGGATTGGTGATTTTCAATTGTCCTAAATTGAGTGAGAGGGAAGTTGGCAGTACTATCAATTTTTCATGGATGACACAGTTTATTCAGACAAACCTAGTTTTCACTTCAATCTATTATCAGATTTGTTTTGTAGTTCCAGGAAGTGAAATACCAAGTTGGTGGAATAATCAGAGTGAGGGTGATTCAATAAGAATGGATCTATCTCCCATTATGCTTGACAATAACTTCAGTGGCATTGCTTGTTGTGCAATATTTTCTGTCGCACCCGTTGAACCATCTATGACAACGTATTCACAAAGACTTCAAATGCAACTACTTATTCGTTATGGTGTAATTAACATTATGCAGTGTACGACCTTTCCAGTTATTCTTGAAAGAGATCTTATTGAGATTAAATCAGATCATATATGCCTAATCTATTACTCTCTGGAATCAGTCTTTTATAGTCTGAAGTCTATAGACAAAACTCTCAGCCATCATGATCATTTTAAACTGTGTTTTAGATTTAACAATGCCGAAGGTATGAGATTGGATTTTAAGGTTGGGAAGTGCGGGTATCATTGGGTATGTAAACAAGATCATGTGTCGCTGCCGAAATTCCTTAGCTCAGACGTGCAAGTTTTTGACAATTGAAGGTGAGACACAACCACAATTGAATTGTGTATCTGTTTATATAAAACCATAATGAATCTAACTAGTAGCATGTGTAACTTAATGAACAATCAATAAAAAAGTATCCATTGTTTTCTTGTTAGATACAAGTAATGTGATTATGCTCTGTTTATATTGTTGGTATCATGGCTCACTAAAATACACGATTCAATAATATAACCACATTAAAGAGAAACATGTGATTATAGGAAAAAAAAACCATTTCTTAACACATCACCCAAGTTTTTTAGGCACCTTGTATGCTTACAAAAATACTCCTCTGTTCCGGATGTGCAAATCCGGACGCACATTTTTTTTTTAATTTTTCAGTTTTTTCCGGATGTACACTTCCGGTAAAAGTTCGCATTTGCAAATACGGAATAAAACCAGATACAGAATACCAAAAATCCAACAATGTTTCTCACATTCATAAAATAAAATCGAGATTACATTCAGAAATTCGGCCTTACATCGACAGAAATTTAAATATTACAAGATCAATAGTCCGGTGGACGCTTGCACATCTCTAAGATGTCATCGACCGTTCTTCAGATTTTGACGGTCGCCTTGAACTCGAGCGGGAATCGTTCTTCGTAACCGAAAAAAGTTTGTCACATCGCTCTAACATCCTCTTAATTCTTGAGCTCAACAAGACTGTAAGCGACGTTCCCTTCGTTGTCAACCGAAGGTGAACGATACTCAAGCTTCGCAACCTTCCGTTTGTCTCCGTAAGGTAGGAGATGTTCGATGTCGTCAATGATCTCGCCGATGGAGATGTCCCTCATTGGCTTAAACGTGCGACCGCGTGTTTTGCCGTCGGTGTAGGAGATACTTGTGACATACAAACGGAACTTGATTTCATACAATTGAGACATTTTGAGATTGTGCGAAAGATATCAAATGAAACCCCTAATTTATAGAAAACTTAGGGTAAAGTAATTTCTGCCTAACTTCTTTCCGGATATGCAGATACGGAAAAACCCTATAAATATTTGTTCCGGATGTGTATATCCGGAACTTTCCCGTATTTGCAAATCAGAATTTTTTACTGATACATTTTTCAATCAGAATTGACTATGTTATGCAACCAATTGCAATGCTTTCATTGGAATAAAATTCATAAGTGTATTAAAAAGGCATATGAATAAAAGTTCAATATATTTCACTTCAAAAATGTACATTTTGTCGTACGATTATACAAAAGAGTTAAAACAAAAGTCTCTGTCTAAATCTATCGGAGCTTGACCTTTGGACTTTTCCGCATTTGATGCCTTTTCAATTTCGTTCAATCTATCGAATTCAACCATCCTTTCAACAAAACTATCCGACCACGACTCGGCAATTGCGGTTGCATGCGTCGCCCATTGCGGTTATTTAGGTGGTATGGGGCATCTGTAACGCCCCGATTCCAATTATTCCCTTTTTGTTGAGTCTTTTATTTAAATTGAGTGATAAATTATTTTATTTGTGGAATTGGTATGTTAATATGCTATGTTGATGTGTTATGATATTTGACCGTTTTGAGAGTTTTCGGAGAAATTATAATGGAGGGTATTTTAGACATTTCTCAATTTTTGGTAAGTTAGGAATTTAGAAAAAAAAAATTGTTAGAAAGATGATTAAGTGTAGAATTTTGTGAGAAAGTGAATTAATTGTATTTGAGTGGAAAATAGAAAATAGAAAGAAAAAGAGAATAGAAATAGAAAAGAAAAGAAAAATAGAAAGAAAAAGGATAGAAAGAAAGAAGAGGAAGAGAAGAGAAGAGGAAAAGAGGAAAACTAGAGAATCATCAAGAACGATCATTTAGCGAGTTTGGAATCCGGGTAAGGGTGTGAAATTTTATTATCTTATCAATGTGTATCGTTATGTATGATTGTATTGTGTTTGTGGTGGATTTTTCTGAGTTTTTGGTATAAACCCATATTTGGTTAAATGGTTTGGAAATCGATTAATTGTGGTTGAAATCATGTTGTTAGTGTCTATAATTGTTGGTATATGATAGATACTTGTTATGGGACATTGTATTGGCTATTTTCTGGTGTGTAGGTGAGATTTGGGATGTTTTGGATTGGAACCCGTAAGCAAAAATTATGCAGAAAATTTTTCTGGTTTTTCTAGGTCATACGCGTATGGGGCATGTTCATACGCGTATGAACCTTGGCAATACGCGTATGGTGGGCGAGCCATGGGCCAACACGCGTATGGGTTGTTTGTTTTCTCCGCCATCTGCCCATTTGCGTATGATACGCGTAGCATTTCAGGGCAATACGCGTACGGGCTTGGGCATTACGCGTACGGACTTTTACACGTGAACTTTGGGAAAAATGAGCTTCTGCTCATACGCGTATGGCATGTGGTGGTACGCGTATGGGCAGGAGAAGTGTAAAAATGTGATTTTTCAAAATGTGTTTTTCGTTTTCGTCCGTAACTTTTGTTCCGTTTGGCCGATTTTTACATTCTTGGTATCGTTGTGAAGCTATTGAGCTGTACTACATGGTTATGATGAATTGGAAATTGTTAGCCGATTAAATAAGTCGGAAAAGTCGGGAATAGTGTTATTTAGCGACTTTTACCGTTTTGACTGTGTGTTTAAATGTGAATCATACAATAGTGCATTGATGTGAATGTATATAGATTGTATGTGATTGTATGAGATGAATGCATGAATATATTGTGAATATGTATGCATTTCAAGAATGTCTTGAGTCATTTTGTATGTGAAGCATAATGAAGTACATTCTTGTGTTGAGCGATTCTAATGAGAATCCGTTGTATCGTCGTGTGCCTATGTGAGGTGTGAGCGATGATTACAAGCGATTGTGTGCCTAGGCGAGGTGTGACCAATCGGATCGTGTGCCCGCGTGTGGGGTGTGAGCGATCGGGTCGTGTGCCCGTGTGGGGTGTGAGCGATCCATAAACATTGTGTGCCCATGTGGGGTGTGAGCAATGGGTGAACATCATAGGCCCGACGGGGAGTTACATTGGTAACGAGCGATGGTTCCAGTAGAGTTCCTGAGTGAACTAATGATGATTGAGTCGGTACCGCATTGCCTTTGCATAGAGTCGCGAGTCGGTCTCTATGATTTGCATTTATCATCTTTGTATTTGTGCATGGATGAATAAACATGAATGTGTATGTATATGTGGAATGATTGAGAATTGCGAAAGTATGTATGATGAATATGCTTGGTTGTATATATATACATTGTGATGTATATGGGTGAGTTTTGATGAATTGTGGTGAGAATGTGGAATATGTGTATTTTTTATGTTAAGATATATATAATTATATGCATTGTTATTATGATAATATTTCTCACCCTTCTGCTGTTTTATAATGCTCTATGAGGCATTGCAGAGTAGGTATGCTGGAGGTCTTTTTGTGAAGCGTGTCTTCATTCTTTTGGTCGGTTGGCTCTGATATGTAGCACTGGGTAGCTAGGATGTATATGATTCTTTTGTGATACATTTGTATATGTATCTTGCTGATGAATGTTTATGTAAACATGAATTATGTTGATGGATGATACTCGATGACGCATGTATATATATGTATATATGTTTGATGTTATTCAATGTTTAGATTTTCCGCTTTTATTCTAAATATTGAGATGTGGGTGTAAGGACAAAGTTCCTCTGTTGCAAAGTTACCCCACTGTTGCATATCAATGTTGAGCAGGTGTTGTATGTTTTAATTTAATGTATAATGTGACGTACCTCTTTTTATACCATGTTTATAATTATACTCTGACGAAATTTTTAATATGTGCCTAAATGATTAATTGTGATCATTTGGGGGTATAGAAAGGGGGTGTTACATTAAGTGGTATCAGAGCCAGAGTTGAGTCTATTGTGTCTGTCTTGTTGTTGTGTTGGTTGAACTGTTGTTTAACCTTGTTGTCATTTTTGGGAATAATCAGAATATGGCTGGTAGGAACGACAATGCGATGGCTGCTGCTTTGGAAGCAATGGCTAGGGCGGTGCAAGGTGCGCCGAATGTGAATGCTAATGACGAGTTCAGGAAGAATCAACCACCGGTCTTCAAAGGAAGATTTGATCCCGATGGTGCTCAACTTTGGTTGAAAGAGATTGAAAGGATCTTCAGAGTCATGGACGGTGTAGAGGAGAACAAGCTGAGGCTTGGGTCTCACATGCTGAAGGAAGAAGCCGACGATTGGTGGGTCGGTATGCGTCAAATTCTTGAGGTGGATGATGAAGAGGTAACTTGGGATTTATTTCGTACTGAGTTCTTAAGGAAGTATTACCCTGAAAGTGTGAAAGGGAAGAAAGAGATGGAGTTCCTTGAATTGAAACAAGGTAGTATGTCCGTGGTGGACTATACTGCTAAATTTGTAGAGTTGGTTCAATTCCATCCTCATTATGCTGCGATTACTGCTGAGTTCTCAAAGTGTATTAAATATGAGAATGGTTTACGTCCTGAGATTAAGCAAGCTCTGGGATATCAAAGGATAAGAAGGTTTTCAGATTTGACGGAATGTTGTAGAATCTTCGAGGAAGATAGTAAGGCTCGTTCTACACATTACAAAAGTTTGAATGAGAGGAAGGGAAAGCAACAAGCTAGAAGTGGACCTTATGTGACACCCGTTGACAAGGGCAAGCATAGGGGAAACTTTGATAGGAGATCAGGAGGAGGAGGTTCCGGTTCTATTAGGTGTTACAAGTGTGGTGAAATGGGTCATAAATCATTTGAGTGTGGGAAGCCAGTGGTGAAATGTTCTAACTGTGGAGGTCTTGGGCATGTTGCTACAGATTGTAGAAGGAATATGGTGAAGTGCTATAATTGTGGAGAAGTTGGTCACATTAGTACTAAGTGTACTAAGCCGAAACAAGCTCAAGCGGGC